>OY744477.1:117498745-118698745 GCA_963556175.1 Tipula confusa
TTTTGTAGCCATAATTATTGAAACATAATTTTTACTAGAACAGTTGAAGGAGACAACCATCCCAATGGATCGTAAATTGTAGATGCATCAGATAACAGACTACGTTTGGTTGTTGAGGTCATTTTGGTATTTTGAACTTTAAACGAGAAAAAGTCACATTGAGGAAACCACTGTAAGCCGAGGCATTTTATCATTTTTTTCATCGCATATGTTTATGCGTGATTCATTTTCGCAAATTTTGAAATTATTTGCACCTTTTTAATTTTAGCATTAAATCGATAGAATCGCATCCAGTCAGTTAATCATTGACATAGAAGTCCATTTTAATTATTTGTGCTGCTTGAGGATAGCCATTTATATTGTCTAAAGTCAATTGTAGTAAATCTGGTTGCTAAAAATGGAGCAGAAGCAGTACAATAGGTAACAGTTTTCAATTTAAAGTGTTTCAATTTAACATCTGGATTACTGCGCTATATAATTCTGTGGTAGTTGGCATCATCTTCCATAACACGTACCTGACGATACATTTTTTCAATGTCAGCAGTCACTACATATTTGTGTGTTCTGAATCGCATCAATATGTCGAAAAGGGATGATTGGATTGTGGGGCCAATCATCATTGTTTCGTTTAAATAGATCCCTGCAGAACTTCTAGACGATCCATCCAACACCACGCGACCCTTAGTTCTACTACTGATTAGCTATTGGAATGTCTTTTTTAGCTATTTCCTCCATATGAGAAAGTTAAAGATACTTTCTTGAATTTTCTTTCTAAATTATAAAAACGTTTATTAGAATTTCCTAGAATTTCCTAGGCTTGCTGATATATCTTTGAACGGGAGCTTCACAACAAAACGACCTTCGGAATCTCTTTGCACGTTGGATAAAAAATGAATTTCTATTGCAATTTCTTCTGGATTAAGTTGTTGTGTGCTTCAATCTCCGATAATATATTGAAAATGTTGTCTAATTTGATTTCCATATTTAATGGTATGTGCTGAACTTAAATTTGTATTCGACATGGTTGGTTTTCCAGATACAACATATCCAAATATGGTATTTTGCGCAATGATTGGTTTGCTTTCCTTCGCGTAATACATCAAAAAATATATCAGCACCTAGTAACATATCTATTTTTCCAAAATTATAAAAATTTGCATCTGCTAGATTTAATTTATTAAGAAATTGAATTTGCGAGGAATTAAACTTGGACGAGGCTAATTCCAACGGTAGTTTCTCCAAAATAAATGTCTCGCCATTGAACCGAGACTGAATCGCTGAATTGAAAAATCGAGACATGATTTTTAAATTAGCCACTCCTTTGGTGACAATGCTTGAAGATGATAGTGCCGATATTGGGGTTTGTGTTTTTTTCTTCGGTAAACACAATTGATTAAACAATTTTTCATCGACGAAAGACACTTGAGATCCGCTGTCAAGAAGAATCCTGACAAGTTGAGATTGCCCTCAACTGTCTGTTACTCTTACAATTGATGTAGGCAGTATTGCCTGTGCATTTATATTTGCCAGGTTAGCGTTCAATGTAAATTCACTACTTGTTTCGGGTTGATAAGTTACTGCATCGCTCTGCACGTTAGAAATTTGTGGATTAGGCGCAGTTTGATTATGTTTACCAATAGAATCTGTATGTAACAAAACGTTGTGTTTTCTCCTGCACTTGAAACATCTCAAATTTAACTTGCATATATCAGAGCGATAACCATTTCTCATGCAATTAAAGCACAGTTTCTACTCCGCAATTAAACCTCAACGAGATGAAACGTCTAGGGCTAAGGATTTGTCATATTTGTGAATCAAATGTTGTTGGTCGCACAGCAGACACGTAGCTGCTGCCAAAACGTTTGCATTAGTGATTTAATTACCAGATTTCACGATTTTTTTCTATACTGGCTCGGCGCGTTCCAACGCGTTACTAAAATTGTCCAGAAATGACGTAAATTCCTCAATTATCGGAAATCTTGTTTCAATGCTCAATCTTTTCTTGTCCCTTCATCGCACTTTTCTAATAATGAATAAATCAGCCATCCATCGCGAGTTTTAGCACTATTGCCTAATGCAGTCAAACCTGTTAAAACTTCTTCGGTAGTATCTACCTTTCGCCTAATTTCTTTTAACGAACCATAAATACGAGGTAGAGCCAAGAATTGTCGAATGAGATTTATCATAATGTGATCTTTATGAAAATTTATTAAGTAATTTCGTTAAGAAAGTTTGTTTTATTTCTGCGTGGAGTGTAAGTAACTGCGTCATTGGTCGCTGTAAATTGTTTTTCCTTTGGCCACATTGCTTGTGGTTGCTTCAGCCAATCGGTCCTTGCCACCAAGACTTATGTTCTCTTAACTGAGATGGTAACAAACCTCGAGTTGCTATGTCAGCAGGATTCACTGGACCGAACATGTGACCATTTTTCTCTTGGGCATAGAGAAAGAATTGGAGATAATATATTACCAATGAATGATGTCCATTTGTCGGGATGATAGCTAAGCCAAGATAACACAATCGACGAGTAAGTCTTTGCAAATATAGTATAACTCATATGCTGCATTGAGTCCATTACAGCCTTTAACAGTGTTACTCTCAAAACTGCCGCGCATAATTCCAATCTTCGCAAGGATTTTTGTTTAATGGGAGCCACCTTTGTTTTTGCAGTCATAAGGCTGACTCGAATGATGTTGTCTGGACAAATGCTTCTACAATACACCGCTGCTGCGTATTCCACCTTCCCCAAACATTTAATCCATCGCGGAATTATTAAATTTTCAAAACACGGAAATTCATTTCTAATTTGGTTGTAATTTTTTTTTGTTGTTTCCGGAAGTTCATCATCCCAACCCACCTTTTGTAGCCATAATTATTGAAACATAATTTTTACTAGAACAGTTGAAGGAGACAACCATCCCAATGGATCGTAAATTGTAGATGCATCAGATAACAGACTACGTTTGGTTGTTGAGGTCATTTTGGTATTTTGAACTTTAAACGAGAAAAAGTCACATGAACAAACCATTTAACATTTTCTCCCAAGTACTTTCGAGATTGCCACAAGCTTTACTATGTTCGCCGCTACTCCACCTAGAAGTCCCTTCAGATACTTAAATTTGTAAACTTTCGACAATGATTCATTGTTAAGGATAGTGGCTTCAAACAAATCCTTAAATGATGCAAAGTCCTCATAATTTCCGTAAAACGGTTGAATTGAAATTGTTGGCAGTTTAATCTCTGCTCGTCCTGTACTTAGTGCAAAACTTCTGTCTTGCAACGTGTTGAAATACTCTTGCTGCTGTTAGATAAACGTGTTCATCGTCGAACTAAACTGCTGGTGTAAATTCTTAAACTTGTTGTTTCGCTTGTTTGCTCCCCTTCTTAATTTTACTTTTAAAAGGAGGTTTGCGCTGCATAAGTAATTAAACGATCCTCAACATCTTTGAATTCACCGTATGCCTTTTCTAGTAATTCTAAATGGATGCTAATGTCTTCAGCGGCAGTTCCTTCATTTATATTTCCGCCATAAGTCTCAAATCGCGTAAGAGTACTTTTAATATTTCCGCGTTTCCTGTTTCACTCTTTACAGTACACTCATTACAGTACAGTTCACTCTTTACAGTTCAAGACTTACCTCGAATTTTAATAATGGTTTCCAATTTGTCGCAACGTGGTTACTCGTGTTTACTTTCTAAATCGGTCATGAATTCTTCTTCTACCATTTCGGGTTTTGGTCTTCGATGTTTCGCGATATATTTTTAATCTGTCTACGAATACCTATACCTATACAAATATACGGCATAAAAACCGAACTTTTCCTCTGCAATGTATGGTGCTAATAGAGGCACCTCTTTAGAATGACTATTTCTATGATCTATGATTTTTTTTCTCCGTTTAGAAGTTAAATTGAAAGAAAGGGTAGCGTTGGACATTGTAGCGTTCCACACTGGAGCATTTAGGACATATCTATTTAGATATTGTGGGGCCTCTTCCACTAATATACACATAATCATTAACCTGTATTAATCGATGCACACGATCGCCCGCATATTATTCGGAATTTTTTGTGGCGGCTAGTAAAATATCCATAAGTGTCGATCCCAGGACCGCACAAAGACGTACTAACGTGCGTCAATAATTTCTTTTTGATCCCCAATTTGTTTGATAATCTTTCGGTTATATAATTGACATTAGACGCAGAACCCAGTAGTCTACGTACAGTGTGTATGTTTCCATCAATGTTTTAAATATCAACCTCGCAGTTATTACCAAAAGTAAGGACTTGTTTGTCAAAATATAAATTGCAATTGGTTACGATATTTAGGAAAACTACAACTGTGTAGATTAATTTATTGTCATCGTTTTAAGGTTAAAAAATGCAGAAGCGTATACGTGTTTAAAATCATTCTTGAATTATTGTATCGATTTAATGATATACTAGAACTAGACAATTGTTGGAATTAACGGATTGTTATATATGATCGCCAAATAACTATCCTTATAACGTAGCCACACAGTTTTAATATTAACTAATTTTTCATTTTAATTGTTAATTTCAGATGGTTGCCCAAAACAGCAATGAGGCCTGCTGGGCCCGAATCATCACATTCCGATTGTGTCTTAGTAGTAGGTGTATCACGTCCTAAATTGGCAGCTGTATTTCTATCCGTTATGCTCATATCACTTTTTTTAACATTCCACGTATTATATGATAACGCAGTCTATAGCATTCAGGTAAATATTATGCGCAAGAAGTAAATATCAATAATTCAAAAATATATAGATAATTTTTTTTTTGTTTATAGGCAGCTTCAGCAATATCTGAAAATCGTATTTCAATTCTAACAAATCGTGTTCCTAATTCGTTAAGCAGTAATAGTATAAATAATGGATTTAATATAAATCATCCGATTGTTTTTCCAAATCGGGTACATTTTCCGCGAACAAGTCGACGACTACCACAGGTAAAATAATACATTTTGTCCATATCAAATAACTGGAAATTTTATAAATTTATATTTTTTTTTTATGTATCTATATAGGCTCTAATTATTGGTGTACGAAAATGTGGAACACGAGCGCTACTTGAAATGCTATACCTTCATCCAAGAATACAAAAAGCAGCCGGTGAAGTTCATTTTTTTGATCGAGATGAAAATTATATTAAGGGTTTGGAATGGTATCGCAAAAAAATGCCACATTCATTTCGTGGCCAAATAACAATCGAGAAAAGTCCTAGCTACTTTGTAACGCCGGAGGTAAGTTGAAACAAAAATATATTTACATAATATACTCGTATACATTGTGTACGAACCGTATATATGTTAATCTTAATATGTACTCGTATAACACGAGATCGTTAACTTTAAGAAAATGTATGTAGATTTTATTTTTAACTCCGCCCTCCACTCCCTATACTCTATAACTGGTTTTTGTTCTTTGTTTATTATATATTTTGTTTGTTAGGTTCATCTTCAGAACAAAAACCAAACTAAAAAAATCGGTTATTTTTGGCAACATTAAGAAAATTATAAAGTTTTATCTACCCCCACCGTTTTATTGTTGTTGGCGTTCTAGTGTATTATAATCATTTCCATGATTATTTTTTTTTGTTTTGGAAATTTTTTCAAAAATAACTTTTCTTTCGTTTTCAAGAAGTGAAATAAAACTTTTAGAACGAAAAATGGAATTTATGACAATTAAATGGAAATAAATTTTTTGTTTATTTTTTTATTTTCCCGTCTTATCTGATTATGATTATTACAGTTATTGAATTATATATAATATATGTTATTTTAAAAAAGAGATGAGAATAATAAAACAAAATGGCGGATAATTATAAAAGGTCGAGATAAAATACTTAAGAGGAATACGTTAAGTGGATTTAAATGTTGAATTGAAAATATTGTTAGTCAGAGTTGAAAAGGGTGCACACGTGCCAAAACCTATATTAAGTTTTATCTCTGCTCTCTATTCTAGGGCTTCTACACAGTTTATAACTTCATCTGTTGGTGTAAACCACTTGCTGCTTAAAGTTATTTCGGCCTAATTGATTTTTTATTTTCCCCGCAGTAATCCAAATGCGTAAATGGATTTAAATTTTTTGATAAATAGTTTCTACCATGTATGAACAAAGTTGGTTAGAAGTTGTGAACGGAGAAAGACTGTCTTTATTTTAATTAAGTGAAATTAAAAGGATATATATATATATATATATATATATATATATATATATATATATATATATATATATATATATATTGATTGATTGATTGATTGATTTAGAATGTACGACCAAGCATTAAGCAGGATCTCCCGGAAAGCGCCGGGCCTACCGTACACTCATTTTTACATATACTTGGAAGGATAAGGTAGAATATTAGTTAATTGTTGAGATCGACCCGTTTACAAACACCGTGACAGTCAATAGGTAGTAAAATTTGTGGGGTAGGGAAAGAAAAGGTATGTTAGTAATGAAGGAATTGGTCCGGTTTCCCAGTAGCCAATATTCAAACTACTGTTAGTATAGGATAATCACAGTTTTATTGAACTGCTCTGCATTTTGTCATCTCTTATCAGCAACTCCAGTGTGTCACCATTCATCTGTAATCTGCAAAGGTTCCCTGAAAACAATATATTAATAAACTAATTGCTCTTAGCCATAGGCTGTAAGAAATAGAATTAATTTAAATCTGAAATTACAATTTAATTAA
This sequence comes from Tipula confusa, assembly GCA_963556175.1. Classification (NCBI taxonomy): domain Eukaryota; kingdom Metazoa; phylum Arthropoda; class Insecta; order Diptera; family Tipulidae; genus Tipula; species Tipula confusa. The sequence continues at coordinate 117,505,462 of OY744477.1, forward strand.
TTATAATATTATAAAATTATAATTTTGCAATCCATATGCTGTAATAAATTTGATTAGTTTCCCGTGAAATTCGTTCCGTTGCGTTGTTACTAAAAATTAAGTGTTAATTTAGTACCGTTGTAGTGGTTATTTTGGGTACTGTGTAACTATGGCCCCTTTGGATACCACTACTTTTGTTTTTGGATTTAATCCAATATAGTGATCACTTTATTAACTTAATTAATAGCAATAGACACTTTATATAATTTTATACAATTTATTTCTTATATTTTGGTAATAACTATAGGTGTTGACTGACTGATCGCCGCAATAATAATGATGTTTTTATTATAGATATATTACATGGGTTGTAAAAGCTTATATACTAAAATAATTAAATCTATGTACTTATATACTATATACATATGTATTATTATAAAAACGAAATTGAAATTGAAATATATAATAGTGACACTACATCACTCACCCCGCAGATAGAACCACGTAGGCTTCCAACTTTTTGTAATAAAACGTAATTTTCTTTTTTATACATTCTTCAAATTTAACTTGCCGGTGTGTAGTCGAGGGCAATGTTTGAATTTCATCCGTTACGTATGCCGGTTTGAGTCGGTCGATGGCGATTGATGAATTTTGGCTTTTATAATCAACTACATAAAATTTACGAAATCTTCGCCTTACTAAAAATGGCCCCTCATATGGTGGTGTTAATCCAACCTTAACTTTATCCACCCGAACGAAAACATAGTCACAGTCTTTTAAATCTTTGGGTATGTAAATGTTGTTCTGATGGGTATTCCGCGTTTCTGTTGGATCGATGTTACGCATCGACTTTCGTAATTGATCGACCAGTGAAGTAGGATCTGTCGATTGCGCAGGATTGGGATGCATTACAAGTTCTCCTGGAACCTTAAGCGGTTGTCCGTAGACAAGGTCGGCAGGAGTGCATCCGAGATCGATGTTCTGATTCCAAGGAGGACAAATGGGAGTTCTTGACTCCAATTTAGGGTATTTGATCTAGCATATATGGAAGCTTTTAAATGGCGGTGCAAACGCTCAACCATGCCATTTGCTTGAGGGTGGTATGTCGTCGTCCGTATTCTGTGAGAACCTAGCAGATTTGTAAGTTCTTTAAAGAGTGTACTTTCAAATTGACTGCCTTGGTCAGTCGTGATTTCGAGTGGAATGCCAAATCTCGAAATGTACTGGTCAACGAAAGCTCTAACTACGGTGACAGCTCTCATATCAACAAGTGGTATCGCTTCTGGCCAGCGCGTAAATCTATCTGGTATTGTAAGTATATAGATATTTCCATTTGATGGTGGTAGTGGCCCGACAAGATCTAGGTGAACATGTTCAAACCTGCCGAAAGGAACATTAAAATATCCATGTTCTGAATGAGTATGACGGTTAACTTTAGACTTCTGACAGGGTATACATGTTTTTGACCAATATCCAGTATCTACATTCATGGACGGCCAAAAATATTTAGAAACGATGATTTTTCGTGTTGCACGAACTCCTGGATGAGAGAGACCATGCAGGTTTTCGAAAATCTGTCTACTCATGTCGTTTGTTATATAAGGGCGCTTGTTCTGTGTTGATGTTTCGCACCATATGACAATACCCGAACCTAAATCTTTTATTAGTTCGAGTCTGCGCTTTATTTTACCATATTTTTGGTATTGGGATACCAATGTTTTGAGCTGGTCATCTTGTTCTTGAAGAGAAGATAACTTTTCTAGATCGAGAGCGGTATGACAGATAGTATCCATATTAGGATCATCTGGTCGTGACAAAGCATCAGCTACCACGTTACTTTCTCCTGTGACATACCTTATATCCGACGTGAATTGGGATACGTAATCGAGCTGGCGACTCTGCCGTGGACTACGCTCTGACTTAGATGCAATTGCTGTCGTCAATGGTTTGTGGTCGGTGTTGATGAAAAATATTCTGCCTTCGACGAAACATCGAAAGTCCTTAATGGCACTGTATATAGCCAGGAGCTCTCGGTCGAAAGCAGAATACTTTTGTTCGGAAGGGGAAAGTTTTTTGGAATAGAAACTAAGAGGTTTCCAACTTCTACCATGTTGCTGCTCCAATACAGCACCCACCGCAATACTAGAAGCATCTGTGCTAATACGTAGCGATCCTTGTAATTTAGGATGAGCTAAAAGAGTCCCCTGGGCAAGGACAACTTTAGTGGTATTTACAGCCGCTTCGCATTCAGGTGGCCATACAAATAGATTACTTTTACTAACTTTGCCTAGCTTACTAAGATGGTTGTGTATTGGAGCTAAATATTCGGCCAAGTGAGGTATAAAGCGATGATAATAATTAATCATGCCTACAAAACGCTGTACTTGCCTGATAGAAGTTGGTTGAGGAAAGGACTGGATTGCCACGATTCGTTCCGCAGATGGCCTGACGCCATCTTTGGTAATTTCTTGGTTTAGGAAGTTGAGGGATGCTGCACCGAATTCACATTTAGATGGTTTGATTGTTAAACTATATTCAGATAAACGCGCAAATAAACATTTTAAATGTTCTCGGTGCTCGGATTCGTTTTGGCTTGCTACTAAAATATCATCTATATAGACATAAACAAAATCCATACCCTTAATTACCTCGTCTATTAAACGCTGGAACGTTTGAGCTGCATTCCTCAGTCCGTATGGCATTCTGGTGAACTCATATAGCCCGAACGGCGTGGTAACGGCTGTCTTTTGAATATCTTCTGTTGCTACTGGGATCTGATGATAGGCACGTACAAGGTCTAATTTTGTGAATACGGTGCAGCCTTGTAGGTTCATTGAAAAATTGTGAATATGAGGAAGTGGATAACGGTCTGGGATAGTAATCGCATTCAGTCGGCGGTAGTCCCCACATGGACGCCAGTCGTTACTGTCACGTTTTGGTACCAAATGTAATGGAGACGCAGCGCTTGATGAACTAGGTCTACACAAACCTTGAGCATCATATGCTCAAATTCACTTTTCGCAATTTTGTGTTTGTTAACGTCCAATCGCCTTGGGCGTGAAAAAGGCATATGGCCTTCTGTAATAATACGGTGTACGATTTTGTGTTTCGTGGGGAGATCAAAACGGGGTTCACGAGTAAGGTTTGGATATTGACGAAGAAGTTCGCCATATATCCCATCGATAGAAAATAAACGCGGTATAGATTCAGTCGAGATGTCGACATCTACTGTGCTGACAGATAGTTTCGTAGAAGTATCTATTAAGCGTTTGTTTTTAAGATCGACGACTAACCTAAACTTTACCAAAAAATCGGCACCAATTATTGGTTTAGTGACTGAAGCCACAACGAAAGGGTGTCGGTAATCACGACGCAAACCTAAGTCTACGTGTAAAAGACGAGTTCCAAACGTGCAAATTGGAGAACCATTCGCTGCTACTAATCGATTTTCCGGATCTTTCGTGAGATGTTTGAAAATTATTTTGGGTACAACGGAAATATCTGCACCTGTATCAATAAGGAAACACAACTTAGTTTTAGGACACTTGATAGTAAGGCGACGATTGTGAAGCGTCCCATCGCTTGTCCCTAGAACTCTGGGACGATCTAGTTTTCCGGATTTGAATGCGTTTTTGCATTTGGTTTTTGATTATACGTACAATAACCTTGGCATTTTCTAGCTCGATTACCATATCTCCTATGGTAATAGCATAGCCAGTTACCACTACGCTGTCTAGAGTGGTTGCGAGAATAGGAACGTGTATTATCCCTACTATATGAACGTTGACGTGCTCGATACCGATTATTAAATTCACGATTAAATCTAGAGGCTAGTTCATCTATCGATTGTTGTAGACTAACAAGGGCAATCTCTTGAACGTTCAATAAAGTATTTGATGGCTTTAAAGGTTTTGGTTCCACTGTATTACACATATAACTGGGCTTATTTAACTCAAATATTCTATCCGCGAAGTTTATTAATTCAGGGATGTTGTCTTTTTACTCGTATAGCCACTATGGATCTTATTGAATCTGGCAGACTACCTAACCAGAGAGTCTTTAGTAACTGTGAATTTACGGCAGTTGATGATCCTGCCTTTCCTTCGAGATGTCGGTAAAAATCCGATGGAGTGAAATCACCCATGTCAGTTGATTTAAGGAGATTTTCTATTCTTCCTTGTTCTGACATAGTTCGTCGTGTAATAATTTCGTCTCGAAGAGTGTTATATTTGTTTGTCTCAGGAGGATTTCTAACTATATTTGCCACTGAAGCTATGACGTCCACCGGTAGATGAGCTATCGCAAAGTTGAAACGGTTTTCGTCAGTATTTATTCGTTTAATTTTCACTAATGCCTCGAGTGGCTTAAGCCACAATTCTGGAAGATCCTTCCAAAATTGCGGTATTGGAGCGGTAGTTTCATTTACAAAATGTTTGTTATCTTCGTCGTTTTCAGTCATGTTTCACTATTTAGGAAAATGTTTATACGATATGCGGGTATAATTAAAAGAAACGGAAAAGAAAATTAATTTTCGTAATCGAGAAAAAAAATTTACCGTTTAGTAACCGTTAAAGCACAACTATATGAAAAATGTATGTTGTAACAAATATATGTATAACTCACCGATTTAGTGTTGCAATTAATGTATTAATATTTAATATGTCTTATATGTTTGTATATGTATTTTACGACTTGTGTTTTGATTTTCTAATAATTTCAATGTTCCTTTGTATTTACAATTTTAATTATCAGTAACTCTATTGAATTAAATTTTCCTTGGTTGTTATATATTATAATGATGAACGTTGATTGTACAGCGATGACGACGGCAATGGTCCCAAAACTACTGTTAGATGCACGTTTTACGATAATGTTGAACGTTTTCTAAGATGATGGCGATGGATATGTATTTGATGAATTTAAACAAATGTTGGTATGTAACATTATGTAACGTTCTATAAGTACAGCTTCCCAACAATTTTACTGGTACATGCGATATATCAATGATAACGTTCTATGTTTACAGCTACTCAGAATTTTACTCGACCATGCGGTATATCAATGGTAACGTTTTATGTTTACAGCGTTGTTTATATGACAAATCAATTTTAGATCACAGGTATTCTGAATGTTCGATTATGACGAAATTTTTAAATCACGTGTTTTTTTTTGTTTGCGGAACGTTCGATGATCACTTTGCTTATGACGATGATCACTTTGTTTATGATAAGATCACGTCGGGGTCACCACTTGTAGTGTATATCTTGAGTACCGTGTAATTATGGCCCCTTTGATACCACTACTTTTGTTTTTGGATTGAATCCAATATAGTGATCACTTTATTAATTTAATTAATAGCAATAAACACTTTATATAATTTTATACAATTTATTTCTTATATTTAGGTAATAACTTTAGGTGTTGACTGACTGATCGCCGCAATAATAATGATGTTTTTATTATAGATATATTACATGGGTTGTAAAAGCTTATATACTAAAATAATTAAATCTATGTACTTATATACTATATACATATGTATTATTATAAAAAAGAAATTGAAATAACTAATACATATTTATGATTTTTATTTACATAAGCAGAGTATACACTTATTTACCATTTACATAATATCTTAATTCAATTGTACTAATTTGTATGTGCATATATATATATATATATATATATATATATATATATATATATATATATATATATATATATATATACATATATATATATATATATATATATATATATATATATATATATATATATATATATATATATATATATATATATATATATATATATATATACATATACACATATATATATATATATATATAGTGACGCTACAGGCTTCTATACAAAACTCAAGGTTATGATTAGGTTCAAATGTAATCTATGGATTAAACCTAAGATGAATCGGGGAACTGAGCTTCCAAACCCAGAAACTGACAATCTCGCAATCATCATAATTTAGCACTTTTCAATCCTAACCTTTGCACACATTTCTCAGATACAAAACTTGCCTATGAACCCAAATGATGTCGTTTGGGATGGGCATTTACTTATTTTGGATGTCGTTTGCTTAATCCTTTGAAGCATTTCTGATTTGCCTTTGACCAAATTGCTTCTCCCTAATTTAAGTATTGAAACTTTTGTAGTGTGTTTAGTCGATTTGTGTAAGGTGCTGGAGAAAAGATCAAACAAGAATTGGTACTCCATTTTATTTTTTTCGGAAAATTGGTATATTGATCTTTTGTAATTATAATTAAGAGCGATCGCTTGGGGGTTTCATAAACGTATTTTCTGCTGATGCTTTACCTGCCGCTATTGATTTGGAACGAATTCACGTGTTAAGTTTTGTTACAGCTTATTCCATACACGTAAGCTGTTTCCTCATTATGATCCAACAAAACAATGTACCTTCAATTGATGTATATTCTTAAAAGAGAAGAACTGATATTAGATTGGTTTATACATTTATTCCTTTAAAAGCTGTTGTTAGCGTCCGAAAAATTCGATCCACTATCGCTAAACTTCACTATACAAAGCACAATTTTTGTATGCACTGGCTTGGTGCTAAGACAACTATGGTTGGATGGATAGTATTACCAGATGGTAGCAGAATCAGGTAGACACCACCAGTGCTGGTATCTACCTGATTCTGGCACCAACTCGTAAGACACTCGTTTAATTGCTTCGTTAGATTTTTTAAGGTCTCCATTAAATGATGTAGCAGTTAAAGCGGATTCTTACTTCTGGTAGCTTTATCGACGTCTGGTGGTAGTAACGAACTTGGTTAAATTGATTGTAGCTAATTTTATTGGCAATCACGAAAGCCCATGCCTTTATTGCTTATTTCCAATTTTTGAAACACCAACATCAGTTTTGTGAGCAAGAAGGCACCCTTTAGTTCTAATATAGGAATACTAAGCTGGTTAATCTGTGTAACTTTTGCTTTGTCTGCTATTAGATGTGTGACAGTTATGTCCCTGCTGGGTAGCGTCGCTTTGTGCGGTTCTGCATAATCTCAACTCCAGTTACTGCATAATCTCAACTGTATTCAACTGTAACAATTAGCATCTGAACACACTCTTTGGTAATAAAGGACTCTTGGGTTACATAATCCAATAGTTGAGTCATGCTTACGTTGATGCGTACGTTGACAATGAAATGACTTGCACTGAATTGTAGACGTTTTCTTCGTGGAATATACCTTTAAGGACTCCAACGTATCTGTACCAAACTCCGTGTTTTCAACATTAAACTGGGACCTTATGTTTGCGTTTCTATTTCCACTTTGTTTAGTATAGGATGTGTATTAGCCATATCACGGATCACGTTGTTCTGCCTTTGTCATGGCCACCATTTTTTGACCATGAAGTTTCTTGGAGAGCAACGAGTTCCAAACAATACTCTTCATGACTGATATATAGTATTATTAAACGCGACAGGCTTTCGTATTGACTGCATGTATCCATGCTCATGAACGGGGTTCAGACACTAAGACATTGGTTATCAATACCACTAAGAAAATCCCAATTATGCCATACGGTTTTGTTGTGTTGTGATCTGCCAAAGTTACTTATTGCAACAGCTGTTAAGTAAATTTGTAAACTTTAAATGTCAACGGCGTATAATACGACAAACATAGTAAGATAAATGCAAAATACATGGCAAGATTCGGTCCATTCCACGAATAAATAAAGTACCCAAAGAAACCACATTAAATTGAATTCTTGCGAAAAAATCCTACAGCATGCTAAACACGTTTAGTGATTTACTCCGAAAATCAAGAATCGATTTTCCACACCAATTTAGAATCACCTACATACACACGTAGACGAGTACACGGATAGACAGACAATTAAACTACCTTAATAATTTCCTTTTTTCGATTATTTTGTTGTTGCTGGTATTATTCCATTATCTCTACCTCCTCCTTATGTTTAGAACCAAAAATAAATTTCAAAACTTTTGGTCATCCCCCTCTGTGCTTTTTACACGATACTTAGAAGTTCCTTGCAACATATAGTACGTGACATAAAGTAATTGTCGTATTTTATAGTTTTCCATCTTCTTTCAATTTCGTGTGTATGTGTGTGATTAAGAGTGTGTATCAGTGTGTGAGTGTTTCTTGTATCGAAATAATTGTTATATAAGCATAAGAGAAATACTACGAAAATCGTACGTAACGTGAGTTTTGTTGATGAATGCTTCCATAGGTCGTTATTATTGTATAAGTTGGGAATGCAAACCTAAATGCAGCTCACAGTTATCAAAATAAATGACTACCGAATTTTCTCGAATCCAACTAAACATTTTATATAGGGTAGATATACATGGCGTTCTAAACCGCTTCGGTGAAATCTTCATCATCTTGTAATCACTATCAGTTTTTTTTTTCAAAAATCCGGTGAAATAAAGTTGCATGTATATGGTGGCAGACGTTGATGTTAGTTTTAGTTCCCCGACAGTGCCATTTTGTATGAATCGCTTCTTGTCATTAGCTTAACTGAGATTCAGTAGTTAACACGAGTATGATAATTTAGTAAACGGTTTAACTTGCCCATTTCCGGTATGTTCTTGAGATGATGTGAGAAGTATTTTGATCACAGCTGATTGATTTTCTGATATTCAGTCTGGACGACTTCTATACTCCGCCGATCTCTTACTAATAATCTTTCTCTTTTGATTTGTTTTTGAACAACACGAAGTTCCTTCAGTGACAAAATCGGCATGTTTTCGAATAAACTTTAGTTATTCGTTGCTTAGCACTATAGTCATTTGCAACTGGTTTTTCTCCTCGATTTTATTCAAACGGAATGTTTTTTGAATGTTGAAATTAATATCAAAATAGGGTTTTTTGGGGCAAGCTCAGTCCCTTTGTTCTTTTGGAAATAAACTAGCCTATTTTTTAACACGATATCCATCGTCCCAATATCTACAATAAACAATTGATAAGACTTGTTAAAGTTCAAAATAGGTAAAGGTAATTCAGAGATTTTAACTATGAGTGCTGTATTCGTAATCCGGACTGCTTGTCAGAACAATCAGAAAGTCACGAATAAGACAAATTATTACAAGAATATTTAAGATCTAATATTTACTCTTTAGAAATCGAACAAAATCCAAAATTAAAAATTTTTAAATAAATTACAGATTTAAATAATATTTAACATCAAAACTAAATTAAATAACCGTTAAACTTACAAAATACGTCATTATATTTACAAGAAAATCCCATTAATATACACTTCAATACAAAACTGTTATAATTTTACAAATTAAAGATTCAGTAAAATTTAACACCAAAATGAAATGAAATAACCGTTAAACTGACGTTCATTTCGTTTTGAATTTATTTTAAACCAATCATATTACCCGAAAATGACGTATTTTTCTTTTGTAATTTTTTCACAAAAGTTGGTTCAATTCCATCTTTTTGACCGAATGAACTTGGAGTAAAAGAGTCAAATTTACCAAATTTCCGTATCCCTCCTGTAAACTGTTCTATATATCATACTGTAAATACAAATTTATATGGGAATATAAATCTAACAAAGTGCATCACGATTCTTGACTTGAAGTATAGCACAGTGAACAAAAGAAAAACAGAAAATTGTGTTAGTTTCTTGTGTTTACACAAAATGTTTGCTATTTAGACATGATCGAGAAAATTTATTATTTTTTTGCTTTGCTATCTGTTCACGGTTTTTCAAATTTTGTACAGTATATTCGCATACATATAGTCGTTGCGAATACGAGCTTACAGCCATAGAGACATGATAGTACAAAAGCAATATTGTGTTAAGCTGTTGAACAAAAAAGAAAAAATGTTACATTTTTAAAATGATGAGGTTCTTCCTTAAGTGTTTTCTTCTTCCAATTCAATTCACATAATAAAATAATGACAAGGAGCGCGCGAAGATGCTCTAAGTTTTATATAGAAATGAAAACTTATGCTCATCTCAAAGGAATTGGAAATTCAAATGAAATTAACTTAATTTATGTTTTGAATTTTCTATTCCATTTGTTTGTGCGATTCTATCTATTAAAAAGTTTTACCATTGTTGGTAAATGTATCTGCCCTGACACAATTTCAACCATAAAACAAATCGATCTTTTTGCACAATGAAATTAATAAGACAAACGAAATATCTATAGGGAACTGTGAACTAAGGTCCTGATTACTGAAACCGGACGAAATTTTGATCATGACCAAATTTTGTGTTAAATCCCCACCCCAAATATAAAATTTTATTTTATAGGAGGCAAAAAGTTTTTAAAATTGTTTTTGGTTTTATAATTTTATTACAGATTGACTTCTTCCACAAACCCACACACAATGAAAAATTACAATACTATGAGAAAAGCTTTCTGGCTGTATACATACATTTTTTTATGGTAATATAACTTAATGGCTGCATTGTTTAGAATAATTTATTCGAATCGTTAAATTTGGATTTTTGTTTTTATGTAATGATGGAATACCAATGAACAAGAATATTTTATCATTAATTCGGTTTAATTCGGGTTTACGTCGGTTTTTATGTCACTTGTTTTATTCTACTTATGAATTTGTGAATTTCAGTTTTAGTTTCAAGGTCATTTACAATACTTGTTCTCTCGGTATTTAATAATTTTTGAAATGTGCACCACTGAAATAATTAATCGGTCATAACTCTGGTACACTATACCTGAGCACGACGTCAGAGATAGAAAAATGGTAAGTGACTTTAATGCTAAAGTTGCAGAAAATCATAAATCAATAATATAATAATATAACAATATAACAATATAATAATATAATAATATAATAATATAATAATATAATAATATAATAATATAATAATATAATAATATAATAATATAATAATATAATAATATAATAATATAATAATATAATAATATAATAATATAATAATATAATAATATAATAATATAATAATATAATAATATAATAATATAATAATATAATAATATAATAATATAATAATATAATAATATAATAATATAATAATATAATAATATAATAATATAATAATATAATAATATAATAATATAATAATATAATAATATAATAATATAATAATATAATAATATAATAATATAATAATATAATAATATAATAATATAATAATATAATAATATAATAATATAATAATATAATAATATAATAATATAATAATATAATAATATAATAATATAATAATATAATAATATAATAATATAATAATATAATAATATAATAATATAATAATATAATAATATAATAATATAATAATATAATAATATAATAATATAATAATATAATAATATAATAATATAATAATATAATAATATAATAATATAATAATATAATAATATAATAATATAATAATATAATAATATAATAATATAATAATATAATAATATAATAATATAATAATATAATAATAAAATAATATAATAATATAATAATATAATAATAAAATAATATAATAATATAATAATATAATAATATAATAATATAATAATATAATAATATAATAATATAATAATATAATAATATAATAATATAATAATATAATAATATAATAATATAATAATATAATAATATAATAATATAATAATATAATAATATAATAATATAATAATATAATAATATAATAATATAATAATATAATAATATAATAATATAATAATATAATAATATAATAATATAATAATATAATAATATAATAATATAATAATATAATAATATAATAATATAATAATATAATAATATAATAATATAATAATATAATAATATAATAATATAATAATATAATAATATAATAATATAATAATATAATAATATAATAATATAATAATATAATAATATAATAATATAATAATATAATAATATAATAATATAATAATTTAATAATATAATAATATAATAATATAATAATATAATAATATAATAATATAATAATATAATAATATAATAATATAATAATATAATAATATAATAATATAATAATATAATAATATAATAATATAATAATATAATAATTTAATAATATAATAATATAATAATATAATAATATAATAATATAATAATATAATAATATAATAATATAATAATATAATAATATAATAATATAATAATATAATAATATAATAATATAATAATATAATAATATAATAATATAATAATATAATAATATAATAATATAATAATATAATAATATAATAATATAATAATATAATAATATAATAATATAATAATATAATAATATAATAATATAATAATATAATAATATAATAATATAATAATATAATAATATAATAATATAATAATATAATAATATAATAATATAATAATATAATAATATAATAATATAATAATATAATAATATAATAATATAATAATATAATAATATAATAATATAATAATATAATAATATAATAATATAATAATATAATAATATAATAATATAATAATATAATAATATAATAATATAATAATATAATAATATAATAATATAATAATATAATAATATAGTAATATAGTAATATAGTAATATAGTAATATAATAATGTAATAATATAATAATATAATAAGTCAGAAATTAGTTAATAGCACTGCCGAGCCTACGACAAAAGTAAAAATAGATTTTAAGAACTGTTCGGTGATAATGTCCGTTAATAATGTGCGGTGTATTTTGTCATTGTATCTTTGGTTCGGTTTATATTTTATTTGTCGTAGTTTTTACATAATTTTGTGGCGTCATACCATACATACCATTCTCCTCGTTTCCTTGGATTCCAGAGTTTAGCCAATAGTATTTGCTGGTGCTATAGGTTGACTCCCACATACATTAATAGTTCAGAACTTTCGTTACCCATGCGCGGTTATTCAAAAAATACGAGTTCTATATTCTCAAGTTTATCCTCGCACACAGGGCAGTATGGAGAATTATCGTGTCTTAAGTCATATAGATAAGCACGAAAACACCCAACCTCAGTTAGGAACTTACTCAAGTAGAGTTTCACTTCTCTGCTGATTTTCTGCATCCGTAGCCGTTGTAATGCAATCTTCCAACATGAAAATAAAAATCTTTTCGTCAAACATTTTATGTTTTCAGCAATTTAATTTTCGTATTTTTTTAGAAACCGCCCTTAGTATTAGTTGTTTACCAACAGTTGTTTGATTGGCGATCGTTGAGACACTCAGTATAATCCATGTGAAATCAACTATCGAGCAAGTACTACCCCTACAAAAATGTGGAGGTGCTAGTAATATTTAGCATTACCACTGAGTAAAATGCTTTCAGTATATAGATTTACCTATTTTATTAGTAGCTCGCGGTTTCCCCTTTCAACGGCCTAGGCATTAAAATCGCCTGAAACCAACCACTTTCAACGTGGTTGGGCGTACGTGTACGTATAAACATATGCATGAAAATTCGTGTATGAGTGCACAAATCATCTGAACAAATTAAAACTATCAATGGCTAAAGCTGAATTAGGAATACAGGGATTTAGAAATGTTTCAGACAAACAAAGAACATTATCTAAAGCTCCAATAAAAATAAATTTGAGCTTGTTTAGATTTGATCAGTTCAAAGTCAGTTAATTTACGTAAATCTCATTTGTTTTATAGGTTCCTGAACGTGTCCGTGCGATGAATTCCAGTGTAAAACTATTATTAATTGTTCGTGAACCAGTAACAAGAGCAATATCAGACTATACACAGTTAAGAAGTCATGCGGCGACTGCAGCAATACCACCACTACAAACAATTTCGTCAATTTCGAAGTGAGTATAAATTTAGCCAATTATTTTGTACGGCACAATGTTCGTATGTATCCCTACTAACCATTTTATTACAGAACATTCGAGGAATTAGCTGTTCTTCCAAATGGCACGGTAAACGAATTTTATCGGCCATTAGCAATATCAATGTATCATTTACATCTGCATCGATGGCTCGAAGTATTTTCACGCGAACAATTATTAATTGTGAACGGTGATCAATTGATCGACGATCCCCTATCACAATTGCGTAAAATCGAAACATTTCTCGGCATCGAACATCGTTTAGGTAATCATAATTTTTATTTTAACGAAACAAAAGGATTCTATTGTCTGCGCAATGATACGACCGATAAATGTTTACGTGAAACCAAGGGCCGAAAACATCCGCGTGTCAATCCAATAACAATATCGAAATTACGTAAATTTTTCTCCGAACACAATCAAAAATTTTACGAACTAATTGGCGAAGATCTTGGATGGCCAGAAGAATAATAAAATCGGCAATATTGCTATAATAATTTTTTTACACGCATACGTCATAAATACATTTATTATTATTTTAAGAAACAAAAGAAAAACAAAGCAATAATTTAATTTAATTAAAAAAAAATAAAAAAAATTTTAAATTTAAATTTAAAATCGAAATCCAAACATATCATACGAATTAATTAAATATATATAATTAATATCAAATTAATTATGAATATTAATTGTTTTACAACCAAAGCTAAAAAATACATATCATAAATGTGATTAAATATATACATATATATATTTATAATTATATTATAAAATATAAATTAAAAATTAATTTACTAAATCAAATACATATCAAATTGATTTTTTATTAATGTAAATATTCTAGAATAATTTAGTTTAATTAATTTATTTTAAAAAAATAATAATAAAATTATATTTAAAATTAAAAACAAAAATATTTATTTATATTTTCTCAATTTTTTGAGAAACCAAAAATTATTTTTAATTTTTAAATTAAAATTAGTTTATTTATTATAGAGTATAGGTAACTTACCATTTACTGTGTAAGTAAAGTAAAAATAAATTAAAAACTATATTAAAATTAATTATATTTACAAAAAAAACATTTAGAATTAATGTATCCTAATTAAACTAAATGCTTTTAAATTAAATTTATAAAAATATTTTATTTTTAATTAATTTTTAACGAATAGCATAAAAATTTGTTAAGTGTTAGAGGACGTGCTCCTAAAAATTTAGTTTAGCAATATTGAAACTGAAGACTGCTTTACAAATAATGGGGGCCTAGTTTATAGTTTGCAAACTGGAAGATTATCTTCATTGCTGGAAGAAATATAAATATGGAACGTTATTAAATTATTTTGTAAAATTATTCTGTTTGGTTGGAGCAGGGCAATTTTTTGTGCTAGAAACATTGCTTTCTATTCGTAAAATTATTTACATTATTGAAAAAAGGAGAGTTAAAACTTTACAAATTTTTTATTTATTTTTAATTACTGTCAATGGCTTTATTCTTGTATCATTTATAGATCTAGTGGGTCTGTTCTGCGAAGATGTCTATATTTCGGCTGCCTTAGTAGTTCCTTTGCTAATTTATTGGGATGAGTTTCCAATTTTAAATAGTATTTCAAACTGTATGCTTTTATCATCTGTTTTACCGTTTTAATCTCTATTGGTAACCGAATTGGCAATATTACGGAGTATTTTTGATTGCGTGCGATGTAAAACATTTGCATTCACATTAGTATCGGTGTGATAAAACAAAAGTTTTGTAAAAAGGGTGTCTGGTGCCATTAGATCATACCAGACAAATGGTAAATTTTACTTATAATAATAAATTTTTGATACTTGTGCTAATTATCGTTGTCTCGCACAATACACCTACATAATTGTTTTGTTCTAACAGAAACTGGTGTAAGGTTAGCAGTAAATAATCGAATGCAATGACATGATTATTGGCGTTGATTTTCTTGTCAAATTTGGACTATTGGACGATTTGAAACATAAAAGGCTGGTGGATTCAACGACTCAACTAGAGATTAAGTGACGAAGTCACTAGAGATTAAGACTTAGTATTCGTTTATATCGATGATATTTAATTAGCTTTTAAAACTGAGGAAGAACATAAGCACCATCTGGAACAATTTTTCCAGAAACTGATTAATTTTGATGTTCAAATCAATATTTCTAAATGCACTTTTGCAGCAAATTTTTCTTGGACGAACGAATGTGATTTAGCATTCACGTCAATTAAACATATGTTGGCCAAGAATAGGCTTTTTGATCATCCGATGGACAATTGTCCTCAGTGGTAGTATTACCACGGATGCTTCGGATACAGCTAGAGCTGCTCAAAAGAAATTCGATAGGGAATTGTTGGCTTTTTATCAAGCTATTCAACACTTTAGATATTTTGTTGAGGATCGTGAGTTTACAGTTTTCCAGGATTAACTGCATTAACTACTGAATATTAGGTGTTGGCTTATTGACTCTTTCAGAGGTAATAACGCCAGGTGTAGCCTTTTTGCAGTTGTTTCCATTATTTGAGTTTAATTTTTAGAGGATAGGTTATAGCAACTCTACTTGAGCATTGCTGCGGGCGATTCCTTTTGTTACACACAGAAGTTTATAAGATCAGGTATTCTCTTTCTATCTGTAGGCCAATAAGTATAGGGTGTTGAGAAGATAAGTAATCTAGATTTTCCTTGGTAAGTGCTTCAAATTATTGTTTACCTTTAGGTGAAGTCAGCCTCGAACCCCATTGTAAATGCTTCAGTGTGACTGTATTCTTGGCACTTGATGCATTGACCTAATCCGGTTTTCTTTATAGAAAACGCGGGTAAAACTACTGCCTTTCCGGTCCCAATAATTCCGGAAATCAACCTAACCTCCGGCACCGGGTTAAAACGTTACTACCCGTTTGAACTTCGAGACCTTTGAAACTAGTTTGAAATCTAACTCTGTTGCTTCTTGGAAACAAGGTTTAAGCCTATCAATCGACACGTTGGCTTCCCGGTCCCTATACCTAATATTAAAAAACTTTTCACTACGACCCAAAACTAGAAACTGGAACCCTCGTATGGAGGTTGCAGAGGTGCGCGCACAGCTCCTGTGCATACCAATACCAAAACGTTAAAGATGAATGGACTACTTTTATTATGATGAGCAAGAGGTACTAGCTTCAAAATCTTAAAGTGTTCTCTAAGCTCTGCTACAAACTCTGTTTGATTTGTTGAGATACTAGATAATGTAACGAAATCTTCAGGCTACCTTATTGTTTCGCCATACACCATCTTTGCTGTAGTACACTTAAAGTCTTCCTGGTAAGTTGTTCTCAACCCGAGTAACACAGTTGGCAACATTTTCGTTTGTCTTAAGTGTACGATGCCACCTTTCAATAAATCCATTTGATTGCGGACTGACATCCTTGATCGGTAACGACAAAAGAAGGAGTGCCCAATCTAGAAATTCAACCATTGTATAACGCGAATGCCACGGTTGTCGCTCTGATATCAGGCAATGGAATTGCTTCCGCCCAACGCGTAAATCTGTCTACAACAATACCTTTGGTTATCAGAAATGAGCAAAGGTCCAGTCAAATCAATATGGATTACGTCAAATATTTTCGAAACTAGTGGTGATTTGACGTGTCGACTGATTTTACATTTCTGACATGCGGTGCATGCCTGTGCCCAATTCCTTCCATCTTTTATTATGCCAGGCCATACAAATTTACTACTCACCAATTTACGCAGCCAACACCTCCCACATACGCAGTCAAAAACTCCCTATCATATGCGCTATAACGCTTCTGTGCATCGGAGAGCTTAACAGAAAAGAACCCTAATGGTTGAAACTGCCAACCGACTAACTGTTGTACCATCGCGACTATAAATTCCGTAATAGCGCTGTTCGATGCATCGACCATTAATGCCAACGGTATACTACAAGACGGATGAGCCAATATTGTTGTGTCACTCTGACATTGTTTCGCCCTATTGAAAGTTGACATGAATTGCTCATCCCATTTAATTCTTCTTTTTTCATTTCTTGGAACCTTTAAGAAATTGATAAAGTATGGCTTGGTTACCGGCTGCGTTCGAAACGAACCTGCGGTAAAAATTAAACATCCCACGAAAACGTATCATGTCACTAACCTTTCCGCTGTGGCTTAGACTCATTAATTGCTAAAACACGATCAGGAGCTTGTTTCTGATATCAAACTGATATCGACTGATCAAGTCACCGAGAAACTTTACCGCGGGTTGTGCAGACACGCATTTTCCAACGTTCATTATTAAATCTTAATCTTAGAAACGTACAAATGCAATTTCAATATGCTTCATATGCTCTTCTGGACTTTTCGAAGCTATGAGTACGTCGTCAATGTATAGGAAAACGAAACTCAACCCATTCAACACTCTATGTATAAATTTTTGGAATGTCTGAGCTGCATTTTGCAACCCGAATGTCATTCGATTAAATTCGAATGATCCATATAGTGTTTACACTTTAGATCTTTTAACCGAATCTAAAACGGCGGACACAGAAACTACCGGGCATGAAATAGGTTCCCCTGTTACAAACTTTCTAGAAGCCGGATCTATAAGACGACGATTTTTAAGGTCTACTAGCTGTCTCTGTCACCTAATAGATACATCCGCCACCATGAAATCCGATTTGAATATCTTATTCAAAGCAAAATCTAAATTTATCATTCATGAACCATATGTGCTTATGGGAGTATCATTTACCGCAAAAAGTGGAAAATTACTAAGTGGCTATTTCTTATGGACAATCGTTGCAGCACCACCGATACATCTGCTCCGGTATACTAAATAATGTCATTTACTTGCTGGATCCCATAAAACTAACCGATTTTGGTTCTGGCCATTGTCACATGTCGCTAACTGTGAATGGCCTGCTTGTTTAAATTCTCGAATTGACATTTATCTGGGTCCCCGCATTTCTTTGCATTTTTACCGAAACAAAAATGGTACCAGCAAAAGTTTTTTTCACGCGAGACCGATGAAGATCTGTTACGTGATCTGCCACGTGATTTAAAATTATGTTGATGTGAACAACATGACTTGATTGATCGAGAAACATGTGGTACAGGAGGTGTATAACCCAGCTGGTTTATATTGTAATTAAATGACACTAATACGTCACTGATTTTGTCGGCTTATCCGGCTACTTCATCCAAACTTTCTCTGCTGACCGCTAAAATTGCCTGTAACTCTGGCGGCAACTGTTGCAACCACAAATTATGCAAGGCCTGATCAGAAAGATCGTTGTATCTAGTCATGCGCATTGCTGACGATTGCTGACGTGGTATTTGTTCACCTGAAACCATGCTTTCTAATAATCGTTGCAAACGTACTGCATCCGATTCGGTTCGCCTGCGATTTTGAGATATCTCTCGTCGCGTAAGAAAATTTTTTTTGACCATCTTTGATACCTGACGTTCTAAATTGAGCTTCAATACTATGGAACCAAAGACGTGGGCTCGAGGTCTAAAAAGAAGGGAACTTAACCACCCCACGGACAATACGCGCTGGCGTACTATCAGTAATCCCGCCAGGCTATGATTTAATATCCACCCTTACCGGTGAACTAGGTGGATTAACCATACTAAACAAAATAATTAATTCAATTTAGAAATCGTCGCGAAAAAACAAACTTTCAGAAAACACATTTCTGGAATTTGAAATTAAAGCTCTGTTGTGTTTTCAACAGAGTTTGAGCCTGTCAGAAGATCACCTTCGTAGAAATCCTTTCCAATAATATTGGTGGCGGTAGCAAACGTGTCATTATTTTCTAAAGCCAGCTGTTTTAGACTTCTTATGTAGCGAGATACGGTTTCGGATGAGCTTCCATATGTTAGGAATTTAAATTGAAGCTAGGATGGAAAATTTCGCAAAAACACGCTTTCGAAATTTTGATCCTCGTTCAGAACTTGTCGATACTTGTGATACGGAAAATAATATTGGTCATAAACTCTGGTGACTGGTGAAGATACTGCTCCAATACATGGTGTTTTTTTTAGCAGAATCTTTCAAATATCTCGAAAAATGAAAAGACCAAAATTTAATCACTCTGATGGGGAAAAACATTAAAATGAATACCCGTTTTCCCTCCTTGTAGGTGAGGCGGGGGTAACTTTGAAAAGAAAATAGAAACCCCTATTTTTTATTGCAGAATCTCACTTTTAGCCGTAGAATCCTACTCCGGCTAAAAATCGGCTAAAAATGCTGCTAAAATCGGCTAACCGGAAGTGGCTGCTTTCATAAAAAGTTTTTTGAGGTTTGTATATATTTCAAAAAGTACAGCACTTATGAGAAAACTGTTAAGTGCATAAATGTTGTATTAAAAAAATAAACAAAAAAATAAAAAAATTAAAAATTAAAATTCTGCCACTTCCGGTTAGCCGATTTCTGCCAAAAATAATTTCCCTACGTACTTTTTTTTAGTCGGAGAATCCGAACCTGCAATAAAAAATAGAGGTTCCTATTTTAATTTCAAAGTTTCGAAGTAACCTGAATACTCTTGCAGGCACCTGTGGACTCGAGACCATTGAGTATGGTTATGTTTTCTACATAATTTGTTTTTTCAATTACATGGTCGACTAGGAACCTTTGTCGGTCATATATCTTTCCACCGTTCTTTTCAAGCTTTTTCTAACAATGCTACTTTTTTGATTCCTAAAGTAGTAGAGCATTCATTAAACAAATCTGTATTCTATCTGAATTTTTATTATTTAGAAAATGCTCTACTGATGGTCTACCTAGGCTCATGGAAGTATTTATGGCATATTTTTTCCTGAGAAAATGCAACGTCTTTTAATAATGGACCAAATATGCCCTAAGAACAAAAACATGATGGCTAGATTTAGTTTTGCCAAACTCCTGTCAACTCCGCAGATATTTTTGAACCCTTTCGAAATTTATTTTATCCCTATTAAATACGGGGCTCTATTTCAATATGAGCCATATGAAACAGTCTAGTACTCTTAAAATTATGAAGTGATATTGCTTTAAAAATAAGTACGATCAGTCGTTTCCCGAAATCTCCTTTCACGAACATTAAATACACTACAAATAAGTGAAATTATTGACATTGCCAGTTGTAGTGCATGTAGTGCATAAAATTCATTTATCGGCACCCACTGTCAATAATTACATTTTAATATTATGTGATACCAATTATTAAATGGGTGCCAATTTTAATTAATTTTTACTAAATTTTATTCGAAATGTTTTATGCGTTAATATTATGATCACTAATTTCTATTTATATCCGTTAAAGTATTCTTAGCGGAAAAATAAAATTAACTTGTTGAATTTAATTTCTTCCGCTAAAAAAATTAAACGGATTTAAATTGAAATTGGTGATCATAATATGCATTAAATACTCTTTAAAATTGTATAAATATTTTTAATATCCATTCGCGTAAATAAAAATTAAATCGTAAAAATTTAAAAAAATATTGAAAAAATTTCGAAAATCCGACATTATAGAAAAAATGAATACGGCAATATTAGAAAGAGAAACTTTCATTTTTTAGCAATTGATAATAATGAGAAATAATAACACAGACGTTTTGGGGATTGATGACCTGGAAACTAGGTTCATTACCATAATATTCCAAAAAAGTTAAAAATAACAACAAAAAATTAATTAATAAATAAAATATTTTTATTTAATTTCAAAATACATATCAACAACAACATCAAAGAACCTATATTTAATTGTAAACATATATATAATAAAGAATTCTTCCTTATTTCTACGTTCTTAATTTAATTACGTATTATAATATTAAATAGATATCAATTTTTAATTTAATTTAATTCTTCTTAATTTAAAAAAAAAAATTAAATGTAAAATTATGTTTATAAAATAATATCAAAAATATCAAAAAAAAAAAAACTATAATTTTAGATAGTACATAATTTGTAAAATTAATAAGATAAATATTAGAAAATAATTATAATATAATATTTTAAAATTTATTTATTTAATTTAAATATACCACAAACAAAACAAATAAATCATCAACATATCAAAATATATACATTATATATATTATTATATTATTATTAATATTTATAACAAATCCCAATTTATTACAAAACAAAATAATATACAAATATATAATTAATTTAAATTTAAATTTAATTAAAATTATTATTCAATTTCAAATTTATATGCATTATATATATTTTATTAAAGTGAGATTTAATTAAGTTTAGTAATTAATTATATAAAAATATATATATATTTAATATATTTTTGTGTTACATATAATTTTTTATACTAAGTTTTTAGGTAAAGGAATTGTAGAATTTCATAAAATGGTCGGATTTGGGTGATCCTATCGGTGATCCTAGGATGATAAAATGTCAGGATTTACAGTTACAGAAGTTTATATATATATATATATATATATATATACATATATATATATATATATATATATATATATATATATATATATATATATATATATATAAATAATAAATTTATTCCCTTTCTCTTTCTCTCTCTCTCTTTCTACATTTAGTATTGCCGTATGTAGTAATTACGAGGTACATTTTGTATAAAATCGTCTGCGATATTACCTACATGTGATTGATTAGGACTCTTTCATAAATTTGTGATACTGAGTGTTTAAACCTTCATCCTTGTTAAATAGTTTTTCATATTTATCCCTTGGAGTATTTCGTTGTTGGTTTGGGTATAATGTGTGATCTATCTCTCTCTGGAAACCGAAATTCCAGAGAACTCAGCTATAATTCTTGTTTTAGGTAGGCTTAGTATTTATGCTGCATGTTTTGATACAAATATCAAGAAAGGTTCTAGAATTTTTCGTCAGCATGTAAACATTTTGTTGTTGTATTACGCAGATTTATAATAACAGATTCGGACACGGTATTACTTACCGGAGAAACCTCTCCACTTCATATAATGACTGTGAAAATGTGGAATTTTTATGGTTGGTAGATGAATTTCTATTGGTTTGCTATTATTTATCAAACACTATTCCAACTCTGTCATTAGTTTTATTCGTCATACTTATATTTTCATGCAAACCAATGATCTGACCTATCGTCCAAACACCAAAAATTTCCGAGCAGTTGACTTCAAAGGGACCATATAGGTCGATTGTATGACCTTTAAAGGAATATTAAGAGAATTCTGCCGTCGTTCGAGGTTAGGGTCAAAATTAGACTTCCGTAACTTATTAACAATTTCGGTATAAATATTTGCCTGTAAAATGTTATTCGATGTTATAGTGTACCCGAGATATTTAAAGTCTTCCACGTAGCAATAGTTATGGTCATAAGCGGTATGAGACTAATAATGATTCGACCGAACAGAACTATATCATCTGCATGGTGTCATCTGCATAGACGTATTAAAAACGCAGTTCTTTGTATCTATACGGGTTTTAAATGCCGCAGACCTGTTGTCAATTTTTGTGATCACAATTCGATCCAGATGTTGGTAATTTGTATATATAGATTTTGTCCGCGATACCACGACATATAAGCGTGGATTTTTACTATAATTGATGCAGAACTGATGTTGTACTTCTATCTGTTCTAAGATAACCCTAATTGACATCGTAAAGGTTTGATCAGTGGTTAAACGGGCATTTAAAATTCTTTGCAGTGGTCTTCTGCCGATAGTCGTTCGTTCGGCGGTTGTAAGGGCTGACTGTATAGTTTGCCATTGTTCCTAGTTATTGAATGGATTTTCAAGGAGGGTTTTCTATTCTAGGTACTCTGGAATTATCATCTGGTAGCTATCTCATAATTCAAGATATTTAAATATTTTAACGTCGTGGCACGGGGTATTATAGACACCGTGTTTTAGTTTGAGACTGAACAAATCTTTGACATTATCTGATGTGTAATCGGTGGCATTGATTACGTTGATTTACGCGCCGATTCATAAAAAACCGACACCAAATTCTCCTACATTAATGTAGCCGGAGTAGTAGACAGGCGAGAGTCAATACGCTAAGTGAATATTCATCTACTTAACTATGGGTAGTTTTTGGAAATCCCAGGTCTTAGTCTGCTTACTACGTTCCATATTCTAATTTTTGTAGCTTCCAGGTTATTGTTGTGATGAATCAGCGGCCTTTTTGTGTGGCAGTAAGTATTTAAATACTTAATATTTTACTTGTGCTGGTTCCTTACTGGTAACGAGGTCAAAGTCACATCTTAGGTTAGGTAAGGTAAGGTTAGGGTGGCTGCTAACGCACATTTAGACCAGTGACGGTCTATTGTGATACCAAAGGATCCTCTAGTTCTTGAGATCCATTAGGTCGTTGAAACAATACTTGCCCAGATGTTTGTACCTCCTGTAAACGAGCGCCGAGCATGAGCAGAGGAAGTGGCTCACAGTCTTTCCCTCTTCCTCATCCATACAGCTTCTACAGAAGTCATTTGCCATTGACAAAAGCCTCCTCGCATGCTCTCCAATGAGGCAGTGTGCTGTGAGCACACCCACGACTATACTTAAGACAGGTCTACGTAGGGATAGTAGTGTTTTGGAGCGCTTCAAGCCCAGTTTCGGCCAGACTTGCCACGCTACATTGCATGTTATGGTTATTCTACCTCTTCTGTGCCGCGGCTATCGCCTCCTTTTTAATCGCCACAAAAAGCGCTGCTATAGGCCTCCCCAGATTTGCCCTTTCTGGTTTCAATTGGAGAGTTGTACCTTTCCTTGCCAGTTCTTCAGCCCTGCAGCTCCCCAGAACGTCCGAGTGACCGGGGACCCAGACTATCTGGATATTGAGATGCTCAGTCATCTCGTTAAGAGATGAGCGACACTTCAATGCCACCACGGGCGTCAGAGAAACTGATTCCAGCTACCTGATTGCCGACTGACTGTCCACATATATTGTTATATCCCTTGTGGATATGACAATATGCATCAACCAAGTCAGCGCTTCCTCAATCGCTACCACCTCTGCCTGGTACACACTGCAGTGATCAAGAAGACGAACGGATATATTCACATTTAATTTGTCACAATAGACTCCAGCTACGACTTTGCCGTCCAGTTTCGAGCCGTCAGTGTAGAATTGTATACTTCCAGTTTCCGCTGTTGACCTATTTTCCTAGGATTCTCTTGAGAGGATAAAGGTTCGAAAGCCTTTTTCAAAGCATACAATCGGTATTGTGTAGTCACTATTCACCAAGTCCTCCTTAAGCGAACTGCCAATCGTCGAGTGGCCCGTTTGTAGACATTTCCACTCAAACACAGCAGAGAGTCGTGCAGCCGTAGTTGCCGCTTTTTGCGTACCAAAGATTTTGACAGGAAGAAGGTAGAGCATAGCCTCCAGAGCACGTGTAGGAGTTGTCCTCAGTACCCCGCTTATAAGCAAGCGAGCCGTTCTTTATACCTTCTCTATCATATTTTTATAAGTTTTCTTGTCTAGTGCTGGCCACCAAAGCCTCACCCCATACATCAGAATCGGTCTGACTACAGCAACAAAGAGCCAGTGTACCAGCTCTGGGTTTAGACCCCATCTCCTACCGACCGCGTTACTACATAAGTACAGAGCCATGGTAGAATTCTTTACTCTCTCTAAAATATTGGGTTTCCAATTTAGCCTACTGTCCAAAATTATGCCCAGAAATCTTGCCTTATCAGTGAAGGCCAGTGCCGTGCCTTTTAAGGTAGGAGGGGCGACTACCAGAATTTTTTATTTCTTGCTGAAGAGTACAAGCACTGCTTTGGATGGATTTATACCCAGCCCACATTTGTTAGCCCACTTTGTAATGATTAAGAGCACGTGTTGCATGACTTCCCTAATCGTACTTAGGTACCTACCCGAGATCACGATCGCTACGTCATCTGCATTCGCAATCACATCTATTTCCCCCCTCTCTAGATCCAAAAGTAGTCCATTGATTACTATGTTCCAGAAAAGAGGTGATATTACACCACCTTGCGAAGTACCTCTAAATATTCGCCTCCTAATGGTGGATTCCCCTATCTCCGCGTTAACAATCCTGCATTCTAGCATCTGATTTATCAACCTTCTTAAGGGGTAGTTCACATCTAAGAAAGACAGTCCTTCCTGAACTTCCTCCGTCCTGACATTGTTAAAGGCGCCCTCTATATCGAGGAAAGCTACCAAAGTATTTTTTCAAGTGGATTGATTTCTCAAATGTTTGCACCAGGGAATGCAGAGGCCTGTACACCGATCTCCCATTTTCCAGTACGCATACTGAGAAGTCGCCCAATTACTGGTTTTTATTTTTGCACGTATCTTCTGCAAGGTCACATCTTAAGTAAACATTTATCCAATTAAAGCCCTCATTTGCATAGATGGACTACAAGCCAGCCATAAATTCGAGTACCACTTTATTGACCAAGACTTTACTATCGAAGCTTATAGTTTTGAATATTTTAGGTTTAGTTATTTAAAGTTACATCTCTAGGGTAGTCTGATTCACTCGGTTTTGGTACATTCTTTTCCAGACATTAATTGAATCGTGTTTATATAGCTTCGGCTTCCATTAAAATTTCCTACAATACAAATGATGTGTTTTCAGCTTTAAGGTTTTAGTACACAATATTAATAAAAGTTAATGTTACTGAGTATCAAAAAATATCTAAAACATGAGCTGAAGCCACACTAAAGTCATTTTAACTTGTAAATGTTGCTAATATTTTTATATAATTTAGAACTTCACTGTCAATTTGTTTTTAATAGGAGATTAGTTTAGTTTTCAAATTTTTAGTATTACTTTTGTAATTAAATTAAAGTTTTAATTCTTAAATTAAACTTACAAATCTTAAATTTTAGTACATAAGTCGCAAAATCTGCATAACGTTGAACCAATTTGAAGCTTAACCTGTAGCTTAAATCAAATTAAAATTATTATCAAATTTCAACTGTCTCAATTTTGTCTAATTTAGCATTCGAAGATGTTTTAGTTTACATCGTTTAGTACGTAGTTTCGATTGTTACCGTTCGAATAGTAATGGTTATGGTGTTTATGGTTATGGTGCAGACCAGCAGATTTCAATAAAATAATTTTTTTTTAGTACTTAATTTTAACTTGGGTCTTAAGTTTTGTGTTTGAATTTATAAAGTAGGATTTCATATATAATTTGGAATGATCTTGTTTAGTCTTAAAGTCGTTAGTTCTATTTCCATATTTTTCAACTGCTTGAGTTCTAAAATTATAGTTGCAATATTTGATAACAACGGTAAGCTAGTTAAATTTTAAAGCAAGCTTAAATAACATGTTTACCGATGGAGTTATGATGCACAATGACAGATGTTTTTAGTACTAAAACTAAACCAAAAAATTAACACCGCAGGTTAACTAAATAAATACTTAATTTAAGGAAAAAGGTTCCAATTTAAATATCAAAAAACGAACTTTGCTAAACAGCAAAGCTTTGCTAAACTTTGGAAAAACAGTTGCTTAAGTGGTTTTTAGCTTTTCGAATGCCTGTTGACTTATTCATCTGGTTAGAAGTTCTTCGAAATGTTGAGCTTCTTTGATAAAATATCCAAATGGGTATGGACAGGTGGCAATCGATAAATCTACTAGCTTGTTATCTACTAATTGTTATCTCTACATGTGGCTTTTTGTTTAGGGGAACGGTTATTTTCGAATGTGTCCTCTTCTGGATTTCAAAATCGCAGGATAACTCAAAGCATTCGTACTGTGCCCAAATTTGTTGATTAAAGCACTAAGTTGGATTCTGGTGAATTTGTCATGGTATGCACAGGAGGCCAAGTTGGCATCTTGAAAGACTCACCCTTCGGAAGCGCAATCATGACTTTATATATATATATATATATATATATATATATATATATATATATATATATATATATATATAAATTACTGAACAAATATGGAGCCCTTCCGTTGCTGAACTTCCCAATTAATTAAAACTTAAGTTACATTAATTTCTGTCTTTTAACTGTCAACATTGAATAAACTGTAAATTATTCCTAATTTAGCACTCATATATCGTTTAGTACTTGTCAGTGAATTAGGTTTTAATGGCATAATTAAAGTTTGGTTTAAAGTATATTAGTTTTGTTGTCGTATTTTTAGTACAAAAATTCAGCTTGTTGATTTGTTAATGAGCTGAAAGATATTAAACTGAGGAAAAGGTAACTGAGTTATTTGAAATGTGCAGTTTTTTCTGGCTTACATTTTTTTTTTATATTTGAGCTAGGTTAAAAATTTTCCACTCCTTGTGAAATAACCAAAGTTAAGAATTTAAATGTTTTGTCAGCTATAATCTTTTTAATTAGGTAATTATATTCTTTTAAACTTTTTATTTTACTAAAATTTATTATTTCATAAATAAATAAATAAAAAAAGAATACTAAAAAAAAATAAAAAAAAAAATTTTTGTAATGTTTTTAAATGCATTTTTGTGATAAAAGGCTGTGATATTGTGTATAAAATACAAAATATATAAATAATTTAAAAATATATATAAATATATAAAAATAAAAATAAAAACATGAAAAAAAAATTATAACTAAACTTTTATCCTATTTAAATTTCTATTTATTTTTATCAAAATATATTAATAACAAAAATAAAATTAAAATACAAATCACTTCCTTGTATATATTACTATAATTAATTATTAAAATCTCACTTTACAATTATTAACGATCAATACGAAAATTAATAAATAATATAATTTTAATTAAATTTAAATTTAAACCAAAAAAAAAATTAATTTTAATATAACAAAACATAATATGTGGCAACAACTAAAAACCATAAGTTAAAATTTTTCAAATTTTTGTTGGTTTTATTAAATAAGTGATTTAAGTCGAGTTAAGTTCATACTTAATAATACTTATACTTAGAATACTCATCTTTAGGATGACATGTTTATTGCTTAGATACATTATTTGACTTTTGAAATGATTGATATTAAAATTTGAGATGCGAAATCGAGATACTTGATACCACCAATTACGCCAGTTACAGTACTATAAACAACGTATACATTAGTCGTTATCATGAAGGGCATTTCAACTCATAATTTAAGTAGGTATGACAGACTCACGACAGTACTTATTTTAAATATTTTGATTTGAGAATTTAAAGTGTGTAATTACATCTTCGTTCTCAATTTTGGTTAGTATAACCATAGATAAATACTATAGATTTCTCATTTGCGCAATAAAAATAAACAAGAAACTTCTGATACTGATATATCCAATAGTTGTTACCCAGCCACTTGAAGCATCGACACCGGTTAACTAGTTCTAACTAGTTATAGTTAATCACTTTAATATATATATATATATATATATATATATATATATATATATATATATATATATATATATATATATATATATATCTTTATTTAACTTTTAACATAAATGCGAAACACCAAACTTGTGGCGTCCTTTATCATACTTACGTTTTAAAATTCATATTAATAAAATTTAATTAAAATTTACTTTGCACTTAAAAGAATAGCTGAGTACAAAAATCAACTCTTGCATTTAAAATTATTTGTATAAATTTTTTAATCAAGGACACTAAAAAATTAACAAAATAATTTTGGTAAAAAAATTATTTTCTTAATTCAAAAAAAAACTGCGAGTCCAAAAACATACAAAATAAATTCTAATAATTGTTTTAAACATAAAAAAAATTAATGATTTAAAATTGTTAAAGAATAAATAAAAGAATTATTTAAAATATTGTATTTTAAATTCGTTAAAAATATAACTAAGGTGTAACAAACTTAAGGCTATTAACTATAACTATTTATTATTTTTCATTTTGATATTCCAATTTACAATTTTTTTTTTTTTTTTTTTTTTTTTTTTTAATTGACTTGTACTTTAAAATCTAGAATAGAACTCCCAATATAATTTTTATTTTTCCAAACAAAATTTTAAAATTTCTTTTATTTCCAAAAATCCGGTTACTATAATTTAGAAATTTTAATTTCAACTAACTTAATTGTGCAAGTCAAGTATCAAAACAAATTTGAAAAAATGTAAAAAATTTATATGTAAAACCGGAATACTAAGATAGAAATCTGACAGCTTTAGATGTTCGGGATGAATGTCCAATCGAACTTAATATTCCAAAAGCTGGCTTCAACCTATCAATCGAGATGGTAACATTTTTACCCTTGATTGCAATAATAAAAAATTTTCGAAGGTGCCTAATTACTTTGAATGGCCCTTTATAGGGAGGAGTAAGTCCAACGCGAACCTTATACGTCCTTACAAATACGAATTCACAGTTGTCCAGGGATTTTGGAATAAATATGTTTTCCTGTTTTGTTAAACGCGTAGGTGTCGGAATAAGATTTTTCATTGCTTCGCGCAATTGGTCGATAACTGTGTCGCTAGAAGGCACAGATGAAGAAGGGTTATCAATAAAAAATTCTCCGGGAAGTTTATTAGTTTGGCCGTATACCGTTTCCGCGGGTGAATAACCTAAATCTTCTTTCACTATGGCTCGAATTCCTAATAAAATGATTGGGATTCAGAAAACCATAGTTAATAACATTGTCTCTGGCCATAAGAGCAGAGCAGCCTTAAGCTGTCTATGGAAGCGTTCAACCATTCCATTCGCTTTTGGATTGTACGCAGTAGTGCGTATCCGATGAGATCCAAGGAGTGTAGTTAACTCATTGATAACCTTAGACTCAAACTGTGATCCTTGATCAGTGGTAATCCGAGAAGTTACACCAAAACGAGATATATGATTATTAACAAACGTTTGGGCAATGGTGGCAGCTGTCATGTTTGTCGTGCTGTATGCTTCAGGCTAACGAGTAAAACGATCGACAAGAGTAAGCATATAAGAACAACCATTGGATATTGGCAAAGGCCCAACTATATCCAAATGAAAATGTTCAAAATGACCTGTGAAATAATTGTCCGTGAGGTGAAATAGTGTGCCGTTGCACTTTTGAACGTTAGCATGATATGCAAGGACTGGCCCAACGGGTTACGTCCTTGTTAATAGTAGTCCAAAATCTCACAATAGACTTCAAGACCTGGCAATTTAAAAAGTTCAAGGTTCACATTTGAAGCTGAACGTCGACCAGAGCCAAAAAGTAAATTCTGAAGCTCCTCACAGTGTCGTTGGGCCAAAATAATTTTTTCTAAGCTAGGAGTAGTCTTAACTAAGGGCGAGTCAATATTAATAGTGCGAGATAACGTATCCGCCACGACGTTGTCAGAACTTTTCACATGCTGAATATCCGTGATGAATTTACTAATAAAATCTAAATGGCGTGATTGCCGTGGATTCCGTTCTGTTTTAGACTAAAGAGCTCTACACAAAAATACCTAAAATGCTTAATAGCTTGATATATCGAAGATATATCAAGAAGTTCCCGATCGAACGCTGAATATTTTAATTCAGGGCTCGATATTCTCTTTGAGTAAAAACCCAAAGGCTCCCACTTCTTATTATTTAACTGCTGCAGAACAGCGCCAACGTCGGTGTTAGATGCATCAGTAGTTATAAAAATAGTTGCATCACTCAAAGATGGCACGAATTCCTGATGGCACGAATTCTATCCTCCGAAGGATAAAT
The DNA here is from genome assembly GCA_963556175.1 of Tipula confusa. Taxonomy (NCBI): domain Eukaryota; kingdom Metazoa; phylum Arthropoda; class Insecta; order Diptera; family Tipulidae; genus Tipula; species Tipula confusa. The sequence goes on from OY744477.1 coordinate 117,536,835, forward strand.
TTCTTTAGGTGTGATCTTGTGGCTCAAAAAATCAAGAGAGGAAACACCAAAACGACATTTTGGGATTTTAATATTAACATCATACTCTACTAATTTATGAAATAATTCTTCGAGATGGAGAAGATGTTGTTCCTTAGATTCCGAAGCAACTAATAATATGTCGTCAACATAGACGAAAACGAAGTCAAGTCCCCGGAGTACTTCGTTTATAAAACGCTGGAAAGTTTGCGCAGCATTGCGCAGGCCAAACGGCATACGGATATCATAAAGACCAAACGGGGTTGTAATAGCCGTTTTGTAAATATATTTCTCATCGACTCAAATGATATGCCCTAACAAGATCAATTTTAGAGAATATTGTGCAAACATTTAAATTCATGGAAATTCATTATCAATAGAGAAATGCGTTGGTGTTGGAGTTTTACAACTCTTTACATTGCATTCACTGAAAACAAATTGTTTGAATCTATTAATCGCTTATTAGCAAGATCAACCAATAGACCAAACTAAACTAAAAAATCCGCGCCAATGATTGGGCGATTCACCGATGCAATAATAAATGCATGGTGGAATATTCGCTTTAAACCAAAATCTAGCTTCAATAATTTTGTACCATATGTACTAATGGTTGAACCATTGGCTGCTGCCAGGACTAAATCCGTAGATAAATTATAGCTATTTATGTTAAAAAAATTAACCGGGATGACCGAAAGGTCAGCGCCCGTGTCCACTAAAAAATTCAATTTGGACGTGTTGTCATAAATAATGAGTCTACTAGTTAGTGAATTCAAATCATTAGCCAACTCTCCTTCCCACCACCTATTCGTTTTTTAATGGCTGACTCAACTGTTCAACCACAAAAGAACATGGAGGAATACAAAAATGGGCTTTATGCCCCCACCTGTTTGTTATGCATCTTGCAGTATTTTGCATTTGCATTCATATTTATTTTATTCTTGTTATCATTATTATAACTGCGGGTACCAGAATTCTGGCCGTTATAAGTATCGATTGGGTCTCCTACCGCGTTCTTCATAAAATTTATTAATTTTGGCCTCTAAGGCATCCAAACGACTAGCGATAGATTTGAGTGTCGGCTTTTGACCGCTGGACTGGCCAATCGGTAGATTGGGCCACTATATTCGGAGTATTATTTATTGCTTCGAAAATATGGTCCCCTGTAGTTGGGGTCAAGGGTTGTAGAATCTGGTTGTGAAATCACAGCCAGTCTTATCGCTTCTGGGAGTTTTCTGGTCCACAGTTTTTATAATGTTATTGGTGAAAATCTTCCCTGCCATGTTTTTAATTTGTCGCAATAATTCACTCGGGCGCCTATCTCCCATATGCACTCTACTCAAAAGAGTTTCCAGTTTGGCTTTATCTGAGGGAGTGATTCTCGCAATGATTGCGTCTTTTAACGCCTCGTATAACAGTTCGTCTGCTGGTGGTTTTTTAATGATGTCTGGTATTCATCCAACCACATGTGAGAATAGAGAAGGAGAGAAAAAAATTTATGGTAATAATTTGAACCTTAGAAGCAACTCAAAATAAACGTAAAAAAAATGTAACTCTTTCTATAAAAGAAATCTTCCCTTTTTAACGGTGCGCGATTGTAGTGCAAAATTTACAATTATTACATTCAACTTTTACTGTTTTTCTATTTCATTTATATAAAATGAACAAATATTATTATTATTATTATTATTATTTTTTTTAATATTTTAACTTTTATATTCACTTAAAAAATAGTGAGCGAGCAAAAAAAATATATGTAAAAAATAAAACTCATCCTTTTTTTTGATGTTGTGACGTCTATATACGTGGTTGCAGAGCTGCTCCCTCGTTGATCGCCCGTTACCAATTTATTGGTAACGGTAACTTATGTTGCCATGTCTATGTACGTGGTTGAAGTGTTGCTCCCTCGTAAAATATATACACGTATTAAACTACAATAACAAACGTTTGTGTTATACTAGAAAAAAACGTTATATATATATATGTATATATATATATATATATATATATATATATATATATATATATATATATAAAGTATACTACTGATCAGAAGTGTGGAGTAGACAACCAAATGATCAAAAATTAAACCATATACTGAATACAGTGGAACGAATCCAATAATATCACATTAAATTGAAGCGCGATTAATATTTATTAAAGTAAAATCAATTAAATTTATAAACGATTGCTACAGTTACTTATTCCAATATCATCGTTGTTTAGGTGTAAAATAAAATAATTTAAAAAAAATAATTAAAAAATTACGATTACATCAAATGAGAAATCTATTATGTTTATCTATGGTATAACATCAAATAGCTGTTATATCAAAACGTTATAAAAAAAAAATTATTTAAAACTAAGCAAGCGATTTGCGATTTGAATATTATGTGTTTTGATTGGTCTATTTCGAATACAACTAAAATCGTGTTACTTTGTTCAATTTTTCGATGTTTATGTAGAGTAAAACAGACAAATCAAATGTTTTTATTGGCATACTACGATGAAAAATTTATTTAATATGAATTTGATTTTCGCTATGTTACTGTATGTATTGGAACCAATCAATATAAATAAAAGCTTGTTTAAGTACCCCCTGAATTTAGCTATATATATTTTCCGTTATGTGTAACGACAAACGGTAACTCCAGAGCCTCTTCTTTTGTTTTCTTTTTTTACATGCTCTCGCCACTTGAGTTTGGCATCGAGAGCCATGCCATGGTATTAAGCTGTTTGCAAATTGCACCTAACCATCAAGGCCAATCATGGCCAGCAAGGAAATGGTCCGGTACGATTTTTTATCGTTTGGTGGTTTATTAGGTTTTGCTATTATGATTACTTTTGCTACCTTCCTTTGGTGTAGGACATATTTAAACCGAAAAGTCATATTGATCGTATGTATGTAAAAGCCTCAGGCTATGTTTTTAATATTCAGGTTACTTTTCACTTCTTTTATAAATTCATGAAGTTACTAGTCGTATTAGTGGTTGAAATGGTTTTTTGAGGTGATCGGTCTTCTCTTTGCCAAGGCCCCATCATCCTTTTTATTTAAAGGCATTTGAATGTTGAGTTTGTTAATTCGAACTGACTTTCTAACTTCCATCGAGAAGGTTATATTCGGCACCCCTTATTTTGTTTACTCTGCGGTGATCTTTCAACTGAAGATCTTCGATTTTCGTGGTTGTGGTATCTGTGGTGGTTCTCATCATTGGGACAGTTTTTACCTTCATGAGAAAAATTTGATTGTGTACCTATGTTTTGAACATCCTATTTGCTATCAAACACTAGCATAAAGAGGAAGCTATCTTCAACAGTGACTGATTTCTGTGTATTTGGTTACTAAACTATATGGTTTATAAGCCGTAAACATCCCATACCGCGTCTCTAAAGTGACCTTTTGAATGAAGGTTGTTATGAATTGGAAAACATCGTAGGTGTTTGTGTGGAACTCAACAAGTATGCCTTTTAGTTTGCGTTGGGTTGTTGAAATTTAACCACGTCATTTTATCTGGAAGTATATTTGCAGCAATTCCAGTTCAAGCCATGTACGAAATTTTATTATTAATTGAGTATAACTTCACAATTAATGTCCGATACAAATATGGTTTTCCACTTTCTCTGGGGCCATCGAGATAAAATGATTTTAGTTAATTTGAATCCTGTACCGATGAAAAAATATTTGAAGCCACTATTCAGAGCTGCTCAACGGTTCAATTCTTGGTTTAAATTCTGTAAGTTTAAAGGAATAGTCGTTTTTGCAGGAATGTTAAGATACATTTTAACAATTTGTCATGATGACAACAACAACTTTTATTTTCAGATTTAAAAAAACTGCGAATATAGAGCACTTATCACATAACCCTCCAAGGTAATAAATTTTGAGGTTAAAAAAATATTTGGTGCCAAACCTTTATTTTCATTCCGCCGTTGTCACTCGCGTGCATTTATTTCATCTCGAACTAAAGAATTTTGCAGACACGCTCGATTTTATGCGATTATCCTTTCTCCATTAGTTAATCTATTATTTAAATTTTAACGTATTTTTGACAGCAAAAATTCAATGTTGTACGTCTGTTCACTTTTATAGTTTTGTTTTCATAGGCACCTACGATCGAATTGAATTTACTGAATATTTTACTGTTCGATTCACATCTTTTCGTGTCAGTTAAAAAATCATTACCCCATCATTACCCCAGTTTTTATGGTTTTGATGATTGCTGTTTTATAGATGCCTGGTTATATCTTCACTTCGGTATGGCATAGCATGATTTAATTTTAAGTTAGGTCTATTTTGATTGATGAGTTTCTGGATTTGATGTGGGTTTACGATCAACGAATCGAGAATGCCTTAATGGACTTCTGTGATGGTGCTGATTGAAATTCGCGGTGCTTTATCATTTCCAGCATAGTGTGTACAGCAATTGCATGTTTTAAATAACTCGGTTGTTTCTTCATAGGTGTGTTTAATGAAATTGATAGTTGACTGTAATATAAACATTTGGTTTTGTAATAATTCCTTATATGGTACTGCTGGTACATTTTCTCATTCTTTTGATCCAATTGGTTAGACTTCCTTGCTCAATTTTATCAAACAAGATTCCAGGATTGAAGTGAATTTTAATATATTGCATGTTATTAGTGGTCCTGGTGGTACTACTCCTAATGCACATATTATTGCGAGAGTGTGAAGTAAACTTGGTGCTTGCTCTTGTCACCCACTTATGTGGTTTTGTCCTATCATTGGCTCCAGCTGCATCTGTTTGGATTTCTTTTAAGAAAAGAAAAAGTCTCATTATACCTTTACCCTTAATCGGCAAGAAGCTGGCCTTTTTCATGGAAGCAAATCATCATCTTTAATAAGTACTAGACTTTTCTTTGCTATATTTGGTTCCAGATCTTCTAAAATACTTGCGTTATTTGCTGCAGAAGCCTTCGTCGTGCTAAATGACTGATGCTTTAAATTAGAGAGTTGGATCTGGTTTAAATATTGTTTTTCGAATATTCTGCATAGATGAAGAGATTTCGGGTGCGAAACTTCCATGCTAAAGTAATCATTGAATCCGTCATGCAAATCGATTCTTGCAACACTTGTATTGTGTATTTGAAAATGTTGATGCATTGCTGAACCCGAGTAAATTTGCCTGTGTGGTTTGTGTTGTGGCTTAACTATCTTTGTAATCTTACTTTTTGAAATGCTTTTCATTGGGAAGGAATCCCATTTTGCTTCCAACTTCATGGGCAGTTGTGCATTTAACGTGGGTCGAACAAGTCTCATTTATAATGAAAATCGATCGAAGTCAATTGAATACTTGTTTTGGATCTGGTAATTCATCTTTAAAAGTCAGCAATTTATTTTCGATACCTTGTTATATCTTAACAGTCGATTCCGGAAGTCTCAAGAAATTGAAAATTTTTTTTTCTTTAATTACGACTGAAGCTAATCATTCTTATGGCTTAAAAGTTGTTGATGCTTCTGATGCAGTATTTTACTAGTTTCGCCATTTCCAAATCTAGGGTTTGGCAGTGTTGTCAAACTCGACTGAATGAAACAGTCCAGATTCTTTTAAAACATTTCAAATGCTGCTAATTATTCAAATATCTGTTTCTGAACAATTAATGTTCCTTTGATACTAGTTGCTCTTGTCAAAAGATCATCCACATCAAATTTTTTTAGAGCAAGTTGTGATCCGATAGGATATTTTGCAGTGTCATTCTTAATAGTAGTTGAAAATTGTAACTTGGTGGTGAGTTTGTGTCTTTTGAAGCTGAAATTCATAAAATCTCTGCTATAACCCTTGTTCTTGATAAGCCCAACTGCGATGCCCCGTCTTCCGTAAGGAACGTGGCTTTTAACCCTGGATCAATTACTGCTATTAGTAAATTGAAGCTTCCATGAATATTGCTCACTTTCTCCATGTAAGTTGCTTACTCCCTTTTAGTTTTGAATTTTCTCGTCATATATCATATTTAAGTAATATTTTGCCTGTTTATAGTTGGTGCTTTAGTATCCCCAATTTTTGACTTCAGATAAATTCAACAACAGTTATTTCAAATATATTTAAAAACTTAACTTACGACGTAAGTTAACTTAAGTTGTTTTTAGCTGTTGCCACAGACATATAAATTTACCCTAACAAAAATACAAAAACGCAAAAAAAACATCAACCAAAATTTATAAAAAATAACAACGAATTAATTTTATTAAATTCACAAAATTTTGTAAAACACTATTTCATTTTATACCTACAGATAAGCCAAAACCAAACATTTTCGAACAGTTTTTTTTTATTATTATTAATTTTTTTTTTATTTATATCAAAGACACAAACCAAAGTAAATTAAAAATTTTTTTTTTATATTTGTTTAAATATTTTATATAAAATTGATAGTAAATCACTGTTATATACAAATAATTCACTGATATTTAAAATTATATAAATATTATTAATTAGTTAAAATTAAATAGGAATAATATGTTATAAAAATTAAGCAAACAAAAAGTGAGTTGAAAAATTGTAAAGCGAGAAAACTGTTATAATTTTGTTTTCCACTAGTAAAATATAGATGTCGTTGTGATACGGTTAAATTATGATTATATACAGTATGGTTTATAGAACATTATGTTGTGGGAGATATATACAATTTAATCCAAAAAAATGATTATGAACGGTTTTAGTGGATATTGCTGGTTTTTAATATATCAACAATGTAGTTCCATTAGTTTCATCTCGAGCTCGCTCTTCGTATTTTTCTAGACAACCAACACTAAATTGTTAAAGTGCGATTGTGAAATGTAAAGCGTTTAATTTTTGCCATACCTGAAGTCGCCTGAGTTGGATAGACCAACAAAGTTTTCAATACCTCCCATAGAGTGTTCACGTGACAGTTTAGTAGTTTATTTTCTCATCTTAGTTTATCAGACCTTCACATACTCATTTTCCTGTAATTGCCGACTTGTACTAAAATTACTATCGTAGCTTTGCAGCGATACTCAATGCCTCTAAATTTAGTAGCCAACAGGTATGATCATACATCTTAAATGTCGCAAACTAATATTTCCAAGTGATAATTTTTATGAGAAAAGAATATGCAACCCAAAGTTCATCATCCTCTCCTTTTATTATTTCTCCAGTTGTGTGCTATTTCACACTAGCTTTTCCCAAAGTGCACCGAAATGTGGTGATCAACTCCGGTATGAGTAAAAGGTCATGATATTGGGCTTAGGTAAGTTTGCAATAATTTGTTCTGATGTTTTAACCTTAAATCGGTGGCAGCGTATGCACCGGATATGATGTTTTACTGCTCAACCTTTTACTGCTATGTGTTAGTGTTAATGCGTTACTTTCAAGATTCAGGTAGTATTTTTCGATGTGCCCAGTTCAAGATTAGCTTGGTAAGTTGTCCTTTATACGGCATAATAATTGGATGACCTCCTTCATATAGTATCTGTGAATTCTCCAACCGGCCTTCTATCCGCAAAATGTTAAATTCACCTAAGAAGGGATGTAAAGACCACCACTGTCTGTTTCTGCAAACAGCTTTCTATTTTAACTGCAGAATGTTCATTTTTGATTTTCAACATTAGTATAATTCGAACTAGCACAGCAAAATTTTTTTGTGGGTGAAAATTAAGATTTCGCAGTCAGGAGACGTACTACACTACCACTTGATCGTTGATGATGATTCTGCTTTAGACCTCAGCTGCGTAGGCATGCTTGGAGGCGTCGCAAATTCATGAAGTTCAAAGACGCAGATGTTCTTGAAATAGTGGATGTATCGTGGGTTAGTCGTAACTGAGTAGACCTCAGCTCCAGTTTAATTCGATCCCACTGGTCAGTGAACTTTGTTGGTAGCAAGTCGTCCCTAATTACGACTAAGCTCCACAATTTTTGATACATTTTGTTATAGCGAACTACAAGTGGTGTCAGTCCTCCAATAGGTCAAAAATCCTCGACATTTCCGATAAAAATTTATGCTTTGTAATCCCGTTTTTGTTGAGCGTTAGGTTTACTTCAAATAAAAAGTAGCTTCTGATTGGGCTGCATCGATTACCTAAGGTTTAAATCGACTGCTCTTCTAAGAATGTGAAATCACCGATTAGGACCTTCACCTGGTGTATTTATTTGAAAAATGATGGATATCGCCCATCTGGATATCGTATTGTGGTTTTGCGGAAGATAAATTCGTAAGCGAAGTTTTCTGCTGACCGACTGTCATTGCGGTTGCTTGGATATCTTCTATTTCCCAAAACCTTTCCATACCTTTTTTCATCTTTATAACGCTATGGGCCGTGACCAGTGGTGAGTTGTAATTGCAACTTGCATAAGTTCTGTAATCACCCAATTGAAACTTGTCTTAATGGCACTGGATTTTACACTTAATATTTGACTGCTGATAAAATCGCAGTACAATAAGATATCAATAGGAGCAGCAGTGTCGAACTTTGGGTCAGCCAAAACTAACCGATTCCAATTCTTGGTGATTGCATTTTGTTTAATTTGTCGTTCCCGAACATCCATTGTAAGTTTTAGCAATATATATGCTTTCACTTTTAAACTGTATGGTGACTAAAAATAGGGTTCTAGACATACTTACACTACAGTGGTTGGTAATTATGTGTTTATTGACTCAATTCCGGAGATGTAAACTGTTGTTTGGCTTAATGGTAATCCGAGACGTTGAACTGCCTCTTCCGTGATCAGAAAGACATGAGAATCCTGGTTGATTAAAGCTCTCAATTCAGTTGTAGTCAACATTTTTAACCTTTTTTTAGGTTAGGAAAATATCTCGTGTAATAGTTGATAATGTCGATTGCCACTCATAGTATACGACGGCCTTTCCATGCACAGATTTTTCGAGCTGTATATATATATATATATATATATATATATATATATATATATATATATATATATATATATATATTTATATATATATATATATATATATATATATATATATATATATATATATATATATATATATATATATATATATATATTTATATATATATATATATATATATATATATATATATATTTCTTGAAAAGCCAATAAAGAGCTACGGCGCGAAAAGTATGTTTTATATTTCCAGCCTAAAATATAAGTTCTAAACAGTTCTAAATTTATGATAAAGCTTAATATTTAAGAGGGAATTTATAGTCAACCTACTATTCTATAGATCATACTGTATTCAAATTAAATAAGGTGTGCATGGGTATGATTGAGAAACATGTACACAACACACATAATATAATTGATAACATTTCTGTGTACGCGAATGCGATTAATGTTGCGGGCCAACCCAAATTTAGCTAAAATTTCATTTGATTTATTTACATCCTTTATCTGTATATCGTGAACCTTTTTCTTATATTATATATAATATACATAACCATACTTTTTATCTATTTATATCTGTCATTTTAATATTTACATAATATAATATGATAAAAAATAAATAAATAATTTCTGTGTTATTACAAAATAATTTGGTTTTTTGGCGAGAAATGACATAAAAAAAAAAAAAAAAAACGTTTCTCCTATATTATAAATACTGATAAGAATGGAACGGAAACATATCATAAATTTTAATCGTTCTCTTTTAGTCGATAAGCGTAAAATTAATTAACAAAAAATAAATTTAATGTACCTTTCAGAGTAAAATAAATTGTGAAAATAAATTGTAATAAAAAAGTGAGAAAAAAATTCTATGAATGTGAGAAAAAATTTATGAGTTTTAGTTTTTAAGCGATCGGTCGAATAAATATTACCAAGGACAAAAGGAAAACGAAAGAAAAGAAAGAAGGTAAACGAAAGAAATAAAAGATGTCGGCCACTTTTTGAGAAAATGTAGGATCTGAAAATATTTTTTGAAATATACGCATATTTTATAGCAGTAAAAAATAGCAAGTTTATAGCAAGTTTTTGATTTTAGTATCATTCATCGAAATCGAGCCACTATTACGTCTTGTATTGAAGATAAAATCAAATTCGTAAATTTGCAAAGGCTAACCCCTTTGATATTTTTTTGCAAACAAATTGTTTCTTGAAATGTATGAATATTTTATAGCAGCATTTTTCAGATGACCAGAGCTTTTTATTAAGGTATCATTCATCGAAATCGAGCCACTATTACGTCTTGTATTGACGATAAAATCAAATTCGTAAATTTGCAAAAGCTAACCCCTTTGCTAATTTTTTGGCATAAAAATCTTTTCTTGCAATGTATATATATTTTATAGCAGCAATTCTTTCGGATGACCAGAGCTTATGATTAAGGCATCATTTATCGAAATTGACCCACTATTACGTCCTGTGTTGAAGATCAAATCAAATTCGTAAATTTGCAAAGGCTAACCCCTTTGCTAATTTTTTTGGCATAAAAATTATTTCTTGAAATGTATGCATATTTTATAGTAGCATGTTTTATGTATGCATATTTTTTCAGATGACCAGAGCTTTTTATTAAGGTATCATTCATCGAAATCGAGCCACTATTACATCGTGTATTGAAGATAAAATCAAATTCGTAAATTTGCAAAGGCTAACCCCTTTGATAACTTTTTGGCATACAAATTATTTCTTGAAATGTATGCATATTTTATAGCAGCATTTTTTCAGATGACCAGAGCTTTTTAATAAGGTATCATTCATCGAAATCGAGCCACTATTACATCTTGTATTGAAGATAAAATTAAATTCGTAAATTTGCAAAGGCTAACCCCTTTGATAAATTTTTGGCATAAAAATTATTTCTTGAAATGTTTGCATATTTTAAAGCAGCATTTTTTCAGATGGCCAGAGCTTTTTATTAAGGTATCATTCATCGAAATCGAGCCACTATTACGTCTTGTAATGAAGATAAAATCAAATTCGTAAATTTGCAAAAGCTAACCCCTTTGCTAATTTTTGGCATAAAAATCATTTCTTGCAATGTATATATATTTTATAGCAGCAATTCTTTCGGATGACCAGAGCTTTTGATTAAAGCATCATTCATCGAAATCGAGCCACTATTACGTCCTGTGTTGAAGATCAAATCAAATTTGTAAATTTGTAAATTTAACCCCTTTGATAAATTTTTGGCATACAAATTATTTCTTGAAATGTATGCATATTTTATAGCAGCATTTTTTCAGATGACCAGAGCTTTTTATTAAGGTATCATTTATCTAAATCGAGCCAGTATTACGTCTTGTATTGAAGATAAAATCAAATTCGTAAATTTGCAAAGGCTAACCCCTTTGCTAATTTTTTGGAATACAAATTATTTCTTGAAATGTATGCGTATTTTATAGCAGCATTTTTTCAGATGACCAGAGCTTTTTGTTAAAGTAGCATTCATCGAAATCGAGCCACTATTACGTCTTGTATTGAAGATAAAATTAAATTCGTAAATTTGCAAAGGCTAACCCCTTTGCTAATTTTTTTGGCATAACAATTATTTCTTTCAATGTATGTTTATTTTATAGCATTCATCGAAATCGAGCCACTATTACGTCTTGTATTGAAGATAAAATCAAATTCGTAAATTTGCAAAGGCTAACCCCTTTGCTAATTTTTTGGCATAAAAATTATTCCTCGAAATGTATGTATATTTTATAGCAGCATTTGTTTACATGACCAGAGCTTTTGATTAAGGCATCATACATCGAAATCGAGCCACTATTACGTCCTGTGTTGAAGACAAAATCAAATTCGTAAATTTGCCATTAGCAAAGGGGTTACTAATTTTTTTGGCATACAAATTATTTCTTGCAATGCATGCATATTTTATAGCAGCATTTTTTCAGATGACCAGAGCTTTTTATTAAGGTATCATTCATCGAAATCGAGCCACTATTACGTCCTTTGTTGAAGACAAAATCAAATTCGTAAATTTGCCATTAGCAAAGGGGTTACCCTTTGCTAATTTTTTGGCATACAAATTATTATTTGAAATGTATGCATATTTTATAGCAGCATTTTTCAGATGACCAAAGCTTTTTATTAAGGTATCATACATCGAAATCGAGCCACTATTACGTCTTGTATTGAATATAAAATCAAATTCGTAAATTTGCAAAGGCTAACCTCTTTGCTAATTTTTTGGCTTACAAATTATTTCTTGAAATGTATGCATATTTTATAGCAGTATTTTTTTCAGATGATTCAGAGTTTTCGATCTACTTTGTTTGACACAAATGCAATTTCAGTTAACGATATTTTTCAATCATCTTCCATGTATCGTCACCAACCCTTCCCTGGTGATTGCAACTTTGTTGGAGGGTTGAGGTTTCTTTCGTTTGATTCTATTCTATAAAATTTAAAATTTAATTTCAATACCTCCGTGGTTGTTTTGCACTATACAACGCATGCTTGCCAATGGTAGTTATCAGATCGATGTTGTCTACTCTGATTGTTTGCTCATAGTTGGAGAAGTCAAAATTTACTTTTACTGCCTTAAAGAGTACCATTACAGTTTTCTGCAGACCAATATATCGCGTGAACCGCGTAAATTATTGTATACTCGCAAAAAAATAATACTAGACCGACAGTTTAATCTAAATAAAAAATTAGCTACAGTCGCATAATTATGGAAGCTGTATATCATTCGATTTATTCAACCACAGATTTATCGTTTGATTACTCAACATGCAAAAAAATTTAATTGTCTAAATTGTGATTAAAATTTATTCGTAAAATTTCCCTATAAAAAAATCGAAAAAAATATTTCCTAATACCGGTAATGCGCCGAAAATATTTTAGTTGTTAGCTTTGCTGATTGAAAGCCAATCAAGTGTAATATGCTGTATCATTCGATTTTTTTTTTTTTTTAAATTTCAGGGGGCCAAAATCACTTTATTTAAATGACAAATAAAAGAGTTTTCTAATAGGCGTGAAGTTGATCAACATGTAACTTTTTGATTAAAAATGAATATCAAAATTCTTTAGTTTTCAACACCGGTGGCCTACGCACCATCAAAGCGGCTGTGATTGGGCTGGGGACTTCATTTAGCGAAAAACTTGATTTCGTACAAAACTTAAAAAATATTTTGATGAAATTCAACTCACACCTTTTTAGAAAACCCTTTACTTTTATTTTCAGTTCAACATTTTTTTATTTTGTAGAAAATTTCCTTATACCAAAAGAAGCATGATAGCAAATTTGTTCTAGATGAGTGAACTGTAATCAATTGTTAATTGAGTACAGTACTAGTGTACCGACAATCCAAGGTAAATATGTATACTAATAATAATTGAATCAACTGGCGTTACGTGTTGAAATTTATATTGATAATTCAAAATGTACATTGATAACCTTCGTGGTGGCGAAGCGGATCTAAAATAGGACGATCAACTCCATGAATGATGATTTACTATATACTACATATATACATAATAACCCTCTAGAAACATATTGTGTATAGAAAACAATGGTCGATATGAAATTTGGTTCAGTGGTGAAGTCCTCCAACCCATTGTTATGTAGAGAAAAAAAAACATAATAAATTACCTTCACACCGAAATGGATCAGTAAAGACACAAATTTCTTATATAAAAAAAACGATGACTTTGATCGTGCGTTATCTTTACTTTGTATACATAAACGATTTTACACACCATAACTATGTATATGCATATACATAGACACCTTGCACGTAATTCGATGTGCATATAAAATACAAAATTGTTACGACAAAATATTTGTTGTGTCCACATTTTTGTACGAATAGATAACTCTAAAATGTATGATAAGCACCTGGACGATTCCAGATCAATGATGCCACGTTGTGTAACGACATTTTTCATTGTTAGGCCAACTATTATAATATGCTGTGTGGGGATACCAAGCTAGAGTGGTTCTCATACCAAAGCTGTTGGTGTGCAATCGTGGTTTCGGTTGTATATGATAGTGGCTTGTTGGAGCTTAACATTGCTTCTATCTCGACATAAGAAGGGTGTTCATTTCTACAATGTTTTACTATTATCTTATTGATAAGAAATTTGGTCAGATTTCTGGGAAAGATTCAACAGCATTACAGGTCAAAGTTAAAATCAACAGCATTACAAGTGAAAGTTGAGCCTTACTGAGATTCGTTAAAAGATCTTTCAGATCATTTTTTTAAAATTGGTGTTCGTTGTACGTGGTCAGCTCAATAAGCGATTTTACACATAATTTAAAACTACACTATAACCATCAATATACGCCCGGTGCCATAAATACTGATGTGATACTGAAAATTATGATTTAAAAATACTGTTATAAAACATATATAGATTTTAACAAATAATTTGTAAGCCACAAAATGTGCAAAGGGGTTAGCCTTTGCAAATTTACAAATTTGATTGTATCTTCAATACAAGACGTAATAGTGGCTCGATTTCGATGAATGATACCTTAATCAAAAGCTCTGAAAGAAATAATTTGTATGCCAAAAAATGTGCAAAAGGGTTAGTCTGTGGCGTCCTTTATCACACTGTACGTTTTAAAATTTAATTAAAATTTACTTTGCACTTAAAAGAATAGCTGGGTACATCTGGGTAATCAACTCTTTCATTTAAAATTATTTGTTTAAATTATATAATCCAAGGCGCCAAAAAAAAACAAAATGATTTTTGGTCAAAAAAATATTAAAATCATAAACAACATTGGTGACCCCGACGTGATCAACACGTAATATTCAAAATTATTGGTAGTACATCGCCGCCAATACAATCACCTTACGGCAATAACTGCAACATCACCGAAAGCAGCACGGAAATCATAACAGGAACAACAGCAGCGGCAAACGACGATATCAACTCACAACTTTCGAAAACACAAATTGTAAGTACTCAACTATTTTTTTTGTGCAAGAACTAGAAACCAATTTTATTATTCGGTTTAAATTTTGCTAAATTTAGTTATGTCTTTCTTTTTTGCTTTTCAGATTTATTTTTGATTCTCTCTTACTTATTTCGACGTGTCGTACAGTGTGTTAGAGACCCACTGCCTTCTCTTTTCTCAGCGGACGATGACGAGGAAAGAACATCGATTCAATCGGGTAATTTGTTTGTTAACGAACGACAAATTACATTGAAACCCGAACAACTAACAACTATGATCAATGATGCTGTCACCAGAGCTGTGACACCCATTGATCGTAACCAGCAAGAAACTACACACGATTCTTTGAATCCGTCTACTTCGGCTGGGTTGATTGCTCGGGTTGCATTCAAACCTCCACAACCTCTTTATTCCCAGAATCCAGTAGTTTGGTTCGAAATACTGCGGAACAACAATTTAAGGTCGCTGGAATTGCATCAGAGGCAATTAAATACGTGGGATGAAGAGATAAGAATTCCTCTTCCATTATTCATGCTAACCTTCGATAACAAAGAAGATATAAGAAAAATTTACGAAATAAAATATATGTGCCATATGGGAGTAAAGATCGAGGCGGCTAGAAGTAATCGTATATTTTCGCAATGTAAACGTTGTCAGCAATATGGCCACACTCAAAAGTTCTGCCAACATGAATCTAGATGTGTTAAATGTGCTGAGAATCATTTAACTATTGCTTGTGAGAAACCCGAGGCCACCGCGGCAAAGTGTTCAAACTGTGCACAGGTCCACCCTGCAAGCTACCGAGGATGTCTGGTAGCGAAAGAACTCCAAAAAAGAAGAAATAATCGAAATAATCAAAATAAACCAATGAGTTCACAAAAAAGTCAACCAACAGAATCCTTTAGTCATCATGTCAGAGGTGGTATATCTTATGCACAGGTGGCTATGACAGGGAAGGTCAGCTCAGGACCAGTGTTGAACCCTACACATTCGAATACTCTAATGGAAATGATGCAGAATTTTTCGAATGCCATAAGCAACCTTTCTGAAAGGCTACAAAGATTGGAGCAGAGCAATTCTGCCTTATTATTCTAATTATTTCTCCCAAAATGATGTACCAAGAAAAATTGAGAATTGCTACATGGAATGCTAACGGTATTAAATATAAAAAACATAAACTTGAAGTCTTTTTAAAAATGCAAAATATCGATGTGTGTCTGATATCTGAGACCCACTCAACAAGACAATTTTACTTAAAAATTCAGGGTTACCAACTTTACGAAACAATTCATCCGGATAACTAAACAAGAGGTGGAACCGCTGTTATAATAAAAAAATATATTAAACACCATGAATGCCAGCATTATCAATCACCTGAAACCCAGCTTACCGTAGTAGAAATTACATCTACCAAGCAACACCTTCAGATAGGAGCGGTATATTTTCCACCTAGATACAACCTGAAGAAATCAAACTACTTGAATATCCTACAACAGCTCAATGGTAGATTTATATTAGGAGGTGATTTTAATGCAAAACATGTTGACTTTGGATCTAGGCTTACAACAACCAAAGGAAACGAACTAAAAAATGCAATAAACGAAATGGGATGTAATATACATTCCACTGGCAAGCCGACATATTGGCCTACGGACGCAGTTAAAACTCCTGATCTACTGGATTTCTTTATATCAAAACAAGTTTAATCAAATTTTATTGAAGTAGAGGATAATTCAGATATGGTCTCTGATCATTCTGCAGTGATACTTACCATAAGCGACAAGATAATTAGGAAGGAAACAAGACCAACTCTTGTCAATAAAATAACTGACTGGGTTAGCTTCAGATCTGAATTAGAAAGCAATATTAACCTACAAACACGATTAAAAACGGTAACGGAGCTAGAGAAAGAGGTTGAAAACTTCACAAATATCATTCAATTAGCCGCGTGGAATAACACTAAAGAAACAGCATCCAAAACTACTGGTAAAAGCTACTCAAGAGAAATTAGGAACCTGGTCTTAGAAAAAAGGAAAGTTAGGAAAAAATGACAACAAACGAAGAGTCCATCTGACAAGACGATCCTAAATAACAAATCACAGCAGCTTAAGCGAGAAATTCAGAAGTTAAATGAAAAATCGTTTTCTTCGTTTCTTGGAAAGTTGACGGCTTATGAAAATACAGACTACTCATTATGGAAGGCAACCAAAAAAATAAAAACCCCAATCATGCAGATCCCTCCTATTAAGCGAAGTGATGGCTCGTGGGCCAGGGATAACAAATCAGGGATCAGGGATCACCTGGCTGGTATTTTCCAACCGAATGAGACCGAATCGGATATTATAATCGAAAATGGAAGCAACGAATATGGGGGCAGAATCCTTCTAATAACCCAGAAAGAAGTTAATAGGGAAATAAAATTCAATCTGAAGACCAGAAAGGCTCCTGGATATGATCTTTTAACAGGAGAAGTTCTAAAGCAACTACCAAAGAAAGCTATTATCCAACTAACCCATTTGTTTAATGCTGTTATTAGATTACGGCATGTTCCTTCCGCCTGGAAAGTTGCAGAAGTTATTATGCTACCAAAACCAGGTAAACCGCCAAATGAAGCTCAATCATATCGTCCGATATCCCTGCTTCCTATCATCTCAAAGCTAATGGAGAGACTTTTTCTGAGAAGAATGACACCAATAATAGAAAGTAGAAACCTAATACCGGATCACCAATTTGTATTCAGATGTAAACATTCAACAATTGACCAGGTTCATAGAATTACAGACATTATAGAAAAGGCGTTAGAAGATAAACAAATTTGTTCTACCTTATTTCTGGATGTGGCAGCAGCTTTCGATAAGGTATGGCATGAGGGATTAATACATAAACTAAAAGTTATGTTTCCGGGACCATATGTTGACCTTCTGGAGTCGTACTTATCTAAAAGTCTTTTCAGAGTAAGGAAGATGAGTATTCTGAACTGAGAGAGGTAAGGGCAGGAGTCGCACAAGACAGTGTTCTGGGTCCATTCCTATATCTACTGTATACAAGTGATAAACCACAGTCCGATCATGTAAGCATAGTAACGTTTGCTGACGACACCGCTATACTAGCAACAGCGAAAATTGTCGAAGAGGCGGCGAATAAACTTCAATATGCAAGTGAAGTAATTTACCAGTGGACCAAGCCATCCGATACCACATCACCAGGATTTCACTCAACGTTTTGAGGGTTGCAAAATTTTCACAACTATTGATCTTATTCAGGCCTACCATCAAATACCAATCGAACCGACGGACATTCCGAAGACTGCAATTTCGACACCTTTTGGACTTTTTGAATTTTGTAGAATGACTTTCGGTCTTAGGAATGCGGCACAGTCGTTCCAACGTCTTATGCCTTCAGTATTACGTGGACTTGACTTCTGTTTTGTATATTTGGACGACGTGCTCATTGCCTCTAAAAATTATGACGAACATCTCGAACACATCAAAATTATCTTCGCTAAATTAAAAGAACACGATTTAGTAGTAAAAAATGCGTTTTTGCTAAATCAGAAATTCTCTTTTTAGGCCATTTGGTTACTGAACAAGGTATTCTACCATCGACAGAACGGGTTCAAATCATTAAAAATTTCGAACGACCACTAACGGTAAATCAACTGAAACGTTTCTTAGGAATGATAAACTTTTATCGACTTTTCGTTCCTGGTGCTGCTGCCGATTAGGCATTATTAAATGACTACCTAAAAGGCTATGTTCAGAACAGTCGCGTTCCAATTCAGTGGTCGACAGTAGCAATTGAAGCCTTTGATATTTGCAAAAATAAACTTACGGACGCGACCTTACTTATTCATCCATCATCATCAGCACCTCTGGCCATCATGGTTGACGCTTCTGATACAGCGACCAGAGCGGTGGCTCAGCAGCTAGTTTGGGATACTTGGCAGCCACTTGGTTTCTTTTCTGTACGTCTCAATGATACGCAAAAAAGATACAGTGCTTATGATCGTAAACTTCTCGCGGCTTATTTCGTATCTTCACTCTCTATACCGATCATAAACCACTGATCTACGCTTTTAATCAGAATCCGCAAAAAGCATCTCCTCGCCAATTCAGACATTTAGATTTCATTATTCAATCCACGACTGATATCCAACACATCTCTGGTATGGATAAGGTCGTCGCTGATACTCTCTCACGCATTAATCAAATTTCTATCCGTGAAAGTATTGATTATGCTGTCATTGCAGATGCTCAGTCCAATGATGAAGAACTTCAAGAAATTTTAAGAAGTAATTCTGTTCTCAAATTTGAGAAATTCCCGGTTTCATTCAATTCGAAAAGTCTTATTTATTGCGATACTACTACTTCTATACAAGTTTTCGATGCATTTCATAATCTTTCACATCCTGGCGTCAAATCTTCTATTAAACTCTTGACACAGAAGGTTATTTGGCCATCTATTAATAAAGACGTCCAGAAAATGGCTCAAAGTTGTGTAGCATGCCAAAAGGCTAAAGTCTCACGACACACTAAATCTCCACTCAGTACTTACAAATTAACTTCCCAACGTTTTTCGATAATTCACCTCGATATCATTGGTCCATTACCAGTTTCAGACAATCAGTGGTATTGCGTAACATTGATCGATAGATACATTAGCTGGCCCGAGGCGATTCCAGTTTCTGATATTACTGCAGCTACCGTATCTTTCGCGGTCTACTCACATTGGATAGCTCGCTTTGGTGTGCCAGAATTCATTGTCACGGACCAAGGCATGCAATTCGAATCACAACTTTTTAACGAACTGGCTAACTTACTCGGTTTTCAGAGAAGGGGAACAACGGCTTACAATCCTAAATGTAATGGTATGATTGAGCGAAGGCATCGTGTCATTAAAAGTGCCATTATGTGCTACGACCGAACGGATTGGACCAGTATTCTAAAAGCCACTCCCTCTGAACTTGTATACGGATGTACAACTCGAGTTCCGGGAACCTTTTTGGATACTACAAACGATCAAATTTTACAGTCTGACTTTGTAACGAATATCAAGCGACACTTCGACGAAATTCGTCCTGTACCGGCTTCTCGTCACACTACGGACAAAACGTTTATTAGCAAAGATGTTCAGACTTGCTCACATCTTTTCTTAAGGACCATTGCAGTACGCAGATCTTTACAACCACCGTATACCGGACCGTATTTGGCTATCGACCGTACTCCAAAATTTTTCACTTTAGATATGAACGGACGACACGCCAAAATTTCCATCGATCGTCTCAAACCATGCTATTCGGACTACCAAGACTATGGACATTCAGACTATGCAAACTAGTTAATCTAGTTTGCATAGTCAAACAATTTATGCCTTTGGCCATATATTACTTACCAATTCCCTGCAACCATAAAAGTAGCAAACATGTTTACCATTTTCATATGTGACCGTCAACTAAATTAATACCAATCAAAATTTTTAATGGTCATAAGCATGCAAATCGGGTAATAAATAAATTTAAGTAAAAGTACGTTACGCGAATATATCAAAAGATGATCGATCGATTGTTAAACGATCGGCATACGAATTATAATTTCGATCGCCACTTTACAATGATACTTAAAACAAAGTGGTATTCGAATTTGTAGACAAATGTGATACTGATCACTGTTACTGCTGCCATGTTTACTAAATAACAAAAACTCCCAAATTCAAATTTTTAGTTGATGTTTTGATGGTTTATCTCTCAAAAGAATTTTTACTTTTTATTTTTGTTGATCGCGAAATTGTTAATAACAAAACAAAACTACACAAAAAAAACAATCGACAGTGAAATTTTTTTTTTACCATTTTTTAAAGGGCAAATTTCATAAATACGTAAAACGAGACCTAGTTTTAGATGAACTTCATCTCACTTTTACAAATAAAATCAAAAATAGGTGTTTGAACCACAAAAACATGATCAACGAGTTTCCTGTGCATCCTAGAGATCACGATCATTACATCTATCGCGTAAATAAATGCTAAGTCGCGATATGTTTGGTTTTTAGAAATGAATGTTTTGTTTGATGTTGTTGACCCGGAGTTTTGAGTAAGTATCAATACAAAATACAAATTATTTTGTACTAGGAGAACGAGTTGGTGGTATTCATCCGAACTAAACGCTGATCCTTGTGGTTTATATGTAAAAAGTCTAAATTAGCATCTATTTCGTTCATAAATGCAAGTAACAGGCCATCGAGTACTACAATCTACGATTCTTTGCGGCTTAAATTCTTAAAACTAAAGCCTTGCAGCTTTGATGTCAGCTTACTGCACAAATCGGTATATCCCATCAAACACTTTAGGCTGACATGGTCAGTAAAGATGAAATAGGTACTTCTTTACATGTCCTTTTCATGCTTGGCTTGAGGCGAAACAACCTAAATCGGTGACCGAATACATAATATAAATAAACTTAGTACTACCATGGTATGTAAGCCCATTTACGTGTTAGATGTCGCTACTGGTTTCGTTTTAAAATAATCAAAATATTTATATTTGTATAATCGCCTAAATGTCATATATTTATTCTAAATTTTGACGATATTCTATCGACCCGACATTTGGAAGATCAATGGGTTAACTGTTTTTTCCTTATAATGGTAGTACTATGTGTATTTATATTATGCCGAATATTTCCACTGTGCTGCGTAGCTTTTGATCTTTTAAAATTAAAACATTTGAGACAACTAATAGGGCCGCTCGCTATCTTCAACACTGGATCTTTAGTAAGAGGATCTTTTTCCATTTAAAAGTTTGTTGGTTTTCTAGCAGAACAGTTATTGGGGTAGCCAAGTTGGCATATACAGAAATTACCTTTTCTTGATTTGCCTTTAAACAGCCATCTCCTACAACTATCAAAGGTATAGTGTATTTCCTTCGGAAGGATCGATTTTTATAAATTTAAGGTAACCACCAATTTTAAGCAAATCGGCAACTGTCTGAGTAGCAGAATGTATTCCTCAGAATTTCCGGAAGTAGTAAACAAGGAGGTCGTCCAATTACGCTAAGATTTTCTCGTGAAGTTGGTGTGGTATAACCTGGTGTACTAGCCAGCACATTGTCTATGGCATATTGCAAAGTTCATATAGCCTCATCACAAACTGATACAAAGACCTGATGTGGGATCTGTCAAGAGCCCATCGATGATTGCTAAAGTTTATAAGCATCCCTGATCGTTACTATGTTCATTCTGTGGGTGTTTAAGCACAATCAAACTTTGTCATTTGCCTTGGTGACCACGAATGTCACCGAAAAAAACCAAAGGCTCTGTGTGACTCCTCAAATACTCCGAGAACCAGCATTCTCTATCTATATGGATAGAAGCATAGCGGTAGATGAGAAGGATACCCAGAAATGTAAACCAACTATGGAGAGTCATTTAGGAGTTGATTTTACGGTGCAGTGGGTTAGATCCGAGTACCACCAGTGGATTAGAGTGAGAAAGCGGGCCCCACGTCGACGTGATCTATCTACCTCTATGTGTCAAAACTGGACCACTCGGTGTTCGCTGCTAATATACCGTCAAATGAAATAGTCATTTGGCCTTGGGCAATGATGTCAGAAGGACATTAAGCATGGAATACCAAAAAATATAAGGGAGGACGCTTTGACAGCTCAGTCAAAATGAACAAAGAGAACGAAGCTCCTCTGGAATGATCTGCGGAGGTCATGTAACGAGAAATGAAAATGACACCTTCAAGACAAGAAAATGTCAGCAGGAATGTCAAAGACGGTCTCCTGGTTCTCGAAGAGATCCCCAATGGGATTGTTTTCCGCCAGGATAACTGAAAAAAACGGAAAGAAAACATAAAGGATGAAATAACTAGCGAATCGCTTCTACTCCTGCTGAAGTCAAAATTGTTAAAACCAAGAAGAAAATGATTGCTCTCAGCCCAGTTGAAGCGAACATGTTTAAAAAGAGAAATGAAGGTAAAAATTCGCAAACATGGACCGCAGTTGAGTAAAAGATGTGACCACCTAAAAATATGAGGCGAAGGAAAATATACCCAAAACCAAAGGTCCTTCTAATTAAAGTCGGAGAGGGCCAGTATCATGAACAAGTGCTAGGTGCAACAAGGGAAAATGTTAACCCAAAAGCTTCGATTAAGGAGATTAAGTCCACCAGGATAGGTGATATTCATTTAGAACTAGGAGCAAATACGACCAACACAGCGAATTTCTGTGAGGCATTGTGATGTGCCCTTGAAAAGACCGCCATTGTACGGAACTTGCAACCTAAAACAGACTGTAGATCAGATATGATCTGTGTGTCATTAAATGTCATTAAATTCTTTCACTTCCTGTTCAGAGGAGAGACTGTCTCTCCTCTGAACAGGAAGTGAAAGAATTTAATGACGAATTAAAGCTGTCACTTATGAAATCTAATCCAAGAAAGCAGCAAATGGCCTTTGTGGATATCGGCACTCGTATAGCATCTGTTTAGGATAGGTCGCATAAAAATAGGCTACCTATATTGCAGAATCAAACGACAGACGTAATGGTCCGATTTTATGCTTGCTTTGATTACAACCAAAGTGGACTTTGTCTCCACTGTGGAGAGAGAGGTCATTTCAAAAAGGAGTGTAAAGGGGATTCCAAGTGCTTCCTATGTGCTGAATACAAAATTGGACCAAAACAAGCTAAACACGCACCAGGCTCAGGCACTTGCCGGATATATAGGTGGGCCCTTGAACAAACCAGATGTAAAAACATAAAATGAAGGCTCTTCAGGGAAACCTTTATAGAAGAAGAACCGCGGATGGCTTCCTAAACCAGCTGAAAGTGGGGATAGGCGTGGACCTGCTTATCATTAGTAAACAATTTAAGAATAGAGTGGAAGTTGAATGGTTCTCGGATAATCTAGGAACAGCTGCCATTCGGGCCCTGCCTCCAATCATAAGTGAGAGTTATGGAGCCGAAGAAAGATTTGAAGGGTGAAAATATGCAACGATAGGTGAAACAATAACAATAAAAAAATGAAATAAATTAAAGATAGCATAATATGTCAGTAATAGAAAGTCCGTAGTTGCTTTAGGGCTATCGCCTGCGGTGATTGCATGATGCCCAGTCTCTTTTTTCTGCCAAATTGGTTACGTGTCTCAACAACCCACCACTCACCATTGTTATATCAATATTTGATTCACCCTTGTGGAAATAGGCGCTTAGACAGACGATCTTGATTCAAAACAAAGAGGCTTCTTCTTGCAACAACCTTTTCCACGTGGATCGCCCAATCGTTTGTGTCTTTACTACGTTAACGTTTGGAATTAGCATTGAATTCACCAGTTGTTATAATTGAAAGGTTTCAATGTCCTCCATGAGCTTATCAAGCCTATGGATGTAGTTCACTGGTTTATCAGTGTGTTGCCAGTAAATACCGATAACATATAAATTACCCGAAGCAGACAGTCAACACAATCACCAGTGACAATTTTTATCGACATCACCAGTTCGCCAACTCTACCGTTTAACAATGGAAAGGTTCCTGCACGTCAGTTAGCAAATTCAAGAGTTGAACTAACACATAGATTTAGAGTTGATTTAGAGCCTTTCCAAACTAAAACAAAAACCCCATAAAAACTACCTGTGCATATTTGTTTGCCTCGCCATTAGGTAAATCGATATTTTATTGGTATCTAACCTAACATAATATGCTGTCAGACTATGCACTCAAAATGTTGATTGCTCTATAAAGGATTTGCAAAAAAATCAAAAATTTGATCGTTCATATTTAAATTTTCTGAACAATCAATACTTAACACAACTCAACAAGGAAAGTTAAAATTACTGTAAATAGCGTAACTCCGCAGAAAAAAAAATCGTACATACCGTAATATTTCCAACGTAACTGCATTCTAGTTCGCAGCTCTTATATCACATTTGATCTTTTGTAATAAATAAAATAATTACGATCAATTGAACTGAGAGCTTTTCATATTTATATGCAATATGCTTATAAAAACATTAAACCAAAGAGAGAATGAAACGATATGTAGTATGCTCTGCAAAAAAGAAATATTGTTATTTGTGTATGTAAATATAAAAAAACCAAAAACAACAGAGAGTTTTGTGAACTTTCAAAAAAAAAAAAAAAAGCAAACAAACAAAAAAAGCATTCAATCGAGTAGCACGTTTTATAGTATTTTTTTTTGTTTTTGATCGGTCGACAGTCGACTATCGCCCGCTGCATCGTGCACATTGTTCGATGTTAACGAAATTAAATTTAATTTTTTTTACCGTTAATCTAGATTTTGTGTGCTAATTTTCGCCGGATTTTTTATTTTTATTTTTTTGTTATCGTGATAATTCGTGTTTTTTTGTGCGTGTTGTGCATTTGTGAATAAGAAATATTTTAAGTGAATTAGTGATAATATCATAAAAAGTGATTTAAATTCGAAATGATCGTGTTAGCCGCAACAAAGGATATTATCTAAATTTTTATCACTTTGGTAAGTTTAAAAACTTTCGATTAATTATCGACTTAGTTCATAAATAAAATTTGCATTCATCATTCTGGTTATTAATGTATTGTGCAAAACCTTATAGTTTTGGTTGTAATGTTATGTTACTAAAAGAAATCAACAAAACTAGGTCGATTAACTGCAACAACAACAACGATATAAACAACCAAAGCGCGATTCATTCATATACGAGTGTATATATTATACAGATATAGCAAAACCAATATGAAAAATATGTAGGTACCGGGAAAGGCTGTGTCTTAGAGAGTAAAATAACCGTAAAAAATAGTAAAAATATGTATAAAACAAATGAAATACTTGTTACAGTTAAAAATAAAAAATAAAAATTTGTTACATCATATTATGGTGTTATGTATACGCATACAACATGCAAACCATTGTACATATTTGTAAGATGATGAATGCTGCAGCTAGATGAACATGCTTAACAGGTCAGATCATAATACATAAATTTGATCTCATTTTTTTTTTTAAATAAATCCATAAACAAAGCAAAATTTAAAAAAACTGAAAGATGATCGTTACAAATGATCGCAGGTATTATTTCGCGCGTAAAATTCATATCGTTAATTTTTTGAGATCAAATTTGAGAGTGGGTTACATATTTAAATTAAAATATCATATGAAGTATGTACCTGTGTCTTTGTACAATTATATATAATACGTACTTGTAAACTTAAGATCGCGCAAAAAAAAAAAAAATTTTAAAGTGAAAGTGAAAATAATTATTTTAACGTTTTCGTTTAAATCATTTAAATAATTCTATTGGTATAATATTAGCATAAATATTATATGTTAAAGCACGATTATGACGATGATCTAATGAGAGAAATCTCGTTAAGATGACAAAGCCTATAAGTATAGTTAATAAAAATTTAATTTAATTTATTTGCAGACATAATATAGAATATGTGTTCACCAATCCGACGATCGAAAAAACCACGTTAATGCGTTCATAAACAATCATGTCATTATGGGAAGGTGATTATAATAAATCATCACCAAATTTAAAACCCATCACATCGTCATCTTCCTCGTCGTCAACTTCATCATCATTATCGGCGTCTCATCCACATCCTCTAAATATCATGTATCTCGATCGTATTGGCAATTATTTTGTATTACCGAAAAAATGTTCGATCACGAATAATAATGTGTCGCGTACCGTTTGTGACGGTGACGATGGTGAAGGTGACGATGAAGATGATGAAGACCATCATCGTCGTACGACTAGATCGTGTCCCGATCGCACCAAAATGGATAGACAAATTAATTTGGGTGGCGATAGTTATATACTATTACCGCGAATATTAATTAAAAATCATCATGGTGTAAAAGGGTAAGTCGAAAATTTATTTATAACCTTGAAATTAACGATCGCGAAATTTGTTTAGTCTCCGTCTTTGTAGAAATTTTTTATATTTTTATTTATCTTATTTATATGTACACTTTCACTGTCGATTCTGTTTACTATTATACTTTGACGGTTGTTGCGATATTTATTTTATATTATTATGATCGAATGATGATGATTAATGATTGTTACATGTGTGATCGTTAGTTTCGAATTTCTTAACTACGATCACCACCTCCACCACTATTTGCAACGTCGAGACAAAAATGTATATATTTTTAGATTGCGTTAATATAATATTTTACGATTTTACGTTAGTGATCGTACACAAGATCAAGTACATTTAATACCTTGAAGCAGTTTATTTGTCGATTTGATTCGAAAATTGATAACAATGTATAGGCGAGTTATGCCATGTGATCTGTCACACATTATATACAATAAATTATAAAATAATTATTAGACATTCTAAAATGTAAAAAAAAAAAAAAATATTTTCGAATCTTATGAAATTTTTTGTGATTTTGGAATTTATGTCTAAATAGTTTTGTAATTTTTTATTTTTGGGATTTTTAAGTTTACATTCTTTATTGCATTTTGATTTTGAACACAATTCATTCAAGATACAATATGTGTTTGATTTATGAATGTAATATGTTTTTCTATTGTGTTTTTAGGGAAAAAGTAGGAGATCTAATTGAATATCGAAATTGCACCGTTTTGTTAAGGAAAGCAAATTCGCTGTCATACTTGGAAGCATATATTGTCCTGCTTTTAAATTTGTTTGTATTTTAGGTTACTGTTTTGGTGCATATCTCTCTCCCTTTCTGCTGGATGTAGCATATTGGATAGTTTCAATTTAGTTTATGTTTAAAAAATGTTGCTCTTTTGTTGGTTGTTGACTTGCTTTTTCCACTTAAGCTTAACGTTAGTGCAATGTCTTGAAATTTTGCAGTATTCGCATGTGGAACTTGCTTAAAGCAGGTTTTAACTGGTGATCAGTTAACACTTTTGGTAGTGAAGTTAACTTGAGTTGATTTACTCAACTTGTAAACTGTTACTCCGAATTGTTAATTGAAGTATCATTGGCAAATGTTGCTATTGGCATTTCAATGCGCTTTAATTGCCAACTTCGTACAATTTCGTAGTTTCTTTGAGCTGACGACTGGATACCAGAAGGATGGATTTTATCTAAATGATTTTTTAATTGGCTACCTAAAAACATAACTGCTGGAGACCGACCAAATCGATCGACGAGAGTTCCAATGTTTTTACCAACACGCATTTTATTTTATTCAAGCTATCGTTGGTGATTTCAATCATTTACTCCACTTGGCCATTGAATACCGGATGAATAGGAGCTATACACAAATATCGGTTTAGATTATTATCATAAAACCGGCGAAATTCGGTTGACTTGGCACACGGTGAAAAATGGTAGCTCCAGAGTGTACCGCACAAATACACTGTCGGATTATAATATTTTTTTTTAATTTTAACGTGATTGATCAGCGTTTTTGGTGATAGAAGCTCTGCGATGATAGCTTTATGGGAATGAAAGGAATGATGGTCTAGATTTCTCTGCAGTAATGCAAACGCTCGGAGTATCGATTTTAATCCCAAGAAAATTTAAGGACTCCACACCAATTTAACACTTGTGCAGGTGCAATCGCAGAACCGATGTTTGTGCTTCTACCAGCAGCTGCTAATAGACCTAAAAGCAAGATTTAATTTGACAAAAATTCTAATATATAATTTGACACACTGGTACGATTAGTGTAGTCAAATTAAAAAATTCCACAGACACCTGTATTCCCTGATTAACCAAATAGTCCAGGTCTATTGTGATTTGCCCCTTGAACGCAAATAATATAGGGCATAGTGGTAGATGAATTGGTCGCACTGTTTCATCAAGTGAAAGAACAATAGTGGCCCATTCAAATGGCCTAGTTCACCCGAGAAATGTTGGGTGGTAACGTTGCATGACATCCTGAATGGTCCGAAATTATTACACGCAAATTACCGTAATAACTACCATGGACGTTGATGCGATGTCCAGCTACAACTAGAAATGGAAGGTTATCAATTTCAAAACCACTGTAGATTATCGACGTGACAATATAACCTCAAATAGGTGTCTGGTTCTAAAGAGAACCAACTAATTCCAAACCACAAAACTAAATCGCTGGCTGTGTTGAAGGCCAAATCGATTTGAAATGTCGGATAATATAATTGTAAAGTTGGATCCCGTATTTATTTTGAAATCATATACGATTTTTTGTTGATTTTGATCTTTGCATTCTTGAGCTGTCGGGTATCTTTGATATAATGAATATCTATAAGGTTAGATCGCTATCAGATAGTAATCCCCGTTGTAACCCCTTGCAACGAAGTCTGCATACCACTTACCTTGACTTACCTTGAATGAGGCCGCCAATGAAGTTAAGAGGTCATATAATTACGGTTCACAAAAATTTAGGAATAAAGCACGTGTTCATTCATCACCCGTTACCTCATGACGATTAGTTAAAATTCAAACAATGAAAGGTAATTTTCCCATTTTTCCCATTCTTCCCATTGTCTGTAATATACTCGTCAATGAAGAACATTATTCTTCCAGTTGTGCCGAGTTTTTAATTGGTACTTGAAGATTGCCCTTGTCACTGAGTAGATTCTTGAAAAGTTTCCAACTGTGAGTTTTTCTTCCTTTTATTGTCTCTGCTCGAGATACACCTTTTCGATAGCTGTTGGCTTTCTTTCAACAGGTATTTTATGATTTCATTAATGTGATGGACTTCATAAATGTTTCAATCATAAATGTTCGGTGGTGGAGCCTTTTGCGTTAGAGACGCAATTTGAGTTGAAGGTGTCCTTAAAACAGTGTACGAATTGGGTTTAGCAATTGCCTTGATGTTGAAGTCGCCGCAGAGTAAAAGAGATATGTCAGAGATATAACGTTAGGAATTGGTAGATATTTATGTACGGGAGGAAAATCTGGATTAAAATGGATTCGAAGACAAAACTGAAGTGGAAGTGATCAGTAACCACGAACACTTCAGCAAGACAAATGTCAACAAATGTACGGATATGTGTGTCCTGGTTGCTGAAGTTGATGTATTATCGTCTGCAAATTATTTTGGCGCAGATGTGTCTATAAATGGATACTCCACCAGCTAAATTAGTAGTTATGGAGGTGTGGCTATTATTTTCAATAACAAACTCATAGTTATAAATGATAATGTGCTTTGCGTCGTCACGCATCCAAGTTTTCATTAGTGCCAGGTAGTCGCATCGCTGAATAACTGGGTGTGTTTCTATGTCGCCTGCGTAAGCCCTAAGACTTTCCACATTAAGTTTGAGTACGAGTATCTGAGTGGGAGCAGCAGTATTATTACAAAAGCTTTCCATCATCGCAGTTATTGCGGAAAGTATATTCTGCTCGAGACACCTAAATTTCTCGATTATCTCTCACATTAGCGGCATATCGCTTTTTATTTTTTCTGATAGTCTGATAACTTTGCTGAGTGTTACATAGACGAGTTGCTGCTGCTGCTGAGTCAAGTATTTATAAATTATCACATTAAATGTACCACTTTGACCCTTGTGACATCTATTACAAATAATATGTGCTAATTTTTTAAATATTTTTTATTCGTAATTCGCCTTAATGTATGCATTATTATGATATCAATATTCTTTTGATAACAATTAGAATTACAATTACAACAACATTCAGGCGACATTGTTCCTGTCTATTTTTTTTTAAATTATAATGTATGTAGGTTTCTTTTAATTATAACTAACGTAAATATTTATTATTTTAATTTTAAATAAATTAATTTTATAAATTTATAATTTTAAAGAGTGCTATTTCCTTACGCAAAATCTAACACTAAAATTAGTTCGGTCTAAAATCTAACACTAAAGTGGCTTCTCCCGCCTCTTGTTGACTTGAATGTGTAATATTGCAAATGAGGCCTCGAGATTAAAGATGAAACAACTCAATCAAATATTTAAAACAAATTAATGCCCAAGGATTTCTCGTCAAATATAAGACGAGTAATCCTTGTGCAAAAAGGTCAAATTTGAACTGTCTTAGGTAGAAATAAATTTAACTTGTTTATATCTACCGGCGAATGGATTATGGACTCAAATCTCATAAAGCTCCGAAGCGTTGTTTAGTTTTTTATAGATCGCATATTCGTTTAACTCCGTTTTAGTCCATTCGCATTCTGAAATATTATGTAAATATTTCAAAACTTTTTTTAAAAAAATACATTTTCTGGTAATTTAAAACCGTACTGAGCCGCTTTTTTTTAAAACCGAGATCTGAACAAAAATAGTCTATGGTCCTGAAATTATTGGTTTCTATCGATGTTGGATTTTATTTATATTATAACTTAATGAGTATCGTGCTGCCATCTAGCATTAATTACTTTAAGTTCTATACTTCAGAAATTAGTTTGCCATTTTTTCAGGTAATTTCTTAGCTTCCATAATTCTTTAAAATTTGAATTATCGTGCTGGTTTATTTTCAGATACATAATCTGTGGCCGGGAAGCCATCGTCGCCAGAAATTACATCTGTCGATCTATGGCTTCCAAATGGCTACTCTCCTTTTAAATATCGCTGTTTCTTATTTAATTTTTTGCAGAGTAACTGAAAATTATTTAGAAGGTTCTTTGAAGGTGTTTGGAGGTATTTTCTAGGTATTCGGCAAATAGATAAACGTTTTGCTTATCGCTACGAGCCCAGGTACCATCAACCATTTTTATGGGTGGCTCTTGCATTTCTTGCACAAATTTTGTGCAAATTTCTTGCACAAGTTTTTTACGATTGTTTTGTCTTCAGTGATTCGAGTTTTTTTATCAAGTCTTACGAGCTCTTTCTTCTTTGGTAACCAACTCTCTCATTTTAACTGAATATATGTACTTTTTTGTAATATCCCTTGCTGAATAGGAGTACTTTTACATGCCGCTTTTTCTTTACTTTCAATGAGGTTTTTTCTTTACTTTCAATGAGGCAGCGCTTTTTCTGTCGTGGAAGCATTTAGAATCTACAACTATAGATTCACGTTTGCTTCGCCTAGATGTCCAGGTTGTGATTATTCCCAGGTTGTTTTGTTATTTGGTATAGTCTTGCTTATCTTATTACCATGCCACTTAATGTTATTAAAACTGGAGAATGGTCTGGTGATAGCTCATTTTCATTTGAATGGTTACAATAGGTTGGCTTTCTACTGTAGAGAAACTCACATTTTAATGTTCTGCCTGCTTAAAATAACTCTCTTGGTGTATGCAAAACCGGAATTTTTTTATGAACTTGAACCTTTATTGTGAAAAAATGTTACAAGATTTTTTATTCAAAGTATTACCCATCGCTACTTATTACTTTTTCCCATCTTTCTGGCAATTTTTGGATTCCAACCCAGGAAAAATGCGCCGAAATGGCGGCCAAAAACGAGACCTTGAAATGATAAGGCATTCTGCATGGATCGAAATAGGTGGTAGTCGGAAGGTGCAATGTCTGGGCTATAAGACGGGTGAGGCAGAATTTCCCATCCGTTATTCTCCAGGCAACTTTTGACCGACGCTGCAATTTGTGGCCGAGCGTTATCTTGGTGGAAAATGATTGACTCGTGTCTGGTCGCATACGTTGGCCGCTTTGCCTGGTTTTTCTGCTTCAATCGGATCAATTGTTGACGATAGAGTTGGGCATTGATGGTTTGGCTACTTGGCAACAGCTCATAGTGGATCACACCTAGCTGGTCCTACCAAATGCACAGCATGAACTTGGCTCAGTGAATATTCGGCTTTGGTGTCGATGGGCCGCCCTAGCCTTTCTTAACATACGCTTTTTTGCGCTTGGGATTATCTTAATAGATTCAGTTTTCATCGCCAGTGACAATACGATGCAAAAACGACATCTTTTTGTGGCGCTCGAGCAGCATTTCGGACATGCAAAATCGTCTTTCTACATCTCTTGGCTTCAACTCGTATGGCACTCAATTTTCCATCTTTTGGGTGATTACCAAGGCTTTCAAACATCTGGAAATTGTTGCTTGATCACCTCCCAATGATTCTGCAAGTTCTTCTTGCGTGAGTCTTGATGACATGAGTCTTGATCGAGTAATGCCTCCAATTCTTCATCCTCAAACTTTTTTGGCTGACCAAGACGCTTTTGGTCCTTGATGCCAAAATCACCTTTTTTGAAGCGTCTAACCCACTCAAAGCACTGTGTTCAAGAGCATGCTCACCATACAAATCCACGAGCAAACGATGATTCTCAGTGACAGTTTTGTTTGGGAAAAAGTGACTCAACAAAGCTTCCTGCAAATGCTGTTTTTTCGCAAATTTGATAAATTTTCCATCGTTGAAATCTGCTGATTTTGACAGGTATTGAATAGAGCTTTCAAATGACATATATGTCCATGATGTACAACAAGTAAGGACATCTAGTATCAAATTCCGATTTATAATGCATATACCTTATATATTTTGTGTTTTATCTGGGTGGACAGTAGTTTGCTAATCTACTATAGATTTTGTTATTTTTGGTTTCAATAGAAGCAGTGCTACTTACATAGCTTCCTTCTGTATTTTTAGTTCTTCATGATGTTTAAATGTA
Organism: Tipula confusa; assembly: GCA_963556175.1. NCBI lineage: Eukaryota > Metazoa > Arthropoda > Insecta > Diptera > Tipulidae > Tipula > Tipula confusa. The sequence continues at coordinate 117,570,169 of OY744477.1, forward strand.
TCCTTAATAAAAATTGCTTTAGCTCTTGCTGCTGGATGGAGAGATTTATAGCACTAGTATCTACATACCTTAGCATACGAGATTCTATTAAAGTGGCTTTCTGAGATTAGACATATAATATTTGTTGAGTATAAAATACTTCTAATTTTGAAATGCGTTGCTCAAGGCCATTTATATTCCAGATATTGTGATTATTTTTTCATGTAAAGTTTGTATGAACTAGAATTATAGTAGTAGATTACTTGTCTAGTTTTACTAGTCGTTTCCAATATTTTATTGGCTCGTCGATGTATTTTCCAATGTTCTTTATCTTTGTTCTTGTTTTTCAGTAGTTTGCTCATATTTTCCAGTCTTTGGTCTTGAGCAGGCAGATGTGAATTGATAGCGTTTAAATCTTTGTTCTTTTATTATTTTTCTTTGAGCGAAATTTTGAAAGATTTGTTTTGGGTAGGATTGCGTCCTTTAGGTTCCTGAATCTTACTTGTTTGATTTCTCTTGTTACCTTTTATCCTTTTTCTCATTTTACAGGTTCGTTATAACTTTTGTTGCAGTTTTTTGACAGATGTTCCCAAATAAATAAATATCAATTAGGGAGGAACTCGGCGAGTTCTTAATCGATTTTAATGAAATTCGATACGTAAAAAGAAAATGAGATTTTAAAACGATTTTTTGTGAAAGTTCTGGAATATGGCTGAGTTCTTAACCGATTATGATGAAATTCGATATTTAGGATGGAAATGTTGATGAAAATTAATTAATTTTTCTCACATAGATTAAAGAGAAGAAAAGTTATATTAAGTAGAAGAATACAAAATAGATGAAGATATATTTTACTGACAGTAAACTCGATCAAGTCCATGATTATTTTAATAAAATGAGAAAAGCAGCAATTAAAAAAAATCATTAAGTGAAGGAAACTTCTATCTCTCTGCTTAAAATTATTCAAGTATGAAACCTTACTGGTCATATTCCAGAGGTTTTCCCAAAATAGGTTTTAAAATCAAATTTAATTATACAATTAAAGAAAAAAAAATACTAAGTGAAGGAAAACTCTATTTCTCTCCTTATAAATATTCAAGTATGGAACCTTACTGGTCTTATTCCAGAACTTTTTCAACAAATCTTTTTAAAATCCCATTTTCATCCTACATATCGAATTTCATCAAAATCGGTTAAGAAATCACCGAGTTCCTTCCTAATTGGCCATATTCCAGAACTTTCCCAAAAAATCATTTTAAGTTTACATCACATGTCGAAATATCCTATCTTCAATTATCCAGTTTTGTACCATATCTCGTTTTGTACCTTATCTCGAAATGAAATATCCAATTTTGAAATATCTTGTTTCGACCGGTATACTCGACATAAACATATATTATATGTAACACGGGTGTACGGTAACGCCCGGCATTCCGGGAGTTCCCGGTTCGTCCTTGGCCGTACATTCTAATCAATCAATAAATAAATCAATTGGTGATAGTTGTAGGTGGTCAGTCCAACAAACGATTTTGCATACAATTGACCACGGCGGTGTGGTCAGCGGCAGGGATCGAACTCACGACCGCGGTGTGTTTAGGCCAACATCTTAACTATCACTATGCAACCTGTGACAAAGTGACACTTAGCATCTTAGGTAGCAAATAAAACTAACACTAAAATATTTCATTTAATCAGAGGCAACCACAAAACTATTTCGTTCACTGTATGTATAATATGCAACACCATTTTCATTAACCATTGATAGTAGTTTAGTTATAGGAAATGTGGTTTAATTGTACACCAATTGTTTAACGGTTAAAATGACGTAATTTAATAAGTATGAAACATAGATGCTGAGAAATTATACCTTTTAAATTGCTCATAACATTATTTCATGGGAATGCAACAACTTACGACTTGTATCGCATGTACAAGATAATGATAACCGATAATGTATGAGAAAATTTCAAAAACACTTGGTATCGTCAATTAACATGTCCAACGTGATTAGAAAATTATCGTTTGAAATAATTTCAAAATGTTTGCATGCTAATCAATACGACGTGCGTTGAAAATATTTCATAATTTTATATAACGATACGAGGGCGGGTTTTTATACCTATATATGTAATGTGCGCAAGAAGAGTTTTTGATTTTGAAATTTAGGTGGAATGGTGATGTATTTAGAGTGCAGTGTTTGTCACATCGATTATTGAAAATAAAAAGCAAAGTCAACTTAGCATTTCGATTTAGAAAGCGCATCCAACTTCTTGGTATAATATAAATAATTTTTTTTAATTTAAATTCACTTTTACTTGTGTTTGGGTATTGAATGGTTCGATTTAGATCTTAAGTCATAGCAATTTCTTCTACGTGATTAGAAATCACTGCAATTGCTTAGATCATATATGATTCAATTGGTCTTGATAGGTTCGATTCTCAACTAAGTTTTTTTCTTGCTATGGAATAAGATGTTATTCTCCTTTGAAAAAATCTACTTTTGTCTCTTTTCTTAAACGGAATCAGTCATCTCCATACTTAATAGTCAGGGTCCCAATCTCACAGACATTATTTAAGACATCTGATCAACCCGTCTACAAATACTGCTAATCGATATTTCTAAGATATTTAGTCGTTGTCGAAGTGAATTAATAGCATGGTTACCTAAGTAAGGTAACCATTTTTTAATATTACTACCCACCATTACGGAAGTTTTACTTAAATTCTAGATTCGTCTCTGACTGACTCGAAACTAACTGTGTCGTACATAGCTAAAATTAAATTGAGTGCCCAAAAACTCGGATAGCACTAGTTAATGAAGGCGCTCGGAGTTTTAAAATCTAAATATATAGATTAAGCAAAACGCGGTACAGCTGGTGGGATGTTATGCCTTTGCTTTCCCAGTTTCGATCAATATTGCGAGATCGCATTGTTAAAAAATATGAGCAGGAAGATTTTATCGTTAAATCGCCTACAAGCTCGAGATGTATGTGACCACATTGATTGATTGATTGATTGATGAGACTGTAAAACCAAGCGCTTGTCAAGTGTTCCGGTTAACGCAGGTACTATTCTCACAGCCTTTTTACATTTAACAAACAATATATTTTTATTATATGTTTATACATTTATTTCCATGCATGTTAGGAACGACCCGGTTTCAGACACCTCATGATCATTACAGCATAATTCAATTCTATTTTTGTGATGCAGGAAACGAACAGGTATGTCAGTAATGACAGAATTGGTTCGGCTTCCCGGTAGCCAATATTCAAACTACTGTTGGCATAAGACAATAGCAATTTTATTGAACTACTCGGCATTCTGTTTTCTGTATTATGTCATCTCTTACCAGCAACTTCAGTATGCCCCATTCAACTGTAATCTGCAAAAAAATCCCTAAAAACCAAGTCTATAAATAGGCTACTTTCTACAAGCCGTATGCTGTAATAAATTGGATTAGATTTTGCCTAAAATTTACAATTAATTAATTATTTACATCATTAAAAATATAAAATTATAAAAATTATAATATAACTCAGATTTTTAAAAATAGATTAAACATTACAAATCAATTGAATTAACCGTTTTATGACCTATACGTCATGTAATCGCCGAAAATCTAATTTATATACACTTTATTTGACACAAAACTTTAAAATGAATAAAAATTAGATTTAAAAAAATTAATTTAACATTACATTAATTGAATTAACCGTTTTACGACAAATACGTCCAACTCGAGATGCTCGTGACCGCATCTACACAAATAAAGATATGTACGCTTTAAATGCTATGGTGTACTTGCTATGATTCTGTACAGTCAACGTTGAATTTACTGAAACGTATAGATAGGACGATTTGTTCTTTTGGTAGATTTGCCATGATTTCTGGTCTGGTTTTTGCTCGCATTTAGGTAAATGTAACGCAGTTTCGTAGTAAATGTCTTACTGTATTTCTGGTACTATTTGCCTTCTCGCATCGACCATCCATCCGATTCTAAAAACGGAGCTAACGTCACTATTTTGCTGCCTTTTAGTATACAACCGTATTTTCTTAGATAATTCTGTTATGATTTCAAATATTGCTCTTGAACATACTTAAAGCATACATTTGTTGCATCTTTGCAATAGTTGTGGTTTTCTGTGTAAACCTAGTTAGTTGGTAATTAGCCATTTGTCACTGTTTTCTGGTCCCTTGTTTTCCCGTTACATGTGGTAAAAAATCGTTCTAACTAAGCTTTTCTAATCACAATCGCTGAAATATTATTTTTAATACAAGTAACTGGCAATAAAAACCCAAGTGGATCGAATATCCTGCAACATTTTTCTCTTAGTAAGAACAGAATCAGTCATCAAATTCACCCTGAATTATTAGTATCGTCCACACCGAAAAGAATCCACATCGAAATCTCTTTTTATTGCGGATGAAGCTATAGAGATGCACGTGATGAGTAACGCTCGCTGACTGATGAAGTGTACTGACCGCCAAAAATTATGCTGACGTAGTATCATATGTAACCTTATTAAGCTCATATATGATCAGTTCTCGATCGCAGTTTGATTGCCTTAAAAATTCACTGATAATTCTAATAGCTCACTTTTATCTTGTTCGGCCTAAACACTTTCTCAATATCCGCAGTTACCACATGCTTGTACGCTAGCAATTTCAATTTTGGATTATAATTCAGTTTTTTCTTAAACGATAGTTATACGGTGTATCTTCCAGCATTTCATCTCGAGTGTAGTGCTGTTCTTTCTTTGGTTCATCGGGGTCATAAACCAGTAGTTTTTGTAAATCCACAAATATTTGGATCACTCGTCGAGGAACCTCCAATTACCTTGCTGAGTACAGTATTCTGTGCCATGTATAACTACAAGAATTTACCTTTTTCCATTCCCAGTTTTTTAAGCCAAAGTACGAATAATAATTTCAGGTTCATTAGGGTTGAAATTCATGTTTTGAAATACCTCCTCTTTCTATGTGGTCCTACGAGAATACCAGATCTGGTCAACGATACAGGTTTATCTACTGGATATTATTTTACCATCTCATTTGGGCTAAATATACAGTATCTCTGTCAGTTCTCCTTTAGAAAACTCTGGCTGTCGGCTTATTACAGCGGAATTTCCAATGTCGTGGTCACGCCAAGTTAATGTTCCTTCTAAACGTCAGTTATGGCACTGTAAAAATGCGGACTGGGTAGGAATGCAAAAGTTCTTTTACGAGTTCGACTGGCACTTTTGTTTTTCTTTCGGTAATACTGATAGTGCAGCCATTCTGGTTTCCACTATCATTATCACGGGGATGGCAATCCTTAGCATAATCACGATTGCAGAACAACAACAGCCAATAAAAAGCTAAACAGGATTACGAATAGCAGGTTTGAGAAGTGTTACGGTAGGTCTTAAAGCAGGGCTATAGTAATCGGACCTTTTGGTCCTTGACTCGCAAACTCGTGAAAACTTCTCAAATAGTAAGAAATCATCAATAACACCTCTGAAAGATGAAAACAATATTTTTTCTACTGTAAAAATGTAATCCTTCGGCCGAAAATTTGCTACGTACTGTAATTTAGCTGATTCTTACTTAAAAGCCTCGATTATCTCTCTATCCAGGTCGTCGATGTGCCGCATTAGATTCAGGTCTATAGTGTTGTCGTTAAAGTTCTTGTAAACATTAACGCAAACAAGTCAGCCGTTCCAAATTTTATTGCTCCAATTGTTTTCAAATATTGTTCTAAATCCCTGTCAAAGCCACCATCATCCTTGTTCCACCGATCTATGTCTTCTTGCATTTTCCCCTCCATCTGGAAAAATGCTAACAAACATCCTGTATCAAAAAAGGATAGTAAGTTGGATTCTTCAAATTATCACCCAATTGCTATCATCTCGCGGTGCTTTCAGAAGTACTTGAGATCATAAATCTAGCTGATGAAATATATAAAACATAACCTTCTAATTTCCGACGGTTATGTTCATGGTTCTTTAACTTTATGGATTGAGAATTTTTTTTAAACGCTGGTGTTTCTCAGGGATCCGTCCTTTCTCTGACCCTTTTTCAAATTACTGATCTTCTATCAGCAACTCTCAATCCAATATACTCCTACGCTGATGAAAGCTCATTTTCTCCTTATACTGTTTATCTTCTTCTTCATCGCAAAACGATGTTCACGCATAAAGAATGGCTATAAATGATCGCTTTATACGACATCTCAATTCTATTATTGAATGGAGTGAAGGCAACAGGGTTGAACTTATTCCCAACAAACTTCAATCTTGTGTTTTTTTTCTGGCCGAACTGATGACTATTCGCCGTCTTTTCTGACTGGTGAATCCAGCTTGGCTACGCCTGACACATTTGAGATTTTTGGTTTAACTATATCAAAAAGAATATCTTGGGCTGGACAAATAAACAAAGCAGCAATTGGTGCAGCCAGATGTCTTGTATTGTTACGGCGATGTAAATTTTACTTTACTCCATCTGAAACACTTACAATACATAAAACCTACATACCACCAATTCTCATATTTGGGCTGGATACTGAAAACTCATTTGACTGCACTCGATTGGGTCCAAAACCAAGCATCTCAAATGATTGAGGACGTAAAATTATTATCTAATCTAGATTCTCGTTCCCATAGGCGGAATGCGGGAGCCTTATGCGTGTTTTACAAGTACTTTCATGGGCAGTGTTCGGAACGTTATGGATTTATACCTGGTTTGTCAAGGCTCGCGCGTAGTTTAAGGCGCCCTGCGTACTGATGTAATTCGGAAATTAAATTCGCCTGAATTATTGTCGGTAATTGTCCATAATTCGTCTTTTGACCGATCACTCTCGCCAGAATTTAAAAAAAATCATCAACTTGAAAATCAATCGTCGTACACCAAGTAGCAGAGATTAAAATAACCGAGCCAGTCTTGTCCCTATGCATCCGTTCCGAAAACCTAATCCAGTTAATTGCGGTTCTGGTGGTGTAATCTCAATGCAAATAGTAGCTCGCCACAGGCTTAAATGAATGATTTAATGCACCAAAGTATAAACATCGAAGAAGCGAAATATGAAACTTCCGATGAAAAAATTAACAGTTATTACACATCTGCAATTGGAAAATATACAGTGCCCAATTCAAGCGCTATAAGCAATAAGAATTTGTCCCTCAGACGGATATAACGATTCTCATTTTAAATGATAAACCAAACAAAGAAAACAAATCGACCAGCAAAAATGCGCGGGTGCATTGCCATAGCTGTAGTAGTATCAGTTCAACAGATAGAATTTTTAGAAGGACGTTCGATAAAATTTTAAGCATAGAATTATTTCACTCAAGCCATTCCTCGACAAAAAAACGTAATTTGGTTTAGCGGGGGATTGGTAAACTCGGAATTTTCATACTTGGCTGAAAAAAATCAGGATCATCAGAGGGGTCTAACAAGTTTTTCCTTTATCTCCAATTAAGGATCATAGGGCTTCTACTAGGCTGGACCATCGCGTATAATCTGTTCGAGGCTATTGGTTTCAATTCCCTCCATGTTTTACCGAGATGTTTTGCTTTGGATAGAACCTTTCGTTTCCAGGTTATTGCTGGTCTACCTACTCTCCTCTTCTTTTGTGGATCCCATTCCGTTGTCCTTTCCTTAGTATGTGCCCAATCCATTTCCATTTTCGTTTCTTAATTTCACGCTCAATTTCGATCTGTACTGTTTACCGCAGAAGTGCCTCATTTGTGATTGTTTTTGACCAGAAGCATTTTATTATTCGCCTAAAGCATTTATTAACACATACCTGGAGTGTACTAGTAATCTTCTGCGTGTGTTCCCACGTTTCATGGCCATACAGTAGCACTGATTTCACATGGGCATTGAACATGATTATCTTTGTAGTTCGTGACAGACTTTAGTTCCATCTTTTTTCGCTACAGTGGAACCAAGTTATACAAATTTGTCAACATCCTTGATGGTTTCTTGGTTAATGGTGATGGATGTGTGTGTATGTGTGTGTTCGTATTTAGTCTCAGCTTTAGTCTTTCTAATGTTAATTTTGAGATCGACTTCATGTGCCAAATCAGTTAGTTTCCGGCCTTTTTGCTGCATGTCTTCGGATTTATGAGTTAGTAGTGAATGCCATTAGGGATGTGTTCAATTTTCGCATGACATTATCTAATACTATTAAGAATAGAAGAGATAGAGAGAGAGCACTGCCTCCTCGTGTTCTGTAATACAGACGTGCTTGTCTGGCTGCTCGTGTATTGTAATTTTTGTCACTTTGCTTCCCCTTGTATTGATCTCGATTTCCAGAATCTCTGTACATTGCCCTAATGAGCTCAGTAATTTTTCTCGGAATGCCCAATTCACAGAGTGATCTTCAGATTGCGCTTCTACTGATGGAGTCACATTCGTGTTTGAAGTCCACAAAGAGTTTAGATGTAGTGGTGAGTTCCATTCATTTGATTATTCGATCATGGTACGGATATGATCTGTACAGCATCTGCCAGGTCTAAAGCCAGCTTGTTTATTTCTGCTTTGGTGATGACCGCTGGGAATCATTAATCATTGAAGGATGATCATTTCTAAGACTTTCATTGTACTGTTGAGGAGGAGATGCGTCTTCAGTTTTTGCACTCTCTAAGGTCGCCTTTCTTAGGAATTGTTATAGTCAAACCCTCTTTTCGTTTCGGCCGTCACGATGCGTCCCCATTTAGTAATATTATCCATCCCGGCTGATTTGCTGTTCTTTAGCTCCTGAATAGCACTTTTAACTTCCCGTTCCATTGCTGAATATTTATGGGTTCGTTATGAAATGAGTGAGCTCTTCATTTTGTTCGTCATCTATTCCATTGTCATCCAAGAACTGTTTCCATCTATTTAGATGTTTCCATCTGTTGATTTTCTGTGGTTAGGACTTGCCCAAAGGAATCCTTTATTGGATAAGTTTGCGAATTTACCGATGACTTTTCTTGTTGTAGTTAGTGCGTTTCTATTTGCTGCTTTTGCTTATGCAGTCTCGAACATGTCTTCGGTGTATTTCTTGAGATCATTTCATTCCATTTTCCTTATTTGTTTTTGCAGTTTCTTCCTATTTAATTCGATTTTCCACCGTATTTTCATGACAGAACTGTACTATAAGAAGGCGACGTTCCTCAATTTTTTTCCACCTGCATCTAATTCATGTAGTAGTTTTGGTAGCCAAGGTTCTGCAATTTGTTCCAATTTCTGATCGATGGTATGTGTTTTCGTTACTTGGGAGATTGAGTTGGACCGTTTCTTTGAATGTATCAGGATTTTTCAATCTCCCAATGTTGAATTTCTAACGACTAATCTTTACGCGTTTCACTGCTGTTGATTTGTTTGCGTTTTTGTTGGTGATCACTGTGTTACGCCTGCTCCTCTCATTGCTCTGACATCTTGCAAGGAAGATAGTACATGATCAATTTGAGTTTTTGTTCTTCCATCTGGTGATGTCTAATGTGATGTATTTATGTATAATCTTGTACGGGAACTTGCTCCTATAAATAGTTGATTTGTGATACTGTAATTGACGAGTCTATCCCCATTATTGTTTTTTGTTTGCAGCACGGCTACTGAATAAGGCATACTGGCATGCCGAGTTTTTCGTTCTATTCCATTTTTTCCTTTTTCTTACTATGATATTTCTAAAGAGGTCATCCAAATATTAATCCAGTATTAATCCAAGCAATTGTTGCTTGACATTGGTGATGTAGATGTTGTCGTCTGATTTATCTCTGCCACTCAGCACTCAACAGTCAAACATAATAATCATCAATGTATTCGCTGCTAACTATTTAAATTTAAATCTACCGATGAGCTAATGGAAAATGCAATAAAAAATAGGGGTTGCTATTTTAATTTCCGCCCTACCTACCAGGAGAGGAACGAGAGTTCTAATTTTAGCACTAATGTATTTACCCTTCGGAATGATTAAAATGTGATCGTGTACATTTTTTTCGTAGAGTGCTTATTTTCCGAGATATTTGAAAGTTCCAGCATAAAAAAACACCCGGTATAATCAAAATATTATTTTCGGAGTCAAGCAAAGAATGGTCGTAGATGTATGCTTATATACACTCCTAATGATCTACTAGATTTACATAATTCGATCCATTCTGAATCTGAAACTCAACAGGTGGACATCAACAGGTTTTTTTTACCATTTTTTTCGTAAATTTTTTGCTGACTTTCCTATTTCCTTTGACTTGCATGAGTCTTTTTATATCATTATTCTGCTTCTTTAAAAATGCCTTAGAGTAAATTTCCAGTTCCCGAGTGTCTTGGCTATTAAAATATTTTTAAATCTTGCCAGATTATCAAAATAATTAAAGATTTTAAAAAAAATTATGAATGACAAATAGATGGAACCGTATTTTTATGTAGTTTTAAAGCTGACATGCCATTTTCACCCGTTAACATAGTGCAATAATATGTCAAATGTGCGATTAAATATTAAATGTTATGTGTATTGAAAATGAAATTCGTGATCGAAACTCGTGAACATAATTTTATTAATTATATATTGTATTAAAGATCAACTCCGAAGGTTGAATGATAAGTAGCTGGCCCCGACCGAAAGTTTCAATTTCAGTGTATTTTTCAACGTAGTCTTCTTTTAACATTTTTGTAATTATTGGAAAGTGTAAATAGTTTAAAGTTTAATTAATAGCTTTGCCAATCACAAAACCGTTAGTGCAGTTCATAAAGGATTACGCATTTTGTAAACATATCTTACTAAGACATTCACTTATCATACAACTCTCGTATTAGCTAATATTATGAATAGCAACCGCATTGATCATATAATGCGACAAGTTTTTTTTTTTGTTTTGAACCCGGAACCTGAACTGACCGATATATTATAAAAAATAAAAATCGAAACACTATACATTATGTGAAAACTAGATTTTACGTAAAAATCACACATTTAAGATCAAGATCACTCTCGATCTCGTTCCACAAAAGAAAGCGATTTATGTTCATAACACAATGTGTGTACGATTTTATCTTCAAATTTGTCATATGGCAAAGTATAAATAATATTGTTACACCCAATTTAAAAAAAATAAAATATTCGAACATGTTTAACATTTTTAAGATCGTAAACGTGTTTATTTTAACGTAGATCTTACGTTTGTTACGTAAAAAAAATAATTTTAACATGTCAGTATTAAAAAAAAAATATATTTTAAATTTCACTCAAACAATTTCGCTACCAAGTTTTTTTGAGATTTTGACCATTTCAATTTCAATCAACCGACTTAAATAGAACAGAAATTTCATAAATCCGCGGTGATCAATGATGTCGTGTATCTATATACTAACCACATATATTGCAGAGTTTTTCGATAGGGGTGTCATAAAATTGTACCAAGTTTTGATCAGAGATGATCGTTGATTAATTTATACTGTGGCTTAACTAAAAATTAGTTTTTAGAGAACAATGGTAACATTTGAATAAGTTTTCGAAAGTTACTTTCTTGCTTTCACGTGTTTGTTCAGAATGATCGCATCTTCCTGATCGTCTAAGAATATTGTCTTTGGATATAGAATATTATTGTTGTCTTTGGTTTTTGATGAATATCGGTGGTTACTTTTAATGGCTGCCTCCCACAGTCCACCGAAATGTAGAGACCGAATGGGATTTCTCGCCAATTTATTCCTTCATCTGTACAAAATTTGGTCAATTATTGAGTTTATTGTCGGCGTCCTCAATAAACCAGTAATAAACGATTGCGTTGCAAGGCCAAAGCATATATGTAGCATTTTCGATTTCTATTGGTATAAGTGGTCCAAACTTTCTTTTACTCGCTTATGTTTTCACATATATGAGAATCTAAAATTATAATATTGATGCAAAGCAATTTGTTGAAGTTCTAATATTTGGTTTACTAGAACATTTTTCTGATATGGCTAAAAAAAAGTACTTTCGCTTGTCGTTAGCATCTATTTTGTTTGGAATTTGTACGCTTTTGGGTCAAGGTAGAAAATTGAGGACCTTGTCACAACAAATTGGACGATAATAATTGTGAAAGCATCATGCCTCTTGATAATCATTCCCAGATCAGCTTGGTTTTGATAGTCACGCCGTGAAATTATGTTAGCGTTTCATCTGAGATGGTTCAAAAAGCACAGATTATTCGTATCGTGGTCAATCTATGAACATCTACCTTCTTTCGGCTACTCATTAGGTCCACTTCGATTTTATGTTCCGCTAGGTGGAGACCCGCTGATTGTAGCCACTTTTTTATGTCCTCGATCGTATCGTTAGAGCTTGAGGTAACTTTCGAAATGTTTTTTGTCACTACTACTATTGCAATGTCGTCCGCATAGCACATGTCGTCTGCACATTTTTTGGTTTTCAAATTCTTAATATTCCATCATACATGAAATTCCAGAGGACCGGGCCGAGTACTGAGCCCTGCGAGACGCTACCGGTTACCTTATATAGTTTTGACCCTTCATCAGTGTCGTATATCAGCATCCGTTCTTGAAAATAGTTACCTATAAGTGGGTTAGGTAGATTGGCACGGTTAAGCTTGATAGTTCCTGAGGATTTTGTCCCAATTACCCAAAGTGTAGTGACTGCACAGTAATGTTTGTCGCCTTCCTTCCACCTTTTACCAGCCATTGCACTGCGTGCTATGTGACGCACCTTTGCAATAGCATGAATTGTGGCTACGCTTTTTCCTAAAGCCATATTGATTGCCATGAAGCCCGGAAGTACCTTCCGTGTGGCGCTCTTGTTACAAATAATTCTCTCAAACAGCTTACTGGTAGTATCTAACATAAATAGTGGTCTGTATTATGCGGGTTGTTCTGGTGGCTTACCTTCTTTTGGTATGAGTACCAATCTTTGTCTCTTCCATCTCTTTGGGGGATTTTCCTTCGGCCTTGCATTCAGTAAACAGTTAACTGAATACTTCTGGTTTGGCCAGTATCACAGTTTTTAGGACGGTGTTATGTTTCCCATCAAGCCCAGTGCTCTTATTGTGTTTTATCCGTTTTGCTGCTTCTATCACCTCCAGAGTGGTAACGGGTGGAATTTCTTCATTTATGCTGATGTAGTTCCACATAAAACTTGGTTCTGCTTGCCTAAGGAACAGTGTTGCAACTATATTGTGCACAATTTTAGAATTAACAGGTGCAAGAGGTATACAAATGTTCAGTTTTTTCACAACAATCTTGTATGCCCCGCCCATGGATTGCTTTCCAAGATGGCTTTTCTGAGTTGAGCACGTTTAATTTTATATTCGATTTTGAGCCGCAGGTATTCGTCCGTCCCTTTTGCTCTCTGATGCTTACGCCTTGATCTGAGATACTCTTTGCAGAGTTTAGCAATGTTATTATTTCACCAGTAGAGTGGAGATTTGTTGTTCCCATGACCTTTCCTCGGCATTGCTGCATCGCATGCATTGAATAGGCTTCGTATTATACAACTTGTTTGTTGCTCTACCGTTCCATCCACAGTTTTAACATATTTGAGCTTGTGCTCTAGCATGGCGCTATCCAAGTTTTTGATCCTCCAGCCGTTCTTTTGTTCCCTTTGGAGGTGTTTTCTTTCTTTAAAATTTTGCTTGTGGTCTCACCTCAATTACAATTGCCATGTGACTACTTAGGGTAATGGCTCCACATACTTTCTACACTAACTGTTTTGAGACTGCTCTGCTTGCGAACGCTATATCAATAATAAAACTACCTCTACCGTTGTCAAACGTGTTGGTGGTCCTGTGATTTAGCAACACTAGATTAAGATTAGCAATGGTTTCCAGTATAGCCCTGCCCCTCTGAGTCGTCTTTTTACTGCCCTATTCCACTGTCCAGGCGTTAAAATCACCGGCAATTATAATGGGTATTTTCTCTCTAGCGTCATCTTTTCCGCTTTCAGGGATGCACAATACGCATTTTTGTTTTACATTCTTTGGCTTGATGGCCTTTTCATCCGCATTGCAAACATTCTCCAGTTCTATCATCTTCACTCCGACAGTGCCTTGCAACATGACCAAAGTTAAGGCATCGATAGCACCTTATAAGTGTGATGTTATCGCACAATCTGCAACTGACCCATCCAACTCGAACGTTAGGTTTTCTCTAGGATAACATTAGCATTTCTGGCTGGTACGCTTATTTGTACCATCTGGGTTCCTTCCTTTGTGGTATGCAAACGCTTGATGTTTTCCTCTGTTAGTACACCAATCGTAGGGTACTGCGTGATAACAGCGTTACATAATTCTGTTTTTTGGTTACCTCGTCGAGATCCCGGCATTCAATAATTTTTTCATCGCTCAGTGCTTTTATGCGTGCTGAATCCTGAAGAAATTTCTCGAGTTTTGCCTTGTAGTTGTTAGCTCGGCCGTTTGGTAGAGTAAGGAGTAAGCCTCCTTTTGCAGTCTTTCTTATTTTACTGACGCTTTCTCCGATTTCACTAAGTTCGGGTTCCGATTTAATTTTCTTCAACATGTCGGCATATGATACATCTCCTATGGTTGTTATCATAATCGCCTCAGGTCGTAGTCGTTTATTTTTCCACTGTGGCTTCTTTTTCCTTTTCGGTTTTCTTATCACACGGGTCCAACTACTCTCAGTCTCCTGGCCTACGAGGTGGTTTTGGTTTGTGTTTGTCTCGGTTTTACCTGTCTCCGTGCTTGTCCCAAGCTCGAGTATCTTAGAATTCTGTTTTAAGATCTCACTGTTAGGTCCGCTCTTTCCTGCAGGTTTTGTTGCTAGTTTGTGCCTGGGAGAAGTTTGGGAAGAATTGAACATTTCACGCATCAGTTTACATCAAATTTTGCGAAAAGATCTCGGTATGACACCTTACAAAGTTCAATTGGTTCAAGAGTTGAAGCCACATGACCATCCGCTTCGTTTTCACTTCGCTAGATGGGCCAACGAGAAACTGCACGATGATGTCGATTTTGCCAAAAAATCATCTTTTCGGATGAAGCTCATTTTCATTTTGGTGGGTACGTTAATAAGCAAAATTGCCGTATTTGAGGCTCAGAAAACCCACACCACACGTGGTCTTACAGAAACCAATGCACCTATTACGAGTAACTGTTTGGTGCGGCTTGTGGAGCGGAAGCATCATTAGCCCATATTTCTTAGAAAATGAGGACGGCGTAACAATTACGGTCAATAGAGACACCTATCGCACCATAATAACCATTTTTTTTCCGCCCGCTCTTCCTTGTATTGATGTGAACGATGTTTGGTTTCAACAGGATGGTGCAACTTGCCACACATTTCATGCCACAATAGTGATGAAATGGTTGATGTCAATGCCGGCAAGAAGCAGCAATTTAACATCATTGGACTATTTTCTGTGGGGCGCCGCTAAAGACAAGTGTTATGCCGACAAACCAGAGACAACTGAGCATTTGAAGGCCAACATTCGTGATGCCATCGCCAAGATACGACCCCCTAAACTCGAAAAAGTGAAATTGGTCCGACCGAATGGGGTAATGTGAGTCCAGCCGCAGCAGCCATATGAATAAAATAATATTCCATCTCTAACCGGAACAATTGTACTTCACAACAAAAAAATAAATTTGGCAAAATTTCAAACCGTTTTTGTTTTATTGCATTTTTAAATTTAAACTTTTAAATGGCCCACCCGTTATATATATATATATATATATATATATATATATATATATATATATATATATATACATATATACATATATATATATATATATATATATATATATATATATATATATATATATATATATATATATATATATATATATATATACATATATATATATATATATATATATATATATATATATATATATATATACATATATATATATATATATATATATATATATATATATATATATATATATATATATTTATATATATATATATATATATATATATATATATATATATATATATATGTATATATATATATATATATATATATATATATATATATATATATATATATATATATATATATATATATATATATATATATATAGATATATATATATATATATAAATATATATATATATATATATATATATATATATATATATATATATATATATATATATATATATATATATATATATATATATATATATATATATATATATATATATATATATATATATATATATATAAATATATATAAGGTAAACGGCTATAATACTGACATAGGCGGTATTACTGACATATATTGCTTATATTTAAGTTTTTAAGAGAATTACTCAATATACATTCAATTTGTTTTCTTTAATATAATCATGAATATTCCTGTTTCATTCTGTTCTAATATTCGTGTAAGTGTTGGTATAACATTAAGTAATAATCAGCTCCAATTTTACAACGGTTGTGATTACATCTAGTTATTGCACATTTGTTCAAATTTTGCCTTAAATTTTGGAATTTCATATTTTAGTAATATTTATGATGTAAGCATTTTTAATTATTAACTTTTATTGTAATGTGTTCTTTGGTTATTCATTTTTGATTATTTAAGTGTGCTTCCGTGAAACAAGTAAAATTAAATACAAATATTGGTTAAATTAGTTATGTCAGAATTAGATACAAATGAAAAATGGTATTGTTC
Organism: Tipula confusa; assembly: GCA_963556175.1. Taxonomy (NCBI): domain Eukaryota; kingdom Metazoa; phylum Arthropoda; class Insecta; order Diptera; family Tipulidae; genus Tipula; species Tipula confusa. Next base: position 117,586,743 of record OY744477.1, read on the forward strand.
CTTTTACTGACACATGTGTCAGTAATAGGTCAACAACTGTTTTTTTTATATCCAATATTAAAAAAGGGTGTCTAATCCTTCTTTAAACCGTTTTTGCATTTCATTTCTAATTGAACCTATCATTTAACTGTCCTAATTCTGACACTAATATTTAAAATAATTTTTACTATAAATAAATAAAAACGCGACTGTCAGTAATAAGTCCACACATATCTCAGTATAGACTCATTTCTATGTCAGTATAACGATAAATTTCTTATTTTTATTTACTTAATTTTAACCGTTTTGTATATAATTTAAACTCTTATTTAATAATTCAATTGTTTTAAAATTATTTACACAAAACTTAGCTCAAAACTGACAACAACTTTTCGGAACATTTAAATATAATAAATCTTCTTAAAATTATGTGTCAGTATTATATACCAAACTGTCAGTAAACGGTTATTATAAATTTAAGTTAGAATGACAACGAAATTGAAGCGTCTTCAGTAAAGTCGGGATGACCTGAATACTGCACTTCAAAATATGGCAAACGGGATGACAATATACCCAGCAACCAACAAATATAAAACCCCACGAATGACATTGTAATATAAAGCAAGAGGTGTATATGCGTTAAATTCACTGATAGGCCACCTAACTATTTTATTTATTAAGGTCGAAGCAAACATAAAGAGTGTCCCGGTAAGAAATACAGAATTAAAAATTTAATAAAACAAAAACGGCTGAATATATTCCCAAATTTAGTTTTTTGTTTGAAAGAGCAATCCTTCTGATTATTTATGGAAAATGATTTTATTCAAATGGGAGCCGCGGCTGGCCTTGGCGTACTCCATTCGGTCGGTCTTATTTCTGAGATTAATTCGGCAATGGTGGCTTCAATATTGGCTTTCAAATGCTCAATTGTTTATGCAGTGCATAACACTTGTTCTTCACGGCACCCCACAAATAAAAATCCAAAGGCGTCAAATCACAACTCCTTGCCGGCCAATTCACGTCACCATTTCGACTGATAATGTAGCCATATAATTATTGACGCAGTTTCACTATTGTAACGCCCGATGTGTGGCATGGCGCACCATCTTGCTGGAACCAAAGGTCGCTCAAACCAATATCTTCAAGAAATAGCCACAAAAAAGATGTTAACATGGCACGGTAGTTGATTCCATTGGCGCACATTTTCGGCAAACGTGGTGATATTTTCGGCTGAACGAACAAGACAAGTACGGGTATGCATTGGATTGTCGACTAGGAAGCCCGTGTCACGCACTTTATGCACAAACTTCTTGATACCGTTGGGTGTGAGTCCCGTCTTTTGACCAAATTGTGTACAACATTTTCTTGGAACCAATTGTCTTTGTTGCGGAAGTAAATTTCCAACATTTCCTACTTTCGTTGAAGCGTTAAGCGACTCATTTTGTCAACTAGAAATAATATACTGAGTTTCTGTCAAAGAAAGAATGAGTTTTGTTAGAGCCAAAATAACCGATATGTCAAATCTGAACCGGTTATTGGACACCCTATGAAATATTAAATTATTTACATTGGCAAAGCGGGATTTCCCGCAACAAAATATCAACTACTGGATACAGCTGTTACTTAAAAACTTAAACCGGAAAAATAATTTTAAGGATAGCAGGCTCGGTAGACGGTAGCATGAAGGTTTTTTTAGGAGAAATCCCGAGATATCTGTTCGAATATTTCCCAGGTACTATTTTAGATACAAAATCAAATGAAGCTGTAAATACAAAATCAAATGAAGCGGTAAAAGTTATGAAAGTTATTGTTATTGTTTTTACTAATTTGTGACACCATAATTAAGAAATAAATATATTTTTTTTAAATAAGTAACTAAGTACTAGGAGTATTTACGTTTTATTTTACGTTTTCCGGAAAATATAGGTATGCACTTACCTCATGTAAAAATATGTCAGTATTAGCAACCAAAAATGTCAGTAATGGGCTCAACAAATTTCCGATAGATCAGTATTAGATACACTTTTCCTTTTTCATTAAATATTTAAAGTTATAAAAGAAATTTTCTTTTAATTTCAATTTTCCTTCCTCTAAAGTAATCTTAAATAAATTGACAATTTAGGAAACCCGCAAACATTGCAAAAGTTCGCGGCATATGTCAGTATTATAGCCGTTTACCTTATATATATATATATATATATATATATATATATATATATATATATATATATATATATATATATATATATATATATATATATATTATATATATATTATATATATATATATATATATATATATATATATATATATATTTATATATATATATATATATATATATATATATATATATATATATATATATATATATATATATATATATATATTCTATAACAAAACGTACACTCGAAAATGCGAGTGTATGTTTTGTTATAGAAGAAATTAGAGGATATTAATACGTAAACGTTGCGAGTCGGTTTATTTTCTAGTTGACTTTGGATCATCTTTGAGTTGTATTTACGTGACTGCAGAGTCATGTTGGTGTAGAGTTGTAATCGGGTTATATAAATAGTCTTGTAGGAGAGTAAAATAATAACTTAGAGGTATTATAAAACTAAGTTAATACATAATTTTAATTCAACTTGTCTTCGATCACACCAGTTTGTTTGAGGCACTAATTATTAGGTTTTCTTAAGATGTACATGTTTTTGTTGTTGTATTTCGACTCGACGATGTATATAGTTCATTGTTCTAGATTTAAATTATTCGACGCCACAAATTAGTTATGTAAAGTCGATGGGTTGAATCTGTATATAGTGAATAGCTAACCTGGATTCAAACTGGGTTGAAGCTCCAGTATATACATATTATAAGACAAATAGACAAATTATAGACAACATTTTAGACGACATTATAGACGAAATTAAAATAAAAAAAGTTACAAATTCTTCCACTCAATGAATCGAGTGCAAAAATCGGTATATGGATGCAGAATATAAAATAAAAAAAAACATCCGATTACATTGGGCTTTTTTTCTTCGTTTATGAGTGTAGTAAGCCTGAGCACAGATTCCTACTACGTTTATTTGTATCGGTCAAATATTCGGTTTTTCGGATACTTTGATTAATTCGTACTCGATTTTTATCCGAATATTGTTGGAATATTTTGAATAAATTATTAATAAGTCTTCATTTACATGATTGTTTTCGTCGTTGTTTTCGTCATTGTTTTCAACTAACCGTGTTACAACAACAAAAACTAAAACTGATCGTCTTGCTTTTGGGTCTTGTTGTATAATTCCATACCTATTTGTTGTATTTTTAAAAAAATACTAGTAAATTACTAGTATTTCATAACAAACACAAATAAAAAAGAAATTTAATATTTAATATAGATAAGTTGTTTTTTGAAAGCGACAAATGGCTTGTGTTGCTAAATACAACGGAAATCGTGAACATTTCCATAGTAAATGCGAACGACAGTATGATGTCGTTAAATGTTGATTCGTAGAAAAATCCTAGATGGCATAGCAAACGTTTTTAACGAGAACAATAGATGGCGCGCCAAAAATTTTTCTTATTTTTTTAAATAATTGAAAAAAAACAAATTTATTTTTATTTATTTACTATTATATATGAATATAAGCCCATTTACTTCAATAATTTCCAATTCCGATTATAAAATTTAAATTTTTTTTTTAGATTTTAAATTTTTGTTTCATTAATAATTCGTTGAATATAAAAAACTGTAGATAAAAAATGTAAACATTTCGATCAACTACTACTAGTGCCATCTATAATTTTTCTACGAACTATATCATGTTGGCACATGAATTCGACGCGATTTCCCTTATAGTAATATAAGTTATTTGGAAAACAACCCAAAAAACTACGGGTTACATATTTTCATTGTTTTCGATGTTGTTTTCAGTACACTGTCATACACATAAGTACAAATATCTTTTGTATTTTTTAAATTATAACGATAAAATTTTTTTCAAAAGTTGTATAGGAAATACAACAACAAAATTTTGAAATATAGGGACGGGCATGTAAATGAAGACTAAAGATTAAGGATGGATGAGTGTTCATAATTAAAATTAACATAAATTATTTACATTATTCTATATCTTATAAAAATGTCAATTATTAATTTTAATTAAGCAAAATCTATAGTTGATAAAAATTTAACTATCACTAACTTAATCTAATTAAGTAAAATGTTAGATGCAGATTTCCCCAAATCGAGTTTGCATGACAATCGGGAACTTGTCTAGTGCACCATTTGAAATGAAGCTTAATAATTTAAGTAACGTTTACATTCTCCCTAAGGGAAGCTTTTTGCATATTACAGTTGAAGGGTGGCACATGGGAGTTGCTGATAAAGGATGACAGGAAGCAGAGCGGTTCGTTGAGGTTGCGATTGTCTTGCGCTGGCAGTGGTTTAAGTGTTGGCTGGCGGGAAACCAGACGAATTATATAATTACTGACATACCTTGGCTTCCTTACTCCACAAATTCCAGTGGAGTCGAATTGTGTCGTGGTGATCATGAGATGGCTAAAACCGGGTTGTTTCTGTCATGATTGGAAGTATATTTGTAGGAATATAGGTATAAGAAAGTCCCTCCTATCCTACCGTTTGTTTAATGTAGGAGGAGTGTGGGAGTGGGACCGACGTTGCCGACACACTTGCCCAGAGCTTGGTCTAACAGTCTTATCAACAAACCATTCAATCAATCTGTGCTTCATCAGTTGTTAAGATTTTATCAAAATAGTTGTTACGCTGGTAGGGGCTTCATGAATGATGTTCTCCATTTTTCTTTCAAACTTCAATTTTCGTCGGCTTCCTTAGTTGTTTTTCATAATATCGTATTGTTTGTTATTTTGATGTCATTCTGATGCATTTTACTATTGGGTAAATAAATTAGGTTTTCGGTGATTATATGACGTATTTGTCGTAGAGCGGAAAATTCAATTGATTTGTAATATTTAATCAAATTTTATAAAATCTAATTTATATAATTTTATAATTTTTATAATTTCATATTTTTATAAATGTAATAAATTAATTAATTGTAAATTTTAGGCAAAAACTAATAGTCCAATTTATTACAGCCTGCGGCTTGCAGAAATATATTATACTATGAACAAATATATTATACTATGAATTAATTAATTAATATTTTTAGAGTCATTATTAATTTTTGGGCAAAAACTAAACATTTTATTACAGCATATGGCTCGTAGGAATTATATTATTGTATAATTATGTTATTATGTTAATAATTAATTAATTTATAATTTCAGATTGTGATTAATACTATTTCTTACAGCCTATGGCTAAGAGCAATTAGTTCATTAATAGATTTGGTTTTAAGGAAACCTCTGCAGATTAAAGATGACTGGTGCCACATTGGAGTAGCTGGCAAGAGATTCTAGAATGCAGAGCAGTCTAGTAAAATTGTGATTGTCTTATGCTAATAGTAGTTCGAATATTGGCTACCGGGAAACCGGACCAATTCTGTCATTACTGATATACCTTTCCTTTCCCTACCCCAACAAAAATTTACTAACTATTGGCCGCCATGGTGTTAATTTAATTAATATCCTGCCTCATCCTTCCAAGTTAATGTAAAACGGGTGTACGGTGGGCCCGGTCAAATATCCGGGAGATCCTGGTTAGTCCTTGGTCGTACATTCTAAATCAATCAATCAAAAAAAAAAAAAAAAAAAAAAAAAAAAATATATATATATATATATATATATATATATATATATATATATATATATATATATATATATATATATACATATATAAGCAAAGATCATTTCTGGGGATATTTGATCTTTTTAAGGGGGTCTTATAGTTCTGTTTATTCTATATTTTCAGATTGTATATTTCTCGCGCCCTCAATGGACAACCCAATATGAGTATATTACTATCGTGTATATTTATGAAAGTATTTTAATACAACGAGCATGATATTTCTAATCCATAGATTGGTAAAAAAAAAAACTAACCGAGATTAAGATATTTTCCAATGAAGTCATTCTAATTTCTTTTTAATTGAATTTATATCTATAAGACATACGAGCCTGAGTATGTACATGTCTGCATGTAAATCAAAAAGTTTATCTTAATCTGGTGGTTACGTAAATATTATGGTTTTTAATAATACCACTATATACGTGCGTACATAATATAATTAGGTTTGGTTGAAATATTTTGAAGAAAAGAAATTTTTAATTTGATACATAAGCATGAAATATGAATGTGGTAAAATGAACTCATCTCTATCCATAATATGATTTATTTACTCTTTTATATTACATAATGAATGGCATTGTTTTGGAAGTTAGTATCGATTATATCCAAAAACAAAAAAGTATATACCATCTGTTTTATTGTCTTAAAATTAATCAACTAAGTCCAAGGCATTATGCACATTTAACTCTTTCGTAGGCGCATTTTACCATTTCGCTTTATACTTTTGGCTGTTAAACCGAAGATGTGATGATATGCATCATATATAGCATAATTTTTTTGGAAAAAACCTTACATTATTTACTCCCTTGTTCTACTGAGTGTACTTAACGATAGTTTATAAGAGCACAAAATACAATAACAGTGGAAACCACAGTTGGGCGTGTAAATTACAAAATGTAATTTACTGGGTTTTTTACATGTTAAATGTATGTAAAATGTAAACGATTATTTTATACATACTGTAAAATATAAATCAACTTTTTCATTACAATTATCGCCATCTGTTACCAAATCTTTTAATTAAAGAAAAATTGACTATATACTACAGTGTAGCGTATTTGTGTTTATTTATTGTGAGATTTGTACATATGTAAAAATGTAAAATAAAGTGCAACTTTCCTATGATAAGAAATATTTTGACAATGAAATCTTGACACCTGCTATCAATAAATGTAATTTGATGAACGCTTCGTTTTTCGTGAGAGGAGTTAGCATATGGAATTCCTTGAATGGTAACTGCTGGGTTTCAAAAAGAATATTTTTCCCAAATTTAATTATTAATGTATTAATCAATTTATCTAGTATTAATTCTATGGTAAGGTTAGTAAAATGGTATTGCTGCAAACTTAGGTTATGAAAAATTATTAACTGTAATTAGAGTAAGAAAAATTAAATTGAATTAATAAAATTCACTACAGTTCCACGCTTAAATTCGATAATCATATTCGCTACCTCTTTACTACACTAGACGTCAAAGGCATAATGCATAGGCATTTTATCGAATGGATAGAATAGGGCTAGTAATTTCAGGCATACATTTATTTGATGAGGGTGTGTCGGGTAGTGATAATTTGGTTGATTTTGTCCTGTTTGAAATTAATAAGGATTTAAATTTAAAAGCCAGTCAAACGAGTAAAGATTCACTTCATTCATTTCACTGCAGATAATTATTTTATTTATGATTAAATGTCAAATTGCAATTAGTTTTCCGCTACATATCGAAAGAAATATGCACTCTTAAAAATATTTTATTTTAGTTTATTCAAATGTAGCTAGATGGCACTATGTCACTAGTTGTTTATTTTGTCGAATATAAGAACTAGTTTAAGACGTAAACAGATGGCATTGTAGAAGGATAGGTGATTATTATAGTCTCAATGTAGATAACTAAAAGTTGAAAATAATTATGATTAACCATTTAAATAAAATGTTTAATTCATAGACGTATAAGAGATATAGACCGGTTTCAAATATTTTTTCCATAGTAAATCTTCTATTTCACGTGTGATCGGTTGGAGAGGGACGGATATCTAAAAAATTGTATGTCTTATTCAACAATTTGACAAATAAACAAAAAAAAAATTTTTTTTTTCGCCAATTCAAAACAAAGCTTGGCTTGGATTTGTTCTTTTTTTAGAAAAAACAGTGATAAAATTAATTAAAACTTATTAAAATTAATAAATTTGTGTTAAAAAATCATAAACTCTATACTATCGTGTATCAAAATTAAAAAAAAACTTGAAAAAATGAAGTGTTTGGTGAAAAATTGTCGGAATTCTAAACTCAATAAAGTAGAAGGAATTTCGTTTCATAAGTAAGTTAATTACTAAATTAGATTAAATATAATGTATGTTGTGATTGTAATCTAGTGATTAGTGAAAGACAAAATTAAGTTTTAATTCAAAAATATTAAAAATTTTAAAAAATAATAATGTAATTTTTGTGGTCCCTAAAATCGTAATATACTGTACACTTTCATTTTTTGTTTACAGTCCCTTCTTTTGAATGTAGTGTACTATTCCAGGACCGAATTGTATAATTAGTTCGGAAAAACGCCGTTAAATTACCCACTAATTTTATGATTTTCAAAATATAATACATACGGAGTTTTGTCATATAAAATCATATAAAATTAATATAAAATGCATGATGTGTTTATGTCCTGAATGGACAGGGTCATGAAGCTCATTAGCACTTCGTTTATATGTTGAGCTTTTGTCTAAGGAAATGACTACTGTTCATTTTTTTATAAATTTGTAGCTATAATGTAAATAATATTTCTTTCTTTTTAGGTTACCAAAATGTAATAAAACGAAAGAACTGTGGTTAAACATGTTAAGTCTTGACCAACCAGGACCTTTAAGTAGCTATAGTATAGTTTGCTCGGAACTAGAGTTATAGTTTGCTCGGAACTAGAAAGCTTAAAATTCTTTAAAAAGATATGTTATAATGTTCATCATAATCTTCTTGATGAACATTTTTTTACCGACAATTTAGAATTTCAATAAAGCCATTCTCAAGAACATATACATTTATTATCTCAGTCCATTATAGAAAAATATTACGATATTCGGTTAAATTTCTTTTGCAACGAAAAATCTGCAAAGCTATCAAAAAGGAACAAATTTGTCTCACTCCATTTCCATGGCATGTAGGCTAAAATCTCAAATTCCCCTATTTTTCTAGTTTCAATCTAAGTGGATTAGACCTACTGGGGATACAACACTAAAAAAAATGTGCTAAGTACTCTTCCTCTTGGGAAGTGTGGAAATGAGTACACTCAAGTAAACTATAGTCCTAAAAAGAAACCTTAAAACTTTTTTTAATATTAAAATACATATATCTACTAAAATATCTAATTGCCATACCATCACAAAAAAAAATTATTAAATTTATTTTTTATTTAGCAACCAACTTCATTATAATCAAATAGTAAATTTCTAATTGCGGCCCTGGTATTATTATAGTCTTTCTCTTTTACCCTTGAAAATTTCCTCACTTGACGTTTGCTTGATTCTTGTCTAAATCTATTATACGTCTATGGTTTAATTGGATTGTCTAATGCAAGTTATTCTTATAAACAAATGTTTGTATCATTTATTCAATATTTTAAATTATTTCTGGACGGATTCTCGTTTTTTAAATATAATTTACATATTTTTGTAAAATACAAATTTTTTTTTGTAATTTACGTTATTTACATGTAAAATGGAGAAAACGTTTTTTACATGTAAAACGCCCAACCCTGAGTGGAAAAATTGGTCTTTGAAAGCGGAATCAAAACCCAAACCAGGGTATATCCAGCTTGATACTTCTATCGCAGGAAAACATATTGATGTCAAACTACCAAAATTATCAACCCCGCGTTATTCACTGGTGATACAGATTGGTTATTGTTCCATGATTTGTTTTGCTCATCAATTTTTTAGGTTTGCTCCCTTACAAAAGCTTCAGTTTCTATAAAAGGAACATTAAGATGGATAAGCCATCACATACCAAGATGGCGATTGTTGAGTAAACACGTATATTTGTGCTCATAATTGTATTTAATTTAATAATTGTTGATTGTATTTTGATTTATATACTCTTGTGGATATTTTAATAAATTATGCTTACTAAAAATTAAATTGTATTTATAAAATCATCGAGATAATTAAAGATAAATAAATATACAATAAAATAAAAGTAAGGAATAATGGATAAACTAAAAATTTGTGTTGACACGATTAAAAAACGCAAAGCCAAAATGGATGCCATGTTGTTAAATCATAAAATTGATTTCATTAATATTGTGTTGGATCTACAAAACAGTATTAAGGCCGTGCGCAAATCGCTTAAAAAGTTAAATATTTTAGCTGTGGTAGAAATAAAAATAGATAAAAATAGATAAAAATAGATAAAAATAGATAAAAATAGATAAAAATAGATAAAAATAGATAAAAATAGATAAAAATAGATAAAAATAGATAAAAATAGATAAAAATAGATAAAAATAGATAAAAATAGATAAAAATAAATAAAAATAGATAAAAATAGATAAAAATAGATAAAAATAGATAAAAATAGATAAAAATAGATAAAAATAGATGAAAATAGATAAAAATAGATAAAAATAGATAAAATAAATAAAATAGATATAAATATATTAAATAGATAAAAATAGATAAAAATAGATAAAAATAGATAAAAATAGAAAAAATAGTTAAAAATAGATAAAAATAGATAAAAATAGATAAAACTAGATAACAATAGATAAAAATAGATAAAAATTGATAAAAATAGATAAAAATAGATAAAAATAGATAAAAATAGATAAAAATAGATATAAATAGATAAAAATAGATAAAAATAGATAAAATAAATAAAAAATAGATAAAAATAGATAAAAATAAATAAAAATAGATAAAAATAGATAAAAATAGATAAAAATAGATAAAAATAGATAAAAATAGATAAAATAGATAAAAAAGATATAATATATTAAATAGATAAAAATAGTTAAAAATTGATAAAAATAGATAAAAATAGATAAAACTAGATAACAATAGATAAAAATAGATAAAATAAATACAAATAAATAAAAATAGATAAAAATAGATTAAAATAGATAAAAATAGATAAAAATAGATAAAATAGATATAAATATATTAAATAGATAAAAATAGTTAAAAATTGATAAAAATAGATAAAAATAGTTAAAAATAGATAAAAATAGATAAAAATAGATAAAAATAGATAAAAATAGATAAAATTAGATAAAATAGATTAAAATAGATAAAATACATAAAAATAGATAAAACTAGATAACAATAGATAAAAATAGATAAAAATAGTTAAAAATAGATAAAAATAGATTAAAATAAATAAAAATAGATAAAAATAGATAAAAATAGATAAAAAAATAGATACAAATAGATAAAAATAGATGAAAATAAATAAGAATAGATAAAAATAGATATAAATAGATAAAAGTAGATAAAAATAGATAAAATAGATAAAAAATAGATAAAATAGATAAAATAAATAAAAAAAGATAAGATTAGTTAAAAATAGATAAAAATAGATGAAAATAGATGAAAATAGATAAAAATAGATAAATGTAGATAAAAAATAGATCAAAATAGATAAAAATAGATAAGAATAGTTAAAAATAGATAAAAATAGATAAAAATAGATAAGAATAGATAAAAATAGATAAAAATTGATAAAAATAGATAAAAATAGATAAAAATAGATAAAAATAGATAAAAATAGATAAAAATAGATCAAAATAGATAAAAATAGATAAAATAGATAAAAATAGATAAAAATAGATCAAAATAGATAAAAATAGATAAAAATAGATAAAAATAGATAAAAATAGATAAAAATAGATAAAAATAGATAAAAATAGATAAAAATAGATAAAAATAGATAAAAATAGATAAAAATAGATAAAAATAGATAAAAATAGATAAAAATAGATAAAAATAGATAAAAATAAATAAAAATAGATAAAAATAGATAAAAATAGATAAAAATAGATAAAAATAGATAAAAATAGATAAAAATAGATAAAAATAGATGAAAATAGATAAAAATAGATAAAAATAGATAAAATAAATAAAATAGATATAAATATATTAAATAGATAAAAATAGATAAAAATAGATAAAAATAGATAAAAATAGAAAAAATAGTTAAAAATAGATAAAAATAGATAAAAATAGATAAAACTAGATAACAATAGATAAAAATAGATAAAAATTGATAAAAATAGATAAAAATAGATAAAAATAGATAAAAATAGATAAAAATAGATATAAATAGATAAAAATAGATAAAAATAGATAAAATAAATAAAAAATAGATAAAAATAGATAAAAATAAATAAAAATAGATAAAAATAGATAAAAATAGATAAAAATAGATAAAAATAGATAAAAATAGATAAAATAGATAAAAAAGATATAATATATTAAATAGATAAAAATAGTTAAAAATTGATAAAAATAGATAAAAATAGATAAAACTAGATAACAATAGATAAAAATAGATAAAATAAATACAAATAAATAAAAATAGATAAAAATAGATTAAAATAGATAAAAATAGATAAAAATAGATAAAATAGATATAAATATATTAAATAGATAAAAATAGTTAAAAATTGATAAAAATAGATAAAAATAGTTAAAAATAGATAAAAATAGATAAAAATAGATAAAAATAGATAAAAATAGATAAAATTAGATAAAATAGATTAAAATAGATAAAATACATAAAAATAGATAAAACTAGATAACAATAGATAAAAATAGATAAAAATAGTTAAAAATAGATAAAAATAGATTAAAATAAATAAAAATAGATAAAAATAGATAAAAATAGATAAAAAAATAGATACAAATAGATAAAAATAGATGAAAATAAATAAGAATAGATAAAAATAGATATAAATAGATAAAAGTAGATAAAAATAGATAAAATAGATAAAAAATAGATAAAATAGATAAAATAAATAAAAAAAGATAAGATTAGTTAAAAATAGATAAAAATAGATGAAAATAGATGAAAATAGATAAAAATAGATAAATGTAGATAAAAAATAGATCAAAATAGATAAAAATAGATAAGAATAGTTAAAAATAGATAAAAATAGATAAAAATAGATAAGAATAGATAAAAATAGATAAAAATTGATAAAAATAGATAAAAATAGATAAAAATAGATAAAAATAGATAAAAATAGATAAAAATAGATCAAAATAGATAAAAATAGATAAAATAGATAAAAATAGATAAAAATAGATCAAAATAGATAAAAATAGATAAAAATAGATAAAAATAGATAATAATATTTTTATCTATGAAAATAGATAAAAATAGATAAAAATAGATGAAAATAGATAAAAATACGTAAAAATAGATAAAAATAGATCAAAATAGATCAAAATAGATCAAAATAGATCAAAATAGATAAAAATAGATAAAAATAGATAAGAATAGTTAAAAATAGATAAGAATAGTTGAAAATAGATAAGAATAGATAAAAATAGATAAAAGTAGATAAAAATAGATAAAAATAGATAAAAATAGATAAAAATAGATAAAAATAGATCAAAATAGATAAAAATAGATAAAAACAGATAAAAATAGATTAAAATAGATTAAAATAAATAAAAATAGATAAAAATAGATAAAAAAATAGATAAAAATAGATACGAATAGATCAAAATAGATTAAAATAGATAAAACTAGATAAAAATAGATAAAAATAAATAAAAATAGATAAAAATAGATAAAAATAGATAAAAATAGATAAAAATAGATCAAAATAGATAAAAATAGATAAAAACAGATAAAAATAAATAAAAATAGATGAAAATAGATAAAAATAGTTAAAAATAGATAAAAATAGATAAAAATAGATAAAAAAAGATTAAAATAAATAACAATAGATAAAAATAAATAAAAATAGATAAAAATATATAAAAATAGATAAAAATAGATAAAAACAGATAAAAATAGATAAAAATAGATACAAATAGATAAAAATAGTTAAAAATAGATAAAAATAGATAAAAATAGACAAAAATAAATAAAAATAGATAAAAATAAATAAAAATAGATAAAAATAGATAAAAATAGATAAAAATAGATAAAAATAGATAAAAATAGATAAAAAATAGATAAAAATAGATCAAAATAGATAAGAATAGATCAAAATAGATTAAAATAGATTAAAATAGATAAAGATAGATAAAAATAGATAAAAATAGATAAAAATAGATAAAAATAGATAAAAATAGATAAAAAAGGTTAAAATAGATAAAAATAGATAAAAACAGATTAAATAGATAAAAATAGATAAAAACAGATAAAAATAAATAAAAATAGATAAAAATAGATAAAAATAGATAAAAATAGATAAAAATAGATAAAAGTAGATAAAAATAGATAAAAATAGATAAAATAGATAAAAATAGATAAGAATAGATCAAAATAGATTAAAATAGATTAAAATAGATAAAAATAGATAAAAATAGATAAAAATAGATTAAAATAGATAAAAATAGATAAAAAAGGTTAAAATAGATAAAAATAGATAAAAGTAGATAAAAATAGATAAAAACAGATAAAAATAGATAAAAATAGATAAAAATAGATAAAAATAGATAAAATAGATAAAAATAGATAAAAATAGATAAAAATAGATAAAAATAGATAAAAATAGATAAAAATAGATAAAAATAGATAAAAAATAGTTCAAAATAGATAAAAATAGATAAGAATAGTTAAAAATAGATAAGAATAGATAAGAATATTTAAAAATAGATAAGAATAGATAAAAATAGATAAAAATAGATAAGAATAGATAAAAATAGACAAAAATAGATAAAAATAGATAAAATAAATTATGTAATAGTAAATTTTTTATCTATGATTATATGTTAGCTCAAAACGTCAAAGGAAAATATAATTAAAATTTTTAACTGTACCAATTAAAAATTTTGTGGTGAATAAAAAGTTGAAATTTTAACTTTTTAACTTTTTACGAGGTTTTTTATTTCGTTTCGCACACAGACTAAAAGTGATTTTGAAAATTTTGCAATGTTTGAATGATAGAGTCGATTTTTTAAAACGGGATTCCAAAATGTGTCATATGATTATAAGTGGTGAATCCCAACAAATAGATTTAACACCTGGGGAGATAATACACAAAAAATATGTGTAGTAATTAATTATGAAGTTAATGAATCTACTAAATTCAAGCATATATATCGTATTAATAGTCCAAACCACACCGTTAAAAATAAATCTTCATCTATCAAGGTCATTTTTTCTTGATTCAAGTACAAAGCTGGTTTTTTTTTTCTAAATATAAAACTTTTTCTAAATTGAAACTGTCTGATATTGGAATCGATCTGCCATCTAGAATAATTTCTGGTCGGATTTCACCGAATGATGATGACATTGACAATGTAAACTGTGAACAATAACAACATATACTGACGTTGCTGCTTCTGAACTGGTAATTTCTAACTGGACGAGCTTCTGAGTTGGTTCAAGAAAGAGATTATTCTATTTTAGAGAACATTATTCTATTTTATGGTCTGTTTGATTTTTATTTTTTATTTTTATTTTTTTCCATTATTATATTTTGGGGCATAGCCTCCATTCGATAATGATCGCAAATTTGTAATTCAGCATTTTGCTGAATACGATTTGCTATTGTCATTTATGTCATCTGTCACATAATTTTTGATTTTAATTTGGTTCATATTTTCCTGTGATATTCAATAATTGTTTTTGATATACAACAAATAGTAAATATTAGCCGAAATTAAAGAAATGGAAGTCAAAAGTGGCCAAGATTTTAAGGAAATGGTCTAATCTTATTTTGTTACTAAAAATATTAGATAAAAATGTAAAATATTCTTCCCAAATAGCTTTTTTTGTGGTAGATGCCTGTGTCCTATCTATTGGGCCAATTACATTTGGGAAGCCTCGAAATTTGTTATAGAGATTTTAAGAATATTGACTAATATTTATTGAATAATATTGTTCAAGATGTCAACAACCTGGAATCTTTACAAAATAATGATGAACTATCAGAATTCAGAATTATTATTTAAATGCATTGATATTCTCACACTGATAAAAGGTCTAAACTCCATTAATGGTTGCAGTATTGGACATGATTGTATTCCTATTAAATTTATTAAATTGATATTTTCAGTAGTTCATAAGTTTATCTACCTTATCATGAATAACATTATTACGTCCTTTAACAGATTTTCCTGAAGCGTGTAAATCTGTTAAATTAATCCCTCTTCCGAAAATGAACCACCCCAGGGCTTTATCTGATTATCGCCCAATAAGTCTCTTTTTGAGTATATCTAAGGTATTTGTGAAGATTTTAAAAGAGCAGATTTCGGATCGTTTAAGTGATTTTAATTTGATTGATCCTCTTCAATCTGCTTACAAAAAAGGAAGTACCGAATCCACTGTTTTAGGCATTGTTGATGATATACATCGTAACTCTGATTCTGGGAAAGCTACCATTTTAGTTTTATTAGATTTTAAAAAGCTTTCGGTTCCATTAATCATTTTACGTTAATTAAGAAATTACACCAACATTTTCTGTTTTCCCAGACAGCCTGTTATCTAGTTATGAGTTACATACGCAATAAGTATTTTACGATTTTCAGTGGTGGGACGTTTTCAGATTCAATTTCGACTTCATTTGGTGTACCACCAGTAATTTTCACTTTACATTAATGACCTGCCTAAGGTATTACTTAATTGTAGCTATCATTTGTTTGTTCAAATATATTCTGATTGCACAGTGGAAAATATTGAACTAGGGATAAGTAATATTAATCGTAATACTTTAGCAATTCAAACTTGGGCTACCCAAAATAATTTATGCCTTAATCCTAAAACAAAATCCATAGTCATTTATAGGTATACAACCTTAATTACACTAGTCGATTAACGTGAATTAAAGACTTTAGGCGAAGACACCAAAACAAAAGACCACTAGTTCATCCTTGTTATGGTCCATAAATTAGAAAGTAAAACTAATAGCCAATGAGATTATATTTTGGCAGCATATAACCTATACTTACCGTGACACAATGCGCGAGAATTATATTTTTTTTTCACCAAACTTTTTATTTATTTAATTAAATTTTGGATTACATAATATGGTCACTATAACCTTTTTATTCAAGATCTAAAAACACTCTGATTATTATTTTCTAAATTTTTTGTTAATACTTTATTATTCTTAAGATTCAAATAAGAAAAATGATGTGTTGCAATTATTTATCTTACAAAGAGAATAACTTTGTTATTCTTATATTTTCTGTTAATTCAAAGTTCCTGTCTAACATTCTTTATTATTTTTTTTTATTACATTTATAATTTCGTTTTATTCAAATTTCAAAATGATAAGAATTGCAATTTTAATAATCAGAGTTATTTGTGGTTCAATAAACTATTATTGAAGGCTACTCGTTGGAATGTGTGTAGTCATATCATTGGTAGAGGGATGACGTAACTTCTCCCCCCTAAGAATGGGCCAAAGTCGAAACTTTGGAGCATCAGGCTGTAAGGTTGCGGTTACGGGTTGCTCAGATCTACATTTTTGTATCTTGAAAATGATGTAAATTATTGTTATAGTCCCAACAAAAACAATAATGATGGTAAGTATCGTAGTATGTGTTTGATGTTGTAACGTATGGTGTGTCAGGTGTTCGATTTGTTGAACATGTTTTAAGGTGATTTCTTCTAGATGTGTTAGATTTGGTGGTATAAAAATATCTCCTGGAATTATGTCGTTGTATGGAAGAATTATCGGAAATTCCTCTTGTTGTTCTTTGAAGGTATTACCAAAAGTTTGATTTAATATCTTTATCGTGCAATTGGTATACTGGATGATATGTTGTCCTATAATATCTTTCCGCTTCTGGTTGCATGTTGATTTAAATGGAGTTGATTGAGTTGTTGATATGTATAGACTGCCGGGTGATATTTCTATGATGTTTGTATCTATCTTTTGTTTGGTTAGATTACATTTTGCTGGGAAGTTATTAATTAATGCTGGTATGCAAGTTTCATCTACTTTTTCTATTGTTTCCATATCGCAATATGCGAAGTTGTTTATAATATTACAGGGCTTCGTTAAATACTGATAAAATTCTACATTGATTAGGATTTTATTGTGCGGGATAGGTATAATAAAGGTTTGATTGATATAAGTTTGTTGCAATTGAAATAATGAGAATTTGGAAGGGTTGAATATAGGAATTTGTATAGAAAATATGATTTCGGATTGATTTGTATTTGCTTGTAGCCAAATTATATTGTATAAATCTTCTTCTGAGTTTATAAGAACGTTTTGTTTAAACATTATATCAAAAATTAGATTGGTTTCATTTTTGCTTAGAATGTGTCGCGAAATTATTTTTAACTTTGCAAATGTTATAGATTCGATTATATCTTCTAAATGTTTCTGTAAAATTTCTATATTATACGTAATTTGAGATATTTGTTCGTCTAATTTTAACAAAAGAACCGTGGTTTTGGTATTATTTAATGCTAACTGTACTTCAAATTCAATTAATCTTGATTGATCAGTTACAAATTTTTGTATTTTCGAAAATCTATCTGTCATTTGATTATTGATTGCTATCTGTTCATTAAGTTTATCTGTCAATTTATCTTCATTTTTATTTATTATGTCTATTGCTTGTCCTATATTCTTGAGATCATCCTGATCTAAATTACCAGTAATACTATTTATTATAGAACCTAAGCCGTTTATGAGTCCTCTTTTTTGTCTCCTAGGATTTAAATGGTAATAGATTTCCTGTAAATTTTCGAATTTTTGTCTTAGAGTTTTTAGTCTATACCGATACAAGCTATTGGTTTTTGATTCCAGGTTTACTATCTTATTGATCGATTCGATATTTGAAAAAATTTTATTAATGTTAATTGCATATCTATCCAGTCTGATGATATGTAGTAATCTTGTATGGCTGGTTATGATTCTTGCATCATGAAGTTTAATTGGGATTATGCCGTTACTATTATCCAAGCTGGTGATGGTCATTTGTTGTCCCATTATCAGGTAGAACCTGTAATAATTGTTTTATTTTAGTTTTATGAACTTTTCCTTGTTCTGTGTTTATAGTGACTTTATTATTTTTCGTAACTTTAGTTTTTTGGAATTTTGGGGCTAATTTATTTCGTCGATTTGTTTTTTTGAATACAGTGTCACCGATTTTTAAACTAAGTGGTTTAATTCTAGTTTTGTTCCTTCTTTCTATTATTTTCCGTTTTGTCTCGTAATTTCTATTGTGTATAAGATTAGTTATTTGAGCATATTCTTTCCTGTGTTTATCTACTATTTGATTAAAATTTAATTTGTCTGTTTCCGGGATAACTTGCCTATTAAAATAATGTCCATTTTTAAGTTCGAAGGGTGTCATGTGTGTTACTGAATGTATTGAGTTATTATATGTGATGATGACGTTCGTCATTAATGTATCGGGTGGCTCTTTGGGGTTTTTTGATTTAAGTATTCGATAAATTTCTAGTAATGTTGAATGAAATCTTTCAACTGGTGAGTTTCCAGTTGAATTTCGAGGTGTTGTGAAGTGCATTTTTATTTTATGTAATGCACATAACTGTTTAAAGTTTATATTCCTGAACTCATTTCCGTTATCAACTACTATTTTTTCTGGAGATCCATGAACGGATACATACTTTTGGAATAGGTCGAGTGTGTCTGTTGAAGTTTGACCGGGAAGAATTTGGGCTGATCCGAATTTAGAGAATTTATCTATGATTGTTAGGAATTTTTTATTATCGATATGAAATATGTCTATATGTAATATTTGTAAGGGTTTAGTAGGGGTCTCTGTTATTTCTAGCTGTACTAATTTTTCATTCCGGTTATATTTTAGGGTTTGGCATATCTCGCAACGGTTGATTAGGGCATTAATAAGGTATTTAAGTTTAGGAAAATAATATTTTCTTTTTATTCTTTGGGTATTTTCTGCTATACCACGATGATTACTTTCTGTGTGCTCTTCTAAAATTAATCTATTTTGCAGGTCTTTGTCTTCTATATCTATGGCTAAATGGCTACATCTTATGATTTCGAGTTTGTTCGATATAAAAACAGTTTTCATTAGTTCATTTAATATTGAAAATGTGTTGTGATTACATATGAATCCGGTTTTTGTATTGGGTTGAACGTAGTCTGTTAGAATGTCGGTTAAAATTTTTGTGTTGTAATGTTTGCTTTTAAAAGTATATCGTTTTTTTGATTCAAACAGTATTTTAAAATCCGTTGAATATGCTTGTTTTTCTTTAGGGTCTATGTCAAACACGAGTTGTCTCTTGAATTCATTTAAAACGGTATCTGTAGTAGGGATTATATCGGATTTTCGATTTAGTAGAAGATTTTGGATTTTATCCGAAGAGGTAGAACTAGTTTCCGTTATGTGTATTTCCACTTGTTTATCAGGTATAGCTCTTGATAGGGCGTCCGCATTTGTATTTTGGGATCCCTTTTTGTAAACAATATTATAATCATATTCCTCCAACTTTAGTCGCCATCTGACTAATTTAGAGTTCGGCTCTTTTAATGAAAACAGCCATGTAAGAGGCCTATGATCTGTAATTATTGTGAACTTGCGTCCAAATAAATAAGGTCTGAAGTAATTGCCAGTAATTCCTTTTCGATTACTGAATAATTTTCCTCAGTTTTGGTTAAAGTCCGAGAGGCGTAACATATCGGTAGATCACTTCCTATTGTTCCCTGAGACAGTATTCCTCCGATTGCTACATTGCTTGCATCGGTGGTTACCAAAAAGGGTTTATTAAAGTCAGGGTATTGAAGTATTGGTTCCTCACACAAAAGTTGTTTACACGTTTCAAAGCACTTTATATACCGTTCATTGAGTTGAATTTTGCGGTCTTTTCGCAGACACTCCGTTAAGGGTTTAGTTATTTCAGAGAAGTTCTTAATAAATTTCCTATAATAACCGATGAGTCCCAAAAATGATTTAATTTGTTTTTCATTTTTTGGAATAGGAAATTTATGTATTGATTCTATTTTTTCTGGATTAGGTTTAACTCCTGTGGGTGTGATAATATGCCCTAGAAAAGCGACTTCCCTTTTCAGAAACTCTGACTTGTGTAACTGGACTTTCAGGTTCGCTTGTCTAAGTTTTTTGAACACTTTTTCCATATTTTGGATATGCTCGTCTAACGAGGTAGAGTAGATGATTATGTCATCCATATAACATAGACAATTCTTACCCTGAAGATCTCCAAGGACGTTGTCCATTACTCTTTGAAATGTTGATGGCGCATTCTTCAATCCGAATGGCATTCTGACATATTCGTAATGTCCAAAGTCTACGGTGAAAGCAGTTTTCGCTACGTCTCTAGGATTCACTTCTATTTGGTGAAATCCGCTGGCGAGATCCAGTGTAGTAAAATACTGGCATTTACCGAGTTTGTCAAGGATATCCGTAATATTAGGTAGAGGGTACTTGTCATCTATCGTTTGCTCATTTAGCTTGCGATAGTCTATGACTAACCTCCACTTTACTTTCCCACTGGCATCTTTCTTCTTTGGAACTATCCAAATTGGCGATGACCACGGAGAAAAGCTTGGCCTAATAATGCCTTGTTCTAACAATTTTGTTATTTGAGTTTGTACCTCCTCCTTATGAACATAAGGGTAACGGTAACTTTTTGTATATAAAGGTTTTTCATTTTGAAGCAAAATGTTGTGTTTTACTTGATTAGTAAAAGATAATGGAATATCTTCCTGGTGAAAGATATCGAAGAATTTTTCACAACTTTTTTTTAGAGACTCATATTCTTCTTGATTTAGATGGGAGGTTCTGATTAACTTCATAATATCAGTATTGGGCTGAGATTCTGAAGAATTTATAGAATATATTCTGGTGTTGAATTGAGATAAAGACTGAACTTCTATGGGATGTTCAAATAAAAACGTTTGTTCGAGGCTAGAAAAATTTATGATTTCCATAGGGGCATTCCAATTGTTAGAATGGTAAATTCCCTCAGGAATGATCAACTGTTCTTGTATAGTAATTGGTTTAATATAGAATTCTCCATTGCAAATATTGACTGGTATTTGAATTATTTTCTTTGATCTTCCTTCAATTTTGAAGACGGGTGTGATGAACTTTGGTGTCATCAATATAGACATTCGCACTTTATTAGTTTCGAGCTGAGAATTTGGGATATCCAATTTTATTTTTAGAAGTTTCATTGTATCGAGTCCAATTAGTCTTTCAAAGAAGTCGTGAAACTTGAATAAATAAAATTCGATTGGTGTGCTTGTTTTGAATTCCGCTAGTCCCTTGAATATAGTTGACTCGGAAATGGCATGTTTTTGAAAAACCGTTACTATAGTAATAGGTTTTATTTTAATTTTTTGGGATTGGTTTATAAACTTGGGATTTATAAAAGATTTGTCTGATCCAGTGTCGATCAGAAATTTTAGGTTTTTATTATTAATTTTAAGAAATATGTATGGAAGAGAATTGTTTCTAAAAGTATGATTATTTATGAACCCGATAGGTCTTGGGAGGCATGCTCCTGAAAATCCCTATCATCAATCACGTTAGTTGTTTCAACGTTTTCACTAGGTTCAGGGTCATATGGATATTTGAAGCTTGAAGGACAATGTTCTTGATCGTATTGTCGTTCATATGCATTCATATCATCAGACTTTTCGTCAGATTGATCTGAATTGGTTGCTTCTAAATTATATAATTCCTGGATTTTCACTCCAGGTGAACTTCTTTGTTGAACGTTATATTTAGGGAATTGGTTCTGTTGTGGGAAATGGTATTTATTGAAGTTGTTGTTAGCTTGACCTACTGTATACTGTCTATACTTGTCAATGTTCGAGGTAGTGTCCATAGCCTCTAATTTCGGAGGTCTTGGTGGTAAAATCATGGGTTTGTTTGGTGTTTGAAAATTATTTCTAAATGGAGTGGAATTTTGTGTAAAAGGCTGATGATTATAATATCTAGGTTGTGTGTTATTTTTAAATTGATTTTGAAATATTTGTGGGTTCAGTTGAATATTTCTTTGAGGTGTTACCGGATAAGGTTTTCTATTTTGATTTTGATTTATGTGAGGCGTATTAATATGTGGTTTATTTTTTATGTAGAACATATTTTGTTCTATTATACATAAATTATAAGAATCTGCTATTGTAGCAGGTTTCCTTGCACGTATCATTGAACCTAAAGGTTCTCTGATCCCTGCTAGAAATGAATTCAAACTCATTTCAGTGAAGAGAGTTTCTTTAGCAATTCTTACCGCTTCATTTGTCTCATTTAATCTAACATATGCTAATAATGCAGATTGAATTTCGATTGTTCTAGAAAAGAACTTTTCTACTGTATCTGATCCCTGATAGAGAGATGTAAATCTTTTATTAAGCTGGTTTCATTACGCTTATCAGCGTAATGATTTATTAAATTGTTTTTGATTGTGTTCCAATTTTGATCAGTGCCGTACATTGTTAAGACTTCGTCAGCCTCTCCATGTATCTTATTTCGAATAGCTCTGAGATAAATTGTTGGTACTTTGTCTTTCCCTAGAATATTTTCGCAACATTGTAAAATTTCGTTTACATTGTTTATAAAATCATGTAAACCTATCCTATTACCGCTGAAGGCTGGTAAATCCCTAATACAGTCTGGTAATTTTAAACTATTTACTAGAGTATTAATTTGGGCTTCCGTCATTTTGTTTTGATCTAAATTTATTTTTCCTAATTTAAAATTGATTTGATCTAATTCTGCTTCAAAGTCAATAATTGTTTCTATTTCGATCATATATATATATATATATATATAATATATGGGTATATATATAAAAAGAAATATATCATAAACTAAGCTATAACTATCATTTGTTTTATAAATTCACTTTGGAAAATATTCCTTTTTATTAATTTTATTTCGTAAACCGCGAAATGTTTAATCTAAACGTCTCATAAACCGTGAGACTTAATTTTGAGAGGTTTTAGGATTTAGATTTATAACTTACAGAGGGTTTATAGAATTTATCAATATTTTAACTCACCCCGTAATGATTATAGTGATCCCGTAGGTGTAGCTCTGCATACTTCGTGATGTCGTCCGTTGTTCGAAGCACTACTATATCGATATTCCCTCGATACTAATTGAATTGTCTTCAATTATACACTTTGAACGTTTTAGATAACTTTTTCACTACTTTTCACTATGCTGAGCAGGTAATAATCTTTAAAAAGATTATCCTACCGGCTGCGCCAATTATATTTTTTTTTTCACCAAACTTTTTATTTATTTAATTAAATTTTGGATTACATAATATGGTCACTATAACCTTTTTATTCAAGATCTAAAAACACTCTGATTATTATTTTCTAAATTTTTTGTTAATACTTTATTATTCTTAAGATTCAAATAAGAAAAATGATGTGTTGCAATTATTTATCTTACAAAGAGAATAACTTTGTTATTCTTATATTTTCTGTTAATTCAAAGTTCCTGTCTAACATTCTTTATTATTTTTTTTTATTACATTTATAATTTCGTTTTATTCAAATTTCAAAATGATAAGAATTGCAATTTTAATAATCAGAGTTATTTGTGGTTCAATAAACTATTATTGAAGGCTACTCGTTGGAATGTGTGTAGTCAGATCATTGGTAGAGGGATGACGTAACTCGAGCAAGCGTTATTGCAACTATATCACAATCGACTGATCGTATAGTGATGATTAATGTGTTGGCTTAAGTACACCGCGGTTCCGAGTTCGACTCTACGCGCTAACCACAACGCCGTGACCAATTTTGGGAAAAATCGTCCGTCGGACTGACCATTTTCAATGATAAAAGTGTGCTTTGAAAAATTTTGTAACAGATCTCTATCAGTGGTCAACTTTGGCTTCAAGTTCTATTGATTTGTCTTGATTACAATCAACCCAAATCGGTTTCATCCACTCCTAGTTTTCAAGAAAAACAAGAATACCTTTTATGTTTCAAAAAGCGTCTTAGATTATTTGAATGCAGCAAGTTTACTGGCATACCGATTGAGCAAAGGAGAAACTAGATTAAAACCAAAAATCGCTGATTTGCCCGGATGAACATACCTAACCAAAGCACATCAACCGCTGTATCCATGGTATTCACATGGAAGAACAAAAACCATCCAATTCCAATAACTAAATCTATACAACAACGACCAATCAGGTAGTAAGTGTCTTATTACCCACGGCACTAGTGTAGGCGGCAGATTAAGATAACCAATACCAATCATGTCGAGTATCATCGGACTGAAGCTCTCAAGGCTCTTTATTACTGAGAGATGCGCACAGAAATAAAAACTCAAAAGAAGCAGCGAGGGCTGTATCCTTAGTAATTATCTCATGGATTAGAACTCCAAGCACTTCGCTTCAAAAATACGGCTACTCAAGTCTAATAAAATAGTTCCTGCATCAAGCAAAATCAGGTATTTAAAAACCTTTATCGACGAATCAGGATTACTAGTTGTTGGTGGGAGAATTACAAATACAAACATCACATAAAATATAACCTCCCAATTATACTCTCAGCACAAGACAAACTAGCAGAAATGATCATAAAATAACACCACTTTTGGCACCTACACGCTGGACCAACACTAATTGATGGCTCTACTACGAAGCAGAAATTGGATATTAGCAGGCAGAAATCTGATTCGAAAGATAATGCACAACTGTATCAAGAGCCAACTAAAAACTTTTGAACAAGTCATGGATCAATTAGCTAACCAAGGTTCGAGTTAGTAAGACGTTTTTCAAATTCGGTGTTACATATATAACGAGAGACAGTGAACAGAAATCCCGTAAGAGTTATATTTATATGTATATAAGATGATCACACCAAGTACTTAAAATATTAGTATTTTGGCCGACTATGGAAAGCCGCCGTTAAAAGAATTGAGCACCACCTACAGCGGGTAACAAGTGACTACATCATAACAATAGAGGATTATTATTAACATCTTCGCATTTCTTATTTGGTTTTTCTTCCACGCAACTAGGGTTCAATGAATATATAATAGTCCTAGATGGCAATTATCATGACAGATGTATCAGCATATTGGGCTTTAATGGCATCACGATTATTTAACCAGTTTATACAACAAGCAAGTAAATGGTAGATGATCGGTAAAATAATGGACCTGCCGTTAAATCTTAAGATTTATGCCACATTTGTAGTTTTATGCGGTTTCCAATCATTCACGTTGCCCTATTGCCGAATGTTTTCGAGATGAATGAAATGGCTATTCTCCGGGCTCAGAATAGAAAAGAAAACCAAAAATTAAAAACAAAAATTAATTCTTCAAGGCAGTCAGACTGTATTATTATTGGACTGTAAAACCAAGCTCTAGACCCATCTCCTGGATAACGCCGAGCCTATTCCTATATCATATTTACATAAAACAATAGGTAAGGAAGGTACTATTTAATTAGATATACATCGTATGCAGACGACCAAGAACGCACATATTCACACATACACGCATCATACACAAAACTCCAAAATTTATATAAATCACAGATTAAAAACCAATTATTTAACACGAAAATAAAATGAAATAACCGTTAAACTGAATAATAAGTCCACGGTCAAAACTACTGATCAGATGCGACCAAATCATCAATAGTATATTCTATACTGTTCAAATTGCTCGTTATATGATGTAAATTACAGTAGACTTTGATCAAAAAACTGTTTACAGGCTTAACATTCATATACTTATTTGAGTTCTGGGAGTTTTTAATTTTCGCTTTTGTAAATTTTATGGGCTTCATTGAATTTTAAAAACCATTAATATAACCGTATACAAATTAAGATGTTCCTGAATCGTTGATTTCGAATGGTAGTACCCCACCACATTATTTCAAAAGTGACATCGGACGCCATCATGGCGCCCAACTCGTTACTAAACTACAATCAATCATTTTGTCATTTAACATTATTCAAATATGTGATCAACAAAATACCTATACATAGAACATAATTATCGCATACCGCATCAATATCTGTCTGTTCACACATGGTGAACAACATGTTAAAATCCATAATTAAATTACAGCGCGTTACCAAATTTAAATTTTATTACCATGAACCAAAAACTAAAAAAAATAAAAATAAAATTTAAAACGAAATGGAAAACGGCATAACAGCCAAAAAAAAAATGCGTGATTTAAATAAACTGACCTACAACAATTTGATTGGTATTTAAGTTTGTAAAGGTCGTTCACGCCTAATTTAATGTAAGTCTAATGAATCACCTTCTAAATAAAATATTTTACTAGTTTCTATTTGTTGTTGTTGTTGTTGTCAATATGTAAACTACCGTATAGTATGATCCATATATGATAATTTTAAATTTACAATCCAATGGAGGAACTTTTCTTCTTGCGTTAGAATGTCTCCTATGTAGGCTTAGTCTGTATACATTCTCGCGCCGTCGTGTTTAGTATTTATTATACTGTTCTATTATGCGCAGCCAGGTTGATGAACCTGTTACCATCCCTGCCACGTGGAGATCATTTTTGTCTATACTATCTAGCCTCTTTGACCCTGAGCGATCCTCAAGTTGGCTACTCTTACGTATTCATCGGCTCACGGATGAATTTTAATGATACGGCCCAGTTTCCATTTAAGCGGTGGCCAATTTTCATCTTTTACAATACTACCAAATCATTGATTGCGGCGTTTTCTGAAGCCTTAGTTAGACACTCCTTGGACCAGCGACTTCAAAAATGTTGATGCAATTGTTGTTGTATACGCCATCGTTTTAGTATTGGGACCTTCTCATTTTCTATATTGGGTTCGACAATTGATGTAAGAGGTCGATTTATCAAATAATGTCCAGGCGTACGCGGTTGTAGATCTGCTGGGTCTGAAGAGAGTGGTGTGATTGGTCTGGAGTTCATAACAGCCTCTATCTGCTTGACGAGCGTGTTTAGTTTTTCGTATATGAGCGCTGCATTTGCCAATACCTTTCGCAGATGATTTTTAGCAAATTTAACCGCTATTTCGTAAATGTCTCCAAAGTGAGGTGCGCTAGGTGGTGCAAAATCCCATTCAATTTCATCCAAATAACACAATTTTTTCATCTCTTCTGTGTGTTGTTGTCCACTGTAGTCCAGGCCAGTTCTATAAAATGGTGGTGCAGCCGTTATACGCTCATAAGGTAAGTAACCCATTAATTGTGAAAATTCTCGTGGATGGATTCTTGAGCATCTTATACAGTTTTGATACACCCTTTGCGCTATCCCCTTTCCATTTATTGGCCAGAACTGTTGCCTGACTACTGCTAGTAGTGCTTGTGGACCTGCGTGCATATGAGAAAGATGGAAATATTTAAAAATTATGAACGTAAAGGGATGTGTGGAAGGGAGAAGATGTTTGCAAGAATATGATAAGGAATCATGATAAAGGCGTCCTCCTACTCTAATCAAGTTATTGTCATCCAGAAAAACGGAAAGTGAGAGCTCTGCATAATCTTGATTATGGCTGTCATCCCTTACTCATGTTCACTGGTTGTCAACGGTCCAGTCTTCGTTGGTTTCCTGGATCCTAGGTTGTTAAAATACCGCACCACAAAGCACAGAATATTTCGTACAGATGATAAACTATTCCGGTACTTCATGCGTTCTATGATGTGCCGTTCATGAAATGTTGCGTGAGCGGTGTCTTTCAATATTCAGCATTCAGGAATGTTGGCTAGAAAGGATGGTTCTGAGGACCATAATGTGGACTTAACGAGAGCTGATGGTAGAGCGCCTCTAGATACTATGTCAGCCGCATCTTCTGATGAAGAGATGTGATGCCAGTCCTCTACATCTGTGAGTTGTTGAATCTTCAGCACGCGGTTCGGGACAGATGTGGTAAGGAATAATTAATTTTTGTAGTATTTTTGCCACCGTGTAAAAAGCTGCTGTGGCAGTGCGGCATCCCAGTGTTGCTTCAAACTGCATGAATAGTTTTACCATAACGATATCAGGTGAAGCAAACCCCAGCGGATCAAAAATACGAGATATATCTGAAAGTACTGTACGGCGTATTGTCTGACGATGGTTATTTGTTTCGAGTACATTAAAGCTATAAATATCTTGAGCAGGATTCCAAAACATGCCTAGTGTCTTAATGTAATCGTTGTCCTTGATATGTAGAAATTTCTCCTGATGCTCCTTCGGTATATCAGTCAACACTTCTGTGTTGTTTAAGCAGAATTTACGAAGTTCCCTCCCTGCCGTGCTTAGCATTGCTATGACTTCAGTCTTGATTTGCTGGATCTGGAATATGGTATTTGCGCCTGTAAGTATAGATCAACATACATATAGTTCTTAATTATCTCAGCGGCTCGATTGTTGTTGATCTCTTTGTCCTGCGCTAATCTTTGAAGTAAGGAGCCAAGTAAGGAGCACAGCCCGTACTATATGTGACAGTGAGCAGTCGATATGTCTTGATGTCTTGATCTGGATCATTTCGCCATAAAATGCACTGCAAATTAGTACCAGAGGGATGCACTAAGGTTAGATGATACATTTGCCTAATATCGGAACTCAAAACTAACTGGTGTGTTTGAAAGCGCAGTTGTACAACTGGTCCTACCATTGGAATTTCATTCAACGATATTCCGGATCATGTCTTCGCGGAAGCATCAAAGCATTTTTGTTGTTGAACTGTGTTCCTTGATGACGCAGTGGTCCGGAAGAAAATAATGATTTTGTAGGAGCATATCAGATGAAATAAGCTCCATATGTCCCAACTTAAGATATTCTTCTTTGAACATTGTGTATTCTAGCTTTCGTTGCGGATCTTTATTTAAATTTCTTTCAATTCCATGAAACCGGTGTTTTGCCATTTGTAGCGAATCTCCCAAAACTGAAGGATGTTTTAATAAGGGAAATGATACTACAAATTTACCTCTTTGATTTCGATGAACATGTTTCGTGAAATGTTCTTCCACTAGCTTTTGTTCGATAGAATGTTTTTCAGTTGCTTCTTCAATATCTTCAATCTGAAAGAATTTTTCGAGTTGGCGGTTTAAATTGAGATCTTCACGATAATCAGAAACGTGATAAACCTGAAAAATTTCCAACCACAATCCAGCCGAGTAATGTATTTTGAAGAAAAGGCTTGTTTTCAGCCAATGAAATTTGACCCACAGAAAGTAATTTGTAATATAAACCAGCTCCAATGAAGAAGATCGAGAAGATTTTTGTGGTTTATGAAACTGAGGATCAGTTAATTTTATGTTGGTAGGTATTGGTTATTGCTTTATGTTGACTGTTGGATGGGGCTGGAGAGTAGTGAATATCGAAAGCACACACGCGTCAATATTGGCCGAAAAGGCATTTATTCTGGATTTGATAGTTAAATCTACATTGGATTTGGAATTCAATGTTGTATTTCCGATTACCCCTAATTGAGTTTGTTGTTGATAGCGCTGAAGTCCGAGTTGTAACGCCAAAGCTTCTGTGATCAAATTAATTTTCGAGCCACTATCCATTAGAGTTCGGTATAAAACCGATACACCATTGACATCAGTTACAGTGATTAAAGCTGTAGCCAAGAAAACATATGAATTAACGGTACGAGAAACTGTGTTCAAAGTTTTGGCATTTACAGTTTCTTGTACACATGAGGCTACTAATGAACTGTTTGCTGCTGAAGCTTGTTGTATTGTAACTGTGGCTTGATTGTTTGGGGCACTAAATTTTGATTCACTTGTAACTGCTTTCTCGTCAAATTGATGTAATAGTGAATGATGTGTTTCATTACAGTTGGATAAATTGCAGTGATATGGTAAGTCGCAAGCACCAAATTGATGTGTAGATGATAACCAGGTAATACACAAACTTAAACGTTTATTATCACGTAAACGATCTGGCCTTTTATTAGACAGAAATCTTCTACACCGATAAATGCAATGGCCAATTTTCGAACAAAACTCACACTGATGATAAGTAACACATGTTCTCGTAGCCGCTTTCTTAGGTTATACCTATAGCAAATCTCTCTTGCAAAAATTTATCAATTTTTGTTATGCCAGAAAACACAGGAGCTGCATCTGTTGATACAGTTTTGAATGTTTTTGTAATACCTAGAAAAACTTTCCTTTGTGCACATATTAATGTTCTTGGGTAATAACAATTTAAACTGTCACCTCACACAGTACAAGCTTATGAAAGTAATGCAGTCAAAAGGTCTTCGTATATAGTCTTGAAAGTATTGTTTAAGGCACTGTTTACTGCTATCTGCAATTTCTTTAACAAGTGACGAGGAACCCAGCCTTCCGTCAAAATCTATAACAAGCCATTTAACAGGTTTAGGTACTAGTACAGGAAGCGCCTGATACCAGGCCCTATTATAGGCCATATTCTTTATATCACTTTAAAGTCTGTTAAATATGCCAATCTAAAAATAAAGTAAACTAACGGAATGCGTGGCAATCGATAAAATGCGAAAATTTAATGCTTAATCTGACAACCAGATGAACGCATTAAAGCGAATATAAAGCTCCTAAGTGAAGAATGGGAAGATTTTAAATCATCCACCGATATATATATATATATATATATATATATATATATATATATATATATATATATATATATATATATATATATATATATATAGCGATGTGGCTGAGACAAAATATTTCACCATCAAAATGATGCAAGTGGAACTGAAATTGGGGAAAGACCAACTTGCAGGTGATCTGGACATTAGTTTGCACGACCTAATAGCAAACCAGCGATCATTTTTGGATGAAGTAAGCAGTTTGAATAGAAGAGGTGATAGTGATGTTCGTTTACTTCGTCAAAAAATATTCCATCCGAATTCGCGTCGTTTCGCGATTTATTTGAAGCATTGATAAACAGTAATCCTAAGATGTCTAAAGTACATAAATTGCAATACCTAAAAGGTATGCTAAAAGGTAAAGCAGCTGTCTCAGTTCGCCATATTGCCATTACCGAAGCAAATTATGACGAAGCTTGGGAGATGATCATTAATCGTTACGACAAAAAGAAGCACGTGGTGCTTTTTAAGCAGTTTATGGAGCAGCCAACGATTAATCAGTGTTCCGCTTAATCTCTGCATCAAATGCGCATCATCACCAAAATTGTCGAGTATTATTGGATTCCGGGGCCCACGTTCATTTATAAATCGTGTGCATGAAAAATCATCCAAATGATATTGGAATGGTTCGAATCCTTACCATCAAAATATTGTCAAACGTTTTTAAACGACCTATAACCAAGGTGCGCAAACTTCCCTTCGATTAATTATTGTTGACGAAATATAAGTTAATTCGTCAACGGCGGGAATTTCTTTAGCAGTCTTAAATGGATTCTGTTTTTTTAATATACCTTGCGAACCTTTAGGTAGCATGTTTTCGTGGTATGCTTTTGTCACAGACATCAATGGGTGGGCTTCTTACCTTGTGCTCTATTTTTTTTTTGTATACCTTCTATCCCTTGCTAATTTCTTTTCAACTTTTTGCAACAAACTCTTCAGATAGATAGCCAACTATGAGGCCCTCTATAAGTTTATCTAGTCTATTGATGTAATCCCCTGGTTCGTCAATGAATTGAAACTAGATACTAGCTGATAGATACAAATTACCCAGAGCAGATCTGTGAATGAAAGTCACAGAATTGTGAGACTCTAAGTAGTAGGTCATGGCAACTTTTGCAAGTTTATCACCACCGCAGTGACTAGTGCCTAATCTTTCTTTAGCCGTATAGAGTCGCTGATCGATGATTTGTGGTCATGTCAAACTTCTGAGAAGTGTCATACATTTTTTATTCTGGGAAGGATTGGCAATATGCCCAAATTCATAATCTGACATAGTCGGAAACTATACACCAGATATTAGTTCTGCGTTTGAGTAGTGTAGTTTATTGCGTGCTTTTGGCGATACCTCAATGCCACAATAGACGGTTGCCATTTATGTGGTTCCATCTAACATTGCCTTCATTTTCGACATCCTGCAACACGTAGATCTTGTTTGACGTCATCACGTTAGTGCAGCCTGGGTCCTTCCATCCAACGTTCACTAGCTAATTGTTGTTGTTCGACGTGAGCAAGCCATCAACTCCTCGGAGATTGCGGTATTATCGGGTTATGTTGCAATCTCTAAAGAGTTGTAATTCATCCTAATCTGATACTGGTTCTCAGCGACTTTTATGGAAATGCAAATCGATCGTATGAACTTTTTTTCGAAAGAAGAGAGAATTCTGCAGTTGTTAAAGCTTAGATCCAGCATGTACTTCCATAGGTTAGCACTGGTCTTATTATTACACTGGAGATGCTCCTGTAGATGTTGTCAAGAACTTAGTTTTGTTTTAAATTTAAGTCGATTGGCATTTCGGTCCAGCGATATGAGACTATTAATGATATCATTTGGTCTTCGACCGAGCAGCACTATATCATATAAATAGCCAAAAATTTGACTAGATTTATTTCAGAATATCGATGTAGAGCTGATGCATTCTGATATTGTACTCCCATAATATTTCTCCAAGATCGTAAAGATTTGATCAGAGGTTGGTCGGTTGGATCGAAATTAACACTGATAGTCTCCAACGTCCGCTTCAGTGAAAGAAGTGAGTCTGGCGAGACCTATGTAAGGAAATAATTTGATTGTAAAGTAATAAGTATATTTATAAGAGGGCTGTACCGCAGTAATTTTGATAATTTAGTCGGTCTCCTTTTTCATGTATTGGTAGCTCTTTTTGATCCTGTGTGCAAGAATATGATCATAGAGCTGGATTGCAAGAGTTGCTTCTCCGTTATTAACGAGCTCTGTAGGGATTTCATTGCGACCCAAAGAATTGGTATTATCACTTTGGAATTAGAGGTATTACCCCTTTTGTTAAGTCAAAGAGAAGTTAGCTCTATGTAAGTTAACCCATTTGTGTGATGAGATAACCACATCTAGTTTTTGATCGCTTGTTGTTTCCGCATTTGAAAATATCTCATACTAGATTAGTCAATGACTGGCTTAAAAACGAAGATTTACGGCGCGTCGATCTTACATTATTGATCCAGCCTTTACTGTTGACGCCAACTAGGATGCCATTCATCATCCCTTTTCCAAATTGTATTTTCTTGACTTTGGCGAATGGACCACCTCTTTTTTACTTTCTCTCTCCTTTCGGTTTTTTTTGCTTAAGGATTTTTGTCTGCCTTGATAGAATGCTTGACAGTTACTACAAAATAATTTAGTGGACCAACGTATTGCTGTGTAGCTTAGAAAACTTTTCAAACTAATAATAATAATAAGACGGTGTTTACAGGCCAATGCTGGCCCGTATCGCATCAACATTCTGGTTCTAACGGTTGTTCTAGATAACCCGAAGAAAACAAGCTGTTCTTTTTCCCGAGGAATGGGATCTTCTCCCTCACATGAACGAAATCAGAAGTTTCCATTAAATTCCTAATATCGTGGTTGAACTCGGTAAGAGTCGTCATCGTCGCATTTAGGGCCGTAAATGCACATGATTCATCTCTTGATGTCATTAACCATTTTAATGTCATTAACCATCGCTCATACTCATCCGTCAGGGTCCAACTCTCACATCCATACATGAGAACGGGTCTGATCAACACCTAGTACAACTTCAGCTTATTTTACATAAAAGAACATATTTGACAGATATTCCTATATAGACATCGCAAAACAAACCATAAGCTATACCGATGAATTGAGTCATAGGCTTGTTGGAATTCCTAATGAATATAACGATCTAATGAACATAACGAATACCTAATGTACATAACGAGTTTAATATTTAGAAAGAATCATCGTCAGTAAAAAACTTAACAAGATACTGACTCGGAAGTAATCCTTGGTATAGTGACCTACTATTTTCACCGCCAGTTCGGTGAGATTCTCTTCAATAGTATGTAAGACAGTAATTTGTATGCGATAGCTTTTGCATTTTGTACAATCTCCTTTTTTAAGGACAGGACATAACGCACCCATTTTCTATTCATATCTGGTATACCTTGGCTTTACCGTACTAATCAAATAAGGTCGAAAAAAAGTCCATAAAGTATCCCCTCCGAATGCCAGCTCTAGCATTGAAGTCATCAATCACTATGCTGACGTCGTGCTTCGGTATGGATCCCATCAGATCATACAAATTGTTGTAAAATGGAATCCGAAATAGCCTTTTTTCATCTGGGACCCAAAGAGAAACCAACACCAAGATTATGGAAACCAGCTCCACTGTAAATCAATGTATATCTTTGGGAAATATGGGCTCCAGTTTTTGGCCGTCGAGTTTCTAAGCAATAATTTTTCAAAGCTGATGACATCAAGCGCGTCTAGTTTTCTTAGCGACTGTTTAAATTATAAGAAAAATAAAGAAATAAAGACCATGGATGGAAAATCCTAGGATATCCATCTGCTGTTATGTACTTAGCTTAAGGCTACATTACCTAAATCTGACCCTTAAACTTTAAATTGTTTAGCTTGCGGTAAGCTTTCTGATTTTTGTCAGATTGAATCCAAATATCTAAATATGTAGCATTCTTCTGGATATCTTTAGCAGAAATCAGCAACATGCAGTCATCTCACATAATTTCTTGGTATTGGATGGTAGTAACACAGCACAAAGGTAATCGGTTGATCAACCAAAAGTAATTTTTCGAGCTTCCATGGCATTTCCTACTTCCTATCCCAACAATAAATTTAATAAGAAGCGTGCCTTTTTTTCAACCAATTTACGCAAACTGCTCTTCGTTCGAATTTACCATTACTGGCAAAATTTGTATCCTATGACTTATATATGAACACTGTTAAAATTTCGGTGTGGAGATTAATTGAAATCACCTTATAAACAAGCGATATAGTGTGGTAAAATTCTAAAACTATAATACTCGTTTATATATATTTTCAATTATGTGAATGCCCCCCGACCACAGTGCGTTCATTACAACAAAATATAATATGATGACATCGGCCTATATTTAGCTAAAGATTATGTATTTAACATTTTCCAATTTTCTTTTTTCTTTTTTTTCAGATCGAGTAATATAACAACAAGTTCAAATGATGATTCCGGTTTTGATCGATGCTATAATCATACGCTATCGATTATGGGAAAAAAGAAGAAAAACATAAATGTCGGTAATAGTGCGAACCATAATAATCATAATAACAACAACAACACACATAATAGTAATCAACATGTAAATGGTAATTTTTATTCAACCGATAAAAGTGGTTCATCTGGTTATTATGGTTCCAATTTATATTCAACAAGTTCGTTCGACGATCACATATATAGCGAACCAGTTATCGATCATTATAATTGCAGCATTTTAATGAATAATAGTAGTAATGGTATTAGTAATAATATCAATACTATTAATGGTAATTATGGTAATCCGATTAAAATTATTGATAAAATGCCAACGATAATGGAGGGTGTCGATGGGCAAATACCACGTCCAGTATGGCCCATCGATTATGATGATTCGTTGATCGATATAAATCTTGAATCATTTTTAATACACAACAGCAATAGTAATAGCCCGAGTGACATAAATAGCAATACAAATGAACACTATAATTTGGCATTCGATCATAACGAATTGCCGATGACAAATTTACAGCATACGCGTGAAATTCTCGAAGAAATATGCTTTAAGCTGAATAACTTGCTGGCGAGTGAAGGTACCGATGTTGAAAACGATATAAAAGTGTTGAAAAATGATTTGAACGAGTACATAAAAATTATTAATAAAAATAACGATGTCGAAATTCGAAAGCTTTGCGATAATCTATCGAAAAATACGAAAATGTTGGCCATCAAAAATGCACTCGAAAATCAACGATACGGCAATTATAATTATAACGAGTACAATAATATTATTTTTAATACGAATCATATATATCGATCGGGGGCTACGGCCAATGATTATGGTAAAATAAAGCGGCAACTATCGATTCGTAGTGTGAACGATCCAAATTTTCATTTTCAAACCAAATTTCCAATGATCGACGATAATATTGTTGTCGATCTACATCATACGAGCAACGATAATAGTATTAGTGATGATATGATCACAAGTGATCATACCAATAATAATAATAATAATAATAATAATAATGGTAGTAGTAATGAAGATGATAGTAACATTCTTAATAAAACGAAATTGAGTGGTAATGTTGTGATTAGTAGTGATAAAAATATGATCAATACGGCCAAAAATCATGATCATGATAAAAATATGATTTTGGAATGGCATCGCAATAAACCGAGTATATGGGAAATGTATTATGGAAAAAATCGTCCGCCACAAACAATTATTAAAAAGATACGTGGTAATCGGAAGACAAAAAGTAAAGCAACACAAGCTGTAATTGCATATGTAAGTAGACTTTTGATTATACAATATATGAAAATATTTAACGATCGTTTTATGCAATTTTTGAGAAATTATGTATATATACTGTAAAATGCAGTTCAATAGATCATGTTCAACAGATCATATGGCATGGGATATATAAACAAAACAAACAGTGGTAACAGGTGTTGTTACTTTTACTTATGTATATTTTGCTATTAGGCAAATTTAACTATTATTATAATTTCCGGGGAGTTACGACATGCAGTTGATGAAATTAGCATGTCGGTTATAACTATGGTGGTAAAGTTCAAAGAGATTCTGAAAATTAATTTGAAATCCAATTTCCCACTTATAACGACGACGGTAAATATTTGATACCAATATTTGCAAGTGAATTCTTTAATTATTTCTTTAACGGTTTTAACACATGACGTGTCATTATTTTGAATATATAATCGAGAGTTGGTCATATACTGAGTAGAATGTTTCATTGTGGAAGTTGCATGAGTTCTCTTTTTGAAGCTCTCGTAATAACTGAATTCTATGTGGCATTATTGGCTGGACTAATACATTTTTGAAAGCGTTAATTTTATTATTAGGAATATTAACACCGTTTAATACCACTGGTTGGCAGGTTTCGACTTTGCTCAAATGCATTTGCAGTTCACTTAAAGCAGTTTGTGAATTTGTATGTGTCACCATGATGACAGTATATACGGCAAATGTTGATATTATTACTTTGGCAGTCACAAGTAAATCGGTGGTATACAATAAGTATTAAAATGGTTCTAGAGCTTCGGGAAGAGTCCTTAATTTTGTGATGCTAAACTTTGCAAAAGCCTAGTGAAATACCTAAAAATACAGCAGAGCAACATTGTTTTTTTTTTTAAGGTTTGATTTACAGTTTGATTTTTTACAGTTTTATACACTTGCTCTATATGGTCCCATGTTCGTGTCGGAACCCAAATTGATGATCTGGTATAATTTGCCATTATTCTAATACTGGTTTCAGTTTTGTTAAAAACATATTTTCAAACAGCTTTAAAATTGTGGGGATAATGCTTATTGGATGGTGAGCAGAAAATGGTGTTCCATGGATAGCGATACCATCCATTTTTGTGGAATATGGCTAATTCGCATGATCGTAATGAAGATAAATATTATTAGTTTAATGCATTTTCCTGGTAGTTCCGTTTATGATTTTTGTAGAAATACTTTGTTTTCCACAAAGAATAATATATCCTTTCGATTGGTGCAAGTTCACTTAAATAGTTTTGGACGCTCTGGGTTTTTTCTCCCTTTAATGAAAATTGTAGAGTTCTAATAGGTTCGTTTAGTTTCCATTTCATTAATGATGATTTAGTTACTTACCTTTGCATCTGAATTTTTTGCAAATTTTAGATGATGATTCCACTAAATGCAATATGTGCTGGTGTATTAAGAAGCATAACCAGTCGAGGAATTTGTTCAACTAGTCTCCTATAATGATTCCAACCGGTTTGCTTGTTTGTTAGACATTTCAGAGTAGCTTTTGGTGAATTGTCGGATAACAGATCATAACAGTCGGTGACATTTTAGAATAAGTACGTGCAATAACGTGCAGATGGTTCCGGCAGATACATAATCTAGGGATTGTTGGTACAAATATAGTTTGCCGAAACTTCCAACGACTGGCCTTATGATTTGTTGTTGTTCATTTCGAAGACCTTACGCAAGGGAAATAACAGCCATTTGACGTCGAATAGCAAGCCCATTGGAATCGGCGTCATGCGTGAAATAAAAATATCCTCTCTCTTTTATACTTTCCCTTGGTAATCATCGCCTTTATGTCGTTATTCATAAGCAGTCGAGGTTGATTGATTTTACGCAGTATGATTATGATTGAGTTTTCTTTCAATTGCAAAGTGACCGGTGGTTATCCAGGCAATTTACGTTGAGATCATCGACATCTTTGTTTTTCGCCGTTGACATCGAAATGTCAATTGCGATTTTCCTATTATCAATGTCTAATAATTGCTTCGAAAACACATCTGCAGTTCAATCTTGTTGTAAAAACACTCGCATATTATTTGTCAATCGGAGGGTATGCCGCCACAAATTTGTTGAGCACACATTAATTCGTCACCTGCATTTAAACGTAGAGTAACAGAAATATTCTGACGAAGATCAATGGACAACAGAATTATGACTCCACCAAAAATTTTTTGATTTCTGTGAAATTTTCATCAAAACTGTGAGATTTATGTCACAAATCTAAAATTTCCAAAACCCAAAAAATGCATGATGGTTAATTAGCCCAGCAAAACTTTGAGATTTATGCCACAAATCGAAAACTTCCAAAATCCAGAAAATGCATGATGGTTAGCTCATCAAAACTGTAAGATTTATGCCACAAATCGAAAATTTTCAAAATCCAGAAAATGCATGATGGTTAGCCCTGCAAAACTGTGAAATCATAATGTTTCGAATCTTTGCCATTATTTGACTCGCCTCACGGTAAGTTGCATAAAGATACCCATTAACGGTCCTTAGTTGTTGAAGCGATGTTGGACCACGAGTATTCACCAACCACAATCAACGATTTGTGACTATGAATAATATTCATAGTCACCGCATTGCATGCAATTTTAGATCAACAGCTTTATCCGGGACTTATGCTGAGACGAGGCAATCAATTTCATCTCGTCTGATGTTGCCAACAGTTTTGCCAAAATGTTCATCCAGTATGAGTCCTTGCAACTTCTCCTATTATCTCAAAAGGATGATTAGCCTTTGGATACCACCAATTCCAAAGCGACTCTCTATAGATGCCAAAATTATTGGTTAGCTTATCTGGACAATTATTAAAACTGCAGATATCATATAATTTTTTACCATTTGAATTTTCTGTCAAACAATTCCATAGCGAATGTTTGGCATTAAATGATTTTAACCTCCAACATAAACAAAAGACATATAGAGAGGCAAATTCATATAGTAATCTATACTACAGCATTGTTAGTGTAATTAATGGAACCCATTACAGTTGTTGTAATATTATTGTTGTTGTTTTAAGTATATAAGTGACGAGAAAATTTTTTATATAAGGAAAGAAAGAAACACAAACCGTAACGAATGTTTTGTAGAAACAATAACAAACCACCACTATAACCGTTTTCGATAGTTTGATATTTAACCACTTCTTCTTTTTCTTGTATCTTGATTGTGATTTTGTTGACAATATCGTTCGAGATACGGGGATTTATGTAAACGATTTTACTTTGTGTGTTCATTTATTATTTTCATCATCTAATCCTAAGTATAGATCATGTCGGATCAGGGCTGGTCTCAGACTTTTTGGCGTCCGGTGCATTTATTTTTTATTTACTATTATAACTAAGCCTTTCCAAATTATTCATGAAGTAGACTGGTGATGCGTTTTTTAGAGGTTTCCCGGCAGGCCTATTCCTCGATAACATATTTACTTAATTACTAGTAGATTTCTATTCTGACTTCATTCTCCGGTATATAATCCCTTGAGAATATCCAAAAGATTATAAAATGAATCTGCATCTTGAGGCAGATTAACTGTAGTATACTCATATACCAATATGTTATCCAATCTAGATATTTCCTAGGTCATCCTCACTTAACAGCAGAGTTTATACTTTTGGAAGGTAAGGTTTCCATTTCCAGGCCAAAATGTTTTAAAATCTGATTCTATGTTTCACTTTATCAACGCTATGACCGTTTCACAGGTGACGTTCCACAGGTCGAGCCTAAATCTTAAAAATAAATGTCTAAAGCAGTACCACGGTGAAATATTTCAATCCGATTCAATGTTCAAATCCGCTAGTGTTGATAGAGGTAATTGGAAAATGTATCTGTTTATTCATAACTTCTAGAGAGTGTTAGAATCTATGTAGGTCTAGGTATATAGATGAACAACAGAAATTGGATTAATGATTTATAAAATCAATGTTCAATTTTTTGAATCGGTGGAAAATGCAGCATATGCACGGCATAAAACCACAAAATTTCTAAAAATAAAAAATTATAAAATAAATTCAATTTGTTTACCACGACACGGTTCACAAAACGAAAAAGAAAACCAAAATTTTAAAATATAAATCGTCAATCGCACGAAAACATTCCTAGTAGTATGTAAGGAACAAAAAACTATATGGGCTTTAGACATCTATATATCTTTTAATTTATGCCACCAACTACCATTTTTTCCTGACGGTTAAAAATAAAATGCAGGTCTCTGGCCGATTTTATTGTGACTAGAAAATTGCTGGGGCAATCTCTTGGCATATGTGAATCTTTTGGCGTATTCGCATCTTTGATACATGTATATGAATGTTGTATATGTTGATTATTTGTAAACCTTTTTCAGTAAAATCGGCATTTATTTCAGCCAGCGATGTATTTTAATGAAAACCGCGTACAATCACAACATTCAGGCTTAAACTTTGCTTCTTTGAATTCATAAAATCTTTTTCGCAGGAGGACTACTGGAATTCTCCTGTGTTCTATATTTTTTCCAAATTCTGTTGAATTTCAGCCAGATTCGTAAAATCAGTATCCCTTTGTGTGAATTTGTGAGTTTAATGAAACCTTTAAGGTTGATCACATTTATTGCTGTGCTCTGATTTTGTGACTTGAGGTGCGCTATTAACGAGTATAAAAATAACTTTGGTTTTGGCCTTTATGTGTCGTAATTGGTTGGACATAATAGTGTTCCCTCTTTAGAGCCCTCTTGACACCTAAAGATCTTCGATTATATAGCGGCAAGGCTTTTTACACATATTCCAAGTATAAGCTTAGTAATTTTATTAGATCAGTGATTGTGTACTGAGTGTACCTTATGCTGGTAGTTGATACATTATCGATGCAGCGGAACTGGGTACCGATCGAAACTGTATATTTTACAACTGGATTTGACGAAACAGGATATTTCAAAACTGAATATTTTAAATCGAGATAAGGTACAAAACGAGATATGGTACAAAACTGGATATTTCAAAATAGGATATTTCGACATGTGATTTAAACTTAAAATGATTTTTTAGGAAAGTTCTGGCATATGGCCAGTTAGGAAGGAACTCGGCGAGTTCTTAACCGATTTTGATAAAATTCGATGTGTAGGCTGAAAATGGGATTTTAAAATGATTTGTTGGGAATTTATATTCCAGAACTTTTCTAAAAAATCATTTTAATTTTAAATCACATGTCGAAATATCCAATTTTGAAATATCTAGTTTTGTACCTTATCTCGTTTTGTCAAATCCTATTTTGAAATATCCACTTTTAAAATGTCCAGTCCTGAGCGGTGCTCAGCGGTACTATATTTTTTATTCCAGACAGTTCTTTAATTTAAATTTGACTCTGTGAACTTGCTTACTTGCAGAATTGGTTTAAGTTTTATAAAAAAACAGTTTTCAAAGGGTTTGGAGAGAACCGGTAGTAAACTGATTCGGCGATAAGAGTTGACCTTCGTTTCATCTTTACCCGGTTTAGGAATCATAATGATTTATGAAATTTCAGGAAAGTATTTTCTCGTTTATCAGATAATGCCCTGGAGCTTTTTTTGGGTCAATTTTTTAATCATTTTTTTAACCTTTTGCCATTTAAATTTAGTTGGTTGAATTTCTAAAATATCTGCTTCATCACTTAGTAGTTCTTGGGCTCCAATTTGTTCGTTGGATGTAAATACCTTACAACCTCAGCAAATATGTTTGCTTTGGCTACACCATTTCTTGCCAAATTTCCGTCTGGGCAGTGAATTGCTGGGTATGGCAGTGTATGATGTTTTGCTCGTGGTTTTCCACAGTGAGTAGTATTTTGCTTTCATCGCTGTAATGCCACTGAAATGGTCTGCGCGCTTCTTTTTGTGGAGAGAACTGCTCGATGTAGCTTGTGTTGCAGTTTTTTTTTTAAAGAGATCTGTTAGATTCCGTACTGTTTCATCAATTACGTTATTTGTGTTTAGCGGAACAAACTCGAGTCTAATTAGTAAGTTGGTTCGTCCCGAAATATGGGTGCATGTAGTTTTAGAACCTGCGTTATTAATTCTGGAGAGTAATCAGAAGAATGATCAAAGCAGCTTTCAGCCA
The DNA here is from genome assembly GCA_963556175.1 of Tipula confusa. NCBI lineage: Eukaryota > Metazoa > Arthropoda > Insecta > Diptera > Tipulidae > Tipula > Tipula confusa. The sequence goes on from OY744477.1 coordinate 117,630,064, forward strand.
TTACGTAAGATCTAGCGATTCTCCTTCTAACACAGCAGTCTATTGCTAATAGACTGCTGTGTTAGAAGGGTGAATCTTCCCGTCAATATAATCCTATCTGCTGGACTTCCACCAAATAAGTGGTCCAGATGCCCATCTCGTATACATTCCCAAAGTTGTCTCCCTCTTGGAGATATAGGTGTGTTATACAAAATTAAAGGTATAAAGAAGTGGTACAAACTAAAACAGAGCAAAAAAGTTACGAAAGAAAATTCAGTGATCCTTCTGTCAAATAAAAATTTTGTTATGATCATAAAATTAGTAGCGTGAATATTGAAACTTATCCCGTTCTATAACCTGTCTTTACTTCACCGCATTTAATTCCCATAAAACACTATATCATGACATTAATCATCATCAACATCATCATAACCACTCGAACCACTTTGTCTTCGGTTATACAAGGAAATATTGCATAATTTTTTTTTTTTTTTTTTACAACAAAACAAATTGATGAAGAACCATTCAACTATGCAATAATTTTACTTCCGCTTTTTATTGTATTTGTTACTCGTTAAAGTGCACAAAGCTGATTATTTTAAATTCGCTATGAGTAATTTGTTGTATGGTGAGTTTGGAAAAAAAGAAAATAAAAATTCAATCTAATACGCGGACCACTTGACATACTTGACATGACATTTCGTTCCATCATAATTTTTGTAAGTTTGATTTTATATAACATGCGCGACGATTATATTATATATAATGATTGTTTACCTACTGGCAGTACAGCACTTTAGTCGCAGCTTTAGCAATGACTAATACATCCAGTGGTATACTCGTTATTGTGGTTTTTAGGTTAGTAGAGCAGTATTGGTTTAATTTGGATTCAAAAATCGTTATAGAAGGACTTTTCAATTTTTAATGGCTAGATTTATGCTTAAGCAAAGCTTACATAAAAAGTGGTAAAAATGTCAATATCCCTTACAGATATTACATTAGCTATACTTCATCCAATCTATGGCCCCTTAATTGCAATGAGCTCTGCCTGAAAAACACTACAGTAATCCGGTAGGCGAAAAGAGAGTTTTAGATTTAATTTCTCGCAGAAAAAACGACAGCCAGCTTTACCATCCATCCTCGAGCCATCCGTGAAAAAATTAATTGCGTCGGGTTACATAACTGCTTCACTTGCCCAGTCCTCTCTGGAGGGAATATCAGTTATAAAGTTAGCCTCGAGGTAGGATGACGGGATATTCGATTGATTAAAAAAGATGAGTGCCCCCTAGTATTGCTTGTCCACAGGGAAATTGATATGAGCCTAGCAGCTATACAAGTAGCCATCTGTTTAGCTTATACATCTAGAGGTATAATATGAAAGAGAATCTCTAGTGCTTGAGTGGAAGTGGTCCTAAGTGCACCATTAATACACAGAGAGGCATTTCTTTGAACTTTCATTAACAACTTGTGGTTAGCATCAGTACTTAGAGCTGGCCACCAAACAAAGACTCCGTACATTAGAAAAGGTTTAGCTACAGAGGTGTAAAACCAGTGAACTTTACGGATATTAAGATCCCATCCTTTCCCAATGGCATTTTTACAGGAGTATAGCGCTACAGTAGCTTTCTTTACTCTTTCCAAAATATTAGGCTTCCAATTGAGTTTGTTGTACAAAATAAGACCCAAGAATTTTACTTTATCAGTGATTTTCAAACCAACTCCGTTAAGAGTCGGTTGGTTAAAAAAGGAAGTTTAAACTTCCTGGAAGAAGTAACCACTTCAATTTTAAGTGGATTAACATTTAGAACGCACCTATTGGTATATTTGATAAGAATACCAAGGGCATTCTGTATGAGATCTCTCAGGGTACTTAGATATTTACCGAAAATACGCAACCAATTTAAAGCCCTACTCCTCCAGGTTTAGTAACAGGCCATTTATGACCAAGTTCCAAAGAAGAGGACATAAAACACCTCTTTACGGTGTACCTTTACACACAAATCTGGATGCTTCACCAAAATTAGCCAAAATGACCCTGCTCCTAACCATCTGATCAATCCAGCAACCTAGTGGTATATTCACCCCCAAATCCGAGAGTGCCTGCGTAATCACCTTAGGTTTGACATTGTTAAAGACAGCTTCTATATCACAAAAAGTCACCAGGGAGAACTCTTTACGGTCGAGCGGTTTCTCGATAGGGCATATAAAGGAGTGTAGTGCCGTTTCCACCGATTTCCCTTTCCAGTATGCATGCTGAGATACAGATAACTTAACCGGCTCAATCAAGCCTCTAATATAAGCTTCTATTAGTCTCTCCAGAATTTTTAATAATAAAAAAGATAAGCTAATTGGCGTAAGGTCTTTCGGATTGCAGTGAAAGCGTTTTCCCGCCTTAGGTATGAAAAAAACCTTTACTTCAGTCCATTTCTTTGAAGAATCACCTCAAGCCAGGGAACCGTTAAATCAGAGGTCTGTTGAATGTCGGCTAGAATAATGCCATCCGGACCTGCTGACTTAAACAGATTAAAACTGTTTGTTGACCGCAGAATGTTCATCCTGCTGAAAATCTCCCCAGTGAGCCCACATGCCGTATTCGCCCTTGACAGAACAAGCTGAGATTCGGAACAGCTCGGAAAATGCGCTTCCAGTTCCGCTCTCGTTGTAGTCCACATACCATCTGGTCGTTGCAGATTACTTGGAATGACAGGACAAGTTGATAATACTTTACGTAGCCTGGCTGCCTCAAAAGACCCCTGTATATTTCCTCAGAATTGCCTCCAGGATTTGCTTTTGGCATTTCTTAATTTATATTTATAAGGTTTGAGTTCACCACGGTGGGCGAGATTTATCCTTAGGTCTGCTGTGAGGACACAAACCTGAAATAACTTCATTGAAAGCATTAGACATCCTATCTAATGCTTTCAATGAAGCCAGACATCTAATTCTTGTGTAGATTTGGGAGATTCAGGAACCGCAACAGATAAAGAAGGAGTATTTATCAGATACCTTTCAATTTATTAACTTATTTGACAAGAAGTTTGAGACAAAGGTAATGTCCAAAACTTCCTGTCTATTGTTAGTTATAAAAGTATAGGCTTACAGCCTATATTACAGATATAGAAAGGTTAGTACCAAGAATAGAATATAATAGTAATTCACCTCTTTTATTCGTGTCGGTGCATCCTCAGATCGTATGGTGTGAGTTCGCATCACATTCAAAGATGATTCCAAATCTACGTACCTAAGCAACCACTATTAAGTCGCGCATGTTAACCGGAAGACCGATTTCTCTATCATGCGGTAAATATACTGATACAAGCCAGAGGTATTTGCTGTTGACCTCAATGCTAACTGCTAGCACATCTACATCCCTGTAATTGGAAAGCGGAAAAATCTTAACCTTTTTCTTCCGTTCCATTTCAGAGCTACTACCCATAAACTCTAAAACAAACTTTTGACTCGTATGGTCACTGGTGACAACCATTCTAAAGAGTCGAATATCTTGCTTGCTTCCGACAGTATTGTTCGCTTGTTAATGCGTTCCGCAAAGCAAACTGAAAAAGTGAATGCGTCTAAGTTTGGATTCCACTTTAGTCCTAATACTTTGATGGTTTCATCTTCAGTTATGTACTTCTCGACATTGGTTTCTTATGAATTTAAATGTTTTCGCATCAATTGACTATTAGTGGCCCATTTCCGCAGCCTATAGTTGTTGATATTCCTTCATGAAGTTGTGATACATCTGCTTGAACTGAGGGTGGCGCATAAATTTATTCTCTATCGCCTTGAGCCACTGTCTTGCTGCGAAGACATTGGAACCAAGGCAAGCTAAAATCCCTTTGACAGGTAGCCTCACTATGAATTTCCGTCTTCACTCGTTTGCGTAGTTCTTTCAAACCAATCTTCACAATGCAGCTATGCAGCTCTTTATGAGTGAGATCTCTAATCGTTGGAATATTTTCGATTTTCCAGAACCTGCGCAGTGTACCAGCGACTTCCATTGTAACATTAAGATTGACTACTTAACTTTTTGTGTTCCTGTCTTGCCTATCTTGGATGCAGGTGTTAACGTTGTAATTTTTGGCACCACATAAGCTTGCACCCTTAATTCCGGTTCTGCATGGGTTCTTGCAACGACTTATAATTGAGTAAAGCCCCTGGTGCATCCTAAGTTAGATTGTCTCAAACCACTCATCCTCACACGCCCCCTTGTAACAACCTAACCCAATTTTTGAACGCACGCATCCGTTTTGAATGTGACTTTTGATGCTGAGTCCAGTAGGGCACGGCATAGCATAAATTCGCCGTTCACATTTTTCACTCGGACAATGGCTGTTGGTAAAATGATTTCCGCATAGAGTAAGGTATAATTGTCTGGTAAACTTCGTAACTATGGTTCGCTTGTTTTGCTTGATATTGATTTAGGCTCATCCGTCTCTTCTTCTATCGATGTAATGTCTGAATGCATTTGATTGAAAAGTATCCTCATATAATAAGCTGTCTTCCTGTATTATGTTTGCCTTCATTTAATGTCCGAATCCATTTATTTAGCTTCCCTTCCATTTATTTAGCTTGGTTATGCCGAATTTATTTTTACCAAATTTTGCAAAATGTTGAGCCACGCGTATTACAGTGGCATTGTTAGGTTATCTCGACGCGTGGCAGCGTGGTTTGGAGTACCTGGTTTCACTGGCTTTGTTAACGCTCTCGTTAAACTCTAAACTGATAGAGTACCGGCCGTATGCTCAACCAATAAAAATGCTATTTGGAAAGCCAATTCAACACTATTGATGCATTAGTGTAGAAGAATTGTTTCGGTTTATTTTTACAATTTAGTGCAGTTGTAACCTTTTCCATCAATTTTACTAGTATAATGTGGCAGCGCAAAGCTCTAATTTGGGAAGATCCTTGAAGATTCTGATAATATACCACGTTTCGTGATTGCGATGAGTTGTGGCAGGCGCACGTTAAATTTAAATATATCTCGAGAAGGTTAGTATATCCCTAGCACTGATAGTAATGCCCCATTGGTTGCAAATTTTCTTTAAGCGATCTGTAAATCGTTCTCTTTAATTTTATCCAATAGCTTGAGATGATTCGCTGACCACTTTTTGAGCTTAAATTGTGCGGATACTAATATCTTTATTAATTCGACTTGAAGTTGTAATGTGTCGGATAACGAGCTCAAGCATGTGAGTAAATCGTCAACGTATACATCTGATTTTAATAATTCAGCCGTGATGGGATATGTTTGCTGGAACTGGTCGGCAACATAGTTCAGAGAGTTCCTGGCCAAAAAGGGTGCGGAGGATGTTCTATATGTTATGGTCATCAATCGATAATGCCGTAATTGGTGATCAGGTGATTCTCGCCATAGTATACACTGGTAATCTGTGTCTTTTGAACGAATCATCACCTGTCGATACATTTTCTCAATGTCGGCGCTAAATACGAATTGGAGTTTTCTGTATCGCAGTAAAATCTCAAATAACCATTGTTGTACTGTTCGGCCAACTAGTAACTCATCGTTCAGTGATTGTCCTGTTGATGTTTTCTGCGAGCCATTGAATCCAACTCGCAACTTTGAAGTATCTGATTTTTTAAATACCCCGTGATGCGGCAGATAAAATAAGAAATGATCAGAGCTTGCTATTTTGTTTTGTGGTATTACAACCATCTAGCCCAATCGTTGGTAATCCTGCATGAAGTTGATATACTCCAAATGCAACCTTTCGTTTGTACATAACCTCTTCTCCAACCGTAAAACCGTAAAAACGATGTAAGGCTATGACTGACCTAGTAAAAGCAGAGTTCTTCTAAATGGCAAGCCAACTACTACCCTCCCAGTTCCATTTAATGAAACGGTGGATGCATAGTGTTCGAGGCATGCAGCATGGTATCTCTTCAGTCTCCCAAAATAATCTTAGAATTTTGTCAATATCAGTCTCTTGGTGTTCTGAAAAATAGACCCTTTCAGTCAATTTGATTAAGTGTGACAAAAATCCACCGGCTATTATCCAACCAAGTTTCGTGTTTTGTGCCATTAGGTTTAGATTACTTAATGGTACCTTGCCTTGTTCTAAAAATTCGAAGAAATAATCACTGCCTACTAGTAAATCGATTGGAACCGGTACATTAAACGTAGGATTGGATAGACGAATTTAATTTGTTTGTGGTAACTCAACATCTGCTGAGTTAAGTGTGAGCGAAGTTTTGGTACAATCAATGCTGCAATCTGGTATGTGGGTTCGCGATTGATTAGTGAGTTCGAGATCGTATCACGATCCTTATCAATTATTTAGAAGAGCCTTCATTGGTTCCACCGATACCACTTTGCAAATTCTCGCATTTGACTTGCTTACATTCAATTTATTTACATACGATTCTTTGATGAATGATTTAGTTGAGCCTGAATCCAACAATCGTCGAATGACATGCTAGTTATTATAATTATCCTTCACTTCGACCAACACGGTTGGCAATATGGCGTTTTCATTAACACCATTCGTAAAATTGGTCACAACTGAGGTGCAGGTTTCTTCCGTGATCGAAATGTAGGTGTTGCTGGTTGTTGCTTTATATTTATTTCTTGATGCGGTTTCCACTGGATATGACTGGTTGTTTGTTGCTCCATCATCAGCTTCAGAATGAACAAGAGTATAATGTCTCTTTCTGCAAGTTTGGCATGCCCTTCTTGATCGATATTGGTACACTGAGTAATTTTCACCAAGATAATTGAAGCATCTTTGTTTTTCCTTTAGAAACTTTCTACGGTCAAGTAATTGCATGGATTTAAAACGAACACATACAAACAGACGATAACGATTCCCATTGCACAACACGTAAGGCGGATATTGATTCAACATCGAAGGTCCTGGGAACTAGATTTAATTTTTTATCAATTTTTTTATGGTTAATTTGACCTCGGTTGGTGCGTCGACACGATGCAATAAAAAATCTAGGAAGCCTTGCAATGTCGGAAAATCGTCATTGGCGGTTTTGTATCGCCCTTACTCGTTTTGTCATCTAATCGCTCCTTTGCCATAAAGATAAGCCAAGGATCACGTGCTTCTGCATCCTTGCCTAGAGCCTTTAAACCTCTTACCACTTCATCCAAATTTTAATGGAAATCCGTAACTTGTACCGCAGTTGCCTTAGTAACCTTTGTTTGTTCCAAAAACAATTTGATGTGAGCCTCGACAGTAGGTTTCTTTTTGTCAAAACTTTTAGTTAATCGCTGAATGGCCTCAATATAACTGGCATCGTCCACTCGCAAATGACTAATTAGGTTGTAAGCAGTACATTTTAAAAGTCCCTTAAGGTACTTGAACTTTTGTGGTGGTGATAATATACATTTTCATGAACGGTAGTTGAAAATATCTCAGAGAATGATTGCCAGTTATTTACATCTCCATCAAATGCTGGCACTATTAGCGAAGGCTTCTTAAATTCTGAAGTGGGGTTCACATTACTGGTAGAGTCGAACGAGTGCTCATGGTTAGATGGCTAGTGACTTCCGGGTATCGCACGAATTAGCGTTTGTAGTTTCGGAATCACTGCATAATATTGATCATCGACAGAATTCATCTCAGATGGTGTGGTTGCACCAATTTCAAATATGGCGTCTTCGGTCGCAACAAGTTTGGTGTATAATTTATGAGCGTGATCACGCGGGTTCGTAAATCATCATACGTTATTGCACCATTCGATTCGACGTAATTAATAAGACGGGTGAGTTGACCTTTTATGATGCCCTTCCTCCTATTTAATTTTTCCATTTTTCCACATGAACTTCCGTAATGGCAGCTACCTGACTCACGAGGTGATGTGATTATTATTAGTTTGAAGCTGATGATGATGATGTTGCCGGTTAGCTTTGATTATCCGGCTTGAAATACCAAATGATGGGGTTATGAAGGTTCATGCAGGCGTTGATAGTGTTTCTTTGCATGAAGACTGACGTTTCTAATGTACCACGGTGCATTTACAATGGATCGTAGTATTTTATTTTGGAACGTTTGGATTATTTTAATATTTTTTTTCTTAGCACAACCCCAGAGTTGTATGCCATAGATCCATACCAGTTTGATAGAATTTGTTTATATCGCAGAAGCTTATTATGTATTGAGAGCTCGGAGTGTCTCCCTAGAAGCCAGTGCATTTTCCTAAATTTGATGTTTATTTCTTCTCTTTTTTTTTTCAATATGTTCCTTCCACCTTAGTTTAGCATCCAAGGTTATACCTAAGTATTTAGCCGTGATTGCATACGGTACTTTTTGTGAATTGATCATTATTGGTATGTGCTCAACTCTCAGATTTACACATGTTGATTTAGTTTCATTCCGTTTAATACGCCATTTTTTTGTCCAGTTGCATATCTTGTTTGTGGCTTTCTGTAGTTTGTTGGTAGAGTCAGTTATGTTTTGTGCCGACACTAATATAACAGTATCATCAGCAAATGTTGCTATAGTTGCATCAGTATTGGGCATGTCTCTTGCATATAGGAGATAACGAATGGGCCCAAGCACACTACCTTGAAGTACTCCTGCTGTTATTCTGTTTAGTTCAGAGTATTCATTCTCATACTTTACTCGAAAGTATCTGTCTGAAATATATGATTTCAATAGCTCATAAATTTGTTTCGGCAGGTCCCGATGCAGTTTGAATGCAAGCCCTTGATGTCATACCATATCAAATGTTTGAGCCACATCCAGGAAAATCTCAGAGCATATTTGTTTGTGATTTTTCGATTGCATCGGTAATTCTATGATCTTGTTCTATAGTCAAGTGTTTTTCACTGAAACCAAATTGATGTGAAGGAATAAGGTTTCTTTCTTCTATTATTATTTTCCGTCTTTTTAAAAGTAATTTTTCGAATAATTTCGATAGCGTTGGATGCAGAGATATAGGCCTATATGAAGATTTTTCATTCGGCGTTTTGTTTGGTTTTAGAATTATAATTACTTCTGCAACCTTTCATTGCCTTGGTACGTATTTTAATCGGATTGCCGCATTCATTATGTGCAATAATTTCTTCCTACCTTTTTCTGGCAAGCTTTCAATTACTTGACCCGTTATTAAATCATACCCTGGAGCCTTTTTAACGTTTAGGTTGTTCTTTATGTCCCAATGCGGATTCATGCATTGTTATATATCTTATTCCGTGCTCATCAATTTTGTTAACTGGGGCAATATCTTCCTCTGCAGATCTTGAGTATGGTTTAAATGCCTGCTCTAGATGATTTGCAAACAGATCTGCCTTTTATTTGGGATTTCTAGCCCAAGTATCGTTGTTTTTATTTGGAGGAACTTGTAGGTTGGGTCTTTTTAGGGCCTTGGTCTGAGCCTTCAAAAGAGAATAGTCTTTTTATCCTGTCAGATTGTTTAGGTATTTGTTGACTGACTGATTTTTAATGTCCTTTATTAAAGCTTCTAATTTATGGACCAAATTATTAAACTGTCTCTTTGCTTCTAGTGCTCGATTTCTTTGCCAGTTTTAACGAGCTTATATATCGGGATATGTAACGTTTTGATTTGCTTCCCTTATATGACTACTATTCTAAGTTCCAAGTCTAGTTCATCTTCTAATTGCTCTGGATTATGTATTGTGACTTAAAGATTAGTTTTCTCCTGTATAAGTGTTTGAAAGAGATTCCAATTAGTTTTGCTATTTGTTAACTTGGGTTTAACCTCTTTTCTTATTATTGTTTGGCTAAGCGTCATTTTAACTGGCGAATGATCCAATGAAAGACTCGAGACATTTTCTACATGAATATCATTCTCTTATATACCTCTTGTTACAAAAAAGTCTTTAAGATCTGGGAGCCTATTGATATCCGTCGGCCAGTAGGTTGGTGTAACGCCTGAGTGGAATTCGCATTTTAGCTTTTTACCGGCTTCTAAAAGCTTCTTCCCTTTAATTGTTGTTAACCGTGATCCCCAGTAGATATCTTTTGCGTTAAAGTCAGTGTTTTTATAATATTTATATTTTGATAGACTTCATCAAGGTTTTTTTCCATCCATTCATTTTGTTTTTTTATTTCTCCAAGTATGCTTTGAATATCTAATCGCTTATTGAGAGCTTCTAAATGTTTCAATATAACTTATAAAATTTGATCTACTTTTTCTAATCTTTGATCTTTTTGTTAGGCTAATTAAGCGCGTAAGTCAAGTTCATGCTTACTCGTTCACTTTGTGGTCTCACATTACTATTTGGTACGATTCTTCCTTTTTCTGCTTCTTGTACATATTTACCAGGTTTTGTTTCTGATTACGAGATTTATTTCTCATTTTATGCAGTTCTTTTGCAACTTCACATCCTCGATAGTTAGCTGGATGCTCCCCTTTGCAATTGACACATTGGAGGTGAGGTTTTATTAATTTGACATGCATTGGCTGTGTGTTTCCCTGCGCATTTGACATTAGGTTCACGATTACAGTATTTAAAATACGTTAAACTCTTGACATTTTTTGCACTGTGGAATTAGTCTAGTCGCTTTTCTCAATGGCTCAATTTCAACTATCAGGTGGAGAATTGCATTTATTTTATAGATTTTTTCTATAATTTCTTTATTGTCGAAAGTTAACATGAACAGTGGAAGTTCTTTTGTGATAATTTCAGTGTTTCCGTCCCTGTTTTGCTTTTTCTCTTTTTTGGTGATGTTTGCTACATTTTTAATTTTAAAACTTTACCGTTTTAGTTCTTCTATAATGTCTTCTTTAGAACACGATTGGTGGAGCCGCCGGGCCATAGCTTTGATTGCCATAACAATAAATTTTGTCCTCATACGTATACCATTCAAACCCATCGGTGATTAATTTAGTAGCGAGAGCTTTATAATCTTCCCGATGGAAGAATCTTCTTCTCTTTATCTAGCAATTTTCGAGCTATTTGTTTACTATAATCCACAATATTTGCGGATGTTGGTTCAACTTCAGGTGGTGACTCAGCCTTCCTTTTGGATGCTGTAATATCTTTTCTTGCTTTTTTGTTAGCTCGTTTTCTTATTTCAAGAATCCAATTAGTTTCTCGTTCTAGTTTACTTCCATCAGTACAGGATTGGTCTTTCATACTGAGTGGTTGAAAAGGATTTTTACTTAATATCGCGATCTCTGCTTCATCATTGATTTTGTCGTTCTTTAAAGAATGATTTTCACTTCTTTATTCGGCAACTTCATTATTTAGTTTTGCTATGGTATTTTCCATTTGCTCGAGCTTTTGCATTAGAACATTATTATTTACAGTGAATGTAGATTTTTCAGGTAGTGTTTCGCATGATGGTGATTTGTAGCTGAATTGCATATTCCTTACTGGTGACCGAGGTGTTAGGCCACTTCTGTGGAATGTTTATTGTTGTAATATGCGGCTCACCCAAGAAACGATGGAACCGACCTTTTCAGTAGAAAAGGGTGGATTAACTGTTTCCAGTATACCACCTGGGGTAGTAACTTCATTATTTGTTGAAGTCATATTACTTTATTTTGTGATTTGTTTTCGAAATTTTCTTCTCCTATCCTTATTGCCAAGTGTTAAAGCAGCTGCCTCTCCTGAGGTACAGACAACATAAGAACAGAAACTTCTGGAATTTAACATCACATAGCTCTTAAATGCATAGATTGCAAGTGACCTACGGACCCCTCTGGCTTCAGCCCCGAACTAGCTTTCTCAAAGGATTCTCACCACATGATTCTGCTAGGTTGCTCGAGTTATCAGCGACACGGCGTGGACGTAGCAAGAAGGAGTTACGATGGAGAGGCTAAGAAGTCGTTTTGAGATCATTCAATTGCCAATTATTAGAGTTACTTAAATTAATTACTTTTCCTTGAGTTCGGGCTATAAAAAAAGTTACAATATGGGGGATAGGATATATTTTACCATTTCGTAGACAAATCACTTTGCAACCAATACAATATGATTAAAATGGGATAAATCTTTTCCCACACATCTACGAGTACAAAGAAAACCATCAACAATTAATCATTTCTGTAAAATCGAGAAAAGTTTTTTTTTTTTTTTTTTAATTAAATAAGAATTGATAAAAATAAATAAATTTTAATTAAACAATTGTTAACCTACATTTTATGTAATTTATTTCAATTATCCGGACATTAAATCTAATTTTTATATTTCTAATTTTTTCTAAAAAAAATTTCTATAAAAATTATAAATCATTGAACTAAAAGTTACAAAATAATTTATTAAGAGATTTGGTTTTTTTTTTTTTTTTCAACTGCACAGACATACTCGTACACATTAATAAGAAAGCTAAACTATAATGAAAATTGCAACACAAGGCAGTTTTCGATTTCAATTCAAAAGTAGTTTTTAAGATAAAAAAAAAACAACAACAAATAATCGGTTGAATGACTATAAATCGTATAACTTCAATAATATTTTGTATTGGATTATTCCAAATGGTTGTCGGTTAAAAGATTAGAATTAATTCAGGTGGTATGAGTTAACAAACCTTCTTCCATGACCCAAATTTACCTCCCGTATATGATTGTGCAGTTTAAAATTGAATTAATTTTTTTTTTCTGTTCAATCGACTAAAGTTATGTATCGTATACGTATATCTCAATTATGTTGTAACATAAAATAGTAACGTGTATATATTCGTTTAATGTAAACGAACGGAAATTTATATGTCCGGTGGTGAATACATACCGCGACTATATATTATTATGTATACGCGATCATCAGTATATTGCACATAATACAACACAAAGAAGCGAACAAAAAAAAAACGAGATAAGAATAAGACAAACGACATATCGTAAATTAAATCTTCAACACAATCAGTCTTCATGCACATAAAAGTAAATGTATGTGCCACGATTGATGATTGCAGATGACTGAACATATTTTGAAAATTGATATGCGATTGCAACATCACTTACAAGTTTGTGTATACATCGAAAGTAATATGTATACAGTGTAGGATTTTTACAACATCAGCGAAGTCTTCGGTTGATTAAAATGAAAATACGAACAAAGCGTATTTTTTTTAAAAATAAATTAGGGCTTTGAAGGGTTCGTTTTGATACTGTAAAAAGGCAGCTTGTAAACTGGCAAAATGCAATTCTCCGTCCATTGATTGTTTGACAGAAATATTTGGTGGTGAAGGAATCCTCAAAGACCTTACAATAGACCACATAATCTTGCAAAAAGATTCTTGTTGACTAAACCTTAAACCCTCCTTTGCTGAAGCTGACATCACTCTTAATTATTAGCATTCCTGCATAATCCTCTTTAAGTGTCGTAGTTTCTACATAATTTGTGCAGTCATACTACATACCATTCTCCACGTTTCCTATAACTCGAGCATACAGTCAATAATATTTGCTGATGCTAGGTTGACTCACACAGGTCTAAACAGGTCAGATCTTTCACTGCCAAAGCGCAGACATTCAAAAAACACTTACTATAAATTTTCAGGTTTGTCCTCACACTCATGATAGTATGGAAAATCATCTGACTTAGTAAGAAATCTACCTCTCCATTTCTTCTATTCGTCCATTTATTCATCAAAGGAATTATTCAATGAGTCGAACGCCCTTTCGACGAATTTTGAAATCGTTTACATTTTCCGCATGGATCATATTACGATTTTCTTTCTTTTTGCCATCTCGACTGCGAAAATACATTATTAGACGCTCCTTAACTAAAATATAAATAAGCGACATCCCCGCTATGAGACACACGACTATTAACAAGGCGATTAACTTATAAACAGAAGCCACTTGCTGCATATATATGCACTTTTTCACTTGACCAAATCGATCCGCCACACAGAAGAGATGTACCCACGTTACTAAGTAATAATCTGCGACTCTGGCGAACACTTTCTGCGTTCGAAACTATGTGTGATAAAACTCCATTTACTCTTCAAGCTTTCCCATATATCGTGTCCAAATAAGCAATAAATGATAGTCTAGCATCAATTACCACTCCGAGGTACTTAATAAAAAGTTGAGTTAAAATTTGTTTCCGCCCACTTTAATCTTTATGCTTTCCATCCTTTTCCTACAGACCCAAAGACGATAACCGATCCTGAATGGTTCTTAAACTCCAGGTACATATTTTTCCACGTGCTCTATGTTTTGCCACCATTAAAGTTTAAAAATATTGACATACAAGGGGTTCCACATCGGAGAACCTATAGCGCCGACCATTGTGACACTCTTCCAGTTATATGATAGCCTTTTGTGTCTCTATTGCTCTCGTTGTTTAAAACTCTTTTTCTATAAGCCTTATGTTAAACACTTGGGAACCTCTATACCTTGTATCGTGTTTAATATTCACTCCCATCTAGCTGAGTTAAAGGCATTTTTAACATCCAATCTGGCTACTACACAATATTTTTTGGAACCTCCCTTTCATTTGACACTTACAATCGCTTCTCGCGCCGTAATTACCACGAGCTTAATCGCATCATTGGTAGACTTACGGAATCCATATTGATTTTCAGGAATCCACTAGCTTGTTAATGGCCTCCTGCAGTCTTTCGCATATGATCCTCTCTAATATTTTACCGCACTCATATGCCGCAAGTCATATCGGTGATATTTTTTAACAGTTCTGTATATACCCGTGAACCTTTGTTCCTGAAAAAACTGTCTTCCAACATAAAAATAAAATGCTTTTCGTCAAACATTTTATGTTTCAAACCATTAAATTTCAGGAGAGTTTCACCTCTACTATTAGGGATAGCACAGGCATTAGGTTAGCTCAGGCATTAGGTTAGAGTGGCTGCTAACGCACACTTAGGCCGGTGACGGCCCATTGTGATACCAAAGGATCTTACTCCCCTTTCACCTTCATTGCAACCATTCAGAGCTACTTATGTAGCGTAAAATATCTAGCACATTGCAGATCTCGATATCCATAAGGCCATCGAAACAATACTTGCCCAGATGTTTGTACCTCCTGTAAGCTAGCGCCGGGCATGAGCAAAAGAAGCGTCTCACAGTCTCTTCCTACTCCTCATCCATACAACTTCTACAGAAGTCATTTGCCATTGACACAAGCCTCCTCACATGCTTCTCAATAAGGCAGTGTCCTGTGTGCACCTCCACGACTATACTTAAGTCAGGTCGACGTAGAGATAGTAGTGTTTTGGAGCGCTTCAAGTCTAGTTCGGCCAGACTTGCCTCGCTACATTGCATGTTATGATGAAAATTCCACTTCTTTTGTGCCGAGGCTATCGCCTTATTTTTAAGCGCTATAAAATATGCTGCTATAGGCCTCTCCAGATTTGCCCTTTCAGGTTTCAATTGAAGAGGTGTACCTTTCCTTGCCGGTTTGTCAGCCCTGCAGTTTTCAGAACGTCCGAGTGATTGGAGACCCAGACTATCTTGATATTAAAATGCTCACTCATCTCATTAAGAGACTCTCCAGAGCACGTGTAGGGGTTGTCCTGTTATAAGCAAGCAGGCCGTTCTTTGTACTTTCTCTATCATATTATTATAAGTTTTCGTGTTTAGTGCTGGCCACCACACACTCATCCCATACATCAGAATCGATCTGACTACAGCGGTGAAGAGCCAGTGTACTAGCTCTGGTTTCAGACCTTATCTCCTACCGACGGCGTTCCTGCATGAGTACAGAGCCATGGTAGACTTCTTTACTCTTTCTAAAATATTGGGCTCCCAATTTAGCCTACTGTCCAAAATTATGCCCAGAAATCTTGCCTTATCAGCAAAAACCAGTGCTGTGCCTTTTAAGGTAGGAGGGGCGACTACCGGAATTTTTTTTTCTTGGTAAAGAATACAAGCTCTGTTTTGGATGGATTTATACCCAGCCCACATTTGCTGGCCCACTTTGTAACGATTAAGAGCGCGTGATGCATGACTTCCCTAATCGTGCTTAGGTACCTACCTAAAAACACGATCACTACGTCATCTGCATACGCTATCACCCCTATTCCCTCCTTCTCCAGTTCCAAAAGTAATCCATTGATTACTATGTTCCAGAGAAGAGGTGATAGGACACCACCTTGCGGAGTTCTTCTAACTACTCGCCATTCTAGCATCTGATTTATCAACCTCCTAAGAGGTAGTCCACATATAAGAAAGGCAGTCCTTCCTGAACTGCCTCCGTCCTGACATTGTTAAAGGCGCCCTCTATATCGAGGAAGGCTACCAACAAGTACTCTTTCGAGTGGATTTCTCAATTGTTCGCACCAGGGAATGAAGAGCTGTGTCCACAGATCTCCCTTTCCAGTATGCATGCTGAGAAGTCGCCCAATTACTGGGTTTTATTTTTGCACGTATGTACACATCAATCAGTCTTTTTCAATGATTTCAATAGACAGGCTGATAGAGTTATAGGTCTTAGGTCTTTTGGGTAGGCCTGTGAATTCTTTCCGTTTTCGGTATAAAAATCACCCTAATCTCCGTCTATTTCTTAGGAATATAATTCGGCTTTAAACACCCCTGAAGATCACTTCAAGCCATAGGAGAACGCTCGACGAGTGTTTTTGCAATTCCACTGGAATGATACCGTCCGGGCCTGCCAATTTATAGGGTCTGCCGTTACGTAACCACTACTATATTGTGGAAGAAGAAAAATATTAATGTTATTTTGAGTGAAAACGCAAGACCTGATCTTATCGGACCTAGAAGAGTAAAAAATGGTATACCCTTTTAAACCGAGGCCACAGATCTTGTTTTTATTAATCCAGGGTTCTTGGACTAGAATTATATCCTCATCTGATTTGGTCAGTATGAGGATCAGAGCCGCCGAAGCAGCCTTAGAACGGTGAATATAAATCTGAACCGTGCTCAGGGATTAAAATCACCAGCAATTAAAAACAGATTGCATGCATCACTAATCTGATGATTCAGAAAAACTTTGAACTATTCTATGGTTCCACAATAGCAGCTTTAAATATGAATTCCATCGATCTTACATTTTAGAATACCAGATTCAGCACAGATAATACTTTCTTGAAAGGGTAACTTTCCAAATTCTCAGACTGCAGCGCGACATGAGAAATCTGCTGCCCAAGTCCTACTATCAAATTTCCTGTATTGTTTGCATACAATAACAACGTCTACATCCCAAACACGTAATGATTGCTGTAGCGCACGTTCTCAGTGATTAAGGTTTAATTGGATCAACCTCATCTTCTCCGTTTCTTTTGCCGCACCTTCTCGTATATCGGACAATCCAAACTATCAGTGAAATGTCTGTTCCCTTTAATAGCTGTATCCCTAGAAAACAAGCATTTTGGATCACTGGGGCAGTCTTTTGCTTTATGACCCTTTTCTCTGCACTTCCTACACAGCTTAGATCTCTTGTTGTGTATTACTTATAGTTACCGTGTACTGTGTGTTTATTTCTATGTCATACAGATGATCTGGTATCTTTTTAAATCAAACGCTCTTGTCGAGTTCTGTTACAATACTAAAAATCATATTTTATTATCATATTATAATTTGAATACAATACATGTATACTTTATATTATTATTATATCTGAATTTAGGCGATTGTATTAAGGTGAGTTTACAATTCATACAACACCTCACCCCCTAAAAAAAAATGATTCATTTAGAAGAAATGAATTATTATAAAAATTTAAAAACAATTCAAAAAAAAAAATTACTAAATTATATAATTAATTTTAAATCTATCTACTTCTTAGTTATTTTAAGAATTATTGATTGGCATTGCAAATTTGCAACAAGAAGTTTCCAAATCTAAATTGTGAAACGTTAAATGAATCAGGAGTACAACAGATCAATCGAACTTTCAATGAAATTGATAATTTTCTATTTAACAAGTTATTTATTTATTATTATTATTATTATTTTTTCTTTCTTAAGATTTAATATGCAATAATATAAATATATAAAAAAAGACTGTGTTCTTATGAATGAAATAATTTCAATCTATTATTGTGCACGATAATATTTTTGTTCTTTATTCTAATTACAGAGTTCTCAGGAGATGTCATTTCAACTACTGGGTATGGTCCCGTCCAAATGGGATCTAATTTCGATTTCTTTGCTTCGTTTTTCAAAAGAACTTGATCATTTACGTTAAATATTATGTTTTTTGATTTCCTTTCATTATCATAATAAACTTTTGACTTATTTTTACATTCTATTAGATTTTGCTTAGCAATATTCCAAGACGTTCTCAGTCGACCCTTTAATTCTTCAGAAAAATCGTCATAATTGTAAATCGGGTTTGGTTCACGTTTCAGAGAAGTTGGTAAATTTGCCTTAAACCCATAAACAAGCTCGAAGGGTGTAAAATTTGTAGAGGAATGTGGACTTGTATTATACGAAAAATTTGCAAATACTATCCATAAATCCCAATTAAAAGTATCTTTACCGCAGTAAATACGGAAATATTCTCCAAGAGTACGATGACTTCGCTCCAAGGCACCATTCGTTTCAGGGTGATAAGCTGTTGCAAAAAATTTTTGAATATGCAATATTTTACATACTTTAGCGAATAACGAACTCATAAAGTTTGAGCCCTGATCGGTAAGAACTGTTTTTGGAGCACCAAATTTACATATAAATTCTCGCACAAATGCTTCTGCTACTGTTGATGCCTCCTGATTTGGAATAGGTACGCTGACTGAAAATTTTGATAAATCATCTTGCATGGTAAGGATATATCGATTGCCATTGTATGTTAAAGGTAATGGGCCGACTATATCCAAAAACATTTTTTCAAATGGTTCCGATGAGGTAGTAGTGATTTTCATTGGGAGTTTTGTATTTCTTTGAAATTTATGAAGTTGGCATTGTTTACATTTTTTGATAAATTTTGAGATTTTTTTTTTCATTCCTGGAAACTTGTAGTATTGTTTCATTCTTCGATATGTTCTTGTCACGCCTTGATGACCACCTAATGGAGTGATGTGAAATTCTGATATTGTTTTTGTAATGTCGTCTTCATTAGTCAATTCTATAATATTTGCCGAGTTACTTGATTTTGAATGAATCTGGGTTGACAAGTTGTTTAATTGTGAATAAGTTAGCGTAGGACTAGGAGAATTGGTTTGAGCCGATTGTTGAGTTTGAGGTTGAAAGGGAGATTGTGCCTTAGCTTGTGCACGTGTAGTAATATTAACCTTTGCAAAAGATAATTTAAGTTCATCGAAACTAATGCGACTAAGGGCATCTGCGTTTAAGTTACACTTTCCGGGCTTATATGTAATATCAAAATTATAATCTTCGACTTCCAATCTCCATCTTGTCAATTTAGAAGTTGGATCATTATTAGTGAATAGATAAGTCAATGGTTTATGATCTGTTCTGACAAGAAAATGATTGCCGTATAAATATGGTCTAAACCGTTTCAGTGCCCAAACAATGCTTAACAGTTCCCTCTCAGTGGTCGAGTAACGTTGTTCGGTTTCGTTTAATACTCTGCTTATATAACAAATTGGTAGATCATTAGAATCCTTTTCTTGTGAAAGTACCGACCCAATCGCGTACTTGCTAGCATCCGTTGTAACTATAAATTCACGACTAAAGTCTGGATGTTGTAGTACCGGTGGAGTAGTTAACGCGTTTTTTAAATAATTAAAACTCTCATCACAAAATGCTGTCCATTTAAATTCAGCATTTTTTTTAAACAAATTATTAAGTGGTACGACAATATCAGCAAAATTATTAATAAATCGACGATAGTAGCTACATAGACCGATAAAACTTTTCAACTGTTTTTGATTCGTTGGTTTTGGAAAATTAACCATCGCTGAAATTTTTGATGGGTCAGTCATGATGCCTTTTTCAGAGATTATATGACCTAGATAATTTATCTCGCGACACAAAAAATGACATTTTTTAGGGTTTAATTTTAAATTAAAATGTTCTAAACATTTAAAGACGTCAGTCAATTTAGAATTATGGTCGTTTAGATCGTAACCATATGTAACTATGTCGTCCATATAGGCAAAACATTTTACTCCCGTTAAACCGGCGAGTACACAATTCATCAACTTTTGAAAAGTGAGAGGAGCTCCTTTTAAGCCAAATGGCATGCGGGTAAATTGAAAATGGCCTGTTTCCGTGCTAAAAGCCGTTTTTTGTTTATCGCTTGAATGTAACAAAATTTGATGATATCCGCTTTCAAGGTCCAGAGTAGAAAAATATGAAGCCTTCCCTAATTGATCAAATATATCTAAAATATTAGGAAGTGGAAAAACTTCATTTAACGTGCATTTGTTTAAGCGACGAAAATCTACTACAACTCTCCATTTTTTTTCATTGGTGTTTGATTTTTTTGGAACTATCAATAATGGAGAGTTCCATGGACTCATACTTTGTTCTATTATGCCCGCATCCAACATATTATATACTTGTCGATGTATCTCTTCTTTTGTTGAGTGTGGTAATCTATACGGTTTTGTATAAATTGGTCTAGATCCCGGAGCGAGAGGAATCTCATGTGTAATCGCTGCCGTAGTACCTAGTTTATCACCGGGCAAATGAAAGATTTCGTTAAATTCGCGACATATATTTAAAATTGAACTTTTTTCTTCTAGGTTTAAATGATTCAGATTTATTATTTCTTTTAATGTATTTAACCGATCCTCTATTTTTGAATAATTCTTAATATTATTATAACGATAAATATTGTAATCATGCAAGGGTTTCAAGACTATATTTAGATTTGGTATTTCTACTGTCTCTTCATTTAAATTTAAAATCATTGCTGTGGACGTATTGTTTTCTATTCTTAGGAGTGAATGTGCGATAAATACATTCGAATCAATTTCATCTGCTTCACAAAAGTAATCACCATCAGCATGATTGAGTTTTAATAATAAAACCATTTCAGATCGTGGTGGTATGGTATTACATAAACTTGGATGATCACAAAACCGAATAGAATGATTTATCGATCCAATTTGTAAAATTTCGTTTTCATAATCAAGTTTGCACAAATTAGTTTGTAAGAAATCCTTACCAAGAATACCATCACAATCCAGTTGAAAATTGTCGGACATAGCATGAAACTCATGTTGTAGGATACCTTTAGGAAACTGTAATTCGAGCTTTATAGTACCCTTTGATAGCAGTTTCTCTTTTGTAATGCCATTTACATTACATTTATTTGAAACATTTATAGTATCGGGTTGATTTATTATGTTAAATTTGATAACACTTATTTCAGCTCCACTATCGCATACGAAAAATGATGGTGTATGTTTTAGCTGAGGAATCTGTAATGATACATATTTCAAACTTGCTGGAAAAATATGGACATCCGGTTTTTTTCTTGTCTCACATTTATCAATTGATGGTTTTGTGCAGTTATTAATCTGAGTTGCACTTTTATTTGATGATTTTGTTGGCTGTGTGACGTCATAATCACGAATTGGAATAAATGCCAAGTTCCCGTCATCTTGTTTGTTTGATCTATTTGCTGGATCTTTAAGATCTCCTAACTTATTTTGCTGTGAACACTGAATTATAGATTCACTCAAACATTGGTGTTCATCAAATTTTGTTTGAGTGATTCGAAGTTTCCCGAATTTAATTCTTCTTGATCATTGAAATTAGTTTTCGCTAACCTTTTAGCTATGTTTTTCTCTCTTTTATTACATTCTGGTAGAGTATGACCGACTTTGTGACAATATTTACAAATTTTTTAAGATCGTTTTATTTGGAGTTGATGTGAATGTGTTATTTGATTTGATTGCTTGTTTTGGAAGGGGATTGAAATTAAATGAACTATATTGCTGAGGAGTGACTGATTGATTGGCTTGAGGCCGTACCAAATTAGTCGTGTTTGATGATGGTTTGAGACTAATTGTATAACATTTATCCGCTAAATGACCATTTTTATGACATATTTGACATTGAATTTTAAATCTATCATTTGTTTTCAAAGACGGTGGATTAAAAGATATATTGTTATAAATCAAATTTCGACTAGAATTTAAATGAGATATTGATGCTTCTTCCTCAATTGCTTTCGTGATTGCATCTTTTAATGAAGTACATCGACAGGCTTTTACTATTAGTTTGATGGGATTTTGTAGACCATCTTGAAACGCTCGAAGAGCGGTAGATGCATTCAACCTTTGTATTATATTTGCAGATTCTTTTCCTTCCCTATTTACACAGGCTTCATTCAAATCAGCTAATAATTTTTCTACTCGATTGGCAAATTCTTTCGTAGATTCGTTTCTATTTTGTTTGATAGTGACCAATTCTAATTGAATTTGTTCTAAAGGTCTCGAAATAGCAAACTGGGTAGTTAATTCTTTTTTTAAACCCTTCCAATTTTCGAAATCTTTATATTTCACTATTTCATAGGCTTTTTTACATAATTTTGTTTTTACTAATTCTAAGAAGAATGTTTCTTGTACATCTTTAACACTGTCGATTGTTTTATACATGAAATCAACACAACATAGAAATTTGTGTAAATCGGAAGAAGTACCATCAAATTCTGGCACAAGTTTAATAAATGTTTCAGGATTTAACGACATACTGTTTGTTTCTTTTTTTATTTTTAAATTATTGAGCTTAGTATTAACTTCCTTTACGTTTGTTAAATTGGAATAGATATTAGAACTATTCTTTAAATTGAAATTATAATTTATTTTAACAGTAGAGGAGTCAAAATCTTGTGGGAATACTTGAAAACTCTGTAATTCACGTATATCTAAAAATATATCATCAACCTTTTTCGTTTCTTTATTAATTTCTGGACTTGTAGGCAAAGATTGTGAAACGGTACGTGAACTATCAGGCACAGTATTTAATATATTTTTATTATTACTCACGGTTGGATTTTTATTTTGTGATGTTTTCTTTGCGTCGCTTCGTTCAGATCTTGTCACACTCCTGCTCCTCAATTTTACAAATTCTTCCTTTTCATTATCCTGATCTTCTTGTTTCATCAATAATTCTTAATTTATTACTTTATTTTCTACAATAAAGAAATAAATATTAATTTAATTAGAAAATAATGTTAAATTTACAATATGAAACTAAAATTGGAATACTTTAATTTATTCGGCGCCAGATAAATTAATGTGGTATGTTGATCTGTTTTTCGTTGTTTTAATATGAAACAGCTTTCGTGGAATCGTTGATTCTACGCAAGATTGATGCACACGTGGCGATGATAACCGTTCGAAAAGACCCGTTGAAGCTTTCGTGGACTCGTTGATTCTACGCAAGATTGATGTACACGTGGCGATGATAACCGTTCGAAAAGACCCGTTGAAGCTTTCGTGGACTCGTTGATTCTACGCAAGATTGATGTACACGTGGCGATGATAACCGTTCGAAAAACCCCGTTGAAGCTTTCGTGGACTCGTTGATTTTTTTTTTTTTTGACGATCTTTTAATGGTTTTTGTTTTTACTCGATATGGCGAATAATTCCGCTGATTTTTTTTTTATGCGTACGCCAATGTATGAAATTATGAGTAATGGAGGATTTTGTACGTATTTATATGCGGTTCGATATAATATTTGAACTTTTGCACTTTTTGTTTTTGTAAGTACTGTATAATTTGCACGCACATGTGTACTTATTACGATTTGATACAGCTACAATTAGTGTAATAAAAACACCGTCAGTTTACACCTGCTAATTTATAGTACCAATGTTTGATTTTTTTTTTTTTTTTTGGTTTAACTTTAGATTAAATCAGTATTCGGATGTATTTATTGCTTAATAATCGAAATAACTAACACACTTTCTTTTGGATACACTTTAACTTTTGTTATACAATACTATTTCTTTTCGCTGTCACCAAATGTTGTGTATTACTTATAGTTACCGTGTACTGTGTGTTTATTTCTATGTCATACAGATGATCTGGTATCTTTTTAAATCAAACGCTCTTGTCGAGTTCTGTTACAATACTAAAAATCATATTTTATTATCATATTATAATTTGAATACAATACATGTATACTTTATATTATTATTATATCTGAATTTAGGCGATTGTATTAAGGTGAGTTTACAATTCATACAACACTCTTTCAAACTCTTACATTGTTAAGCTTAGTGACCATATTTGAGGCATTTAAAACATTTTAAAGGCTCGTTCATATCTCGAACTCAGCAAATCACCCACCCAATCCTTATTTTCCCTTTAGATATTACATTCTCTGCTATTTGGTTTGGAAGGCAAACCACTGTCATTTGTCCAGACAGCAGGAGCTGTTAGTGTTTTATAGAGGTAATACCTTTTTTGTTTCTCTCACCTAGAGAAAACAACCCTTAAGTAACCCTAAAGTACTAGGACTAAAATACAGCTCATGTTTTAATTAAAAGCACATCTGGTTGAACTGGACGTTTTCGATTTCTTTTCCGCCTTTTTGGAACTACTTTTTGCCAGTCTGGTTTATTTTCTTTTTGGTTCTAATTTGGTACGCGAAATTGTTGTAAAAGCTTTGCTTATTTTTTTTTATTTTGATTAGTCAAAATGACCCGCATCTTAATAATTCTCTTTCAGAGCCACATCAGGATCTCCTAACTTCTCAGAGAGTTCTTGAAACTGTTTTTCCACCTTATTGGAATTTGATCAACCAAATCATCCTCCTCAATATTTAGCCATGCACATTTTTCCTATCCTTCACTTATTCGAACAGGTTGTTTTGGTTATCTGTTTATCGGAGGTTCGAACTCAATTCCTTAGTCATGATCTAGTGAGTTTTCTGGAATGGGCTCATCTAACTGGCAATGCTCAGAATTTGATTAAAATTTTACCGCTTCTTGATTAGCTGAACAAAACGAACTTGTAATAATTTTTTCTTCGATAGCCAAGTTTCCCAATGCTGAAATATTGTCGTTGGTTATCGATGATTGGGTGGCTCACTTCCTAAAGCCGCCGGAACTAGGGTTCCGAATCCCCGAAATGAAAATTTACTGTTGCTCTTTTTCATTCTTGGATTTGTATTAGGGTCCTTTTCTCTTATATTTCTTACAAGGTTATACTTCAGCCGCGTTCAACATGAGAAACAAAAGCTGTTTCAAGTCGTATCCCTTGATGAACACACGCTTCATTGCAGTTAACAGTATCAATGAAAGATGTAATAGTCTGGAGAAACTTTGTCTTTTTAGTTGAATAAGATAAACAAATAACGGATATATATATATATATATATATATATATGTATATATATATATATATATATATATATATATACATATATATTCGTTGAACTTTGCTTCTCAGTTAGTATCGAGCAATCGAAAGCAATAACTAAATTTAGCCATAACCATTTAATTTGAGTCTGTCCAGACAACACTTTCTTTTACGCCATGGTAGGCATCAAGCTATCTAATGACAGTTATTAACAGAAAATTACCAAAAAAAACTGTATGTAACAGGGCAGCCTCGAGTTACGTTGTTTGGCTGAATTAACATTTCCAAAATTCAAAATGTGATATTTAGGCCAGAAATATTTCGTAGTTCCTTATGTCTTAGGTTAATCTGCGGAGATATTGATTAACTTTCTTGTGCCCGTTTTTATCAAATTATCGACAGGGTGGCTAAACTCATGTTTACATCGAGCATAGATTGTCGATTTTGTCTGCTTTTAATTCATTGCCGATCTCATCGTTTTATCACACAAGATTCATTTTTTTTTGTTTCCCTTTGATATTAAGTGATCCTATTCTAGCGTTAACGATCGTAATCTGACAATCCTGTCTTTTTAACTTTTCTCTGTTTTTCAGCATTTTAAGAAGAATTTTTCCCCAAATTTCCTTAAATATTTTTTGACGGTTTTTTTTATTTGTTAATTTTTCAAAGCTTTTGTCACTGCGATTTGTATTGAGATATATTTTCGTAGCCACTGATTCAAACAGACAAGAAATGTTGCAAAACATTTCCACTGAACTTACGTTAATCGTGGTTACCCTGTATATAAATTTAAATCAAGTTTGATTGCGTTTGTAAATTTATGTCTAATGAATTTATGCAAATTATGATCATATATCGATTTATTTTTTTCGAATAAAGGAAATCTTGTTTGTGGTGTTGATTTCTGAAGAATGTTTAAAACTTGCGAAATCTTAAGTGTGCTTTATGATTGAGTGATATAAAAAACCGCAACAAAACAGTATGTTGTTGACGGTCTCTTTATGTATATAAGTATGTACCGATCTAGGTAAATTTTTTTAAATTTAATTGAATGAGATGCACTTATAGTAGTAAGTGTGTCCTAATATAATGTAGCAAAATTGAAAGTATACATTAAATTAGAGCTCAAAATGTAATTTTGAGCAAACAAAACGAGATATGTTCAATTGTAATCCGATACGAGTTGTTTTTTTTTCTCTCTAATGATTACTACATACTTAGAAATATGTAAACGGTTAACACGTTTTTATGCTTAGATATTATTACTATTGCAACATATGAGCTAAATACCAATTTTAATTTTTAACGTTACTGCCGCACCGCTACAACTATTTATGTATTAGTTATATAGGTACAAACTTGGTTTTATATAAAAACGAGATTTTCCACCAATTTAAGAGATATATATTTCGTATTACGAATTCAAATTAGAAAAGTGAATAAATTTTCGCATACCGATATTTTTATGTATATACTCAACATTTTATTATGCTATGTGTACATATTAGGTAAGTCCATATATCATATCGCATATTTTCTAAAAAATATTGCTACATACTAGTACGTGGAACAGATATTTATCGATCGCATCGGGAAACACTATATATGTATATTCCCAAACAACAATTTCTAAGACATTTTTCTTTAATTTAAAAAATTGCTTAACGTCCGAATTAGGGAAATTAATTATTTTGATTTAAATCGTTTTAATAGCTTAAATTTAATATGTGGTACTGGAAGTTAAAGCTAAACTTTTACAAATTTACAAATATGAATGAAAATCAATAGCACACGTAATAGTGGTCCGACTATGATGACTGATACCTTAACCAAAAGCTCTTGACATCATTATAAATACTGCTATAAAATAATCCTACATATTTGCAAATCTTTTAAAAGTATACATTTTGGAAAAAGTAAAGCTTTTACAAATTTACAAATATGAATGGAAAGTCAATAGCACACGTAATAGTGGTCCGATTGTGATGACTAATATCTTAATCAAAAGCTCTTGACATCATTATAAATACTGCTATAAAATAATCCTACATATTTGTAAATCTTTTAAAAGCATACGTTTTGGAAAAAGTAAAAATTTTACAAATTTACAAATATGAATGGAAAGTCAATAGCACACGTAATAGTGGTCCGATTGTGATGACTGATATATTAATCAAAAGCTCTTGACATCATTATAAATACTGCTATAAAATAATCCTACATATTTGCAAATCTTTTAAAAGCATACATTTTGGAAAAAGTAAAAATTTTACAAATTTACAAATATGAATGGAAAGTCAATAGCACACGTAATAGTGGTCTGATTGTGATGACTGATATCTTAATCAAAAGCTCTTGACATCATTATAAATACTGCTATAAAATAATCCTACATATTTGCAAATCTTTTAAAAGCATACATTTTGGAAAAAGTAAAGCTTTTACAAATTTACAAATAAGAATGGAAAGTCAATAGCACACGTAAAAGTGGTCCGATTATGATGACTGATACCTTAATCAAAAGCTCTTGACATCAGTTTAAATACTGCTACATAGGTTTTAGCAAGTCATTTTAAGGCATAAAAATTCACATAAATGCGTAACAGCTTATGTTGCACGCCAACATTTGTTTCGTTATCGGAATGAATTTCCGTTGAGGCTCTTCTCCGTACAACAATTCGTTCTAATGCTGTGGTTGTCAGTTCAGTTGACACATCGAGGTGTTATGCCTTCTAAGTGAAACCGACAAAAACGACTTAAAATGCCCTTTATTAGTTTTGCTCCTCTGCCTTTCTTTGATGCTTTAAATACCGAAAGCAAGTGACCACATAGAGACTCGTTCGCAAAGCTCAGCTATTGGATGCTGAATAAACTAATTTAGCACAGTGTGAAATGATTAGACGTCGGTATTTCTAATTTCTTGTGGTATTTCGAAATCACTACGTTTTAATGGCCAATATTGTTCACTTCGACTTAACCATTATGGTCCTTTCCACCTTAACTGACCATGAACTAGCTTGTTTTCAGTGATACCTCGGGTAGCTAAGTCTTCGGAGTTATGTGTGCCATTAACATGTGCATCAAGTACCAATTGATAGATGTTGGATAAACTATTTGCGACATAATATGCCTTCCATTTGTGTGGATGGGCTGTTAACCTTAGGATAACGGTATCGTTGAATCAATCCATTGCCAAACGGGAGCTCCTTTGATTCAATAGGCGTCGATAACTTTGCTCAATAATTTCGTAACTTTGCACAATAATTTCGAAAGCAAGTGGACTCTACAAAATTTATGTCATGATCGTCATTTAAGCCACCTTGCTTTTTGCAGCTAACAAACAAACAGAAATAGTGTTGTTTATTCGAGTTCAGGTAAAGACTGCTGCGGAATAGGCAACTTCGCTTGCATCATAAACCCATGAAGTTTACATCATCTTTTAGACTACCAATAAATCGTGGTATTTGCAAATTTTTCATCTGATCAAATTGATGTTAAGTTTTTTGCCATGAGCTCAGTAGAATCAAAAGTAAATGGTCGTCCCATAAGAGGTTTTATTTAATCATAATTATTGCAGAAATATTTTTGAGTTTACCGTAATTTGGCTTAACCATCCCAGTGAGTCGAATATTTTGTGAATTCATTTTTTAGTTTAAAAGCTTGTGTCATTATCTGCACTCGTTAGCACACCAGGAACATAAAAATTGTTACGAATCACCATGATCACGTTTGCTATTAGCCTTAACAGTTTTTCACTATTCAAATTAATTAGGCTCTAATTGCTAAAAACGGGGCTGATGAAGTGCTGAAGGTTACCGTTCGCAGTTCGTATAGTGTTTGATTAAGTCTGCACGGAGATTCTCTCCAGATTCGTTGCAATGGTGTATCCGTGAGATTGACTAAGTTTTGGTGGTTCATCGTTTACCGCTAACCCGTCAAATATAACTGGCAATTTTCTTGTATAGTACTATCTTTTCGCAGAACGCGAAAGAAGTATGTTGTAAATATAAAACTATCATATCCTTGGCAATTTCGTTTGAAATCAACTTTCTCATCGTACTTGCGGTTAAACTTCGCGAACATTTCACTAAATTTATGATTGAGGTTTTTGTTCCATGGATATCAATCGTTGCAATGCAGTGTACGATGCACCATAAAGCGGCCATTGGTCTCCGCGTAGTGTGACGCAAGATGATTTTCGTTTAATCGCTCTTTCTCTAACCATGAATTTGACTGTAGAATTACAGTAGCGATTTAATACAAATTTTAAAATAGCGATTCCTGCAATTCGCACCCTTCTTTGATTTTGAGTTAACCCTCAACCATTGACCATTTATTGATTTGGCCTTTACTACTGCTGTTGGGAGAAAACCCGTACCAATTCCGAAAAAATTATTATTAACGATGCTGGGTGACTCGGTTACTAGATTACGATGAGTTGTACTACATTTATATCTGAGCGCTCAGATCGTTCTCTGTATTTAGGTGATGTGCTTTGACACTAACTAGTTTGGTTGTGGTGGGTTTTCTTGGATCTCTGTTGCATCTCATCGCACGCTAATGCAGATTAGTATCTCGGCAAATTTTGGGAAACTTTTCCTACAATATAATGTGTCCACGCTTGTTTTTTATGGTAAAATTTTTGAAATATCAGAAATATCAATCAATGATCCTTTCCCGTAACCTTTTATCTTCGTGCTGTGTAATTTTCTCAAAGCAGATTCCGATTCAGTCTTAACATTTGGTTGTTCGATAAATGTTCTAATGAAATCGTTCAAGCCCATTGACGTGCTAGATGTCGCTACTGGTATCGTTTTAAAATAATCAAAATATTTTTATATGTATAATCGCCTAAATCTCATATATTTATTCTAAATATTGACGGTATTCTATCGACCCGACATCTGGAATATTAATGGGTGAACTGATTTTTTCTTATGATGGTAGTTCTATATGTATTTATATTATGGACACAGTGGTGGTCTGCTGCCTCAAATAAATTTGTATCCAGAGTTGGATGACAGATTTTATAGAAGGCTTTGGCATAATCGGTATGGATAACATCGAGCTGAAGTTTACAGCAAAGTGTAACCAAGTTAGTGACCATCAATCTACCAGGAAAAAACGCTTGCGCTGAGAACTATAGGTCTAATGTGAAAAGACAAGACATTATAAACCATTGATTCAAAAAGTTTAGGTATGACTGACAAAAGTGCAATCCTATGCTGATTACATCATTTTTCTTCCTTGCTTAAAAATAGGATGAAAAACTGAAATCTACCAGGGATCCAAAAACACCACTTCGCAGGTTTTCACTAAATATTTAGTAACCGACGCTAACCTCGTCTACCGTAAAATTGGAAATTTTTTTCAAGATCAGATTAGTTTCAAGAGGATATTTATTTCATTTCACCGGTCACTTGAGGCGCAGTCGAATTTTGTCACTTGAAGCGATAGGTGTCACTTGATGTGACAGAAATGGTCTTCTCTTAGTCGTATGAAAAGTTCATCGCATGAGGTGATATTTTTCGATACTTGATAGTTTTACGTGAAAGCCCCATATGCATATAAAGTAGAAAAATGCAGACTGTAAGATTTGTGTTTTCGTTAATTCATTAATTTTGAAAGATACTTCTTTTATAGCTGGTTGACATTTGTTTGCACGAAAAATTGCTGAATTTTGTTTGTTATCAAAGATTAGAAAGTTGTTTTTTCCAATAAATGTTTACATTGAAAATATTTGAGCTTGAGTAAAAAGAATTTTTCTTTCAAACGAAGTTCACCATATAGCTAATTCGTCATCCACGATTGTTTTAGTCTTGATATTTGAACTTTCAGATTTAACCTGGGCGAAATCCTCGAAACTGTCCTAGACTGAGCATTTTGTTTCCAATTTACATGCCAATTTATCTTGATTTGATTTCTATAATACAACAACAACACATGTTTATATTGAAACGCCATCTATTGGCCCAATTGTATCAATCAGGATATAGTCAATCAAATTTCAAGTAGCATTAAATATCCAAGTTGTATATTTCAACTCAACTGCTGCATAATTTGACAGGCTGTTTTCTATCCTGGTTCATTAATTTATGGTTCCAGTTCACAGATCTTTACCGCATCTTCTATTGGCAGTCTTTTCCCGTTTGATACTCTATTGTATCTTCTCTGTGTAACTTTTGATTGGTTTGGTATAGTACTATTGCCTTGCGATTCAGACGAGTATTCTGCGTTTTTATTGTTTTCTGTTTGCTTTTCGTGAATTAATCCCGTTTCTCTCTCATGACCCTCGATATCGATAAGAAATTTGTCTCGATAATTTTATAGCAAAAAAAGTCAGTATTTTGAGGTCAGCTATTCCTTTTCGAACCAATTCAGGTTGTTGAAATTTGAATCATATTTTAAGCAAATTCTAGCCTCACATTCTTTGGCGCTTTGGGTCATGGTCACTTTAATCCACTTGACTGTACAAAGATGAGTTTTGCATAATTGCATAATTT
Source organism: Tipula confusa (assembly GCA_963556175.1). NCBI lineage: Eukaryota > Metazoa > Arthropoda > Insecta > Diptera > Tipulidae > Tipula > Tipula confusa. The sequence goes on from OY744477.1 coordinate 117,661,637, forward strand.
TACCAATTATATAAGATTACGACAACAAATTTTATTTTAAATTCATTAACAAAATTTGCAGACAATTTTGCACCCACCTAATATCTATAAGTGAGACTCGATCGTATATATAGAAGATATACATAATATATGTAGGTTGTTATATTTTATTATATTATTTAATAGATATATTATAGTTTTGCTTACATATATATTTCATAATACCGCGACTATATTTCTTATTTATTTTAAATAAATAAAAAATTGTACAATAAATTAAAAATGCGTGATTTATAAATTAACGATTGACATACTTATAAAACTAACAATTTTCACAGATAACAATTTTTTGGAGTTAAAACCATAAAAAGTAGTTTTCATTTTATGGTATGTGGTAATGAGCGGTTTTCTTTTAACAAGTGGAACAATTAATCACTCACCAAATTGGGTTTTTTAAAAGAAACCATTTCTCCCTGACGACTAAGTACGTTCCGATTATTTCAAAAGCACTGACTCTGGCTCTACTTTTACAACCTTGAATTTCGCCTGAAATATGTATAATACATTGTCTTTAAAATCAATGAACACCCTGTAGAAACAAAAATCATGGGGCCAATAATTAATTATTACAATAAGCATCTACTGCAACACCTTTAACGGATTGAAAAAAAAAATCAGAAATTAATAAATAACGGATCAGCAAATGAAGCATTCGTGAAACTTAAAAGATAACTTACATCTGGTCTTGTGCTTAAAACTCCCAACTTCGAGGCGTACTTTTTCATCCAATGTGATGCAAATTCTTTTGATATAGGTAGCGTCCTGTTTTGAAAAGCAGAATATTCGATCACTTTATACAGTTACAAGCTTAACTCTGCTAAGTATATATAGTGTTATACGTGGTGTAACTAAGCTAGAATACTTAACGTTCGTTCGAGGCATAAAAAATAGACCAAATATGTGGAGAGTTACACTTTCACCATTACCGCAGACCATTCTAGTATTAAATGGTTGTTGGACCAAAGAGATCTTTCTCGCAGGCTGACCTGCGATCGAATATCTGGTATTCAGTAATGATAATAGGGGTGTACCTCTTCTTCATATGGATCTAAATTCAAACGCATTGAGTAACATTACTTACTTTGGTAGAATTAATGCTCTGAAATACAATCCGAATGTAAAAACTTGTTGGAAAATTGTATATTCTCCCAAATTTAAATATCAGTTCTACTCATGATCTTTCCACTTGGAAATTGGTAATCAAAATTGTTAAAGCAAGCACACAATTTACTAACTGGTTCGCATTTAGGTCAAGCGAAGAAATTTGATAAATTATACAAAGGAAATTCATATTTGAACTTGTGACACATGCAAACAGATTAAGGCATCAAACTTTGTAATCTAGTCGGAAATGGGAAAATCACCGATCATTCTAATTACTTTTTATCGACTTTCTAAGACCTCGGATCAGTATACGAAATACAATTCATATCGCACTCTGATTTGTTGTCTTATTATGGGATACATAAGGACGTATTTGTCATAAAACGGTTAATTCAATTGATTTGCAATGTTTAATAAACATTTTTAAAATCTAATTTGTATTAATTTTAAAGTTTCGTGTCAAATAAAGTGTAAATAAGTTAGATTTTCGGCAATAAATTAGTTTTACCTAGCCAGCTAAAAAAACTGTCTGCGGATTAACAAAGTTTTTAACATTTTTATTTATTGTTAATTTAGGTTTCCTCAAGCCAAAACAGCTAAGTGTAGGGGATATAATAGAAAAATGTTACAGTTTACTTTATCGTTCCGGAAATAAGCAATCTTATCGTGTCTGTACACTTAAACCAATATATTTGGCTGCAAACACCCTGTCAATTTAGATGGAAAATGGTTGGCTTTTCCAAGTCTCCTGCGTTTATGCGAATTGCAAGCTGAGCCGTTTTTTAATTCATTACATTTGATTTGCCTCTTAGCCAAAGTAACCTCTCTGGAAAACGATCACCATTTCACTTCACTTACACGTAATATTTTTTTCGTTCTTTACCAGTATATATGACATAAGAGGAATTTCTGCTATCAAAAACACACTGCGTTATGTTATTATTTTAAACAGACCAATTACAGTCCAACACTTGTAATTAATGTTATAAAGTGCTGAGTTTCAGCACAAAATAAAAATTCTGTCAATACGACACCATTACTTAGTCCAAATTAACACTACATATAACATAATTGAGGAGGCCACCAGCAGTCATCGTTTTGGTCGAAGTTCACTGGTATTCAGAATTATTCTTAATAGATCATTCCGGTTACTATAAAGGCTTACATCCATATAGCATTTTTTTAAAGGAAAATCTACCTGGGGTTTTTTAACTGTTGCCATAATTACATCTTTAAGGTAGTATTTAAATGACTTTACTGCAGCTTCTCACAGTCTAGCGTATATTTGTGCTGCGCTTGGAATAAAATACCAATTAAATTATTACGCTCTGAAGTGAGAAATGAAAAAACGTCATTCGATTGAGTTTTAAGGGATGCATAAGTCTCGCGAAGGTTATTTGAAATAAATTGAATTAACCGTTTTATGACTAATACGTCATGTAATCACCGAAAATCTAATTTATATACACTTTTTTTGACACAAAACATTAAACTTAATACAAATTAGATTTTAAAAAATTTGATTAAAAATTACAAATCAATCAAAGTTGTCACCTTACTTAAGGCATTTCAGCTTCATTTTCATTATGAGCTTCATTTTCAGCTTTAATTATTAAATCATGCTACAGAATTTCCTACCAATTTGAATTTGACCTTGAAAAGTAACTTATTTAACAAGACTGCCGAAAAAGCTACAAACGGTAACTTTAGTTACATGACACCCGGTTATTTTCTTTGTCCGCTTTTTAATTATGTTAAGCTTATCAAGTGCTAAGGTTGTTGGTGCAAACCATCACCAGATCAAGCTGCTAATCTTTGAAAAGCCAACGAAGCAATATAAATATCAGTACCAAAATCTTCAGAAAAGCCACCAGAATCTTTATGAAGTCTGGAAACCTCATATTAAACATGCTCGTGAAAATATGGTTTGGATAAGATAAAAACTTCACTCCATCCAGCCACAATACCCACAGGTACGACGGAATACCAACCAACCAAAACAACAATAGTATATCTCCATAAATCCATAAATCACGTAAAAACAAACTAACACTCTCACCAAACCATAGATAAAGTCTTGCAAAGCCCGCCATTGGAACATCCTTAATAATAACACATCCGCAAACAACCACATTTGGTTAAATCACCGCGACGAAAAAACATTACCTGCTGCCGGCCGATATCCTTTAAATACATATCCAATTCCCTTCAAAAACCACTCAAAACTTATACCAATATAGAATCCACAAATTATCGATCATCAAACCATTATCCAGTTCCCTTTGCTCCAGACGCTAATTCAACTTTGTCCCGAGCTCAAGAAAAATCGTATGGAAATTATTTTGCGTCCAAATCACAATAATCCCTGACCTGGAACCTATACTTATCTTCAAACTCAGAATTCATAGACACAAATATAAAGATAAACTTACAAACCATATTGAATCAGCAATAAACTCCTCTTCATTACTAATCACTAACAAAAACATTTTCAATAGTAGACATACTTCCCGCAATGTAGTTAAATATAAAAGTTCCAACCGCAGCAAGCCTAGGCGAAGCCTAAGCATTGGTAACACTAGATTGATCCTTTGGACTCCCTTTCAAACAGTTTAATAAACCGGGACAATAAAATGCCACCGCTCAAACAGAAAAATTAAGTCGAGTATTTGAATGACAATAAAGCCAACCCTCGCGCGGAACCACCCTATCCTACTCACCAAATCTCTATCCACCTGACAAACCTAAGTTCAAGCAACAAGCTTAAAATTTAACCAAAGAAATAAAAAAAAATTTCAACCAAACCGACCTTTGGCGATCCCACTCATGCAGTAGAACCGAGATAAATTCCTCCAAAAAGTCCATCCAAGACAGGCCACCGGTCACGACAAGCCATTTATCCTAGTAACCAAACACCACTTCCACTACTTCCAGCCTCCTGTAGCATTGAAACTTGCCAAAGACATCCCAATCCATAACTGTACAATTAATCTCAAACTTACGATTTTACCGTTTGTTCTGTCATTAAATTGTTTGCTGCAGCTTTTTTTCGCTCAAGCCCCTGTTAGTTTCATTTCTACGTTCTTGTAAGGTTGCGGATCGCTAACTTACTTGGTTCTAAGTATCGTTGTTTATTCCAAGTATAGTTGAAGCAACCAAACATGTTAAGTTCAGGCTCTATTGTCATGGTTCTTGGCTTTAAGATATAAGTACTAATAGGCTTTACCTCATGCTTCCAGCCCTAGTATATTTAGCAGGGAAACAAACCAACAAACTTATTATTTCTCATCTTTGGCGCACGAGTTCTACCATCAAATACCAATCACTATCACTCGTCTATTTACTTGATCGTCTATTTATGTATCTTAAAAAGAATTTTAACCTTGAAAGCAGTAAGAAATATTTCATAACTTCTTTTTTTAAGTTATAACAAAAACAGAAGTAAAAATTTCCTGTAGTTTATTGTTAAAAAAATTGATGGCTTTCTGAAAAGACCATAAGCTTAAATACTATAAGTGAAAGTATGTACATAAGATTTTTGTGTCGTGTTGTTAAGTTAAATTGCATTTTATTATTTTTCGGGTCTAGGATTACAAAATCTACGAAAAAACGTACTTCTATACTAATATTGATAGATACACACATCTTAAGCATGTATTTTGTAAGACTAACGCCAATTAATTAAAGTGTCTAGACTATATAGGCTTGTCATTTATTATTCAAAACATAAAAAATCGGTATTATGTGACCGAAATAATAATTTATAGCTATACGGATGATTGTAGGTGGTAACGTTCATCAAGAGATCAAAAAAATTCCACGATAAATTTAACTGCCGTGATATTTAAATTAGATCAACAACTTATGCTAATTTATCTTAAACCGTTCATTAATAATTTTCAAGTTTATTATAAATGCAGATTTTATTTATATCATATACAAAAAGTCCAAGAACAACAGTAAAATGATATAGTGATGCTATAACATTAGTAAAAAGCATTGCCGAATTATTAGTGAATGCTTTAAAAATACCAAGGTTATGACGGCAAAACTAGTGTTGTTGGTGGGTATATTAACTATACAAGTATTGGAATTTTGTTGGCCGATTTTTTTTTATGTTTTAATCCAAGCAACCATTTCTTTTTCTCATCTCTTTCGCGAATAATTTAACGTTCTACTTTACACCGTTGTCAGCTATATCGAGGATGCACGAATACAAGTTTACTTTATATATCCTCCAGGCTGCCTGTACTAAAATTGACGATGATTTGGCACATGGACTCAGCACTCCAACAGGTGGGCCATAGGTTCATGGTCATCGATCGCAATCAAGTGATGAAAAATTCCTTTTACAACCCTCCCTGTTGGGATGGTTTACAGTTTCTGAGACGCGAGCTGCCATTAAGTAGACGCAAAAAATACTGCTGGCGATGATGGTCCCTAGAAAAAGAGAACAATCTAGCTAATTGGGTTATCTAGAGCCATTTAAAAGATAGCAAAATCTTTTAGGTCGAAACCGATGAAGCTATAGATTGTTGATGCGGATCAGGTCAACAAATGTCTGTAAAAACCGCTATTTATTATTATAGTTCGAACAAGTAGTTAAATAATACTGTAAATCTCGAGCTAATTCAAAATTGTCCTTATCCGTTCATGAGTAATTCAGTGGCCGATGTATTTAATTTTCGTGGTTGATTAATTTTGACAAAATGCCATTTGATAGTCATGAGGATGTATCATCTACCGACGATCTTCTTTTTTAAATATAGAGCATAATGCGGCAACATTTCTTTCGTCGGGCGTATAATTTTGTTTTGCTGTCCTAATTTTATGATTCACTGGTAGGCTTTTTAGTTTTAAGGTTTAACTTACGTTCATCATTTTTCTGGTTAGCATTCCTTTGCACAGTGTATACATTTACTATCTTTCATAATATTGCTGAGAATCATGTCGCTGGCGTAATAATTTTTAGTTAACTCACCCTAACAAATTGAGTATTAAAGATAGCTAAATACGATCGGTGATCTCTTTTCTTGAATATAGGGCATAACGTGGCAACTTTGCTCTAATCGGACGTATAACGTCGTTTTGCTGTCCGTATTTGGACATTGTCCCATGGTACAATTCTTAAAGTTTTTTCTAGGATTTCAGTGTTTGTATTTTTGACGCTATTACTTCTGGTGACCTTTTATAATTATAGTAACTTATTTTCATCTTGGCTTACTTCCTGTCATAACACTCATCTTTGAAGCTAAGTAAGTCCATTTATTTTCCATTTTAGACTCGGATTAACTCGCTTTTCCAGAACCCACCTAAAATCTAGGTATTTTAAATAAAACGTGTAGCATTTTTTTTACCTTATGACCAAAGGACACAAGGCTTTCGGTTATTGCTTCATACAATTATTTTTCTTAATTTTCCAGCAATCGCGAGCCATAACGCAGATGCTTAGCATTATAGTTTTCAGTCACTACAACAAGGCAAATTATAGAAACACAGCAAGAATCAGCTTCAAACATTCAATTGTGTAGATATTAATGCTATAAGAATGATTCCCAAAGCAAGAAATTTTGGGCACTTAGAATATTTATTAAGGAATTTAGTGTAAAGAAAACAATTTTTTACGGAATAGCTGGACAGCCAATTTAACAACATTAAACTTATAAGAGACTCAGATATAGGCATCGCGCCTTCTAGTAAATAACGGTTTAATTTATTCTTCTTGCTCGGTATATAACCTCGAATAGCAATATGTTAAATCCAAAAAAATAATAAAGAAGAGCCTGTTCCATTTACTTCCAAATTTTCATTAAAAACTTCCGCATTCCAAAAATGTGTTCTAATATTAAATTACCTGATTTATGTTATTGGCGAATCAGCGTTTGAATCTTGACAACGATTAGTTAAAAAAAAATCTGGGAAGTATTCTTATTGCGATAGACTCTACTCTCCGATAAATTTATCCCCTCAATGAATCCGTGTTGAGTGCCATTTATTTACCGCTCAACATAGATTCATACCTTATAAATCGAAATACTAATTTATTAATAAACAATAAAAGGGCCATTACTGGCATATACCGAGTCAACAGTCCGGCTCCAACGGATTCAATCCCGAGCATGTTCTAGAAAACCTAAAGAAGACATGAGTCATCCTCTATCCCGAAGAGCCATCATTGCCGACAGCGACCTCTACGCCTCTACGGCGATAAAAACTCCTGCAACAAATAGATTATTATTCAAAGCCTCATACATTAGATTAAAAAAGTTCAATAGGGCATCTTCTGTGTTATGTTTTGGGCGAAAGTCATATTGCGAATTCGATTAGAATTTTGTTTTTGACAAAAAAGAAATCATCCTTGATTTGATACATTTCTCAAAAAGAAATAGGTCGATAATGGACAGAGGTAGTACAATAGCCGTTTTAAAAAAATGCGGGAAAATTCCACCTTCGATGGTTAAATTAAAAATAAATAGCAGACATTCTACGTTAAGATGAATCACCTTCTCTATTGTTTTAGCGCTTATATTGTCTTTACCACAAAAAGATTTATTTTTCAAATTCTGTACTACAGCTAGTATTATGGTGATACTATTTTTTAAATTAGCAGCAACAGCGATAAAAAAATTATTAAATTCGTTAGCTATAGCCTTTTTATCAGATATAGTAATATTATCACAATTTAAAATATTTAATATCACCGTTCTTTCTCAATTCGTTCCTATAATATCCTTAACAAATTTCCACTGACTTTAAGGATCTCCGTTGCTTTCACTAAATTTGACTTATAATATTTATTATTTTCTAGCTCTACACAAATTTTGACTTCTTTGCTAATTTAATTATAACGATTTAGCAGTTTAATGTTTCTAGGATGTTTCCTGACAGCTTTAGACAAGCTATTGTTTATGCTAATCCGCTTACCTAAATTACTACTATTCCACGATTTTAATTTTTTATTTTTGCTACTTGGGAAAATTCTGAAACTTGTGTTTTCTTGAATATGCATACTAAAAGTCTAAAGCAACTAATAAATCTAAAGCAACCGATAGATCACACAATGAGTATACAGATTTCCAGTTTTCATTATTTAAATCAAATTCTAGAGTATCGTAATTAATTAAATTTTTAGTCCATATCGAATCTTTGTGTATAATCTTACCAGTGATACTAAAATTTAGATGAATCAAATGATGATCTGTGATAATAAAATTGAAAGATGAGGCTTTAACATTTAGTATATCTCTAGATGAGCAGCGTGAGAAGATATGATCAATGCATGTTGTCGAAACTTTCACCACTCTCGTTGGAGTATCTAGTAATGACTCAAGACCGTATGAAGCCATCATAAAGATATAATTATATTGTTGCACATTTTGTAAACCAAACTTGGTTATATCAATGTTAAAATCTCCTATTAAAAAAAAATTTCTATCATTAATTGTTTTTAGCAGGTCATTAGTTTCATCTACAAAACATTTAATATTGCAAAAATGTAATCGATAAACACAAACTAAAGAAAACGATACGTTTCCTAAACAAAAATCCACCTTAAGGATGTCAGCAAATTTAAATACGACATTACTTACCGGACATTCAATATTTTCTAAGATACACCTAAATCTCCTGAGGGATAATTATTGTTGCACCCATCAAATAGCTTATATCCATCAATATTGTATCATAAAACTTCTCATTGCTGTTAGCACTATAATTTGTGGCTTTATATTTGAAACAGATAATTGTGAGCGAAATAGGTCATAATTAGCTCGTATAGAACGGATATTTCGATGAACAATTGACATATTAATTTTTTCGGCACGGTCATTAATGAAGGCAGATAAGTTATTATTATTAGCCACATCAGAACCCTGACAAAGAGACTTAAAAACAATTATTCAAATTAAAAACTTATAAAATAAAATTATAATATGTCCAGATATTTGCTGCTCCTAATAATATTTATGTCTGCACCATCCTGTTTTCTCATTAAAATTGTGCCATTTCTTATCCATAAATATTTATATTTATGTTCCAATTTTCATGTTTTCGCTTCTTTCAACATGTAAAAAGTTAGACACTCAATGAAGTATATTAAATTCTCACTTTTATAACCAATATCCGATGCCGTAATTTTTTTTATTTTTGTTATTTTAAGTACAGTTGCCAGTATTACATCTTTGACGGATCTTCTCACAAATTTTTCATAAGTTGACGTTGTTTCGATTATTTTTTTCTGTTTCTGTTTTGGTTTCAAGAAATTTCTCAATGACGCCTACAACCGTATCTTCAATATTCTCACTAATATTAATCGGAAAACCACAAATATTAATCATATTCTGCATTTTATTTTTGTTTAAGCTGCACAATTTCACCAGAGAGAATTTTGATACTCTCTAACGCTTTCTCTAGCAATTTAAGTTGTTTAGTAAGCTCTCCTGAATTTGTTTCCATTGTCGTTTTCATACTTTTGATTCAACGCATACTTTTGATTCATCCTTAACACCTGTCCTATACTTACAATACCTAAAGCGATTATTAGAAGGCTAAGCAAGTACGTAAGTGCGAGATCTTGCAATAACGGAGGCTAACTACTATGAGGCCTTCGTAAATTTGCGAAAACGCTATATGATCGGAAGCATGGTGGAGCTAATAGATTCATCAAATTATTTATGGAACAGACATTAATTCACTCCGCTAATGCAATAACCATTCGAAGTCTGTTGTAGACTGCTGAATAAATTACAAGAAATTTAAGAGCGCTAAGTAACCGATGTCAGATATGTTACAGGACACCATTCATTACTGCACTGAGATTAATCTTCACAAAAGACAACAGTACAGGGAATATTAGACCAATCAGGAAACATCATCCTCCGTAAATTCTGAATCAATGAGGAAACTTTAACTATGTACGCCCACTACCAATAACAAAGACAGTTATTTTCAATCCCCATCAAGCACTATTTTAGTAGCACTATTGAGTAGTAAGCTCGGGCTTTTTATCGTAAATTTTAAAATCACATATTTCAAAGGCTGTGGCTTTTGAAATTGGATTGGGACGGTGAAATAACATCAACTATGTGCAAATTGATTGAAGGTCAAGAACGTGACCTGTCATGTCTACAAAATGTAAGTATCTCGAGATGGCTGCTGACTTTGAACACTAAAATGAAACTGCATGCATTTTCTCATGCAACTGAAAACGCATATGCCGCCGTAGCCTACTGTAGAACTATCGATAAAACTAGAAATATTAGTGTCAGGTTGATGATCGCAAAAACGAAGCTAATTTAATTAATAGATGAAAACTAATTTAATTTATTACAGCCTACGGCTAAGAGCAATTATTTCATTAATAGATTTTGCTTTCAGGAAACATTTGCTGATACATCTGAATGACACACTGGAGTTGATCATTAGAAATGAAATAATGCAGAGCAGTTCGTCAAAATTGTGATTGTCTTGTGCTAACATCAGTTGAATATTGGCTACCGGAAAACCGGGTCAAATCTGTCATTACTAACATGCCCTTCCTTCCATTACACCACAAAAAAAAAAAAAAAAAACACTTACTATCGATCGCTTAGGTGTCTGCAACCGGGTCGAATCTGTCATAACTAACAAATTCCATCCACTCCTTCGGTTTTGTTAAATGTAACACGGGTGTACGGTGGTGCCCGGCATTCCGGGAGTTCCTGGTTCGTCCTTGGCCGTACACTCTAATCAATCAATCAATCAATCAATTGTCGTTTTCATACTTTTGATGTCATTATATATTATCTCCAAGGTCACACCTTGGGTGGCTCGGTTGCCACATAGTTATCAAGAGTGACCAGTATCTCGAGGTACCGGAAACTTGTAACTCCTTCAAATATGTAGTCACCACTACTAAAATCCATTGTGTTTTGGTCCCTAAACCAGTGATCATATATTTGGTTTTAAACTGTTTGATTTTGAGACCAACGAAAGCCGAGAATTATACAAGTGGATCCAATAGTTCTTTGGCACCATTGCCATTCAGTCCAATTACACAGATATCATCTGCAAATGCCAGAACCTGATGTTGGACTGTCGGTACAAGATAGATTGAGTCATAGGCCTGTTGGAAATCCAAGAACACCTAATATACGTCACGAACTGTCTCGTAATATTTAGAAAGAACCATCCTCAACGAAAAAACTTTGCCACAATAGTTTATGCATTTTGAGAGATCTCCTTTTTTAAAGAAAAGGGCACAACGTGGCCACCTTCCAATCATCAGGCATAACTTCGCTTTGCCATACCAATCGACTAAGGTCGACACGATAATTTTACAAAATATCCCCTCCCAATATTAAGAGCATGGAATTAATACAATCAATTTCAGGAGAACGGTTTTAGTTAAGTCTCAGCAAAGACAGTGTGAATTCCTCGTAGGATGGACTCACTATGGGCATTGTCGCAGTCTGTATCTAACAACTTTCAAACACAGATTTTGATACTTATTAATCATTGACTCGTTGAATAAATCAGAGAAATGCTCTTTCCAAGTGTCGAGCACTGCATCGTATTAACACGGAGGTTTCCATCCTGATCCCGAATGCTGATAGACTTAGGTCTGAAGGTAAAGTGTAGTTCAGTGACTTCTTTAAAGAAATTACGTGAACTGCGCTCGTTGCTGAGTTGTCGTACTCTTAAGACTTCGGCCTTCTACGAGTGGCGCTTCTCCGAGAAAAGACTTCTTTATAGGCTATATTCTGTTGCTCGATAGCAAGATGACATTTTTGGGTTTAATTGAAGTGTTCAATACTCCCATAGAGCGTTTACACCACCAGAACGAGGATTGATTTTCATAATGCTACTGCTAACATGATTCTGATATTGTGCTTTGTCAATTCCGTTTCGTTTCTTGATGATCACTGCCTACAAATTTGGCATCCGACCTATAAGATTTCACATTTTGGCCAATTTAACTGCGGGACGTCTAATGAGGGTATGTCTATGTTTTCAAGTGGATATTTTATAAGGAAAGGAAGTATGTGCTAGCCAATATGAGGTCATACACGATCGCAAAATGCATCATTCTTTCCCCATTATCGGTTGGTAGATCGTATCGGGAATACGGACCTATGTTTTCACACAAGTCAGTCTGATTTTTGCCAGCTCTAGCATTAAAGTCACCATTCACTAATTTTACGTCGTGCTCCGGTATGGACCCCATTAGATCATCCAAATAGTTGTAAAATAAGTCTTTATCTTTGGTCTTTATAAGTTTTTATCGTTGGCTTATATCAGTGGGTGCATGAATACAAATATTTGACAGGTTGGCTAGTTGCATGCGTAAACGATAAGTAATTATATTTCTAACTAATAAGTTTTGTTTCAGGGGTTTTAATCCTAAGTCATTTTTAGTGTTATTTTAAACAACCAGGAGAAATCACTTTATTCTATAACGAGTCGTTTTCGTCGACCACGAATTTTGCACTATATATTTTACTCTCAAAACATGTCTCAACACTCTTAATACACACAAAATTGTAATGTATATGAATTACAGATTCAAAAAGTTATTAACCACAAAAACCAAATGAAATAACCGTTAAACTGACAAAGTACGTCATTGTTTCATTCACAGAGAACTCTAAAATTTAAATATGTTATAGATTCATGTTACAACAAGTGTAATGAAAATCCTGGGCACCTTTAACTTGTGGATAGTTACTTATCGGTACTTTGGCAACATTTATCAGGCGATTTGAGTAGTGATCTGCAATTGAATTTATTTATGGTTAGGATATATAATCACCAACCGTGATCCCGATATCTATGCAAAAAATATTTAAGGTTAACATTAAATTACACCTTAGCTATTGTAAGCCACTGAAAGGTACATCTAACATTTATATGATTATAATATTAGTGTTACGTGCTATAATTTCCTTGTACTATAAACAAAACATCTGTAACAAGACAAAAATTCAAATAATTAGTCGAAGTGACAAAATGTTTCTTTAATGCCTATATAATTTCCTACATAAAATTATCCAACCATAAGCATGTCACTATTTTAAGTGTACATGCTTAAGACATACATTTTTAATTAAATTATAACATTCTTTATATATACTGTATTACGGTAGGTTTAGATAGTTAGTTAATTATCTAATTATTCTAATGCTATAAACAGAAATAGGAAAGTAATGTTCAGCCAAATTAATTAACTTAATTAAATTAATTTAATTAATCAACAATGACTGTCGTTGGTATAAATAATGGCATATTTATGTACGATCAGGTGAAGCAAAGTAGATACAAGGGTCCCAGTGTATTAAAATGTGTATATACTTCTTTTAAAGTTTTTTTATGTTAACACTTTTGACTTTCGTCTCTCGTAAAGATGCATGATAACACTGAAGAGTTACCTATCGAGTTATTAAAAGTGGCTCTAAGCAAAACAAAAAACTATTATATGGCTCCTATATTTACCGTTCCACTCAATATCATTTTTCATAAATTCAATGTATTTGTCTAGCATGACCTCCTTAGAATATCACCATAGGAGGCAACTACCTACATCCTTTAATAAAGTTATAGTGCTAAAAAGATCAACAAAGAAAAACTGTATATCGCCGTTATTTAACTAGACCCCACTTACAATAAAGGTCGTACGTGGTTTACGATTGGCATGTGGAACATTCAAATACGTCTCGAAGTCAAATTAACCATGTGTTAATTTCTAAGAGACGGTCTTGGTTCATCGAAAATGTGTGGCCAAATTTGCAGGGCAGTGAACTTCAACTATGGTCACTGCTAAATTAAGATGGCCGTTTTCATACAAGTCAGGAATCACAGAAAATGAACCTTGCGTTTTAACTGTCAAGATGAGAATAACAAAATCTTGTTATCAGTAGAATTATTGAAATCCATCACCGTCCTGATGATGTAAACGTTCTATGGGTGATATCAAAAACTTCACTTGTCAGCGCCAGTGAAATATGGTAAAAATGTACCCAAAAAATATTGGATTGATGAAAAGGACGTCTTACTGACGAGCAACAGAATATAGCCAATAAAACAGCTCGAATATATTTTACAACCGCACGGAAAAACAAAACTGTCCTTGCTAAGAGAACCGCTAAGCAAATTTGTAGTCGGTAAAAGCATGAATGGTGGTAGGCTGAAGTCTTAAGGCACAACAAATCAGCAATGAGCTTAGTTCTCGTAACTTTTTTAAAGGAGTCACTGACCGCACCATACCTTCAGATCTATAAGGATTATTGCCATTCGGGACTAGGGTAGAAATCTCTGTAGTAACATCGATCCAATACTCGACACTTGGAAAGAGTATTTCTCAAATTTACTCAATGTTAAACAATTGTCAAAATCTGTATTTGAAAGTGTGTATGGAAGACCCATCTTACGAAGATTTCGCTCTGTTTAAGTACAAACTAAAGCAAAATCGTTCACCTAGAGTTAATTGCATCAATTCCGAACTCTTGATATTCAGAGATGATACTTTGCGAAATTTTACCTTTTCGACCTTATTCGAATAGTATACCAAAGACTTAGTTATGCCCAATAAATGGAAAGTGGCCTCGCTATGTCCTACATAATAAAGGAGATTATTACTGTCGTTTTACATAAACGCACATATTTGACAGGTATTTATAGACATTGCAAAGCAAACCTATGGCTATTGCAATGGATTGAATCATTGGATTGTTGAAAAACCAAGAACACCTGATACACATCGCGAAATGTTTCGTAATATTTAGAAAAAATCATCCCCAGCGAAAAAACTTCATCAGTGACTGACCGGTTTGGACGAAATCCTTCTTGGTAGTCACGTACAATTTTCTCCATAACGTGATTCTCTCCAATATTATGTAAGACAGTAATTTGTATGTTGTGCAAATGAGAGTTATTTTTTTGTATGAGGACTAATGAGTAATGCTATTCTAGCTTATATATTATAGTTTACTTAATAAATTTGAAAGGCTTAGTTCGCTTAAGCCTTCTGACAATGTTCGAATTGTTTAGAAGCTGTAATGTCTATAGTCTTTTTTGATGTCTTCTAGCCTAATTTTGTCTTCCCCTGCAACTGACTCAGTTTTCAAGTCCTTTTGAAAATCACTATTTCTAATATACCAATAAGCGTTTACTATGTTACATTTACAATAGTTCGCAAAACTTTGTTTTGGAACTTTATTTTGCTATATTTAGAGCATCCCCAAAGCGGTATTTCGTAGGTCCACACAGGTTTCAAAATTTGTTTATAAAGTAAAAGTTTATTACTAGTAGACATTTGGCATTGTCTGTCTATTAGCATAATATAAATACATATAGTACTATGCCATTATAAAAAAAAAACAATTTACCCATTGATATTTCAGATGTCGGGTCGATAGGATATCGTCAAAATTTAGAATAAATATATAACATTTAGGCGATTATACATATACAAATACTTTGATTATTTTAAAACGACACCAGTAGCGACATCTTACACAACAATGGTACAATATTTTCCGGAACTTCATAGTATAAACAATATTTTCCGGAACTTCCGGTTCAGTTTGATAGTCCATTTTTACATTATCTTTTAGTTTTTTTATTTCTCCCTCGAGAATTTGTATCCATTTCTATCCATTTGATAGAAAAATTTCTATCCATTTGATAGAAGCACTAAGTTCTTTATTTTCTTGTCTAGATTCCGCTAGAGCTATGAGTAAATCCTCAATTTTAGGGCTTTTAATATATTTTTGAGACGATTTAGTCGTCCTTAGCTGTAGTGTATAACTATTTAAATTTGATGGCCGTAATGTTAGAGATCTAATTTCCCTACTCTTGTGAAAGATGTCAGGCAAACTTTAATTCATTTCGTGACTGTCTATATCTAGCAATAGTTAGTTTCCGAAGAGACCTGTGAAGAGTGTGGATTTTCCTATCATTCTTGACTCCAACTGATCATTTGTTATAAACATAGATGAATTACGTTTAAATCTTCTATTTAATTCGTTAGTCACTTCATACGAGTTTAGTTCAGGCAATCTTGGTCTTATTTGATTTTGATGAGGCCTCAAAAAACCTCTTTCCATCTTGATCAAATGCGTCACTTTCCCTTGACGTTCCGTGATAGATCGATATAACCAGCGAAGACCTGAGCGGTAGTTTCTTGCATGTACTGGCTAGTTGAGTTCAAATTTGGGAAAGTACTTCCCTTTCTCTCTCGATGTACTCGGAAATAGCAAGACTAACGCTATCTTGGGCCGTCGCTCATAAAACAGTTCACTTGGTGATCTATTTGAGATCGCTGGTGTTACTCTCTCCTGCTAAATGTTCCTTCATTTACGACTTGATTGTTCATACAAACCTCTCATTTCCACCGTTTGACGCTGGATCAAAAAGCGCTGTTGTCAAATATACATCTCCGATAGATAAATAAAAATTTGCGAACTCCTGGCTTGTTAACAAGTTCCATTATCACTAACGATTGTGTCTGGCAAGCCTTCGATTGCAGATAATGGCTGTATGGCACGAACCGTCGTTATGGTCAGTAACAAGCTCAAACATCCGACCATACAAGTATTGATAGAACTTGACATAGCCGAGCACTATAGACAGGGCCACCTTTTCAATTTGTGAATATCTTTGCTGAAGGTTGCATAGACACTATCAAGCTTTGTTTTTGTTGGAGCTAAAATCTGCGAAAAATTATGGATAAAACGATTATAGTAATTAACCTTACCCAAGATCGCTTGGAGCCCTTTAAGGTTGTTTGATTTCGACATTTCGGCAATAACTTTCACACGCTCATAGGATAGACGGATCCCTTTCTCATCTAACATATGCCCTAAGTAGTCAACTTTCGGTTGAAAAAATTTAAACTTTTTAAGGTTACAATGGAGATTTGCTTTCAAATTTTTATGATGCTCTTCCTCTGACCAGTCACTATGATATCATCAAGGTAAGATGACCTGACTCAGTCCCGCCGTTAGCTGTTCCACAAATCGTTGAAAAATGGCTAGAGCAATAGCTATACCACACGAAAAACGCTGATACTGATACAGACCAAAAGATGTCGTTATCACAACCAGCATTCAATTCTAATTGCAAGTATGCCTCACGAAGATCAATTTTTGAAAATAATTTTCCTTCTTCTTGACGATGGAATAGTTCTTCTACTTTGGAATGTAGTTCGAATGGAATTGGGCGAGATTTTGGTGTAATTTTGTTGATAAGTTTGCTTTAAACAGACTGCAATATCCTAAACTAGGCTAAAAAATGGCAGCATACTTAGAACAAAGTACTTCTTTCTTCTTTGTCCATGTTTCTCAATGTACAGACCTCATCATCTCCACGAAATTTTTGTCTTGTTTTTTTTTATACCGACGACCACCAAATGAACGACTAAACGAACCACCGTTAAGACAAAAGGAAGCGATGTTTCCGACCTTGTGGCATTTATGACATTCACCTGCCAAAAACCAGCATTTACTTTGATCATGATTTTTTAAGCATCCTGAATAATATCACAACCTCTCACTTGATGACTGTCGCGTTCCTCTGGCTGGTGAACGAAATTCTCTCGATTGTGACCATCCTCTACCATTCCATTCCCGCTGGTAGCTCATTTACTTCACGTATAACGAATTATCGTTAACATTTTTCAAAACTTCTATCATTTGTTGGGTGCTTTCAGACGCTTTTGCAATTTCGATCACATCCTTCAATGATGGATTATTGTTTTGCAAACAAGTGGTATTTACCGGTTTGTGAATTAAATGCATCACAATCATGTCCCGTATTGCAAAAGAATACACATGTCAAAATACGATTTCTGACATATGTGCACTTAAACTCAGAGTTCTTAGCGGCTTCTCGTAAATCTGCAGTCCAAGATGCATACGTATCCTCCAGTTTCATTCTCATTTATAGAAACTTGAATCTCGCCGCCAAAAATTGTATAGTAGTTCCATAATATCCGGACAACTTCTCGTCAATCTGCCGGAGTGATTTTGTATCAAACTGTTCTTCTTCATATGATTAAATGAGGTTGTGATATGATACCTCCGACCCAAGCTAAGAAACATGATTTCTTCCGAGCTCTGTTCTTCCGTGCGATTGTAAAACGTATTCGCGCTGCTTTATAAGCTATATTCTGTTGTTCAACAGCAATACGACACTCCTCATTAAATCAATCATTTCTGGGTTTAAGTTTTACGATACCTAGAGTCGCCTAGGCAGCACCGACAACCGAAGTTTTCAATACCTTCCATAGAGCGTTCACATCAACAGAGTGGTTTCCACAATGCTAATGCGTTTACAATATTATTTTATTATGGTTTTTAATTATCCTTTATCAGACCTTCGCAGTTGAAACTTAAGTTTGGTTTTCCTGTGATCCCTAACTTGTACGAAAACTGTAATCTTAGCTTTGCAGTGACCAATTTGATGATCATTGCGTACAATTTTGGCAGCCGACCAATAAAATCTTACATCTTGGATGATCTGAGACCTTCCTTTAGTAATTTACACATATGGTCAATATAACTTCGGGACGTTTAATGAAGGTGTGTCCATGTTTCCAAGTGGATATTTATATGAGGAAAGAATGTGCTAGCCACAGTGAGGTCATGCACGATCGCAAAGTACATCATTCTTTCCCCATAATTTTAGTCTCTACATAAATTAGTCTGATTTTTGCCAGTTGTAGCTTTAAAGTCACCTATCACTATTTTGACATCGTGCTCCGGTGTGGATCTCATCAGATCATCCAAACTGTTTTGCACAGGTTGCCTAATCGTAATCATAATGTCGATTCGCTATGGATCAGGAAAGGTGGATCAGGAAACTTAACGTGATTTAATTTTGTCTAATTTTGACCATAAGACACATTAATTGGAATAATTTAATTTCATTGGCAGGTGAAGAGCATTTTTGCGTAGGACACGTAGAAGGTATGATATTTAAACTTATAGTTCGAGCGTCCTTAGTGCAAAACTCTTTATACCATAAAAATTGCGCGCAGAATCATTCATATCTCATATCGAATTGTTATTTGTATACTTGAGTGTAAATACCGAGGGCATACATACAGAGAATCTCTTTTGAGTTAAAGCCACTCCAGGGGTTAAATCTATATACAATTTCGATTTATAATTAGTTTTTGGTGTCATATCTAAACACATATACGAGTAACATATTCGTAAGGCGATTATTGATTAAATGTTGTTATTGCTATTTTCTGTTACTACAAAAAAAAACTTGATATTATATTAAAAAAATGTAATTGATTGCGAAATTTTAGCGAAAACGAAAACATAATATCAGCAACAACATTTATACTGCAATTAAAAATTAAAATTAAAAAAAAAACATAAACACAACGAACGACCTTTAAGGACGGTTAATACCATCTAGTGTTTTTGGTATGTCTTACATTTTGTTTTTTTTTTTTTGTTGTTGGTACACATAACTTGTTGTTTCGGTTTTGGACTATGAGTTTCGTGTAAAGTAGTGGTCGTTGTGTGTCTAGTGCGGTGTTATACTCCAGCGAATTTTTGATTTAATTAAAAAAAAAAATTGTTTTTCTGTATTAATTGTCAAGATTAAGAATCGTGGCGTATCGTCGGAGGTAATAGAAAATCTATCAACCATATCACTGATTTTTTGCGGGATGTACATTGTACATACGTTTAGTAATTCAAAAGATGTTGTATCTATAAAAGAATAGTAATTTAGAGGTCTTTCGGTATGGTGAACGAAAAAAAAAATTAGGCCAGATTATAATACACAAATTGATAGTTAGTCATGGTCGAAAGAATTAATTATTTTATGTTCATGTAAATATATAAATTAAGATCTTAAAAAATTTTATTTATTTTTTTAGTTCTTTTAGGATATAAAGTGAAAATTTTTTTTCTCATTATTGTTAATCAACTTTCACTCGTTTCGTTTAGCATAACATATGT
Organism: Tipula confusa; assembly: GCA_963556175.1. Lineage (NCBI taxonomy): Eukaryota > Metazoa > Arthropoda > Insecta > Diptera > Tipulidae > Tipula > Tipula confusa. Next base: position 117,681,736 of record OY744477.1, read on the forward strand.
GGGTGAGTCATAATATGCTAACTTTAAATATTGGTATATCCTGGTAAATTTATATTTTATACTTTAATATTTTATGGACCTAAAATAAAATAAGTTTACAAGCAATTGGTAGCATGGTTAAAACTGTGGCACTACTATCGTATGACACAGAGGTCAGAACTATATTTCATTTCAGTAAGTAATGGAGGAGTAGCCTCATCTGCACTTGATACTTCCTGTTTCAATAAATGAAAAGCTTTGGAGACAAACACCGTATAACATCATAGGTTAGGTTAGGTTAAGGTGACCGTCCAAAAGCACTTACTTACTAAAACCAATTTGAACTTCTAACAAAGCAGTGGATATATCTAACGCACAGTTTACTGTGATTCGTCAGATCGCACAAGCGGTGAGTTCCCAAAAAGTTTTAGTCTGTTTTGAGCCAGACTGGGATAAGTTCATAACAAATGTAGTACTGTTTCCTCCTCTTCTAAATCCTTGCAACTTCGACGGTAATCATGAAATAAAACAGCAAGTCTACTGGCATGCTTACCGATAAGACCGTGTCCAGTAATGACACCCTCAATTATGCTAATATTACGCCATTTCATAGATATTAACTGGTTAAACCTTTTTAAGTCCAAATTAAGCCAAATCTACATAGTAATTACACATGAGGTAAAATTTGCCCATCTTTTGTTCTTAATTTTATAATATTCTTCTTTAAGGAGCAGTTTGCACATAGCAAGTAGAATTTAATTATCTACTTTCTATGGTAAGATGAGTAAATTGTGCCTTGTCGCGCAAGTCCATCGGTTTTCATATTCCTCGTAATATTGGCATGCCCTGGTACCCATATAAGATGGATGTTGAATTGTTCAACCATCTCGTTAAGAGATGAAAGACAGTTCCGGACTTGCTTGATTGCTATAAGCTCTGCTTGAAAAATACTAGAGTGATCAGAAAGGCGGAAAGAGATTTACATTTATTTCTTCGCAGAAAACCCCACGCCAACCTTTCTATCATTTTTCGAGCCATCTGTAAAGTGTTTAATAAAAGCTGCCTCTAAAACTGCTCCACTCGCCCAGTCCTCTCTGGAAAGAATATCAGTTAGAAATTTAACTTCGAGGGATTATGTCGAGATGGTATAGTCGATAGATTTGGAGATTTATTTATTCGTTAGAATAGAAGAGTGTCTCATAATGTTACAGGACCATAGAGAAATTGATTTTAGCCTTATAGCTGTGCTCCCAGCCACGCCAGGGTTGCTTGGCCATGGTATTAAAATAAATGAGATAAAAAAGAATCTTTAGTGCTTGAGCGGGAGTGCTCTTAAGTGAGCCACTTATACACTAGGCAGCAGTTCTTTGCACTTTCATCAACAACTTTGGGTTTGCCACTGTATTTAAAAGGCAACCAAACTGTAACTCCATCCATTAGAATTGGTCTAACTACAGAAATGTAAAGCCAATGTACGATGTGAGGCTTAAGCTTCCATCCTTTTCAATGGCATTTTTACAGGAGTAAAGTGCTATTGTAGCGTTGTTAACGCTTTCCAGAATCTTTGGCTTCCAGCCTAAGAATTTCGCTTTGTCTGCGATATTTAAAACAACTCCATTGAGAGATGGAGGGTCAAAACGAGGAAGCTGATCATCCTGGAAAAGAGAACCAATTCAGTCTTAAGTGGTTTAACACTAAGACCACAACTATTGGTCCATTTAGTTAGGTTGCCAAGAGTTTAATAACAGGTCATTTATAACCAAGTTCCAAATAAGGGTGAAATACACCACCTTGCGGTGTACCCCTACTTACAAATTAACTAAGCTTCCAAGTGCCACATCAACCCCCAAATTTGAAAGTGCCTGTGTGATCGCCTCTGATTTGACATTATTAAAGGCACCCTCTATATCACAAAAGGTCACCAAAGAGGATTCCTTATATTCAAGAGATTTCTCGATAGAACATAAGACAGAATGGAGAGCGATTTCCCCTTACATATGCATGCCGAGACCTTGACAGCTTTACAGGTTTGATTAAGCCTTTGAGATAAGCATCGATTTGTCTTTCTAAAATTTTCAAAAAATAAGAAGACAAGAAGATAAGCTAATGGGCCTAAGGTATTCAAGATTACAATAAGAGCGTTTTCCTGCCTTAGGTATAAAAATTACATATACTTCAGTTCATTTCTTTGGAATATGACATAGTTCGAGGCTAGTTTTAAAACTCATTTCAAGCCAGAGAACAGTTAAGTCAGTGGTATTTTGGATATCATCAGGAATGACACCATCTTGACCTGCAGACTTGAAAGGCTTAAAACAGTTTACTGCCAACAAGACATTTTCTCTGTTGACAATTTTTCCCGCGAGGCTAGTAGCCCTATTAGTCTCTGAAAAATTTGGATAAAAATCGAAACAGCACAGAAAATGAGTTTCCAGAAGAAGCTCCAAGGATTTCTTACCCGTTGAATGGAGATAACTTGGAATGGCCAAACAAGTAGATAATATCTTATGTATAGGCTTACAGCCTACATTACAGATTAATAAATTAGTACTTAAAAGATAATCAAAAAGTGGCTCACCTCTCTCATTTGTATCAGAGCTTTGCCAGATCGTATGATGTGAGTTCACACTACAACCAAAGATGAATCCAACCTTCCGTACCTGCGCAGTTATTACTAGACCGCACACATCTGCAGGAGGTCGGTTTACTCCATCATACGGCAAGTATGCTGACATAAGCCTACAGCAATGCCATCTTTTAATATTAGGAGTAAAAAGAGCAGCTGACGCTGCCTTACAGTGTAGTTGAATCAGAGTCCATATCGACTTCGCTCCATGACTAGTGACTCCATTTATAAGGACAACTCAGTGTCGAAATAAATCGTTACCTCCATCTTTTCAGCGTAGGCCTGCATATAAATTGGGCAACCGTCCTCAGACGAAGTTCCGTCCATTGCAGAAGTACCTTCATCTGGTTCTGATGACCCTAACTTAGCAGCCTCATCCTTTTTGGAGTCTTTCAAAGTGACTGCACTAAAACCAAATATAACACCACATGTCTTGGCTAGCACTGCTAACGACTGTGTGTTAATGATGATGACAATTGATCTGTGGTCGTCTTTAGCTTCCTCCACTCTGGCTATCGTCCAGTTAGAAGTTGGAAAATCCGGATTGCAAATCTGCAACTATTCCAAAATAGTCTTTGGATTAGTCAGTCCCGCAGGGATCCACGTACGAGCTCTCAACCTACTAGGAATATCTTTCATCACAATTACATCAAGCCTGGCTCTGGAGCCTGGGCTTTACCTGGCTCTGGAGCCTGGGCTGCTGATCACCTTTTTGTAAAGATCCAGAGATCTTTAATTGGCACTGGCTTTCAATTTGACATGGTTTCTATACCATCCTCTATCCCAACACATAGAAGCCACCCCGGAGATCACCTTCATAACTTTAAGGAGCGAAGAGGCTAAAGCCTTTTACGCTTTTCTCCAACTAGCAAATTTTGCTATGAAACCTATTGTTCTAGACAACCCGAAAAAAACACATCATTTTCTGCGCCTGCCAAATACCTCCTCTTAGAGATTAATGCACCATCCGCTTAAGATCGGCTCTCAACACGTGTCCTAGCCAGTGGCTCGCTGTCCTTTTATTTTATCAATAAAATTTCATTAAACTCTTAATCTCATGGTTAAACAGAATTCGGTAAGTGTCGTCATTGTCGCGTTTGGAACCATTTGGGCTCAACTATCACTTCCATACATGACGACGGCTCTGATCAACACCTTGTAAAACTCTGGCTGTAGGCATTTGTAAGGTATTTAGACCTTGACACTGAACGTAAGGCACACAAATTTAATGTATATACACTTTACTTGGCACAAAACTTTCAAATTTATACAATGTTGAAAACCAGAAGTGTTGATACAAAAAAAATCTCTCACGTTGCAAGATCAAATTTTTAATATTTTAAAGTCAGATTTATGTTGAGAAAATTGCCCTTAAACTGCGCATCATTTGTAAAATCCGTGCAGTAAAGAAAGCAAAAACTTTCATCCAGATAACAGGGTTGAATTTCATTTAAATTACTAAGGTTGGAATAGTGCCCAGAAGATTTCAACTTTTACTTTAATGTTTAAGCCGCGCAAAGGACACACAACTACGAAACGAAAAAAAAAATCGGAAACATCAAGGATCTTCAATCCGCCAGCTTGACTTTCACCAAGGTTATGTTATGTTTGACTACACCAATATTTGAAGAAAACATTTGAAGACATTCTGGTACTGGTCCATTACTTTTATTGCTAGTTAACCATTTCGCTTATTTGGATATAAATGAAATTTATAAATCAAAGGGTAATAGGCTCGTATTTTTATCAAGTCTACCGCATTTATAAGAGATGGATTTTATAGAAGTAGAAATTTATAACCGCTTTAACCTTCACTTTATCGGGCAAAAATATTCTTAATCTTGACAGAAAATACCCCGATGTAGAAATGGAGATTGCTTATATTTTAGAAGGAAACGATTTAGATACAAATGATTTGGAGGATTAAAATTCGAGATCTTGAGAAAAAACTAGGGTCCGGTGTAGTTGAAATGTTGTAATAGCATTAAATTGTAATGTTTGATTAATCGTGTGTATTGAACCACTTATCATAAGAGACACCTTTTTCGTTAAAGGTACTCTTTTTTTGTTATAATTTAGTACCCGAATTCTTTAAGGCTTCTTTTACCTTTTCTTATTTTGATTCCGACAAAAATCTCTTTGCTGTACGTATATTTCTATTACTATTGATGCTTTTTATACATATTTTACTTTAACCATGAACAACGAAGTCCTGTCGTAAAATATCCATCTTCTATTATAAATAGAACTACATAATCATTTGAGAAAATTTTTGAAATTTAATTTCAACAAATTGCTAGAAAACATCGTCCCTACCGTTTTTTGTTACATTTTTTAATTTACTCTTTCGCAATTACTTAAATTTTCATCCATTAAATAACTTAATATGGTGAATAAACCGTAAACTTCCATTACCGTGTCTATAAAGAGACTTTCGTAACCATTTGCTAAAATTGTCTGTAATCGTTGTAGGTGGTCCAATAAACGTTTATACACATGTTTTTGTCACCAAATCGGTTTATGACCAGTGACAAATCGGTTATTTGACTTACGACAAGTGTCTTAATTAAAAGCATACTTCATTTTTTTAATTCGTTTTAGGAAGCGATTTCAATTCAAGATTAAATCTAAAATTTTAACTTTCATGCCATCATATTTTACCGTTGCATAATTAAAGATTGATTTATATAAGAGTCTGGGGATCGTGAAAGTTTATACAGATAAATCAAAACTATAGCAAAAAACTAAAATTTATTATACTATAGCAAAGCATTGATTTATTATATGTCTTATGTCAAGAAGTGCTTTCGATTTTCCAAGTAAGACGTCCATTTATATACGTTTGTATCAATTATTAGGTATATGTTGTGTTTCGGTTCCTTGAACAATTACAGAGCATCTCATTGTCGTACTCCTTTGCTAATTGCAATAATAATCCCTGGTAATCACTAACAATTTTCTTCGCTTTAGAGAGGTGATACTCTCTAATATTCTGTAAAACAGTATTTTGTATGCCATGCAAAGGGAAGTTATGTCGTGATTTTTTTCTAAATTTGAGATGTCCTGTCTTTGACGTAGGACATAATTTTTTTTTAAAATTGTATTTGCAATAGCACTCAGGAGAGCTTAAGTATAAGCTGAAGATAAACCTCTAGAACCTCAAATGTTTCTGACTTAAAGCCAATCTTGAATTTTGTGGCAAAGAAGAAAATTCCCACTCCCTAAAATTAAAGAACCATAAAAGCGAACTGCTCCAAATATTTTAGAAGCTGGAAAATGATTATGGACTCAATGTTTGCAAGGACTTTAGCGACAACTACAGCGTGAATCTAATGCAACGCATCAACGAGCTGGCTAGAAAGATAATCGAAGCTGTTAAATTAGAATCACCTAAATTGGAGTTTGGAGCAAAATTTTGTGCGAAAAGATTAGCTTTTTCTTGGGCAGTAGAAAAAATATTGTCCCCAACTTTCAGAGGTGGTATAGATGACTTCCTATACTATCTAAGAATTTGTCCTTGTACGAGCAAAATACCAAAAGGTCCACTTACTATAGTCTCGGTTTAAAACTTGCTGCAGCTTTTCTCGCTGAAACCTTTCGTGATTTTTTTTTAGCTTGCGATATTGTTCAGGTTGCTAGGTTGCTAGCCGTCTTAAATTCAGCTAAATCTTCAGTTCAAGGGTATTTTACATGCTTGCGGTGCGAAGCTTCTTTATTAATGGTTTAAGTGGTGGTTCTTGCTCTGTAATTGTGATTATGGACAATAATTGTGGACTATTTGATTTTTTGGCTTAAAGAAACTGGAAGAAATAATACGCCCCATTTTTGAAAAAACTCAAGAATTCTTGAAAAAAAATGTTCATTCCAACCTAGTCCGCATTTTTATTTTAAAATTTGATTTAGTATCAAATCTACAATAAGAGGCTCTTTGAAATATTCGGGCTTCGATAAAGGTGACAAATTAGCAGGGTGTGATCATAGCATTAATGGTCTTCCCTATTAATGCGACCAGGTTGCTAAAATAAAAATAAACGTATGTAAGTCTGAATATATATGATCCAGTTCGATATTGTAAGATATGTTTCTATTTGGGAATGGCATAGATCAGTTATACTTTTATAGTATAAGTTGACTAATTGTATGCCTAAATGTAGTTTACACTATAAAGTTATGTGTAACTTTTTACCTGTGGGTCTAAAAGAAATTCAACTGCAAGATTATCAAGATCATCTTCACTGTACAGAAAGTATAACTTTGAGATACATAGACTACTATTTTTGGTCATCAAAGTTCTTGGCGAGCAACGAATACTAAATAGTACTCTTTCAAGGCTCATATTGCGGCGTCACACGCGGTATGTTTTCTCAATTACTGCTCATTTTACGAGACTTATTAAAATGTATGCTGGGTTCGAAAGAATCTTCTGAAAGCTTAAGCAAAAATAAAATTCAGCACAAATAAGAACAAAGCGAAAATATAGATATTAGCCTAACCGATGAGATTAAAGGCCTTGAGGCTGAAATCAAATCGTTAAGCAAAATCAGTATTGCTGAGGGTAATATAGGCTTTACGAGGACCTCAGTTCACACAGAGATGATGGGATTGCAATTTGCCTCGGGTTGTCAGAGTACAAGTTAACTCGGATTTTCAGAGTACAACTCATTGTTAACAAGGAAAGGAAGCTTTCTTCGCTAATGGCAAGATAGTATAAATTCCTAAATACAGAGTATAAAGTTAATAAATTCTGCGGCGTATTTCCCATCAAAAATGGCAATAATAGCAATATAAAGAGACCACTTAGCCCAAAGGCATTGAGTTTTTTTTTAACTATGGAAGAGCCTGAGGCTTAGAATGTTAATTATAGAAGTTATGGTAAGCCAAAACAATGACAAAATCAAATAAAACGACCTTAACCTTTTATTTCCAAACTAGAGCTAAAATTCTGAACAAATATTGCATAGTATACTCCTAAGTTTACTCCTTTACTCCTGCAAAGTAAAGCATCCAATTTGTGAAAACCACAAAGGTCGGACATATGACAATAAATCATGTTCAAAGAAAGCACTAAGGGCTAAACTTGTCAAGAAAAGCTGGTAAAGCACCCAGTCTCGATAATATGTCGAAATCGAAGTGATACAAAGAGCATGGCCTATAATATAACCTGGCATTTCACGCTTTCTGAATGAGTATCTAAAAAGAAAAAAAATTCCGAAAGCTTGGAAAAACGGCAAAGTATTTATCATTAAATCCTCTAGACCAATCATGATACTATCACTCTTGGGTATATTAATCGAGAAAATAATAATTGGCAGGTTAATGTTAATGTTTGAGAGGAGTGGAAATTATAATGACAAGCAGTCAGATTCAGATAAAATTAGCCCACAAAGGATGCTATAATGAAAATGATCAACATAGTCAAAGATTCGGGGCAAAAATACGTTCTTGAAGTATTTCTTCACGTGTCTGGAGCTTTCGATTAATATGTGGTGGCCTAGTATTATGAGTAAGTTGAAAAAGATTAGATTTCCAGCAAATCTTCCGTACTCGTCTTCAATAGTACCTATCATGAATGCCAATGTCCAAGTAGTAGCACCCGCGGACGGTAAGGTAATATTTTTAATATGCAACTTTCGTCTTCCACAACAATAATGTTCCAACATAAAGGAACGCTCGATATCAGAAGGCCGCTTTTCGTGTATGTGAATGTATTAAAAACTAAGATAATCAAATCAGTAAAATACCTTGATGTAGATTTGGCGAAAGGGTATGTCATATATGTACACGTCATATGTCAAAAAGATTGTAGAAAGCAATAAAAAAATATTTTTCATGCTGAACCGAGTTGCAAAGGCCTAGTGGTTGCATTAATTACCTTTGATTGTGCTGGGTGAGCTGACAAAATGATTTGTCACCACCGAGGAACATTAACAAGCTTGCAAAGATAATAATTCTTCGCAATTCAAAAGCGTACAGAACAGTATCAACAGATGATTTCTGTGTTAGCTGGCGGAATACCAATTGTTATATTGCTACTCGAGAGAGTTACTAGGTATAATCTTAGAAAAAAACAAAGTGTGAATTACGCGAATATGTTAGTGGAAGCTGGATAAATAGAAACAAACGTGATTCGCTCAAGAGGCAGATGCGAAAAGCATTCATTGCCATTTGGCAATCACGGTAAAAAATCGATACTAATTTTAAAACATTTTTTTAAACCACAATAGGTTTATAGAATAAAAAAACAATTCAATTAAAACAATTTAAAGTCGATAATTTTAAAACTACTTTAAAAATTTTAACAAATAGCCCGAACCCACCTGACAAATTACCAAAATTGAACATACAAATAAATAATTACGAAACATTGAGACCAATTCCGTATAAAAATGAAGTTATCAACAAGTCAACCATAGAAAATTTGATCCGAACAGAATATTTAAACGAGAAAGAAAAGAGTATTATGATAGATACTAACTTCGAAAATAAAACGGTACTGTTGAGACAGGACGAAAAACCGATAACTCCCAAGGAAATTAAACAATTCCTAGGATTTTCAGGGTACTACATGAGATTCATTAAGGACTACTCTAAAATAACGAAACCTATATGTCAAAATATCTAAAGAAAGACACAATTGTCAATAATAAAGACTCAGAGTACATAAAAGCTTTTGGGACGTTAAAACAGATCCTGACAACGGACCAAATATAAGCCTACCCAGACTTTACAAAACAATTCATATTACCCACAGACGCATTAGATTTCGCTCTAGGTTCCGTTCTATCTCAAATTCAGATAATGTGGAAAGACCTATAGTATTCGCCTAACAAACCCTAAAGCTCTACGGAGATAAACGTATGCAACCAACGAAAAGGAAGCATTGGCTATAATATGGGCCGTCACAAAATGCTATCCATACCTGAACGGTAACAAATTTACGTTGGTGACATATCATAAGCCCTTAACTTTCATAAAATCATCAGAGAAAAATTCCAAAATTATGAGATGGCGGCTGGAATTAGAAAATTATGATTACGACGTAATGTCCTGAGCAGAATGCCAACAGAAAAGAACGAACTAAATCTCAATGAAGAGACAGATAACACTTCACGTAAATCTGAAAGAAAAGAAAACCGACGTGCAATGTTTATGTGGTTCAAATCATTTATTGTAAACCGGTCTCAACAGGTTAAATATGATAACAAGCTGAGTAACGCGGTAATATTGAAGGCAGATGTCCCGCATGGATAGGTTTTGGAGCTAATTATATTTCTAATTTATATTAATTCAATATTTAAGCAGGATTTTCATGGAAAATTAATTGCCTTTGCTGATGATTTTGCTTTGGCCTATTCTATTGCGACCTACAAAGCATTTGTATGTTACAATAAAGCATTTGTATGTTTTTCATGTACTAAATAAATATTTCGAAATTAGTAGAAACTGGCATTTAACATGTCATAGATATTCCCTGCGTTTAAATTCAAATCATGTTAGAGTTATTCCTAGATTTGTAAAAAATCCATTTTTCTAATTACTTTTTAGTGACAGCTCCTACTGTGTTCAATCAACGTCCACTAGAATTTCGATCTTTGGAACGTAAATCAAAGTACATGGTCTCTGTAAAAAATTGGATTTACCATTTCAAAAATCTCGATTTCTTATTTACTCGTGTAATTTGAGATCTTATCTTATCTTTTCATCGTTTGGTTAGCCTAACTATTCAGTATTGCATAAAATATAAACAAAGCAAAAACAACAAATCAGACCATTTGATTATAGACTATTATTATTAACTTGGCACTTATTGGTTAGCACAGTGTTACATAACCTTTTTAAAGCCATGGTATTTCTGGACATCATTAAAGGTTATTTGCTGGTTGGCCACTCTGCACTCAACGCCATCATCGGTTGGTTTCATTCATGTATGAAGTTGGTTAACATCTATGTGAATGGTGCACTGAGCTCAAGTCTTCTATCCAACCTTTCTTCGATTTTTGGAAGGAATCTGAAAGTTGTCATTCCATCGATCGAATTGTTTTATCTATATCTTCACGGTAGAGACTAATTTTAAACTTTTTTGACTGTATATAGGTCCTTAACTAATTCGGTTTAATAATTAAAATTTAAAAAATCTAGATAAACAAACACAGAAGTTTAAAAAAAATGCAATGTTTAAAACTAATGCTCAAAAAGTTTTACTCTGAGTAATAAACATTTCAATTTTAAACCAAAAATGTCTGTAAAATATTACCTGCTGGTTCAACTTTTGTGTTTAAAATCTATCAGGTTTGGTTTAAAATATAAACTCGTTGGTTTGTAATCTGATGAAAAAAGTTTTAAAAACTTTTTTTTTTATTTAAAAGTGGTTTTAAATAAGTCAGTAATAAGTTAATAAGTTTCGAGTCAGTAATTTCTTGATCTTTTTTTTTTTTTATTTTTTATATATGTTAATATCCTAAGAGCACTTAGGATATATGATATCCTGATAGGATATATGATGGATATATGATATATAAACACACAGCACTACTGCAAAAGGTAAAAGGAAGGATTAGGAGGGAAAAAGGTAAGAGAGGAATAAAAGGAATAAAGGTTTTCAGTCTTCTAGTTTTGATATTAACTTTGAATCTCTGTAAATTGTATTCCAAGGGAAACGTCTCGTCGTTTAGTTTATTCCACATTCGCGTACTCCTAACAAAAAATGAATTTTTAAATTTATTGGTCTTCGCGAATTTAATTTCCAGATTGTACCAAGCGTCTTAAATTACGCCCGGGCTTTGAAAAACCAGGCATAAATTCATAAAGTTCCGATGAACAATGACCCCTACTTGTAAAATACGCATAAGGCTCCCACATTACGCCTATGGGAAAGAGAATCAAGATCAGATAATAATTTTACGTCTTCAATCATTCGAGATGTTCGGTTTTGGACCCGATCGAGTGCAGTTAAATGAGTTTTCGGTGCTCCAGCCCAAATATGAGAATTATACTCCAATCTGGGTCTTATGTAGGTCTTATATATTGTAAGTATTTCGGATGGATTAAAGTAAAACTTACATCGTCGTAGAAATCCAAGACATTTGGCTGCACCAATCGCTGCTTTGTTTATTTGTTCAGCCCAAGATATTCTTTTTGAAATAGTTAAACCGAGAATCTCAAATGTGTCAGACGTAGCCAAGCTGGATTCACCAGTCAGAAAAGACGGTGAATAACCATCAGTTCGGCCAGAAAAAACAAAGGTTTCAAATTTGTTGGGATTAAATTCAACTCTATTGGCTTCACCCCATTTAAGAATGAAATTGAGATCTCGCGTAAGGTGGTCATTCATAGCCATTCTTTCTGCGAGAACATCGTTTCGCGATGAAGAAGAAGGTAAACTGTAAGAGGTCGAAAGTGAGCTGTCATCAGTATAGGAGTATATTGGATTGAGAGTTGCTGATAGAAGATCATTGATGAAAATTAGAAAAAGGGTTGGAGAAAGGACGGATCCCTGAGGAACATCAGCGTTTATACGATGTTGATCGGAAGTCACACCATCTACCACCACTTGGAGTTTGCGACAAAAAAGAAAATTCTCAATCCATAAAATTAACGAACCGTGAAGGCCAAGTGTCCACAATTTACACAGCACACCCTTGTGCCACACGCGATCAAATGCTTTTGAGATCTAATCAGTCATTCCACTTCCACCATTGAATCTGGTATGTTGCCTAATTGACTAGCACAAATAAAAAATATAAACATTGTTTAACAATGAAAAGGGGCGAAATTTGCTTTGTTTCATTGTTGTTCGGTCATTGTTGGTCGGAGCCACTCATGACATGAGAATATGTGAATTATGTTTGATAGTGGTACACAAATTAAAAAAATTCTTAACTGACTACTTTTATAAATGAGCTTTATTGATATTTTATGTTATTTTTGTACAGTGTAATAAATTTAATTCTAGGTTTTATGCTAGATAATTAATAGTATAAACTTAACGTTAAATATAGTATATTAAAATGTAATTTTCAGATTGATGAACTAAGCCTTTATTTGATGATTTTTTTTTTTCGTAACTATAATTCATTTATTCAACTACTATTTACAACTTACATACTAACCTTAAACTAATTTACGTTATTATTAATATTTACACATTTAATATGGTTAGCAAACCAAACCTAATCGAAAGTTCCCAGATCGTCAGAGCAACTGAGTAAGTATGCGTGAGCTATACTGTTCACAAAATTCATGTGATGAAGATAGTAGTTTATTCAAGTAATTATCTAATAGACGGGTCGAAAAATCGTGTATGGTGTCAATCTTAGCCATTTTATGCAGATATATTGGAAAATTTCGAACTAAAGAAAGGATACAGAATGCGAAATGCTAAAAAGGCGTTTCTTTTAAGATCTTTGATGTGATTTGAAAGGTTAAGAGTAGTTAGGTTTTGATTATTTGTAGCACAATCCGAAAAGCTATGTCGGGTAATAAAGTCACTGGTGATCACAACGTTTTCATCTAATTTGGACAAAGTATCAAGCTGATCTTTCGGTTACTTTCCAAAAGTAAATGGACACAAGTGTGAAAGAATGTCTTCCACAGCCTATTTTGACCGAAGTTGCTGAAAAATTTTCATTGCGGAAAGCTTTTGGGATGGAAAGATTTATGGTTTTGTGAACTAAAATGGCAGTACCTCCCAAGCGAACCTTTATTGTTGGTTCTATAAACAGTGTAATTTGGTATTAAAAGAGAATGTTTATTACTCAGTTTTGTTTCATTTAGTCAAGCAACTTTCAGTTTGGTTTTATTTAGAAGCAAGGAAAGTTCGTGTCGACGAGCCTTATTTATTAGGCTTTTACAATTGAGAGAAAGTATTTATGACATATAAAATTGAGATACATTGATTTGTGTAAGTTCGTATCATGTACTTTTTTAATTTTGGATAGAAATTGGGAGATATTATTCGATAAAGAAATAAAGTCCATACCGAAAAGTTTGGTGGATAAGTTAAAAAGATCGTAAATATCACTTGCTTGAGATGGGTATTCTGTTGGACTTAGTGTTTTATTTTCAGGTGCACGTTGAGTGACATCAGCAAAGCTCACACCATTTTTAACAAAGTTAGAATTAAATGTCATGGGTTTTCTAATATTTATTGATTTATTAGGATTGTTTTGCTTACCTAATGAATCCGATCGCTTAGGGCATTCTGCAAAACTTGCTGCGTTAACACACTTAACCGGAATATCTTCGGGCACTCTTTTGGTAAATGGTTATCTACACATTTAACGCACTTATAGGACATAAAGCAGTTGCAAGCTGAGTGTCCAAAGGCTTGACAATTTCTGCACTGAAGTCCAAGTGGTGTACTTTTTATCTCCCAGGTCCCACGGTATCCACATCATCCATTAATTCCCAAAATTTCCTCCAGTTGAGTTTTTGGGTCAAAGTTTACCGTGAAGCATGGTAACTGAATCTTAGTTCCCGTATTAATTTTAAATATGGGATAAACACCAGTAATTAAACATCCTCGAGATTCAAGGTTGGCCTTGATATCTTCAATTGATGTGTCGTAGTTTATTAGTTTTTTTTTTATAATATTGAATTCCTCTTTTGAGTTACTTAATACAAATACACTATTTGCTGTTACTTTCAATAATGTGTCTGGATGGTGTTTAATTATCTGTATTTTTAGCTCCGAGATGCCATTTTTCGGATATTCCTTCAGTATTAATGGTGGTGGTTTTGATTTTTTTACCCTGGTTTCTTTGAAAACATTATCAGGTGGTATCTCAACTGGGAAAGCGGATAATCTACTACCGTCTTTTGGTTTAATATGTGCAGACTTGTTTTTGGTTTCATTGGAGTCATCCATGTCGAAGTCCAAATAGTATAAACTATTTTCGGAATATATTTGCTTAGCTTGTCCTGCAACGCTAAGTGTTTTTTCTTTTTTCTGTTTTTTTAAAATTAGTTCTGGGTAATTGTTTTCACCAGATCGTTTTGATGCTCTCTCTGATTGATTGATTGATTGATTGATCAGAGTGTACGGCCAAGGACGAACCAGGAACTCCCGGAATGCCGGGCACCACCGTACACCCGTGTTACATATAACAAAACCGAAGGAATGGAAGGAATATTAGTTGTGACAGACTCGACCCAGTTGCAGACACCTAAGCGATCGATAGTTAGTGTTTTTTTTTGTGGTGTAAGGAAAGGAAGGGAATGTTAGTAATGACAGATTTGATCCGGTTTTCCAGAAGCCAATATTCAACTAATGTTAGCACAAGACAATCACAATTTTGACGAGCTGCTCTGCATTATTTCATTTTTTATCATCAACTGCAGTGTGCCCCCATTCAGGTGTATCAGCAAACGTTTCCTAAAAGCAAATTATATTAATGAAATAACCGCTCTTAGCCGTAGGCTGTAATAAATTGAATTAGTTTTCATCTGAAATGATAAATTAATTAATTTGTAATATAATAAACTAATAATATCATAATATAATTTCTGTAAGCCGTAGACTGTAATAAACTGGATTCGTTTTTCCTGAAAATACAAATATATTAATTTGTCTCATAATAATAATAACATATTATTAATGTAATATAAATATATAAATACCTAAATACTAATAATAGCAATTACACAAAGTGCTTGCATCAAAATCCTATTTATATTTACTTTAAAACCAAAACACTACAAATCGAATTTTATTAAAATAATTAAACAATTGAATTCGATCGAATCTACCGTTTTTTAGCAATTACACCACCAGATCGTTTTGATGCTCTCTCTACGGAAATATTCACATGTTCCGTTGGTTTCTGGATATTTTTGTCAATGTCTCTTTGATCGATTTATTAATAAGCTTGGTAATAAAATTGATCGTTCTATCATCAAGTGCGAAAGAACTCTTTTTGATGTTTTTGGTTTTGACATTTTTTCACGCATGTGATAAATACTAGACACTACACTAGTACACCAAACACACAATTTTATTTATTTGTATTTTACAAATTTTGATTGCCACGTTTTAATTTTCATTACTTCAACATTACACTACCCGATTCTGTCTCTGAAGTTTGAATACGTTTTTTTTCTGAATTTGAATTGGATCGAATGAATGTTACATCGTTCCTAGGTTTTTATACTTCTTATGATCACGTTGTTCTAGTGAATTATATAAGACAGAAACAATGCAACTTTCATGTTTTTTTTGAGTTGAGAACCATTATGGACAATTTTAAAACTTTTATTGTTATTTTACTTTTTGTACTTCAACCTGTTAGAGCTTTTTTTATTAGTTGCCAAACCAAAAATGATTTATTTCAAGAGTTTTTTGGTTTTATTTTATATCAATACCTTTTATATTTAAAATTAATTCTTTGTAGTTTTAAATAAGTTTTAAACTTTTTGAAGTTTAAGAATTAGCATTGAATTGTTTTTTTATTCTATAAACCTATTGTGGTTTAAAAAAATGTTTTAAAATTAGTATCGATTTTTTACCGTGATTGCCAAATGGCAATAGATGCTTTTATATAAACCCTGTTGAATCGTTATGTCGCCGTTTAATTTTTTAAACTCTGACATCAACCAGTCGCCGTTTTTCCCTGTGTCATATGTTACAATAAAAATGACCATAAAAATTTTCCGCTGGGGAGTAGAAATTTGAAGGTTTTGTTATTTAGGGAAATTGTGTTGGACTTATATCAATTATGCATTCATTTTGGCCATTGATTGGGATCCTAAAATCCCATCGAAGAATTTGTGAAAATCTAACTTATAATAAGTAAGCTAGGTTCGGGAGATTATGTCCTAGAAAATTTATGTCGCCTTTTCTTTTATGGTCGTGGGTTCCTAAAATATTTTTAACAATAGTTCGATTAATTCATTCTGGATGATGCCTGGTTTGATGACATTTTTGTTTGCACCAGTATCAATTAACAATGTTATTGTACGGTTGGACTGACTACAATAACATTCCAGGTAAGAAAGAAAGTTTACCTTTCCGCATCCAAAGTCATCTAGTCATCTAGTTAATTTTCTTATGGGTACTCCCATCTATATCGTTATCGGCCTCCTCAGTATTTTCAAAAAGTTCATGGTTATTCACCACTCTTTTATTAAACGTATGCCTTGATCTCATCGAAGCATCAACTTCCATCAGAATTGGCATTTCCTTTACCGAATGGTTAGGTTTAAAATTTTGATTTAATGTATTAAAGTTTTTCGGAAATTTTTGAGGGTTTTGTGACATGAAATTAGATTTTGGATGCTGATTTTGAATGATGTTTACCATTCTTCGATTTGAAATTAGTTCGTTGGCATTGAACTTGCATAGAAAAGCTATAGCTATAGGCTGCCTGTGCATATCCGAAGTATGGTTTTCGGGGGCCAGATATAAAGGCGGCTAAAGCGTCTTCTTCAATAAAAAACGTTTATAGCAGGCCATGATTTGTTGTATATGGCATTTTGCCTTGTCTGGGCTTTTATATTTTGTACTATTTCTTTAGATGTTCTAAAGTAAACGTGTACTGACGGGGTTTCGCTCTGCTTTGTTGCCCAAAGCTAAGCTTTATAGTACGATAGTTCCTGTCTGTCGCCTAGCGCTTCAAAGAATATCTCTTTAATCTCCTGAAACGTTTGGAGATTTCCCGCTAAGCGCAATATGTATATATATATATATATATATATATATATATATATATATATATATATATATAAATATTTATATATATATATATATATATATATATATATATATATATATATATATATATATATATGTATATATATATATATGTATATATATAAATATATATATATATATATATAAATATATATATATATATATATATATATATATATATATATATATATATATATATATATATATATATATACATTTATACGGACAATAATTGACAAATGGGCTAGTTGTAGTATAAGTTATTGTCCCGTCGCTATAGCACCCACTATATTTGTCAATTAGATCGCATATCCGATCTTGTTAAAAAATTACTTACCTATATACATTACAGTAGATTTGATAAAATGGTCCTATTGAATTTATGTGATGTGATGCATTTAACAAAGTATAAACAGATAATTGTAGTCCCAAACTAAATACAAGGTCCCTGGTAAATAATCAACTTTCATACATTCCATGTGATAATCTTCATGGCCAAAATGAAATTGTACCCATTTTCACAAATTATATGTACGTATGTGTGTGTGTATGTATAAACGAAAACAGTAACATAAAAACCCAAAAAAAGTAAATTAAATAACCCAAAATTATTTAATAACTTTCAATAAAATAAAAAATTACGATTCAATACGTAAACCGCGTGCGCGCGCGCGCGTCAATCAGAAAGTGTTTGCACTTATATTTTATAAGTGTATATATTATGTATATATATATATATGTTAATCGGTTCGATTATCAAAATAACCTTGATGGGATCATACTTTGTTGATTTTCTTGTTTTTGGCAATTTATATATGACAAGGATAACAATTTCATTATCATAATATTTTTAATATATGCTCGTAAATTAAAATCATCACACAATTAAATGCCCTCAACTCCTACAATCAATTAACGTTGGTTAAATCGAAAATTATTCGAATTATTGAATATATTATAAGGTTGCAAAGGTATAAGGTTTTCTAAAAGGGGCGTTCGGTTTATTGATATTTTACTATATGGCAATACTAAAAAAAAATGTATACATGATTTTGACTAATAATAGTTTGGTTGAACATGAATGAACATAGAAATTTTGATTAATTGATTGACTGTGCATACTATATTTATATGTAACAAAACCGAAGCATTGGATATGTCTACTACCCATCCTCCGGCTCCGGTAATGCAATTCAATAATTTCTAAGCGCCCACTTATACGAAGGCAAATTGTTTTATTTTATTAATGATCACCGATTTTAAAGCTTTTTTGAGGCGTACGCCATTCCGCTTTTTGTTGAAGATTATGAGGGTATTCCAATCTTTTTCCAAAAAGATAGAACTTGCTGATGTTTTCTGTTAAAGGATTACGCCGTGACAGTGTTTATACTGATGACCAGACCTTTTGATTAAGATATCATTCATCACCATTCATCAAAATTACGGTGCAGGAATTAGGATACCCAGTATCGGCGACTTCGGAAAGTGGGCGACCGGGTTTCCAGACAGGTATATCATAAAAATCTAAATGCTCATCTACCGAAAAAATGATCAGTAGCTCAGCGCCTACAGCAAAAGCCAAACAAACAATACGATACTGTTAGAGATGCGGGGTCTCCTACGCCCAGGTGACCAAAACCACAAATAACAATGAAAATCAAAATCAGGCAGAACTATTAGTAGTAATATAATGAAGATGCTCATCGAATTTCAGGCTGCAATGAGACAAAATTTCAGCCAGCTTATTACCAGGGTGGAAAAACTGGAAAATAATTCCAAGCTACCAAACAAAATGCCAAAAAATAAACAGTAAATGAATGTAACGACTATCAGAGACACATTTTACAGAGAAAAACTTTATTAGAAAGAAGAAATATTGTCCTGCGATATTTCTAGGCTTTCGATAGAGTGTGGCATGATCTTTAAGATAAGTAAAATAGTTCCACAAAATAATACTGTGAACTATTCCAGTCGTATCTCTCTAAACGAAAGTTCACACGAAGAACTTCACACGAAGATACATACTCTAACTTTTACCCAGCCAGAGCAGGAGTGCCCCAACCTTCTTCGGAACCTTTCCTGATGATACTGTAGTATTTGCATCATGCGAATCGCAAAAGCAAGCAGTTGAATACTTACAACAAGCACTCGATAAAATCAGCCAAAGCGCTTAAAACGAGCTGAAATCAGTCCATGTAACATATGCATTGCAGCAGCAAAATAGAAAACTCCATACATTTTTTAATGGAGTATAAATTCTCCAAGCTGAATCTGCCAAATATCTCGGATTGTATCTCGATTCAACATTGAACATGGAACACCATGTTAAACAAAAAGCTGAACAACTTAAAATAAAGCAACATGAAATGTACTGGCTGATAGGAAATCATTCTAAGCGTAGCCTTTACTGGAAACGCCTTATCTACGAATCGATAACTAAACCAATTTGACTTTATGGTATACAATTGTGGAGCTATACTTTACCATCAAATCATCTAATTATTCAAATGCAAATCAGGAATTTGCCAATTATCATGAAAGAAGATTACTCCACCATATCAATACTAAAGCCATTATTTTACGTAAATTTGCAAAGGCTAACCCCTTTCACTGATGACCAAAACTTTTGATAAAGATATCATTCATCACATTTGGGCCACTATGACGTCATTTCTATTGGGTTTGAAACATGTATCACAATCATTTACAATTTTTCGAATGCTGTTCCTACCTCCGAGTAACCAGAATTGATCTCTTATCAAGTGGAACGTTAGTGCTGCCACCATGATGTAGCCTTTGTATATTTATATGCTGTGTAAATTCGGCTACTAAATAGACCCTTTTTTTTGCAGAATTATTTGATGCTTATAGTCAAACTGCAAATTTGAATGCGTCAGCCTACCACCAATTTAAAAATCCCATTTAAGATGCCAATGACAAAATGTCGCTGGTTTTCCCAAGGTAGTTAAATTAGCCATAGGTTTTGGAAAATTATTTTTATTAAAATAATCGATGGCGATATCCATTCAAGCGAATCAAAAGCCCATAGAATATTCTGAGATAAGTTTCTTCTCTCTAAAGAGATAGCTTTAAAAAACTACATTTTCAACAGATCAAAACTTCCTGTATCATCTGACTATGAACTCGGTTGAACATTTTCTCAATGTCACCAGTCAACATCATTTTAGGCTTTTAAAATCTCATTAAAATTAAGCATAAGATGGGTTGAATCGTTGATTTTTCGAAAAAGAGGAACCTTAAAAAAAACTCTTAATTTCGTGGTATGACTTTATTCCTTAAACACACAGTGGTGTAGTTAGTAAAAACACTTGGTCTTTTCACTCTGAAGCCTCATTGGTAGACAAGAACGTCAATTTGCATTTCTTCTTTTGTAGATTGTACAGAATTTAAAATAATAGACAAAACACCTCTAGTAGTTATTTTTCCAAATGCTAACCTGTAATCCATATATTAGGCTGCGATCCAGAACCAAGTAGTATAGTAATACTACTGAAAGCTCGATATAACTACAGCATTAGTCTATGGACCTCATTTGTCTGATTGTAATCGGTAAGGTTGGCTTTACTCATCTTTCAATACTTTCATCTTTCAAGCTTGTTTTAAAACTGTCAAATTTAAAAATCACTCGAATATTATCAAATTGTACTCCGCTGAACATGACGGACACATAAATTTATTAAACTGAGGCACCAAAACAGTAACTAGATTTTCCAAGGCGCCTTTTGTTCAAGAAACAAAAAAAATAAGACGAATATGAACCAATCATAGACCACTTCCTTCAACACATTTACCAAGAACCGTTAACTCCTTTATTACATATTCAGAAATGTCAGCTTACTGACGAAATATCTTGGTGCAACTTTAATTTTGGCTTGGTTGATCAAACAACTGTCTTAAAAGAAAATGCATGGTTCCGCTTATCGTATCTGCTACCAAGCTTTATCACAATTAGCTTCCTCTGAATATTTTCCACTGAATTTTGTGCGTTTTTATGCTCTTTCAAAATGATGAAATTTCTTCCATTCCTCAGTTACCAAATTTAGAAGAGACTTAACCTTAATTTATCCATGTTTCCGAATTAAATTCTTGTATTTGTGCTTTAATATTTTCGATAGTCGTTAATACGAGTGATCAAGCTCTATTATCGCGTCACAATTTACCAGAATTGATCCGGTTTCCCTGTGGCCAGGGTTTAACTATTATTAGCATGAGACAATCACCATTTTTCTGAACTGCTCTGTATTCTGACGTCTAAGTGTACTATTGTTAATTTTAATATAAAACAATCTTTATTTAACACAAAATTTTAAAATTAATACAAATTAGATTTTAAAATAATTGATTTAACATTACAAATCAATTGAATTAACCGTTTTATAATCAATACGTCATGTAATTACCGAAAATCTAATTTATATACACTTTATTTGACACCTAAACTGAACACAGCATTCATTAAGTTGGTTTTTTGTTTTGTTATGTTAACGAGTGTTTGTGTCATTTAGTTTGTTTCGTGTTTAAACAGTTTTTTTTTGCCATGATGTTTTTTTTAATTTCGATTTTTCTATCTTGTTAATAATGGAGTGCAAAAAGTGCAGTTTATCAATAAATATTGACAAAATAATTTGGTCTGGTTTTTGTAACGGAACTTTTCATTATAGTTGTGTGGATATTGACCGTGTGGCATATAAACATTGCTTAACCTAATTTATTGTGGTTTTGTAATGACTGTCGTGACTTTTTGGTTAATAAGTCATTTCAAAAGCTTTTGGCTAATGCAAATAATGTCAATTCTACAGTCCAGTAGCCTATGTTTGATGATAATAAGAATGAATTAACTAATACATAATACATTGCTTGTTGAAAATGTTTTGAAGAAGCTTGCTTATTTGGAAGTTAAGCTTGTTCTTCAAAATCTATAAAATCTTCTGCAACTTTGTTTTCAACTGATGATGCATCCATTGCTGTACCTTCATAGGATTGTTTGATTCCCGCTGAAATTACGTACTCTACATGTGTTACTTCTTCAGTTTGTTCTTCGGTATGTGCGGCGAAGTATGTCTCGAGTCCTCGAGACCTAAGGCCATTTTCCTATTCGTGTTAATGAAGCAACAAGTTCCGGTATTTCTGGTTTATCATCTCCAGGCATAGATGTTAATATTTCTAATAACAATATTGTGCCTATAAGATCAGCACTCAAACGAGCTCCTCCAAAGTGTCGAGCTGTACCGGTATGTCTGGTACAAATAAATTGCCGTTTAATCTTGGAGTAAAAACTTTTACTTCTAAAATGTGGCTTCATTTGTCTTAATTCGATCCTGTTACTACTGAAAAAGAAGTATTATCTGTTGCCAATGCTTGTTTGGGGATTAATACTTGCAGAGTTTTTAAGTTGGTCCCTAAAAATACCAATCAAGCAGAGCTGGAGTATGTTTGCTTTCAACTGGGTTTTGACGAAGATTTGCATGATATTTTTGTGCGACCATTTATTTTCTTGAATTTTCAAAATTTGAGACAGCCACGAGCAAAGTTTCGGACAAAAAACTCTGCCGTAAGCAATTTGAATATAAATTATTCAGTTTGTACTAGTCTACCTATTTCAGATAATAATTTGCAATTGTTTGACGATAACTATTTACGGTTTAGTCATGTAAATATACGTAGCATGTCTAAACATTTAAATGAGCTAACTGTTCAAATTTCGGTTTGATATTTTTGCTGTTTCGGAGACCTGGTTAAATAATAAAATTTTCAACGAAATCTGTTAGTATTAATAATTATAAGTTACTACGGTCTGACCGCGATTCCCGTGGTGGTGGTGTTAGACTTTACTTTCGCTCATCGTTGAACATTAAAGTAATTTCCTCTGGTTCCAATAGTAAAGTTGAGTTTTTGGTGTCTGAATTATTTGGCAAATGTATTCTTTACCTTTTAATGCTACAAGAATTGATAGTCTTTTAGATTTAATAGTAGTGTATGAACCAGATAAACATAATGTAATTAATTATGGTCAATGTGGAGTTCCTGCAATATCTGACCATGAAGTAAAATAGTGCATACAACTGTATGTGATTATAAAAATATCAATTATGATTTTTTCGTTAATAATTTTATGTTGTTAGACTGGTCATTATTATATGGTTGCGTATTGATGTTAATACCATCGTTGCTCTATTTAATTCTAATTTTTTAAATTTAGATTCTGTTTGTGTGCCTCGCAAGAGTAGAATTATTAATAAATGTCCTACTGCACCTTGGTTAAATGCATCTATAATTAATTTAATTAAAAAGAGAGATTTAGCATATAAATTGTATAAAAAGAATGGCTTTGAGGCGGATTTTAATTATTTTAAGAGTATCCGGAATAAAACTACTAAGCTCATTAATAAAATTAAGTATAACTTCTTTTTTAGTGATATTAGTAATTCAAAAAATATCTGGAATAATTTAAAAAAAACTTGGTATTTCTCGTGGTTAATTTTAATCTGAAATTAAAATTAATTTTTCTGCAAAGAATATTTTGAAAAGCATTTCTAAATTTAATGAATCTCTAGTTGTTCTTCCGTTACCTTTTAATAGATTTGAAAGTTCAATTGAAGAAGATTCCTTTGCATTTAATTATGTTGATGAAGCTGTAGTTTTGGATGCTATTCAGACAATTAAATCTGAAGCAATAGCTGTTGAATTAGTTGATTTTAGTGCATTCGTATTTGGATAGTCGCTTGCAATTTATTGAAATAGGTGACAGTCATTCGAGTGCTTGTAAAGTAGTGTCTGGTGTGCCTCAGGGTTCCATCCTTGGGCCTTTACTTTTTGTCTATACTTATTAATGATATTACATGGCGTATTCGTTTTTGTAGTTTTCATCTCTACGTCGATGATTTACAATTATATATTGGTAGCAATATTTCGAATTTTGATGAAATTGTAACCCTAAACGAAGACCTTAGTAATATTTCATTATGGGCCAAACACAACTCACTTGCACGTAATTCAAGTAAAAGCAAGTCATTATTATTGTCTAAAAATATTTCTAACTGTACTATTCCTAGTCTTGTTTTAGACAATGATACATTAATATTTAGTCAAACAGTTAATAATTTAAGGCTCATTTTAAATTCTAAACTTACATGGAATAATCACGTAACCGCTCTATGTCGGAAGGTTAACTTTAGTTTATACTCTTTAAGGGTAATTAAAAAATGGGTCCGGTTCAATTTCGCATTTTTCATTTCCTTTTGGTGTTGTAGTTCTGGAGGTTTTAAAATTGTTTTTTCGCGTTGAAGTCACAGCCAATAATGAACCATTGTCCCAAAATATCTATCTTATAGAAGTATTCTTTCTCATTGTCTTTATTAGGACTTTCATATTTTGAATAGCCTGAATATTATATAGTTTTTTTATTGCCAAACGTGTATAAAAAGCGGTAGTCCTTACCAGATCGTGGTTATAGTTGTCATTTTTGATAATATTGACAGCATCCTGTATATCTAAACCTTAATGTCCTCTGGCCATTGCCTAAATTGGTCTAGCTTACTTATCTTCATAAGTGACTTGGCAGTGTTAAGTTTCATGATTTACATTCCAGACATCGTTGTTTAGTGCTACTGCTTATTCATGATAGTTTTCACCAAAGCGTTGATAGGAGGATAGTATTTGACATCAACTATATAAATATAGGTGGTGGCTGATTTACCTTCCCTGGTTTAGAGTCGTCTTTGTACTATGTTGGTCAATAAATTTTCGTGGATTTGGTTTTCTTTTGTTTGTGCTTGCCCAATATAATCCCACGATAATTCGATGTTTATTGTTACTTTTTTGTCCTCAGTGACCACTGAGGATCACTTTCGGATTTCTATAGATCTATAGTTCAACGCACAAGTGGGAATAAGCGAATACAAAATGTAAGATCGTTTTCAGTATGTAGAGTTATTCCGTTACTCTCAGTTTTTATGTAATGTATGCAAAGTGCTATTAAATCCGCTGTTAGCCTCTCACTGTTAAAGAGCACAAAAAAAATTTCAAACATATCTACATAATTTTTAGTATTTAAAATCTAATAAAAAAACCACTGTGGCGATGAAAAAGTGGAAATTATTATAAGTAACCGTTAAAATCTTGATTTTCCATCAAATATTTCGTTAAAAAATGGAAAGCTTAATTAATGTAATTAACACCTTATTAGACTTATAATTGTGTTGATAATTAGATCTGTTTAACTTTAAAAATTAAATCATTACGAATTTAATCTCGCCGACAAAGACGTATTCTTTAATAAAATAGTCAACTTTCATCTTATAGAGGACTCGGAGTTGTTCTAGTATACAATTAGCATATAGAGAACTCTACAATCATGTCTTCAATCTAAACTTATCATATAGGATCCATCACCCAATCATATAATATCGGCATTATGACATCAACATTATATAAACAAATTATTTAAATTTAAGAAGTGGGCGCATAGTATCCAAACTGTTCTTTGGCATTTCATGCAAATGAACGTCATGCCGTTATGTTGATAGAAATATTTAAACGATTTTTTAATGCCATAGCTGGTCGGTATCAAACCAACAATCCGGCTGCATCGGATTCAATTCCAAACTTTCTCTTAGTATTGTGCTAAACAACTTGAAGTAGCCAACTTATTATCCAGTACTTCAGTTTCATCAAAATTTGCAAGGTATCACGGTGAACGTAGGGTATACGGAGCGCTTTTATATTCCCTACCACATAAATATCATGAGTGGTAAAAGAACGGAGGAATCGAAAATCCACCCCTCCTTCAAATATGTGCTCACCACGCATTGATTTTGATACCAATAAAAGCTGAGAATCGTAAAAATGGATTCATTAGTTTTTTTACGCTTTTACATGCTCAGCAAAAAAATCTTATCAGTGTATGGTCTGTTCTGATAAAATCATCCTTGTTAATTACCTATACGATTTTCTTTATCAGAGGAATGATTCTCCAATATTATGGAAGACAGTCGTTTGTATGATGTGCATTCATCGGACATAACTTCGTTTTTCGAAATTTATTGAACAAGATCGAAGAGATAGTTCCAGAAAATATCCCCGTCAAATAGCAAGAGCTCGCAAAAATAATGCAATCCACCACAAGAGAACTACTTTCGTGAAGGTATGGGGAAATGCATTCGTTGCTGAGTTGTTGAACTCCTAAATCTCCAGCTTTTCACCATTAACGCCTTTTTCGTTTACAAATTTGCTTTTGCCTAGAAAAAAGCCATGGTTGATTGCCAAGGTTATCTTAACTGTTAAACAACGTAAATTCTTCGGACACGATACCATGTTGTATTAAGTTCTTCTGATTTTGGAAAAGTATGTCGTCAATAACTTTTGTTTCAAAAAAAATGCATGGATAAAATTGGCGAACAATACGTTTGGAAGTAGGAAATAATCATCCTCAGCTAAAAAGCTTGATCAGTGACTAACTGATTCGGATGAAATCCTCCTTGTTAGTGATCCTACAATTTCTTCCTCCAGACTTTAGGGCACAACGCGGCCAATTTCCATTCGTTAGACATAACTTCACTTGGCCATACTA
Source organism: Tipula confusa (assembly GCA_963556175.1). Lineage (NCBI taxonomy): Eukaryota > Metazoa > Arthropoda > Insecta > Diptera > Tipulidae > Tipula > Tipula confusa. The sequence continues at coordinate 117,708,616 of OY744477.1, forward strand.
ATCGAACAAGTTCAAAAAGATAATTCCACAAAGTATATCCCCTACCAATATCAAGAGGTCGGAATAAATGCAATCAAACCCAGAGGAACAGTTTCTTTTTAGTCTCTGCATGGCCATCTCGTAGAAATTAGGTTGGCGATAGACCTAGGTCTGATGGTATGATGTAGTCCGGTAACTCCTTTAAAGAAGCGACGAGTACTGCGCTTATTGCCTCAGAGCTCATTGCACTTAATTGTTCTCTTAAGACTTAATCCTTCCACCATCCACGCCTTTTCTGTACAAATTAGCTTGGTGGTTCTCCTGGCAATGACCACTTTGTTCTTCCGTACGATTATAAAACGCATTTGAAAATTTTTTTTCACCCAACTCTTTCGCTGTTATTTTAACGTCCTACTTTACGCCAACGAGGGCCAAATCGAGGACGCATGTATACAGGTTCGCGATTTTTGAATACCACTGCGCTAATTGCTCGGTGCATTTGCACTTCTTCATCGGCTATATTCTGTTGGTCAACAGCAAGACGACATCCCTCATCAAACCAATCATTTTGGATTTAATTTTTACCATATCTAAAGTCACCTGTGCAGCGCTGACAACCAAAGTTTTCAATACCTCTCATAGAGCATTCGGATATTTGGCAGCCAACCGATAAGATCTCCTCACATCTTGGATGACCCGAAACCTCTTAGAAATTAACACATGATCAATTTGACTTCGGTTCATCTTACGAGGGTGTGTCCATGGTTCCAAGTGGATTTTTGTATGAAGAAAGAATGTGCTAGCCCCAATAAGGTCAAGTGCGATCGCAAAGTACATGATTCTTTTCAAATACGGACCTATATTTTGACATTAGTCTGGTTTTGGCCAGCTCTAGTATTATGTCACTAATTACCTTTCTGACGTCATACTTCGGTTTTAGATCCGATCACACCATCCTAATTGTTGTAAAATGAGTTTCTTTCTTTGGGTTGGCTTAGACCGGTGGGCACATGAGCACAACTGATTGGCAGTTTTGCTAGTCGCATGCGTAAACGTAGCTTACACATACAATGATCAACTTCTTTGAAATACAAAACAGTCTTTTTCACCTGGGCCCTAGAAGAAAACCAGCACCAAGATTGCCGTGGTCATCTCCACTGTAAAGCCATATATAGCCTCGGGACACACGGTCTCCATTTTTTGGCCATCGACTTTCTTGGAGAGCAACGAGTTCCGTAAGCGCTATTCTTTCATGGCTGGTATCATCAAACGTGCCTGGTTTCTTGAGCCTTGATGTGACAAAAATCAGAAACAGAAACAGAAGCAGAACAGAAAATATTTTTTTCTGTAGTAAATTCAGTTTCTGTTTGCGTTGCTCGTGCACTTTACATAAAAGTGAAAAAGAAAGCGCGAAAAACAGCTGTCGTGTCGATACTATTCTGTCAAATTTTATTTATGAACAAAACAATAAAAATGTATAGTGAAGAGGAATTGTATGAAGCAATTTGTCGAATCGTGGCATATAATAGTGCAGAGCTGGAATTTCAAGAAAATTTAGATTTTGTTCTGTTTTTTTTCTGACTGGAAAGAAAAAGAAGAAAACGACACTTATTGTTCAGACATCAGTTCATGGACGGAACGTACAATATATTGATTGATCGATATCTGATGGATGACAATACTAAATTTAGAGAATATTTTCGTTTGACTCCTCATTTATTTTCGTCTGTACTTGCTATGATATAAGAGGATTTGGATGGCATACCAACAAACTGGATAAAAAAAACAATATCAGTACATCCAAAATTGAGTAAACGTTTGGTTCCGTCGCGACTTCAACTGTTTCGTAGATAAATGGACAGTGGCGTTGGCCTTCCTTTCAGCACAAGCTATTTCTTGTTTTCCGACAATTTCTGCGATATTTTAAATTTAGGTTTCGGTGGTAGGAAATCTATTGGATTTGGCGGCTTGCGATTAAGAAACTTTCGCAGTAGCTTAGTATGTTCTTCATAAGGAACAGTTCGTTTTTTTACTATCGCGGGGTTTTCTCGAACACTGGAATGCTGGATGCACATGACCGATCACCACCTGCTGGCGTTGTCTCACGATTTTCAACCATTTTCAATAAATGTTGAGTTCATCAATTGGTATCAGTTCAGAAGACATTGATGAAACACTTACCGCAGAGGAAATGTTGCTTAAAGTTCTGAAATTATATTTTTGTATAAATATATGTTTGTTCATATCGGTATAAATAATGTTGTATTTATATGCAATCTACTGACGTCCTCTACAGTATTGATATACTATATAGCGGGAGTCATTCTCGCCTTTAGTTTTTCAATACCGAGCATACAGAACTACAATTGGCATCATTGTGAGAGATTGTATTCGTTCAATCAATAAACTTTCTTTGAATACAGCAATGCCACAACCGCAACCACCGAATCTTTAAAACGAAATATTCTTAAGTATTATAAAAAATGGAACTACCCCAATTGTTGTGGTGCGATTGACGGCAAATACATCAAAGTAAGAAACATACCGAATTCATAGTCTACTTTCTTCAACTAGAAGCAATTTTATTCTATCGTGCTAATCGTCGATGCAAATTACAAACTCGTCCCTGTCGATTTTGGGTCATATGGTCGTGAAGGTGATGTAGTTACTAATTTGAAATGTAGGAATAATTTCACTATTGATTCTATGATGATTATTTTATAGGCATCTTTTTGAAAAGCGAAATGGGCAAATTAATCAATAATGGGCAATAAATATTCTACCCCGTCGCCTTTAACATACACTGACATAGTCCTGCCAAATATAATTCTCGGCGACGAAGCCTTTACTTTGGACACATAAACTTGAAGAAACCATACCCGAACAACAATCGCTGCATGACCGAACAACAAAAATTTATAATTATCGACACTCACGATCTAGAAGAACAAAGAATACATTAGGCATAGTGCGGTTTCATTTTTCCGTATTTTATTCACACCAATTCATACAAACATCGAGAAAGTTGACAATATTGTTTTTGCTGCATGCATACTGCATAACATGATGCGATCACAAAATATAAACTCTCCGTCAGAAGCCACATTTGGAAATGTCAATAATATTGTATTGCCCGAGAATTATCTTATTCTATTTGCACACACAACTGGCCGGCCCAATACACAGGCTTCAGCCATTCGACACACGTTTAAAAATTAGTTAAATGGAATGAGAGCTGTAAATTGGCAAGAAGAAATGCTGTAGCATTGAACACAATTTATATTTAATTATTACAATAATTTGTACATATTTTTACGTGAGAATACCATTCTGTCACTGTATTTTGTATACTTTTATCACAGTATAATTCCCTAACCAACCCCCACCAGCGTACACTATTTAACTCATTTTTGGGGGAGAAAGTATTGAAAAATATGGTGAGTCAATAAGTGTCGTATCTCTAGAAATTATTTCATAAGCTTTTGATAGAGTATGGCATCAATGCCTGTTCACTAAAATTCGGTCACTGAATCTTGACAGTTCTCTTATTTAATCCGACTCGAATGAAATCAATGCTGGTGTACCGCATGGTTCATCTTTGTCGCCTACTTTATTTTTGATCTATATCAATGATATTTTTACATTGGCATCATGTGATATCCACTCTGTTACTGATGATACTATAGTGTCTGCTTCTGTTGATAGTTTAATAGCCAAAGTGACTGCAATTCCAATTTAACTTGCTCTCGTCAAATTATGAAAAGTTCACTTCTGACTTGCATTGACAAGTCTTTGAATGGGGCAAATCTAGTAGGGTAGAATTTAATCCACAGAAGTTCCAATCTTGTCTTTTTTCATAAAAAAATTAGTAATATGATAACATCTGCAGTTTGTCTTAGGAAAGGTCTGAATGTATCTCCAAGATATAATGTAAACATATCAGCTTTTTTCTTTGCGTATCTAGCCCAAGTCCCACCATCACATTGATTTACAGATATTTGCGTTTAAGGTCTTTTTAGACTTTTTGTTGCTTTTCAGAGGGAAGATCTGTTTTTTTTTGGCCAGTAAGGTAATTATGAATCGAATCATTTTTATTTTTCCTGATTAAAAGTTTTAATTTATTAAAAATTATTGGCGCCTGATTTCTTGCTATGTTTTTCGTGTTTTTCGGTTTTCTCTAATTAATTCTTTAACTTCGCAAGAGAAGTTAATATGTAGTTGAGATTCTTTTTTACTTGTAGTAGGCTACTCCAAGCTGCTTGTTGTATAATAATGTTAAGTTGTGCAAATTAATCCTCCAATTGTTTTGTTAACAAAACCCAATATTCATCCACTTCGAAGAACATCGTTTTTTATTACTTGTTTAATATGTTTATGAAATAATTTTATTTAAATGTCAATGTTAAAATAATAAGACTTTGTCCGAAACCCATGATAAATATTTCTGAATATAATTGTTGACATTTTATTTGTAAAATGTTCCCCTATATTCTCAATTTTTTATTACGCTGTCCGAAAAGTATACTAATTGATTAAAATATTTTCCCGCTTTATTTGTTTTTAAATTATATTTTTTTGAGGTATAAAAACTTTGAAAAAAAATTACATTTAATTGTGTGCATTGTTTATTGAAATTGTCATAGCAACGAAATAGTTCAAATTTTTTTTATATGGTTTTTGAATGGTACTATCACAAAATTAAGGGTCTTTGTCAATGTATTAAAAATATTTATTTAAAAAAATTGGGGAAAATAAATAATCGAGGGGAAAAATTGTTAACTAAAAGTTTTATTTTGCCGAGTGAAGTTTTATTTTGCCGAGTGAAGTTTTATTTTGCCGAGTTGAATAGTTAAAATTTTGACAGCTGTACTTCGTACAGATGTATACACAAAATGAATCGAATCGGAAACAATATATTTATATATATATATATATATATATATATATATATATATATATATATATATATATATATATATATATACATATACACACTCATATATATATATATATATATATATATATATATATATATATATATATATATATATATATATTATTTTACTGGGCACAGGAATAAGAATTAGAATGAAAAATTTCCCCTTCTTTTAATATAAAACCAACAAAAAGTTGGATTGAAATTAATCGAAACGGAATGCTATTATTTTTGTAAAGTTCTCAATAAAAGATAGTTAATATACGTCAACTCCATGATTTTAATTTTATTAAATTATTTTATAACTAATCAGTGATTTTGTCAAAAATGAGGTTATGATTTTTGAAATTCACTTGTCAAAATTTATAGATGGTCTTTATCTCGTTAAATTTTTTATAGATTTTTTGAGGTGAATAAAAAAAATATTTAACTTTAGCTGTCAAAATTTTCATTTTTAACGTTTTTTTAACACATTCACAAAGACCCTAAGTCTGTGTGCGAAACAAAATAAAAAAACGCGTAAAAAAGTTAAAATTTTATCTTTTTATTCACCACAAAATTTTTAACTGGTCGCGGTGATGTATGTGAAGCTAGCCTAAAAACTCATCCCGAAAAAACGCGATGGCAACACCACACTATCTCTATCGTGACATTTTTTTACTCTCAGCCCGAAAACTATCACTATAATTTTACTATAACTATCATGAAAATATGTCATGATAGTGATTTATTTTACTGTCAGCCCGAAATAACCTCGGTAATTTTGTTTTTAAATATAAATTTTCTTTCTCAATAAAATATATATGCTCGATAAAATCTAAATATTCAAATATTTTATATTTTCATAATTATCATAACATTATACTTAATAAATTAAATTCAAAGCCGTTCACTACATTTAATTTCCACCCAGATCGTACAAATACAGGCAATTAACGAGCACTAGTCATATAGGATTATGTTCATTGTGGTTTTGACCATATCCTTTCTGTGCGATGCCACAATTTGTTATTTATTTTTATTTTCTTACGACTCAGATTATTTTTATTTTTTGTCGGATTCATTTTTCAATAATTATTTTTTTTTACCGGATGTCTCGGTCAGTAAGTTGTATTTTGGGGAATAAGTTGTACTATACTAGTAACGATACAGTGTTTATAATTGAATTTACCTTAACAGATAAATTCAAAGAGATTTCGTCTGGCGATTTAACGATATGTTATCTACAATTGAACTTATCTGAACCTATTTCAAAGAGGGTTCATTTTGTGTAATAATAAATAATGGAATGTTGAATTTTGTAGTTTAAGGGATCTCAATTTTGTTTAGCATTATAAAAGACTAAGTGTGGTTGAACTTAAGTTTTTTAGATATTTCTTATTTTAAATGTTAAACCTGTCAAATCATCATAAATTTCCCAATAAGTCCTTTTTTTGCAATAAGCTGTACAGTGTTGGGCGCCTGCAATGTAATTTACAATCGAATTGAAGTAGAACTGTTTACTTTCTATAGCTAAACTTATTGGAATTTGGTTGATGAGAATTGGTGCGTGCTTCCCTGGGTAATATGTTTTGTACTTATTGTTAATCGGTGCCTAAGCTCACTCGATATCCCGTTCATAATTTGTTGACAGCAATAACGTGTAGAAATTAAAGTTAAGAATCATTCTAATTGAGATATCTCTAACTTATCGTATTTAATGATATCGACAGATGTATAAGCTCGTTTTTCAATTTTACTTATTCTACATTTAAAACAATCAAAAATGGCTGTCGATGTTGGATATTGCTGTAAAAAGAAATCAAAGGCCATTGTAATGTTCGATATGCAATCACTCGTTAACCCATATATATCTAAAAGCAAATCAACACGAATACTATTGGTTGCATCTAAAATTTACTAGTCATTTATTTTATCTATTTTTATCTATTTTTATTTCTACTGCTGTTAAAATGTTTAACTTTTTAGCCGATTCGCACACGGCCTAAGTAGTTAATTTTATGTTTTATTCTGTATCCGAATGTGATACGCGATGAGTTTGGCTTTCATTATAGAAATTTTTGGTATTTGCCAAAGTTATCATAGTAATTGACCGTGATAAATTGGGTGTCTTCGTTTTTATCAAATAAATGCCAAAAATGTGTATTCACAAATATTTATCATGGGTTTCGGACACAGTCTAAGCAAACAATTAAACAAAAATTATTATTTTTTTTAGTTAGCCAGCTTTCATAAACTTTTTACATGACCGGGAGTAGAAGTTAGTTTCTATGACAACATAGTAGGGATAGAAATGTCATATTATTTCCCAATGGCGCTAATATACATTATTTTCCTTGTAAAACAATTATCAAGAAATAAATGAAATTTGGCGTTATAAAATTTGCAAAGAAAGAAAACAACGAATGCGTAGGCAACTATTTACACAATCATGTCGATTGCGATTTGTTTTTCCCCTCCTTGAAAAACCAATCTGTCTTTTAGCAATAAATCGAACAAAAAAAATTAATTTCCCCAATTTTAAATGTGTATGTATAATTTTGTACGTATAAAAAATAAACAGATAACTAATGTCACTAAAAATTGGCAGCAAAATGACAGAAATATTTCTTCGTGTTAGTAAAAGAGGTCGTCTTTCAAAAAATCCAGAATGCTATAAATTTAATCTGTGGGAAAAAATCAATCACTTCTCCCTGTGATGTATAATATACTATTAACCGTTTTTTAAGTCTTTTCGTTTTATGGTGAAAATTTTGAAACGCTCTTCGACGAATATCAGGAGATAACTGCACCTCTATATAATTACATACATCTTGAAATTAAAATTTCAAAATTACAATACTAAAAATTAAAAAAAAAAAATCAATCGCATAACACCATAAGAGCATTACAAACATGAGGAGATATGCACAAATTGTGTTATCGAGAAGTAAAAAATCAAATATTACCTGCGATTTGAGTGTGCGCGAGCATAATAAACTAAAAAACAAAACAAAAATCGAGATCAGAATTATATAAGACAAAAAACTAAAGAAATACAAAAATCGTTATTATATCACATAACAAAAAAAAAATTTCGATTTCATTATTTTTTTTCGTCTTACTACTATTTATTTATTATTAATATATAATAATAATTAACAAACTAACCTACATTCTTAATTTTCATTTTATGTTTTTCTATTATATACCATGCATATGTATTGGTATATGTAAAGGGTGATTCAATTTGAGGTTAGAATATATATGTATGAAATAAAATAGATTTAGTTTTAGCTTCCTGTAAATTGGTCGTGTATATGATTTTGGGGTACCGATCGAAAATGGATATTTTACAACTGGATTTGACGAAACAGGATAATTCAAAACGAGATAAGGCACAAAACGAGATATGGTACAAAACTGGATAATTTAAAACTGGATATTTTAAATCGAGATAAGGTACAAAACGAGATATGGTACAAAACTGGATATTTCAAAACAAGATATTTCGACGTGTGATTTAAACTTAAAATGATTTTTTAGGAAAATTCTGGAAAATGGCCAATTAAGGAGGAACTCGGCGAGTTCTTAACCGATTTTGATGAAATTCGATATGTATAGAATGAAAATTGACTTTTAAAATGATTTATTGGAAAAGTTCGGGGAAATGGCCATTTAGAGAGGAACTCGGTGAGTTCTTAACCGATTATGATGAAATTCTATATGTAGGATGGGAATGGGATTTTAAAATGATTTTTTAGGAAAGTTCTGGAATATGGCCAGTAAGGAAAGAAATCGGCGAGTTCTTAACCGATTATGATGAAATTCGATATGTAGGATGAAAATGTGAAAATTAATTTTAATAAGATGAGAAAAGCAGCAATTATAAAAACTTTTAATTGAAGGAAAATTCTATCTTTCTCCTTAGAAATATTCAAGTATGGAACCTTACTGGCCTTATTCCAGAACTTTCCCAACAAATCATTTTAAAATCCCATTTTCATTCTACACATATCGAATTTCATCAAAATCGGTTAAGAACTCGCCGAGTTCTTCCCTAATTGGCCATATTCCAGAATTTCCCTAAAAAATCATTTTAAGTTTAAATCACATGTCGAAATATCCTGTTTTGAAATATCTAGTGTTGTACCATATCTCGTTTTGTACCTTATCTCGTATTGAAATATCCAATTTTGAAATATCCAGTTTTGCACCTTATCTCGTTTTGTCAAATCCAATTTTGAATTATCCAGTTTTAAAATGTTCAGTTCTGAGCGGTTCCCATGATATTGGACTTAATATTACAACGTCTTAAAGACGTCCGAAATTTTGAAGAAATTTTTTGAAAACACTCGATTTAGCGCTAGACCATTTTGTTTTATATAACGTCCATCACTTCCATCGCTTGCTCTTCGTATATCTTCGGTATATTATAATTATTATAATTCCTAACATTATATTATCTGTTTCATTACTACTGTCATTATTATTGGTTATGGCGGTCCTATGGCGCAAAAGCGCATCCCGCGCCAGGCAGTGGTTTAGCAGAATACAAGTCAATGTCAAAAGTAATTTTGTCTACGTAACAGCCATTTTTAAGTCGTCTGTGGGTGGTTTTTTTATCATTTTTTCTCATTCTTGTTCTTCTTTGGTGAATGTTCGTATATGAGGGATCTCTTGTTTTTCCAAAAACCTTTTATTTTGTATATAAATCAACTGTTCTTATTGTCGTCGGATAAAGCTTTTACTATTTTATCCATCAAAATGTCTCCATAATAATCTGCACCCAATAATGAGTCGATTGAACTAGGAGTATAATATGATGAATCAGCTCATAGCAGTGTTCTGGCATGTTTCCATTTCCAGTGGTCCAAAAGCTGATCTAGCATATCCCGCGTTAAGTTTTTAAATACTAATGCCTTTACCGTTAAGTTAAAATTGGAGTGAACTTTCGGCTTCATATTAAGCTCAACGGTGCACTTGCACTACTCCAGCATCGATTTTAGCCATGCCTGTTATTTCTGCATTACGCTGCGCTATTTTATAACTTAAGTCTACACAGGCTTCTTTTATAATGAAGGTTGCTTGAGACCCAGGATCGATCAGCACACGAAGCAATTTATTACCAGACTACCGGACGATGCTTTTACTAAAGCGGTTCCTAGTAAGATTACACTTCTGATTCTATAATTGTGCTGCTTGGACGTTTGTATTAGCGGCCTTTATGCTTTCTGGTGCCCTATTTTGCGTAATGTCGTCAATTTATGGAGCAGACTGTGATGTGAACCTTTGCATAATTCACAACTTTTATTACATGGGAGTTTATGTTCATGAATCAAGCACCTTAGTGATTTATAACATACTGACCTATTTCTTTCGATTTGTGATAGATTTTGTGATAGAGCTTTTACATTGGTTGAGGCTTTTTATGCGTATATGCCTAATTTTATATTATAAATAATAAATTTTGAGCAAAATTCTTAAACATATGTCGTTTCTAGAGTACGTAATTCTATAATATCTGTGATTCTTTGAACATGTTTTAGGGTCGAAATTTTTTTTGAATCCAAACTGGTAAACAGGTATAAGCTTCATTATAGGCTTTATTATTTTCAGAAGTAGTATTTCAAATATCTTTAATATAGTAGGATAGAGCTATTGGCCTAAATGACTTTTTATCGTTACTGTTTTTGTTTTGGCTTTAAAATCATAATCACTTCTGCTATACCTTCCACTGCCTTGGAACGTATCTTAATCTGAACACAGCATTGGTTATGTAAACAAGTTTGCGTCTTGCTTTGTCTGGTAGTTCTTTTTTAATTTGCCCAGTTAATTAAATCATACCCATAGAAGCTTTTTTCGGATTAAAATTTTTTATTTTCTGTTTTACAGAGTTTTACAGTTTGTATTTCAAACTCATTTGATCTATGTACAAAATTAACATTTTCGTTCGCAGATTGCATAATATAAATACATATAGTACTACCATCATAAGAAAGAAACAGTTTACTCATTGATGTTCCAGATGTCAGGGCGATAGAATATAGTCAAAGATAAGTATAAATATATGACATATAGGGGATTATACATATAAAAATATTTTGATTATTTTAAAACGATACCAGTAGCGACATCTAGCACGTCAATGGGCTAACATACCATGGTAGTACTATGTGTATTTATGTAATGCACATTGGCTGGGTAGTGGTTGAAACATTTCTTCGAGGAGCCCAGGTACCGTTATCATTTCTAATAGGTGCTGTTGAATTTTTGGTCTCTCGATCAATTCTGTTGCTTTCCAAAGGGGGTATTCAGTGTCTTGTTGACCAGTAAGTGAAGATAAATGTGATTCTATTGTTTCATTCTTTGAACTTTACTGATAATAGAGTAAAGTTTTTTTCATAGGTTATTTAGTTCGGTTTTATTGGCTCCAGTTTAATTTATTTTTCAGAACTTACGTGTTTTATGTTTCTTAGCCACCAGTTCCCTTACTTCAAGTGGATAATTTGTATCCACTTGAAGTAAGGGAAGTGGATAATTTGTATCTCTAATGTTGTTTGTAGGTCCGAGTGAAATGCTCTGCTACGCTGCTTGCTGTATAATTTCATTTAGTCTGTCAACTTAATCTTTAACGTGCATGGATCTTCTTATTGGCATTTGAAGTTTGATATTTTCATTGATCAGTTTACGAAAAAGTTTCCAATTGGTATTCCTGTTGTAAAATTTTTACGATATTTCCTATTTCGCTTAATGTCATGATAACAGGAGAGTGATCTGATGTAAGCTCTTCATTGTTTTCCATTCGTGTGCAGTTGTCAGATATTCCTTTTGTTACAAAGAAATCTTACAGAGAAGATCAGGTGTTTTGTTTAAATCTGCTGGCCAGTAAGTATTAGTGCGCCACCAGATTGAAACTCGCATTTTAATTTTTTGGCTGCTTTAAACAGTTCTTTTCATGTTGGTGTTGTAATTCTGGAGCTCCAAAAAATGTTTTTTGCTTAATAAAGTTGTGTAATGAAGCATGGTCCCAAGGAGTGAAAAAGTTCTACGTATTCTTTTTTTTAAGTTATAGCGTGGTGGATATAGCTGAGATACATCTTTGTTCTTAGTTTGAATTGTGGTTGTTGTCACTTGCATGAACTCAGTTTCAACTTTCAGTTCTTCATGATGTTTTATATTATTTTCAATTAAAATGGTAGATCGCCTTCTTGCCCTCTGCTGGATGAATAGCATGGTAGAAACCGAACCGACGTTTTTTACAATATGAAAATCTATTAAAATGGCTTTCAGTGATTAAACATATGTCAATTTTTTGCATGTTTAGAAATATTTCTAGATCAGGTATATGATGGATTAGCCCATTTGCATTTCATATTACTATTCTAAGCGTTTGTAAATTAATTTTTATTTTTTTCCACGTTGGAATAGTGCGATGATAGAGTTTACAATTGGCCAAATTTAATCAAATTTAATTTGGTTAATTTATTTCAGCTTGCTTGTCAAGTTTTTTATTTAAAGCTTCTACGGTTTTGATGAAATCTATTTGGACTTGGCTAGTATTATTTAATTTTGTGTTTGATTCTTGATTTTTAGCAACTTCTGAATATGATGCGTTATCTCGTAGATTGTATAGTCCCTTTATAAGGGTTTCTTTGACATTTTCAGGTCAATATGTCCAGGTTACTTGCTCAATATTTTCTGGTTGCTTTTGATTTTCATTATGCTTGTACTTATAACATTACACGTGTTGAGTGCTGCTTGTTCAATATATTCTGGCGATGATTCGGCTTTTCTCTTCTTTGTGGGCTTGCTTTTTTTCAATGCCCAAGCAGTTTCTCTTGGTGAGAAGGACGAGTGTCCACTGAGAATCACTTTCAGATTTCTTATCCTGATGAATTTTTCTCTTGAGTTCTTCTTCATCTGTGTTCAATAAGATAACTTCGTTATACAGCTTTTACACTATTTCTCCTAGAGTCTTTAGATTTGCATAGAGATTTCTGTTTATACACTCTTTACTTGAGCATAATATAAATACGCATAGTACTACCATAGTATGTTAGCCCATTGACGTGCTAAATGTCGCTACTGGTATTGTTTTAAAATAATCAAAATATTTTTATATGTATAATCGCCTAAATGTCGTATATTTATACTAAATTTTGACGATATTCTATCGACCCGACATCTGGAACATCAATGAGTATAAACTGTTTTTTTCTTATGATGGTAGTACTATATGTATTTATACTATAACTTGAAGTAGTTTTATTTTTACTATCTTTTTTAATGGATATGGATTATTCTTTTAATATCTCCTATTGAATTATCTTTTTTAATTGTTGAAGATCTCAAAATTTTGTTACCCCTCAAAAATGGGGTCTTGTTTTTTTTTGTATAATTTACTGGTATTGTAGTTAAGTTTACCACAGCAGTATAGCAGTGCTTGTTGTATTATCAGTTTTAGCTGCCTTAAGTGCACCACTGCTGAAACTTGCGAAAATTGAATAACGACGACTGAGAGCCCATTTACACATCCTCTCCAGTCTCCGGCACTGGGTCTCTGTTCCCTACACCGTACGTTTTTTGATTCCTGCTTCGTATACGTGTATTGGGTTTTCCCAGCCATATACTGATGACAAAAGTAAATTTTCCCATGCATTCAGTCATGCGCTGATCATTTCTAGTTACGACGCCTACCGATCAGTGGTTATACTTTTGGCGTTACCGAGGATGCAGCGCGTGGAGCTTATACAATCGTCGCACCCCAATAAGATTTGTATCAATTCAAAATCTTTTTTGGTTTCTTCTGCGTAAATTTATTTTGTGAGCATCTGACAAAAACATTTTTTTCCAAGAACATAATTTATTACAGCTCAAACTGCTGAAGTATAAGCCTAATTCTTTGTAAATGTATAATGAGATTGCATTTAAAGGGTCTTTAAAAATTATTTTTAGTGGTTTGTGATTACTTTATACCACAACTCTTTTACCATAATGCAAGCATTTCCTTTTCAATTTGGATATATGCTTGTTAGGTTAAATTAAGAATCTTAGAAGCATACTTTGCAGCAGCACCGCACCCAATCCATTTTTTAAAGTTTCTACTGTTAACAGTACTGGCCTATAAATATCACAATAATGAAGTCCAGATCATTAAATTGCTCAATGGACTAGCTAGTTTTACAATATTTGGAATACATTGTTCAAGAGTGTTCTCTTTTTAGAGTTTTCGTATCCTCATATTTTTTGACCTTTTTATCATTTATAATTTAAGGCCGCCTTTAGTTAACAGTGACCCCAATAATGTACCCCTGGAACACTAATCACACTTTTAGCTTTATTTTATCAAATACTAAATTTTTCAACTCTTTTTTAAGTTTACATTTATGCTCGTCTACATTGGAAATCCAAAAAACAAATCATCAATAAAAATTACAACTCCCACTATTCCTTCAAAAATTATTTTCACAATTTTTTGAAACATTTCCGATGTATTTTTTAGTGTCATCAAACAGTCTTACTTTCCAATAAGCATGTATAGAACTCAAAAATATTTTGCAGTAAGTTCTTGAAATGTTGTAAATTGAAACGTTCTCTGATATTATTATCATTTAAAAGTGGCAGATCAAGACAAATTTTCAAACTTTTATCTTGTTTTATTTACAATATCCAATAAATGAATAAACTTAGGCCATCTTCTTTATTATACCTTTCTTTACCATTATACTTAATTCTAGCGGCTCTATCAATTGAATTGACACTTTTCTACATGGTTGGATATAACTCCAACAATTTTTTTTAAATTTTATTTGGTATATTTGTATTAGTAACATTCTATATGTTTAAGATCGTACTCCACAGTGGATCCGTGATCGTGAACGGGGTCTGAAACGGAAATATTTTCTTTTACGTGGCGTAAGCGTGCTCCATCAACAGGAGCCGTGTTTATTATCGCTAAAAACCGTAAATTGTAATCTCCAATTAAATCACCCTTTTATATAATATAAGATATAAATAAACGAGTATAAGAAAAACATTAACTTAAATAAAAAGTCACGTCGCTCGAAAACAGATGGCAATAAAAATGAAATATCCTGTCATTGTAATTAAAATAAATAATTGTAATTGTTACAATAAATATTATTATGCCATCGTAAATAATTGATTTAACAATTTAATTTAATTGTCACATCATAAAAATTATTTCGGGTTCGTTTCTTTATCGATGGAAACTTAGTTGAAGTCTTTCGTTAACGATAATATTTTTTTTTTTTAAGTTTGATGATTTATTGGAAAGAGTTAATGTCGTGCTTCTCTAATTTAAGAGCGCATTTTACACAATTAGAGCATCTATTTCATGAAGAAATTAAAATTATGCGTCTAAATCATGTTATGTCATACTGTTGTAGTTTTTGGTGCCGTTATAGATCGATGTTAATCTATAACGGCACCAAAAACTACAACAGCTTTGAAAGAAATCTACTTACAACTCCCACTGCAAAAGAAATGTCTGGGTGACTGACTACTGCGCAGCAAATATCAAAGAACCAACTGCTTCTCGATACGGTACCGATCTCTTACTTGATTCATGACTATTATCGGTTGATTTGAGATGTATTTGTGGATCAGCCGGAATGCTTATTGGATTTGCCGTTTCGAGGTTAAAACGAATTTATAATATTATTTATGTAGTATACATTTGATGAATAAAAATGGAACGTTTTCCACGATTGCGTTCTATTTGGAATCCAACAAAATATCAGGTTCATTTATTTTTACCTCAAAGGTCGTCTGAAGGTGATTAAGTACAATTTTCAGTGCTTCTTTAGTTTCAGCCACGACCAATTCATCATCAACATAAAGTATTAACAATTGTCCTCGATAAACACAATTATCAGCATTGTTTTGGATGAAACCGTACTTGCTCAAAAAATTATGAAATGTTGTATTCCAACATTGCGGAGCTTGTTTTAAACCATATAAGGACTTTTTCAACTTGCATACCATTTTTGAGTTGAAGCTCGTCCCATCTGGTGGTGTTAAATAAATTTCTTCTTGTAGCTTTCCGTATAGGGACGCTGTTTTTATATCAAACTGTATAATTTCGAAGTTATTTCTTGCTGCAACAGAGAGTAGAATCCTAATTGAGTCAAAACGTGTTGTCGGGGCAAACGTCATGACTTATATCGAACAACATTTCCTTTTGGGTCTTTTTTTAATTTTGAAAACCCTGTTTGATCCAATATAGTGCTTTTACCTGGTGGTAACTTAACAACCTCCCATGTGTTTTTTCGAGCGCATCTAATTCCTCTCAAATCGCTTCCTCATATGTCTCGCAGGAATGTCACCTTCAACAAAATTTATATTGACTTGACTATTTATTGATTGCTGTGTAGTTGCTTCATGTCCCCCTAAATCATCTCTATGCTTCGAATTCCCTCAGTTCGTTTATTTTCAGATTCTTGAACTTTTGGTTGGTTTTCGTGTTCATTTAGTTGTAAACAATCATCATCAGTGTGATCTTCTGGTATCTGAATCTCAACCGTATTTCTTCTTGGAAAACAAACAACTGTATTTTCATTAAAAATAACGTTTCGAGAAACTTTGATTTTTGCGGATTCTTCATCATAAAGTCGATAATTCGTAGAATTTCCGTCGTAGCCAACAAACATTAGTTTCATGCATTTTGGATCCAATTTTGTACTAAGCTTCTTGGGCATGTACGCTTCGCATCCAAAAATGTTCGTATGTTCCAAGATAGGCCTTTACCTGTCCATAGTTAGTATGGGGTTGAATCGGCGCTTGAATGGTTGGTGTGCAATTTAAAATATACACTGCTGTGTTGACAGCTTCACTCTACAAATTAATTTGAACATCCTTTGCATATAACATTGATCGTGCACTCTCCACTATAGTTCTGATGTCTCGTTCCGCTCTCCCACTCTGTTCTGGTGTATAGGGAGCCAATGTTTCCAAAGAAATTCCATTTTTCGACAAATACTCCTTGAAAATAGTATTACAGTATTCAGTTCCGTTATTAACATGTTATAAAATTGATGGCGACCCAAACTTGTTGCGTGAGAGATTAACAAACTCTTTAAACGAATCAAAAGCATCTGATTTATGTCTAATGAAGAAAACGACACGATAACCGGAACTGTCATCTTTGAAGAGAATGAAATATCTCGCTCGACTGAATGATGGTTTTTCTGTTTATAACTGTCTTAAATGGTAACTTGTGACTATTTCCATAAATACATGCTTCACAGAAAAACTTGTCGATGTTGATTATACTGACATTCTTGATAAATCCCTTGATTGCCATTTCTTTCAACGCTAGCTTGTTAATGTCTCCAAGCCTTTCGTGCCATAACTTAAAGTCAACACTTGTTGTTGCATTCGCCTTGGAGACACATATTGTTCGAAATAACAATCGGTATGTATTGTTTGATTCTCGAATCACACATTCTGTTGTTTTCGCAAACTTCAGCATGATTAGATTCTTTAAAAATCTTTATGCGTTTTGCCGTTATTACACCTTTGGAGAACAAATTTTTCCTGAGATCCGGTATGTATAACACATTCGTGCCACGTTTCACCGAGAAGTTTCTGAATTTTTACGGTGCCTTTTCCTTTCACAACTAGACTTTTATCATTTCCAAGTTTTACTGAAGCGTAATCATCCATAGTTTCAAAAGTTGAGAAGTACTCACGTTTATATGTTATATGCGCGGATGCATTTACATGATACATTTACATGATACATTTACAATAAACGAATACACTCTTAATATATTTTGACAGTTTGACATTTTTTATAATTCAACACGCCACCTTTGTCCTTGACTTTTTCTTTGTAGGACACATATTTTTCGAGTTGTTTTTCGGTAAAATTTTAATTGGACCAACTGATAAATAACCTCAAATGCAACGAAAATAGCAGTCAAAAATTAGTCAGATTCAATCTATTCGGTTCCTTTCTGATTTTGCGGTAAACCTTCTCAACGTTGAATCTTCTGTTGGAATCACTAGTTGGTTCGTATCATCTGGCTTATTCTGACCAGTTTCTTCGTTTGCATGAACTAACAGAATGGCATCTTGCACTATTAGTTCTGGCACTGGAGTGTCATCAATATTCACTGCATCTCACTGCCTTAACTGGTATTGATGCAATTTTGATTTGATTCCTTTGCCTTATCATACATTACCGGAGTCCAATATAGGTTTAAGTACCGTCGCAGGCTTCAATTTCGTCTCTTTATTTAAACGGACATACACCTTATCATCTTCATTGAACGATTTTTTATTAATAGACATATTTGATTACCTTTAACTGTTGTTCCGCAAAGGGTGGTTTTAGTTGTGAAAGTCTGGTTCTTGGGTCATGATTAACCAACAAATTGGCTGGGGATTCCCGTTGTATTTTTGCTGTCGAATATTGTCCATTTTCAGACAAATATTTCTACAAACTTCTTTTAATACTCTGGACAGCTCGTTCCGCAATACCCACCATACATAGGTGGACTGTTTAATGGAGCAATTCCATTATTTCTACAAAATTTTATAAATTGTATAGAAACAAACGGTGGGCCATTGTCGGTTACTAGCTCCTGTGGTAGTCCAAAAATTGTAAACGACTGGCGAAGCTTTTGAATCACATCATTTGCTGTTGTCGAGCTCATTAAATAAACGTCATTTGACGTCGAATCAATGATGATGAAAACAATTCAACCTATACCAATTTTGATTTTATTTTGGCCATCCCAATGCTTCATTATTAAATTCGTCCACAATCATGTTTTGCCTGCGATGATAAATATCGCACCCTTTCACTATTTAGCTCATCATCCACGCTATGTGCCACTATATTTCGAATATTTGTAAACACTTTTGCCAGATTCACATCTACTTTTGTTTCTCGAGCAACTTCTTCACATGACATGGGAATAACGTCATTATCAGAAAACGATTTGATTAAGTGGTGAAATCCTACATCGCCACTTCGTTCGTCTTTTAATGGCATCCTTGACAATGCATCAGGTACCACCAAGTTCTTTCTTACGAATCCTTTCTTACCTTTTTTAAGAATGTTTTCATTAGACAGCATTTCCTTACATTTCTGAAATGCTTGCTCACATGCGCTTGGTTCCAAGTAAACTTGACTTCTTTTTAAGTTAGCCGGTATAATGGTGAAAGTTCCGATGCCATCATAAGAACAAATTTTCTATAGAAATATGCTAATCCCAAAAATAACTTTAGTTTGGTTACGTTTTTGGAGACTGTAGCTTTATCAATTACAGCTGCCTTCTCCGGACTTGGTAAAATTCCAGCTTTTGATATGATGTGCCCCAGGTATTGCACTTGACTTTGAAAGAACAGGCATTTAGTCAAATTAACTCGGATATTATAATCCGACAACTTAACTAGTACACTATGCACCAGTGTTTTACATTCATTTGTATCCTCCCCCCCCCCCCCCTATCAAAATATCATCCAAATAACACATGGGTTTTGGCATGCCTTTCAATATCTAATCCATCGCACTCTGAAAAATGGTCGGTGCACTTGATATTTCGTAGGTTCCCAATAGTCCCAGGTGAGTGTTAATAATTGTTGGTAAGCTCCCGCTAAATCCAGCACCGTAAGTACTTTACAGTTTACCAAACTGGTGAAGATATCCTCTATATAGCAGGCAAAGGAGAGTGTTCGAATTCAATCCCCTTATTAACACTGACTTTAAAATCGACGCATATTCGTAATCCTTTATCCTTTTTAGGCACGACTACTATCTACAACAACAATTTCTTTAATATACCTATATTAGTTGTTTCAAATGTCATTCCCCAATCCGGAATTATTTTATCCAACCAGTTCTGTAAATAAAAAAAAATTAATGAATATTTCTTACCTTCATATTTAACAAGCACTTCAAATTTATCTCGTGTTACTAATTTCTCGCCTGTAACCGACCGATAACTCACTGCTTCCTTTTCTAATTGTGCTTGCACATGCTCAAGTATCTACTTCTATCTTTATCTAACCACATTTATTTTTAACAAAATCTTAAGTGGTTCCACTTTCTCTGAAAATACCGTTCCAATTAAATTTAAATTTTCTAATGCAACTTCGACTTCTTCCTCTTCCAAATTATTGAATTTCTTTTTATTTTTACAGAGCTCCTTCACATGCCCTCTTTTGTTACATAAAAAGCACCTTCAATATTTTGCCGGACAAAATTTGTTTCTATCGTTCCTGCCACATTTACTGCAGGTTTTATTCCTATACCTTGCCTTACTTGGATTAGAATTGAATGTTACACTAGGATTACTATCATTTTGTCTAGTAGTACAAATTTTTGAAACTGAGTTGTCGTTAGCTAAAAACTAACAGCTCTCCTGCATGCATTTTCAAAGGTAAGGTCACCTTCCGATAAAAGCTTCTTTTGAATAGACTCATTTTTCAGTCCACAAGTTAGTCTATCTTTCAACGCAATATTCAAAAACGTGCGAAATGAACAGGTTCTGTTTAATCTCTATAACAGACTCAGTTATGGTTTCATTCGCTGATTGATCCCGTTTATTAAATTTAAACCGTTCAAAGATAACTAATTTTTCAGGATTGAAATGCGATTTTAATCTCTTGGTTGCAATTTCGTACGATTTACCTACAGGCGAGTCGGGTACGCATAGGTTTTTCAATACATTATATGACTCCGCGCCCATCAGTGTAATAAATAATGACAATTTATTTTTTTTATCCCACTGAATTAATTTTAACTAACTGTTCGAACCGTTTTACATAGATTTAAAAATCAGATTTGCAGGTGTCAAATGCTTCTAGACTACCAATAAACGACATTTTTTAGTTTTTGTTCCATGCAATCTGTTTTGGGGCAGAAGCTCTCCCAAGTCTTGCGCGGTTATCTTAACGTCCTAATTTACGCCATTACTAGCAAAATCGAGAAGGCGCAAATACAGATTCGCAATTTTTATATATCCATCTGCATATTGCATTGCTCCAGCCAGCCTGTACTGGCATGAACGATGGGTTCGGCCCATGGATTCTGCACTCCAACAGGAAGTCATAGTTCTGTTCATTGTCATCACCGATGTTAATCAGGTGATGAAAAATCCCTTTTGCAACTTTCCCCCGTTGGAATTCGAACCCGGTACTCGTCCCAAACACCGCAGCTTTAACCACTGCACCAATTGCTCGGTTGTTATTTCCAATATGTTGTTCTTACACAAAAAAAAATCACACACAGCATAATATAAATACACATAGTACTACCATGGTATGTTAGCTCATTGACGTGCTAGATGTCGCTACTGGTATCGTTTTAAAATAATCAAAATATTTTTATATGTATGATCGCCTAAATGTCGTATATATTTATGCTAAATGTTGACTACATGTATTTATATTATGCACACAATAGAAAATAGGTACGTATATAGATACGTGTCTTAAAATCCTCGTCGCCAATGTAGTATTTCAGTATAAGTTCAGCAAGAATAGATGTTGATCGTTCTGCAACCAAAATAAGACTTAGAGACCCTCGCTTTATTATTACAAAATGTGAACAATTTAAACCGTAAATATACCGGCTGAATCACAATAATTAATCAATACAATATGATCCCAATACAATGCGAGATAAAAAAGGATAGTCCCTGGATAGTTATACTGGTTAGATTCACTGATTACTCTAACGTTTCTTATATTAGAATTTTTAATGCTATTGGGACAGGTGATAACCATCCTACTGAGTCGAACTTGACCAAATCAGATAATAATCAACGTTTAGTTGATTGCCCAGTCACTATTCGTAACTTATTTAAATACGACAAATTCGAAGGTACCTTCCTTTGGATTATAAAGAATAAAAGTTTTATTTTATGGTGACATCTGCGGACAGCAGGTATTTTACGTAAAAGCCCGTTAGTATAATTCCAGTATAGCTTTTGGGTGTGATTGACGCTCCTATGTGGCAATAGTTGTAGCAGTGTTCTTACATCTAGAAAACTGGCAGATGTGGTACCATAAGTGACAGTTACAATCTTTAATTTAATAATTTCTGCCATCATTGTTAAGACTTGCTTAAATCTTTTTTCTATTTAAATCAGCAGTCAAATCCTCCTATAATTTTAGTCCGGTTGTTAAACGACACTCTTGTTGTTGTCTTGGACAAGGAGTGAAACACTGCTAGGAGCTTTTTTGGAGTTCTATCTTCCTTGATATGCCGAGATGCTGAATGTAGTAGGATAGCAGTCTACTTATAGTAGACGATTAACTAAACAGTTATTCAGCTATATAGTTGTTTTTTATGAAGATGAGTCCATTTCGTTGTGTCAACGTCCATCTCGGGTTATTGGTGATTAAAGTTCTCAAATATCGTAGCTTTAACATTTAAAAAAAATATAAACCTCGGTGATAGCTTGGTGCTGACGGTGGGTCGACAAATATCGGCTTTTTCTTCAGCAATAACCCGAAATCGTATATAAAATGAGTTGTGAGCCTTGTCGCCCACGGTTCAAAGTTTCCCATTCGCGATTTAAGACAATTTCGGCAGGAAGGTTGACGGACATTTTTCGCCCCACAGCCGAAACAAAAGACATTAAATGGTTTATCACAGATATGGTAACTATGTCCCATATCATGGCATTTCCAACAAATGTAGTGGTCGGTATTTAGTGGTTCTCTGGCCCTATTATTACCATCCGTCCTAGTATGAAATGCTTCTACCATTGCCTCTTCGATATTCTCTGATTGTATGTTTAATTGGTTTTGATGCCGTATATTTAGGTTCTTCATTTCTAAATTGAGCTCATTAACTGGTGGTCGTCGTCTGATTTGTATTTCTCCAAACCGTCTTGGATCATACCCGGTCTGTTCCTAAAGTTTTTCATTGTCCCGGTATAGTACCCATAGTTCCTCTATTGTTCTAATTTGAATGTGGCACGGGAGTGTTATATTTTTAAAAGCAGGGTACTTATTTTGACATAATCTATAAATAAGCTGTTGTTCGGACAATCGCAATTGTAAACGTCCATTCATTTTCTGAATGCTTAAAGAAAAATCGGAAAATGATTCTCTGTTTCCTTGGAACCTTCTTAAAATCTGTTCTTTTATTTCTTCTTCATAGTTTGAGCTACTAAAATATGAAAGAACAGCATTTTTCATACTTGCCCAAGTGGATATCGGGTTATCCGCTTTATACACAAATGTTTTACACTTGTTCTTGACAAAAAAAGCTGAAGATTGATATTTGCTCTAGCCGATACAAAAAATCATGATCGTTAACGAGTTCCAGTCAAAAATGGAAGCTCTCCTTTGAAAGCGTTCCAGTACCGTAAAAGGAGAGCTTCCATTTTAGCCGAATCTTATAGAAATTGTCCAGTCGAAACAGTGTGGTAGTTTTCGAAGGACTTCCCTCATTGTCGGCATTTTGAAAATTTAGGTTTAGATTTCCTAGCATTTGGTCATTCGGATGAAATGATGTGTTTGCAATCCCTGGTAAGTTATTTTATTACTCCTGTCGAGTCCAGCTATCGAAAAAAATTTGCAACGGATCTCTTTAAGTTGGTGGGTTTAGGAAATGTAGCTTGTCTAGCCCTATCATGGTTTTGATGTTTTGGCAGTGTGGTACTTTTTGAAGTTTGAACTGGACTAGTACGAACTGAGTTACTATCTAACAACGTGTTGGATATCATATAGTATTTTGTCAGAAAACGAGCTCTTCTTATGTTGTGATAACCTATCCTTAATATCGGGATTCTGGTGTTCCATAAGCTATGGTAATCCTTCAAAATATAACGCCAATTACGGTAGATCTTTTTCAGGTTCGGCATTTCTCCCAAAGTAAAAATTAATCTACCTTTTTCTTTATAATGTATCGCTTTCATGTAACACATTCGAGAGGCGCCATGCTTCTCTGCTCTTCTGAGCCTTTAATGAGGTCGTCATAGCGAGTACAGCATTCCTCAATCTCCACATCCGGATTATCTTTAGCGTTTTCGTACTAAAGTTTAATCTAATTGTTATACTCTAAGCATATTAACTAGGAGCCATCTATTGCTCTACTAGATAGCCCTACTTTACCATCTATATTGCTCTACTAGATAGCCCTCTGATTAGGTATTCCACATTAAGTTCTGGTGGATATAAGAGTTGGATATAAATTATGGGATCCGTTGTGAGAAGAAGAACAATAGTATACGAATAACGAACTCTGACCAAATAACAAAACTATGTACGTTATTAGCCAAACAAACAAAAACACAATTTTACTTTTTGAAATGAAAATCCGGAAACTTAATATTATAGCAATAATAAGAAATGTTGTAATGTCCAGGAAAAAGGTATATAATAATTTTAAATACTAAGGCTTTAAGAATTGAATTTAAATTAAATATTAAAATCGCAGTTTTATCAAAATTAGCGACACGCTAACAAAAAAAAATTTCTAGATATATTTTGTGGTTAATGGTGATGCGGGAAGTGAAATAAAAGTGAACTGCAATTTTATAACTACTGGATGTTTTAACGGTAATACACACCCAAAACAAAAATAAAAAAAACATTCATAGTAAGGAGTAGCACATTGAAGAAAGCTGCATAAATTATTGCCACAACACCGTTGGGATAACTGAGATTCACTAAGCATTCTACCACAGGCTTTGAGGCCATACCATATCCACAATATACCACTGATAAGGTATGGGAAAGGAAGTTCTCTGAGTAGAACTCGGTAGTCAAACATCAACAGAACTCCTATGAAATCACGTATCAACTTTTGTTTATTCAACTCCGGATCAATACCCGATTCTAGATATTAATTATGGGACAGGATATTGGATACATGGTTTTAATGTAAAGGATGAAGTGAAGGCAGTTTTTTATTACTCTAAAACGACAGAAGCATACCATGAAATATTCATGTGTCAATTAATGACGAACCAGAGAAAAACTGTCTTTCATTGATTATAAGATAAGGTTTTGTAGGAAATATTAAATAAAAATCTATTGAGATTACTGTACCCTAACCAAAAAAACTATTATTAGAATCAAATGAATAAAATAATCTAAACAGTGTTGTAAACGGTTAAGCTGAATCTAAGCACTGTAATAACATGAATAAGTAGTTTAGCCGACCAGTATAAAAGAAATAAAATAATAAACACACACCTTATCTTACTGTCATCTGATTATGCATTACAGATATATATAACAGAAAATTGAATTGAATAAAATACAAAAAAAATGTAAACCATATAGTTTTGAAATAACGGTTCTATAACAACATATTTAATGACTGAAAAGGTCCCTGGTTCGGCGCAATTTGTTACCCTTGCCTCAGTCACAACCTACACGAGTGTTTGTTAGGGACGCACCCTGTCGGATATGGAGGGTTTTTGGTCCCACCGGGTAAGTAACTATATCCCTCGTGTATCAATACAAAAAAAAAATTCAGTTCACTCTTCTTCCACTTTCCCACATCACCATCGATTAAGGTAAATTACTCCATGTTATTTTTTATTAATAATTTTATTTATAATCAGTTATCATTTGTATATTATATATATATATATATATATATATATATATATATATATATATATATATATATATATATATATATATATATATATATATATACATATATATATATATATATATATTTATATATATATATATATATATATATATATATATATATATTGCAAGTCTTTACATTGTATCCATCTTTGAATCCTGCTTCCTTAATAGTTTATTAGATGTCTCCAGTACATGTGATGGTCGACATTTGCTCTTCACTTTCTCATTCGAATGGTTGTTGTTGATATATGTAAACGAGTAAGGTTTCCGATAATATTGATGGTGATGGTGTTTTCGGTGTTTCCTCAAGGAAGTTGCTCTACATTTTTTGAGTAGCTTGCCGCACTTTTGCCTCGGTTTTGTAGATTGTCCATCTCTATTTTATTAAATCCCTGTTCTTAATTGAATAATTCTTGCAGCAGAATAAATCCTATAAAAAATCGCGAATAGTGCAATTCACGTAATTTCGTTAAAGGAGTCACTAATCGGCACCATACTTTCAGACATAGGACTATTGCGATTTGGAACCAGGATTTATACTTCCGTATTGACAATGATGCAAATTACGCACCATTTAGAAGGAGTATTTCTCTAAAGCTGCATATAGAGGACCCTACAAAAACTTATGGAGCTATCTTTCGACCTTATTTGATTACTATGACAAAGCGAAGCTATGCCTGATAGTTGGAAAATGGGCGAGTTATGATCTACTTTTAAAAATGGAGTTCGTTGAAAATGCAAAACTATCGCGGCATAGCTCTCCTTGTATGCACAGTAATATTGGAGAGAGTCACTCTCCTGCAGCATATATATTAAATTGTAGGTGACTACCAAGAAAGATTTCGTCCGAATCGGTAAGTTACTAATGAAGTTTTTCGCTAAGGATGATTCTTTTTAAATATCAAAAACATCACGTGACGTACATGAGGTGTTCTTGGATTTCCAGCAGCTGATTTAAGTTATTGATTTATGGTTTAATTTGCGATGTCTATAGGAATACTTGAAAAATATAAAATGATATAAAAGATCGCTTTGTCGCTGGCAACTATGGTAAAGTCGAAATACCTTGCCAATGCCGCTCAGCTGAAGTTGTACAAAATGTTAATTAGATACACTTTGTCATGGGTGTAAGTGTCGGACTCTGACGGATGAGCACGAGATATGGTTATAATGACATTTTGAGGAAAGAATCCTGGGAATGATATATATATATATATATATATATATATATATATATATATATATATATACATATATATATATATATATATATATATATATATATATATATATATATATATATATATATATATATATATATATATATATATATATATATATAAGTTAAGTAAATTGAAAAAAAAAATTTTTTTGTTTAATTGAACCTTTTTATTCCACGACAGGGAAAACAGGTTGAACACTGACAGGTTGAAATTTAATTCCTGGTTGACTAGGGGATTTCATTTGGTTGAATATCTATCATCTGTCTACTACTTTTGGCTCTTACTTTGCTGATGGAGGTTATGCCGATTAATCCACAAATGACGGAAATAATACCAGAATTTATTATATCTGCTTCCGCTTTGTAATTAAATATTTCTTGCAGTTGTTCGACGTTTTCTAGATGTAGACTGTGCAGATATCCCGTATCAATTGTAATTCCGTTCTACGTAATGTTTGTTCTCAGTACTTATTACTTAGTTTGTTCTTTGTTGGTAAATCTTGAATTATCAATTTTAATTGTTTCGTTGTTGTATTGCCCCAGAAAACTTCCTTTCAAGTATTTACTTGTGTTGTTGAAAGAAATATTTCCGTTGAAGTTGCTTAAAAAAATCGTGTTTCGGTAATAGGATTTTTGTTAAATTGGAATTCCGATCTAGCATCGACACCTTGTATGAGCTGGATACCGCAGTGACCTTCCTTTAGCTATTTTAAGCAGTTTGGTTCACAAATGGTTGTGTCACGGTATAGTTTGCGTTTTTGAACAATTCCAAATAACTGGTTCTGGTTGAGTAGAATTTCGTTAACCTCTAGGTATATTTGCTTATATTTGTCTATCGTTGATCTTATGATGATATGGTTGTAGTCTTCTTTGCTTGTTTTGGGTATTGATATAATGTATACAATTTTGGAATTTTTTATCATCATCATCATCGGTTCTGCGTATTCGATAGCTTCGATTTCGTTGGAATATGGACGTATCTCTATATTTCCGTTAGTAAACGATTAACTTCCATTTTGTACAATAAATTAGTGTTTATGATTTTTGCTTTTGCCAATTGTGCTGCTCTCACTATTTCTTTTACTTCCTCTTTAACAATGAGGAGTCGATTGAATAAAATTTGTTGCAGCTTCTCATCCGAATCGTCCATTTTAAAGGTCAATGATTTTGTTGTATTCACTGAGCACTATGCCTGCGGTGTTCATTAAGGCTTTGTTTATCTTATATTGCTGCTTATTATTATTGACCATTTGGTTTTGGCTGTTGACAACCTGATCCCAATCTGCAGCGTCTGGTGATCTTGCGAACCACTTCCATGCGCTCCCGATCCAGTTAATTGATCGTTTGGCTCTGGTGTTTTGCCTTATTTGGTTAACCTGATGATTCAATTAAAGTCGACGGTCGTTTTCTTGTTGAGTTTTATTGATCGTTGTTGTGATACAACCGATTGAAGCTTCGTATCTTTCCTAATTGATGACGTGAGTCAGCTTAAAACTGCCATTGATGATTTTTCCATTTCCCCGTTTCAATGTTAACAATGGAGTGTTGTATTCGTAGATGCTCGTTGACATTGATTGTCCCAAAAGCCAAATGCTGTAATTTAGAGATTATTGTATTAAATTCTTAATTTGGGCTTTGTGAATCCGTCGTCCAGATGTAGTTGTAATTGTGGCATCTAATTGTCTATAGCTACGGTTTCCTTTCGAAATTTAGGTTTGTCTTTCAACTTAATTTGTTTGTTAGCGGTGTAGATTGTATCACCGAGTTCGAAGGTTTTTGGTTCACTTCTATTTGTGTTTTCACTTGTTAGTTTTGTTTCCTGCGATCTTTTCAGTCTTTCTATCAGATCTTCGTTGATTTTGTTTTTGAAATCTGCTAGATTTTGATAATTGATTCGTTGTATTCTGCCCAAAAATACATCGCTATAGGTTTTTGTTGAGTAACCGAGTATATGGAATTGATGTTGTGATCTACTGCTATGTTGATTAACTCCTTCATTGTTAAATCTTTGTATTCATTCAGCAAGCGTCTCACGATTTCAATCACGGTTAAATGGAGTATTTCGATAGTCGCATTTACTTCACTTCGTTGTGAAGGTGTTAAGTAGACTTTGACCTCCGAGGTTTTAAGGTAGCCAATGATGAATGGTCTAGGCTTTGCTCATTGTTCATTACGATTCGTTTTGGTACCGTGAAGTTATGTAACGCTTTGATGATTTTGTCTCGTATATGGGGGATTGATTTGCTTTCATTACGGAAAAATTTTGCGAATTTTGGAAACTTGTCTACGCATAACAAAAAATTTTTTCTTTTTTCATCTCCATGATGTCCACGTGCAGTATTTCCGCTGGATAGTTTGGAATCGGTATTTTCTGGAGTTGGACATGACTTGGGTGTCTGTCGTATTTGTTGATATTACAATTATTACAATTTTGTGTATATTTTTTTATTAAATTTATCATGTGAGGAAAATAATAGCGTTCCCGAATTTGTTTCTTGTTCTCAAGATGATTTCTATGTGCTCTTCTATGTTCCTCTTTTATGGTTGCGAATTTGTTCTCTTCGTTACAGATATCTTCAACAATCCTTTGGGTTAGTCGTAATTTGCATGTGGAGAGGCATTCTTTATAAACCTCATAGTGTCTAGATGTATTCCTCTGGAATTTTTATTCCGTTAATTAGGGTTGGATTCAGTTTTTCTTTATTTATTTCCGGTAGACTGATCTGATATCTGTTGTAGTCTGGATGTGGTTCCTCATAGGAATTGATGTTTTTGCCTTTCCTCTGAATTCTAGCTGATTTTAAATGCATTAATGGGAGCCTCACAGAATTGGATTAATTCTGTAGTATCTTCCCCCGCGCTATGCACTGTTCCGATTGATAACGTATTAGCCTCCAATTCCAATCTTGATAAGGAATCGGCGACCTTATTAGTGCAACCAGGTTTGTAGATCAGCTCGTAATTATACTCTTCTAGCCGAGCTTTTCACCTCTTCAGTTTAGTATTATTGTTTCTGTTGTCAAGCGTAAATGTTAAAGGTTGGTGATCCGTTAGAATTTTAATTTTTTTGGACTGTATAAATAGTTTTGAAGCTTATCAAACGCCCAGATGATGGCCAGCATCTTTTTTTCGTTAGAAAAACAAGTATCTCTGAGGATGTCAGTAGCTCTTTGATATGTCAAAATGCTTAAATTTCCTTCTCGTTCATGTTAATTTTGATTTTTTTTTTTGACTAGTTAGCTTTGGTTTGTGCTTTATCCTCTCTCGTTAGGTTAGTTAATGGTTTCGTTATTTCCGCGAAGTCTATAATAAATCGTCTATAATAAGATGCCAATCCAAAAACGATTTTAGATCCTTCAAATTGACGGGTTTCTTGATGTTTCGGATAGTTTGATGTTTTTGGACTCCGGTTTGACACATTGGTTTGTAATAAGGAATCCGAGAAATTCCGTTTGTGTTTTCAAAAATTCCGTTTTATCCAGGTTGACGCTTAAATTCGTCTTTTCCAGTTGTGCAATTACTCTCCTGATGTTCGATAAATGTTCCTCTTCATTTTTTCCTCCGAAAATTATGATATCATCGATGTAAACGTTTTAAAACATCATCTATCATCCTCTGGAATATGGCAGGAGTATTTTTTAGGCCGAATAGGAGTCTTAAGAACTCTTACTTCCCGTTCATCATTGAAAACGAAGTCTTCAACGATGAACGGGGAGTCGGTATCTTTCATCTTTATTTGATGGAATCCCGAAGTTATAAATCAATTGTGGTAAAAAATTTCGAATCCCCAAGATTTGCGATTGTGATCCTTATATCAGGAATTGGATATGTATCCATCCGATGTTGTTACTGCATTTAGCCTTTTAAAATCTATTACCATTCTGTACTTTTTGGTTTGTGAAGGGTTCATTTTCTTTTCAACTACCCAAATTGGTGGATTATAAGGTCTTATTATTTCATCCGCTAGAAGTTGGCTGATTTGTTTTTCCAATTCTTTTCTCATGTGGTATGGATCGGATATGACTTCGTGTATATTGGTTCCTCAATCGTTGTTCCAATTTAGGCATTGACTTTAGTGGTATTTGTTCCTGTATTTTTCACAGGTCCGAATAGTGCCTGAAATGTTGATGCAACTTCCTGGAGTTTCTGCTTGATTTCTGGTAACAGATGGTTGTCAAGAAGTTCGATGTTGTTGACTTGAAGAGATTTTTTATCATTGAGTGGGATTTTGTTTCTTTTACCGTCAATAATGGCTTCTAATTCCTTTAGCGTATCGTCGCATGTACAATTTTGTATTTGGTATTTTTATGTTTATAACCTTTCAAAAATCGATTGCTGAAACGCAACAGTCTAACATTTTTTTTTATATAATCGACAGATCTTATTAAACGCTGTAAAGAAACGATTGGTTTTGTTGTTCCGGTTACGTTTTCTTTTACTTTTTTTTTACTACATATATATGCTAATTTAAAGCAACAGCTGAGATAACTAAAATTATTACTCGATGCAATTGTTAAGTGTGAGAATTGTTGAAATGTACGGCAAGAATCTAATTGTTAAATACAAAAACATTACAATTCTTAATGCTAAGCATATATAGGTGGTGAAATAGCAGTTTAAGGAAATTAATTACATTTTTATGTAGATGTCGAACAATGTATGTCACTATGCCGTAATCAATTTATGTAAATATGTTGTGGAATGTCGTTTAGATAGATTATGACTTAGTATACATCAATCATTGTCGGGGTTTTTGAGGTCATCGAGTGTGAATCGATATAGTCAATGATTTTATTGTTTTGCTAATTTGTGTATACATATACGAGTGCCATCAAGGTTGTCTCCAATATTTCGGAGATGCATATTTGTTCATATTATACAGGGTGGGGCAACAAATGTGATATGAATGTTAAAATAATCATATTTTCTATAAAGTAACTAGCTAGCCCGGCGAACTTCGTCCCACCCCAAATTACTTCGGTCCGAGCAACTACTTTTGTCCTTCGCGAAAATTGATTTTAATGAAAGACAAAATCAAACAACTCAACTACTCAAACAACTGAACTGAAAAGACTATTAGATGGTTAAGATTACGCAGCATGATTAGCACAGGTCTGACCTTTAGCATCAAGTTACGCGGTGGTATTCCCAGCAATTTAAGTACATTCAAAAACTCAGTCGGTTAGTTGGTTGACTCGTCTTGAATGCGGTAACACAGTCAACGGATTTGTAAAGATGCATTTGGTTTTGAATCAAGTAATTCAAACTGTCTACATCCTTGTTCTTCGCCGCCAAAGTCGCTCGTTTACAGAGCTAGTCGTGATTTATATCATTTTGGTGGATCTCGACGTCGTGAACATACAAAAATTCAAAAAACGGAATAAATCCGGTTGAAACGTCAACAGGAATTTGACCATTGCCATGCGCCAACAGTTGTTTAGAAAAATCAGTAGATGTTGAGTCGTTCTGTAACGTGACTCTCATGTTCATGGTTAACTGCAATTTCTTCACACAGTGCCACAATTTCAGACTTGCATTGAGTTCATCTGCAGCTTTCGATATCCGAATGACAAGTAGAGTTTGACGAAACACTGGTCAATAGAATCATCGCTCCACTAAAACGTCTTGAGTAAATCCTTTATCGTTCGATTGAACGCTTCCAATGATCGTTTGTGTGCTATTGCACACTAAATTGTTCACATTATCATTTGTGTGGATATTCATCGGCAGCTTAATTGCAAAATGTGCCATCCGGCCATCGTCACGCAATGTGATTGCAATTTCCGATGATGCAACAGCTAATGCTATTTAAAATCTTGAGCGAATTGTGGCCAAAAGCGATGAAATCCGAAAGTGTTTGCCTATTCCACCAGGAGCATCGTGGAAGAATATTCCGCCGTTTTCTTTGTCAACTGCCTTCATCAATGCTTCGTACACGTTCTTTTGTTGTGCATTCATTTGGCTCATTGAATCTCGATCGTTCACTAGCTTTCGTTGCAATTCACGATTAATTGCATCGTGCATCAAACGAACTGGTGCTGGCATGCCCAATTTCAACAGATAACTGCCACACGTAAGCACGCACATGTCTGATCAAGATTAAAACTTTGTTGCGAATCTTGTCGTTCATTTCAAGTTCATAATTCGATGTTGCAGTGCTAACTCGATGCAAAATGTCGTCAGCCATCTCGCCCTTGTATTTGTTCTACAATTCCAATGAATTCGATGAATGAAACATCGCTATGATGATCGCGAACAATGTACGAATGTGATTTGCCGGCGCAGAAACAGTGGCATCGGCGAGTGTTGAGTCCCAATGTGTTTCGTTTTTCAGCAAATTCAGGCGTTAACAAGTCTATCGATAAGTGGCGTATAACACAACATCTATAGGGCCACGAACATAAAACAAAAGCCAACGAAGATAGAAGCATTCGTCATGTCGTGAATGAATGGTATATACACACGGCTAAAAGCATCCGCCGAATACACATCGACGTATCCTGCAGCAGGTTGACCTTTTTTTCGTCGTTGAAACTTCTTCGTCCAAGTATAATAGGGTGACATTTCCCAGTAAAGCAATGTTCGTGCGAACGGATCGCTTGGGCAAATTTCAAAGAAATTTGTGAGTGTTGTAGCTGGTGATCGTCCTGTTTGTTATGCTGCATAAGCATCCGTTAAATAAATACGTTGTCCATTCTCCAAGTGCACCCACAAATTTTGAACAATGCAATGTCGATCGTGTATTGCAAATGAGAAAATACACCAAATCGCTTCACTGCAACTGACATAACGGCCCAATTGGAACTTGTCACTTCGTCGTTTGTATCCGGAGCAGCAATGCCAAACACTGCCAGGTCGCTACCTTTGTTCACGTATTTGCAGACATATTAAATGGACTTAATGGAGTTACAATACTCAACATTGCAGTGTGTTGCGAATTTTTTCGATAGAAGCTTGCAATACGGAACGATCCAGCGACCACTACATCTTTTCCTTTCACCGTCATCATGAGTATTCTGCTACCATATTCAGGTGATCGAAGCCGATATAGTGAGTAACAGTCGTTTCCACTAATTGTGTATGCCAGTAACGGATGCGGATATTGTTTTATGCATTTTCCATCGGCCATACACGGTGAATCTGGATTGTGATCTCCGCATGGTTCGTTAATCATGTTTGTTGCGACTACCGCGGATAACATTGGGTCGGCTTCTGGATTTGGTATTTCGGCGCTGATGATTGAATCGCGAGATGATCTGCTCTGATTTTCTCAATTAACGACAGCAGAATGTGTGCATGTGGTAATCCACGCTTTTGCCACTCTACTGAGTACATCCAATAACGTGGGACCAACCATCTGCTTACGAAAAAATCCATTAGCGTTCTGAGTTTTTGTTTAAACACACGTGATGTCGTGGCGATCGCTGGAAGTTTGTCCTGGCAATAGATTACCGGTAATTTCAAGCCATTTCAGATTGTAGAATTGTAGACTTGTAGAAATAGAAGGACTTTGATATAATGTCATCAGATTGATTGTTGATCAACATATATAGATATTTACCTTCAACTATTTATCACCGCAGCATTACCTCTACAAAGAACACCATCCAAACAACAAACCTGATTGATCTTAAATTTCAAAGGGAAAAGTTTTCTCATGGAAGAGACATTTTGGCAAACTACGTCTCAAAAACACCAATTATGTGCAAAACAATAATGTCACTTAGGGGTTTTGTCATTAATTATGAAAAATTCGGATTATGGTCGCATAGTGGAACGATCCAAAAATTAAAAAAAGATTACAAGCTCTAATTTGGCCTACCAACCGTCAATTAAATAAAGCAAAAAGGCTGTTATACTTATATTAATCTATACTGTGATCTAATAACGTTTGACCATTAACGATTCCGCAAGTTTTAATTTAAGCTGCATACTTTTTAAACTATGTGATTTTAGTGTTATTCCTGGCTCGTACCAAATCGTGCAGCTTGAATCAAAAATTAATAACATTGAACAACTCACAAAAACTAATTATAGGTTAGATATTAGATATTATAGGTTTACCAGTGCTTCGTAACAACAATGAGGAATTAAAAACCACTCCTGAATTATTTCCATCTGGTTTAAACATAACATAACAATTATATTCCTAACACTGTGTTACAACTTATAACTTTACAAGCAAAGAGGAAAACAACACCGAGCAATTGGCGCAGTGGTTAAAGCTGCAGTGTTTTTTAGACGGAAGGTACCGGGTTCGAATCCCAACGGAGGAGGGTTTCAAAAGGGATTTTTCATCACATGATTACGATCGGTGATGACGAAGAACACAACTATGAACCCCTGTTGGAGTGCCGAATCCATGGGCCGAACCATCGTCCATGTCAGTACAGGCTGACTAGAGCAATGCAATGTGCAGATGGATTTAAAATCGAACCTGTATTCGTGCGTCCTCTATTTGGCTGGTGACGGCGTAAAGTAGGACGTTAAAAATTAACCGCGAAAGAGTTGGGAGAGCTTCGGCCCCAGAAAAGATTGCAGGGTTCAAAAACAAAAAAAAAGGAAAACAACAAATGTAAATACAGGGTGCTTAAATATGCGTGATGTTAATTTAATTTTTATAAACGAATGCATCAAGGCAACTGCAGAACGATTTTGCTTTATTCTTTTGTTTTATATTTGCAATCGAAACTGTTTTTTATTTGCATCACTTTCACACCTATCATTACCTCTCTGTCTCATCACGTTCGTTCATTAGAAAAGTTGGCTATAAACCATCCGTATGAAAAAACTGCAGAAGAAAAAAAGTCAATTTTAACGAATATTTTCGGGTAAAAAAATCTACTGAACGAACGAACAAATGAAACAGTGAATTCGGCTTAACTAATTGTATAAGTACAATCATTTTTAAAAATCAAAAGAAGTTAAATACGTAAGAGGATCGTACAAGTGGAACTATTAATTCTCTGACACCGTTGCCATTCAGTCCAATTACACAGATATCATCTGTATATGATCTGACATGATCTGGTCTGACTGACGGTACAATATGTTGTCCTGAGCAGTTTCACTTTTGCGAAAGAACATAAAATCCACAACTTTCAAATACAGAATTTAACACTTCTTTGACATTGAGTAAATCAGAAGAATGCTCCTTCCAAGTATCAAGCACTACATCGTTGTTACCACGGAGGTTTCCATCCTGGTCCCGAATGGTGATAGACCTAGGTCTGAAGGTAAGGTGTAGTTCGGTGACTCCTTTAAAGAAATTACGTGAACTGTGCTCATTGATGAGCTGTTACACACTTGAGGTTTCAGCCTTTCACCATTTACACTTTTTCCGTCTACAAATTTGCTTGGCGGTTCTCCTAGCAAGTTTCTGATATTGCCCTTTATCATTTTCCTTTATCAGACCTTCACATTTGAGACGTTTTGTTTTCCTGGAATCCCTGATTTGTACGAAAACTGACATTTTAGCTTTGTAGTGACGAATTGATGATCACTACCTTCAAATTTGGCAGCCGGCCAATAAGATCTCTTATCTTGGATCACCTGAGACATTCCCTTAGTAATGAGCACATGCGGTGAATTTGACTTCCGGACGTCTTACGAGGGTGTTTACATGATTTATTTTTATAAGGAAAGAATGAGTTAGCCACAATGAGGTCATGTGCAACCGCAAAGTATATCATCATTTCTCCATTATCAGTCGCTAATCGCTATATTGTATCGAAAGTACGGACTTATTATGTTTCACATATAAATCAGTCTGATTTTTGCCAACTCTAGCATTAAAGTCGCCAATCACTATTCTTACGTCGTACTCTGTTATGGATCCCATCAGTTCATCCAAATTGTTGTAAAATGAGTCTTTATCTTTGGGTTGGCTTACATCAGTGGGTACATTAACACAAATGATTGCCTAGCCAACCTGGCTAGGCACATGCGTAAACTTAGCTTTCACATACGATTATCAACTGATTTGAAATCCAAAACAGCATTTTTCACCTTGGGCCCAAGAATAAAACCAACACCAAGATCGCCATGGTCACCCCCAATGTAAAGCAATGTATAGAATTGGGATACATGATTTTCACTTTTTAGCCATTGACTTTCTTGGAGAGCAACGAGTTCCAAACGATACTCTTTCATGGCTGGTATATATAGCTTGGTTCCACATACCGATCCTAGATTTTGGTCCGGAATTTTGTACGATTGCTATGTCGTTTGTTTCTTTGCCACCAAGCTACGGCGGTTTGGTAACGGCGTTCGAGGGTAAAGAAGAGAGTGAATTGATCAAACAGAAAATCTGCTTGTGACACAGCAAGTAGGTAATGGCTGGATTCTCGATTCAGATGCCACGTGTCACATTGCCAATTTTAAGGATATTTTCGTCAAAATTAACATGAATTGTAGAGATAAAGTAAGCGTTGCAAATGGACAACAATTAACAGCTGCGGGTAAAGGCACAATTAAGGTCGATTTTCTGAACGAGGAAAATCAAGGTGTTCCAGTAAGAATCATAGTCATGTTGCTAATGCCAGATACCAAGAGAAATTTGCTTTCAGTCAAAAAACTAACGGAAAAAGGTTTTCAAGCAAATTTCAAGGGCAACAAGTGTGAAATAAGGGAGAACAGTCGGCAAATTGCAGTTGGCGAAATCAGCGGTAAACTTTATAGACTAAAGGAACCTCACAAAGTTTACTCGGGCGAAAAGGAATGCAATGGCTGCATACATTATTGGCATAAGGTTCTAGGCCATAGAGACATCAAAGTAGTAAAATCATTGGCAAAACAGAATTTGGTTAAAGGCATCAACTTCAACGAGTGTACAGCGGATTGCGAAATCAACTCCAAGTGCAGAGTGTGTCTCGAAGGAAAAATTACTCGAATAAAGTTTCCGGTCAAGTCGAGTAATAAAGCAGTTGCAGTTATGGATCTGATTCATTCGGATTTTTGTGATCCGATGCAAACGACCATACCATCAAGTAATCGTTACATTGTGACATTCATAGACGATTACTCAAAATGTACAGTCAGCTATACCTAATCGCAAGTAAATCATCAGTTTACAGCAAATTCAAGGAATATATTGTGATGGTAAAGGTTCAATTCGGAAAGCAACCTAAGTGCATCTGTATAGATCAAGGAGGTGAGTACCTCAGTAATGAATTCGTATATTATTTAAAGTCAAGCGGAATTCAAATCCAGAGAACTACTGCGTACACATCTCAACAAAACGGAACAGCGGAACGCAAAAACAGAACGTTGGTTGAAATGGCTTACTATATGATAATTGATGCAGGTCTAGAGAAAAAGTTTTGGGGCGAAGCTGTAATGATGGCTAACTATGTCCAGAATCGTTTGCCAACAAAGTGTACAGAAACAAAGCAAACAAGGCGCAAATTCGACTCAAAAGGTGTGAAGCAGTTCTGGTCAGTTATGATTACGAATCAAAGGCATATCGTTGTTGCATTCTGGAAACCGATCGAGTCACAGTTAGTTGAGATGTTCAATTCATCGAAAGGAACCATTTGTTACCTATCAAGTCCGTCAAAAATTACCAACAGGAACAAATTATCGACAATTCAGTGTTGAACAACTTTAAAAATGCAGAGAACGAACAGGTGCAAGAGAAATTAGTCGATGAAGAAGTTCAGGAAAAGAATCCAATACAGGATAACTCAGAATAAAGATGAAGAGTAAACTGTTAGACGATCACAATGCGCTAACAAAGGAATTTCACCTAAGGAATTTATTGAAGAAATGAACGTGGTGAATTCAGTCATGCAAGAACCTAAGTGCAATACGTAGAAACTATCAAGGGTGATCAAAAGAGGCTGTGGATTCAAGCAATGGCAGATGAGATGAAGTCATTGATGGAGAATCAAACATGGGAGTTTGTGAAAATTCCAGAAGGTGCAAATCTAGTTGGCTGCAAGTGGATTTACAAGCTAAAATGAAATTCAGATGGAGAAGTAGTCAGACACAATGCAAAGGTTGTTGCTCAAGGTTTTTCGCAGAAATACGGTACTGATTATGATCAGGTGTTTGCTCCAGTTGTTCGTCAAACTACGTTTAGAACATTGCTTACAGTGGTTTATCATCTAGATGCGAAAACGGGTTTTCTTAACAGTGAATTGGCTAAAACAATTTACAGGAGACAACCTACAGGATTCAAGATTAAGAACTTGGGAGAGATTAAGAATTTCTTAAGTCTTCAAGTCAAGAAGGAAGCAGATGGCCATTACACGTTGAATCAAACTGCTTACATTGGAAAAGTACTAAAGGATTTCCAAATGTCTGATGCAAAGAGATCCTCAGTTCCATTATCAGTTGGATATGGTAAAGGATGAGATACAAATTAATTGTTGGGCAACAGCAAATATCAAAAGTTGTTCGGTTGCTAACTGTACACATCAGTCAACACGAGACCTGACATATCGGCAGTGGTTTCAATTCTCGCACAAAAGTTGTCCAGTTCAAACCAGGACGATTGGAACGAATTGAAACGAGTATTAAAGTATCTCAAGGGTAACTGCCGGATTGCGATTGCCAGATGCAAGTTGGGCTGATGATCGTGCAAGTAGAAAGTCACAATCTGGTTACAAATTTAAGTATTGTGACGGTATTCTCAGTTGGTGCAGTCGAAGACAGGATTGCATTGCGCTATCATCAACGGAAGCAGAATGTATTGCGTTATCTGTAGCATGTCAAAAGGCGAATTAGATTCGTCGTTTACTCAACGATTTTGATCAACATTTTTGCATTGGGAAACCGAAAACAATTTTCGAAGATAATCAAAGTTGTTTGAAATTCATTAAAGAGGGGAAATTGTCGTCATGTACCAAACATATTGACGTTCGAGAGGCATTTGTCAGGGATTACATCGACAAATGTATTGTTACATGCCGATATTGTCGATATTTACTGGGCTGCTGAAGAAAATTTTTATATGACCTCTCTGGCAAATAACTCGGTCATTTGGTTCGTTTACATGTTGCTCAATATGAAATAGAGCCTCATGAAATAGAGAAGACGAAGAGTGCAAACGAAGTAATTACTTTCTGTATACAAGATCGAGTGCCTTTTAATACATCAAAGGCTTCAAACTAAGCTCAATTTCCAGAATGTTTGGCCCCACAGCCTATTTTTTACCACTGCAACAGACATTTCGTGATGTGTTGTTCGTTTACGACCACTTCCTTTGCGTCGTGTAATGTTGCCAGTATCATTGTAACGAGAAATGGTGCCCGACACAAAAAATGAATGTACATTGAGATGGCTTAGCTCTCGGACAATTTGAACTTGTGGCTTTTCAGCCAAACATAGCACAAATTACATAGTTGCGTTTGAATTCCACATGTTAGAAACACAATATTAATTTTGAGCGATCAGTCATGGTTGCTTTAACAGATATATCGGTGTGAAGTTAGTAGCAATTTTGTTTAGCAGCCCAGTCGTATATATGGTGTATGCAGTTAATTATCGTTTAATTGTTGTAATATTACTAAATTAAAAAAATTATAGCGGACATTTGTTGTAATTTTAAGATTAACACCTATAATTTATTTTTATAGTGCTAATACCTTGATCGTGTCTTTAGATTATTAATGGATTTCATAATACAATAATATAATGTAATGTTAAGAAAACCAAAGGTAAATAACTTTCTCAATCTGTTTTTATAATACTAATAATCAGTTTTTAAAGGCCATTGCTGGCTCTTATCGTATCAACAAGTGTTAGCTCTGTGGAAGAGATCGCTATACCGTAAATATATAGCTCAGTGATCCAATCGTTAAGGCACATCCTAGATACGGCACGAAAAGAGAACTAAGGTGGAATTGCTAGAATATCATAGCTATTTTTAATTATTTTACCATAGTCATGTGAATGCCCCTCGGCCTCACGGGCTAATCGGTTTTTATAAGGTAATTATAGATTATTAACTCGTATAGATAGGATAGATTTATAGAAGTTCATAAATTGCGAAAGTCTATTGTAAAGTATTGTAATCTTTAAAAATGTTAATACCGATGCAAGTTGAACAGTTATTCAAGTCGATATATATCGAATCAATTACTATAAATAGTAATTTATTATTTAAATATGGTCTGTGTCGATCTCATAAGTCAAAGTTCAAGTATTATATACAGTTTGTATCTAACAATTTGGTTAAATTATAAAAAAATTTTAATTTTATGATTTCGCATGCAAAATCGGTAATTTGAAATTGCAGTCCGATTATAGACTAATTGCGATACCTAAACTGTATAAGACCGAAGTATTGCAGTCAGAATTCATTTTTCAAAGGTTTAGTCCGTTACGTAAAATATGTGTTATCATTTTAAAATCTAACTGAACTAACTGTTTGTTTGTTTGTTTGTTTGTTTATTTATATGCAAAATGTTTTGGGGCCGAAGCTCACCCAACTCTTTCGCGGTTAATTAACGTCCTACTTTAGGCCATTACTAGCCAAATCGAGGACGCGCGAATACAGGTTCGCGTTTCAAATATCCATCTGCACATTGCATTGCTCCAGCCAGCCTGTACTGGCATGAATGATGGTTCGGCCCATGAATTCTGCACTCCAACGGGGGGTCATAGTTGTGTTCATCGTCATCACCGATCGTAATCAAGTGATGAAAAATCCCTTTTGCAACCCTCCCTCGTTGGGATTCGAACCCAGTACCTCCCGTCCCAAACACCGCAGCTTTAACCACTGCGCCAATTGCTCGGTGAACTAACTGAACTAACCTTCAAACGACTCGGGAAACGATGGTAAGAGAAAATTTACGCTTATGCATGTAATATACCTTAAAGGTAATATACCTAACTGCCAAGTATAATAAATTATAGATCTAAGTTGTGCTTAGATCTATAATTTATTATACTTGGTTGTGAACCGAACAGTGTTATTCCATAGTTCGAAAGTTGTAAAGTGAAATATTCGTTTCCTTGATCAAAATTCTGCCTGTTGTATAAAAAAAAATGTGCGAGTGTCTGTACCACGAGTAGGAACATATGATGTGAATACGTACAATGTTTTGGGAAGGAAATGGCCTACGCGATACATCGACTAAAGTCTCCGACCATCATGATTAATGTTGTGAGATCCTGCTCGTATTCTTGTACCTTAACGATATTTTAACAGCTATCGTAACATACAAAGCTTAATTTCTGCTAACGGGTGGATGTAGACACATCCGAATATGAATTTGAAGATGCCACCAATCACTTTGGGTCTTCGATATGGTAATTCATCTCGGAAATGACAATGTTTACGCTGTTATAATCAGTGAAGCGGTGTTATACGATATAATCTCAGATTAAAGCCATAAGGGCCTATATGCACTTGAAATCTTCCATCCACGTTTCGCTAATTACTAAGTGGTGATCAGATCGGTTGATGATGGAATCAGTAAAGATGTCTTATGAGTGCACGACCAAGCTTTGTGCATTAGTGACGGTGATAACTATAAAACAACCCTGATCAGGAACATAATTACAAAATCATGCTGCATTATTGTTTTTTTACTTATGTGACTAATGTTGGCAGCAGATGTTGGGCCAGTCGCTGGTACTCATCTCGTATGTCTCTAACTGTAGTAGACGCAAGACCAAATCCATGATAAAATTTGAAATCGTTTCGGGCATTGATAATATAAAGGTCATCTAACGATGTGGCGACGCGACTCAAATCCACATAAACTATAGTTGAATTGTTAATATTGATACACGACTCCATCGAAAGTTCCTCTTTCAGATTTGTGTATTGTAATCGCACACGCTGGTTTGATGGGAAACTGTTTTCAGTGGCATTAGATCCTCGGACCGAGCGATATGGTGGCACTACGCGTTGTTATCGGTATCCACTTGAAGTCGAGAACCTCACACTTGCCGATTACATGTGGCTTCCCTTTGAGACGACATTGCTAGCCCGCATCATCTCGAGTGGGAATTCAATCCATAGTCTGAGTCGTTGTTTGTGTGTGAACACAGATGTGGTATTGACGGTTCGTTCTGTACTTCTATCTTTTCAAAGTACTCGTCTTCATTAAGAAGCTCTGTATCCTTTAACACACCAATCCACCGTTCACAATACCATTCTCAACGTCAATGTTAGTCGTAATCATGTAAGGCTAACTCACTGCAAGCGGGATCATATAAGGCAGTCCACACAACTCGACGACGCCCATTTTGTGAAGCTTTTGCCGGGCTGTAACAGCTTTGGTGTGATTCTTGAATAATACTGCTGTTGTATGATTCCACGCTGTGATTTTGGTGATACAAACGCACAACGCCGATCAAGTTTGTATCGCACTACTGTTGGGTTCTGAACCCGCGACTCAATAAGTTTAATTCCATCAACATCAACTCGCTCTCCGTTGCTTCAAACAAAGTTTGGATTACGTATTAGCTGGTCAATAGACAAACAAAATCACTGATCTAATTGAGTTTTGCGTAAAAAAGGATACCAGTTAAAATGTTATTTATTATAAAGATTCCAGGATCGACGAACAGAACATGATATCAGACGTGCCATCGAATCTAGCAAACAACGACCAACTGAGTCATTTAAAATTTGTTATATTGATATCTTGGCACTGTCCCTACAACTTAGAGAACCTCCATGAGATGCTAAAATCTCCACATTGTTAGGCGCAACATGAGACCCGGGTTGTAAGTTGTTTTAACGGATCAAGAAATACCTACTATTACCATTTTAGTACAGCAATGTCTGGCTTTAGAGGATACTTATAAGCAGACAGAGTATGAGAAGCTTTGTACACATTAAAGCGTTGAAGAGGTTTTCATTGATAAGGAAACTTGTGGATACTATGACCGCATTCTCTACCAGTGCACGTGAGCACTATTCAATTTCGAGACTCTAACGAATGCGAAAATAACGGTTATTTTAGATCTAAGCATGCACTTAGTACCTAAAACAACTTGACGATAATGTGACTATATGCTGAAACTCCCCAGATATGACATATATATACGGATTTTCCAAGACCAGCAAAGATATTTTATTTTGGATGCGGCCGTGTAGGAATCCTTAAGCCAAAATGTTTTCGGTGTTCGGAAAACTCCAACTCTTCCCAGAATCAGGATCATGAAAGCTTCATCGAATGTCAACAAAGAACAGCAACCACGCTTTCCTCCAACGTAGCCGTAATTTCTACAACCGCTCCATATACTTACGTTACATTTCATTTAATCATATAGGCCATGCAAATACTAACAAACTTCGTTCGGCAATATTGTGAAAATAAACGAGTTTACGAAACATCATCTCTGAGGCCTTATTTAGCGATTATGTATAGACAA
This sequence comes from Tipula confusa, assembly GCA_963556175.1. Lineage (NCBI taxonomy): Eukaryota > Metazoa > Arthropoda > Insecta > Diptera > Tipulidae > Tipula > Tipula confusa. The sequence goes on from OY744477.1 coordinate 117,752,670, forward strand.
TCAGCCGTATGCCGATGTTCAACTGAACGTTTCCCCTAACCAAGGTTTGCTGGATAGTGGAGCCGCAATAACAGCGTTAGAGGCTGGTCGTGAAGGCTTTCTAGAAGACTACAAAAATATTTAATCTTCCAATAAAAGTTCATACGGCAAAGATCCTAAAGGTATATATCATTCCCAAGTTAAACCAACGTCTTTACTTTGGTAAAGATTTTTAGAAGGCATTTAACATGCCAATAATCCCACCACATATATCAGAAATTGACACCAAAAGTGTTAACGCAGACATTCAAATTACTTGCAGCATGAACTTAACGCTCCCCAAGCCGATACTCTAAATACGATTATTAAAATGTACCCATCATTTGATTAACTTGGGGGCGCACCCACCTTATTACGCACGCTATAGATGTGTAAACAGTTAACCTTTTAAAGGGAACCGGAAAACTCCAGGAACTACTTGAAGAATCAAGTAGTTCCTGGAGTTTTCCGGTGACATAAGTCCAAAAATAAACGGACAAAGTCCGAATGAGCCTAGATCCCGTAGACTGAACGAGGTGGCGTTTAGGGATGCGTACCCGCTGTCTATCATAGATTCACTTTTGAGTCGGTTAGATCACACCAGATTCATCTCAACCATCAACTTGAAAGATGCCTTCTGACAGATCTCGCTGGTTCTGAAGTCCCGCGATAAGATAGCGTTTACCGTTCTTGTATTAATTTACGGTCTTGCTGTATTCGGCCTTTGCAACGCACCACATATACGATCTGTAGGTAGGCTAATACACCAAGTAAAACCACACCAATTACACGAGCAAATATTTGTGTACATGGATGAACTACTCATTACATCAGCAAGATTTGATGAACATATTCACCATTTAGATGTAGTCACAACCCTTTTAAGAAATGCTGACCTGGGTATGTCCGGGTGGTACAGAAAGTTTATTCCTTCGTGTGCTACTCTGGCACCACCACTGTAAGAACGAAAATTTAAATGGAATGAGGAATGCCAACAGGCGTTTAGTAACATAAAATAAACACTGTCTATACTACGCCTGTTTTAGTTCATTCAAACTTTTCCCGTCTATTTCTCATTCAGTGTGACGCGAGTTCTACGGAAGTTGGCAGCGTTCTGTGTCAGGTGGGGGATGATGGTTGCGAGCATCCTATCGCATATATGTCACAAAAGCTTAACGCGACACAGCGAAATTATTATATCACAGAACTAGAATGTTTGGCCACAGTATTGAGCGTGGAGTACAGATCTAAGACCATTAAAATGTATGCTTCGCCTGTCTGTAATCTTGGATAGGGCTCCGGAAATCCAGGTATAACCATTACATTGGTCTTTCTGCTGGGATTTGCTTATACCTGTCAGTGCGGTTGTATAGACGTTGCTTTTGTTGATTTGCATGTATGACAATTACGCACGAAATACCTTACGTCTTTTACATTTATGATGTTCGTCCACACTTTCTGATATTTGGTCAACATTACATCGGGCATGGTGTAATGACTATAATTTGCTGCGCGAGTTAAATCTAGTTGCTGATAAGGAAATTACGGTTCAAAATAAGGTAAATCGACTTAGTTTGTGTCAATAATCTGTGTTGTCACATCTCGAGGAGCCTTACAAGCGAAATACTAATATAGATATAACTTGAGAAATCGTATTAGGATTTCCGAAGTAGAACAAACCGTATTTGTTAAATTTCTCACAAAATGACGTGATTGTTGATGATATCATCGTTGCGCTTCAAAGGGTCAATATTCAAAATAATTATAACGGGTGGGCCATTTAAAAGTTTAAATTTAAAAGTTTTTTGCAATAAAACAAAAATGGTTTGAAATTTTGCCAAATTTATTTTTTTGTTTTGAAGTACAATTATTCCGGTTAGAGATGGATGAATGAATATTATTTCATTCATATGGCTGCCAGCGCTGGCTTCACAGTACCCCATTCGATCGGACCAATTTTCGAGCACTTTTTCGAGTGTATGGGGTCGTATCTCGGCGATGGCATCACGAATGTTGGCCTTCAAATGCTCAATTGTCTCTGGTTTGTCGGCATAACACTTGTCTTTAACGGCGCCCTATCAGATTATAGTCCAATGGTGTTAAATCGCAGCTTCTTGCCGGCTAATTGACATCACCATTTTGGCTAATTAAACGGCAATCAAACGTTTGACGCAATAAATCGATTGTGGCATGAAATGTGTGGCAAGTTGCACCATCCTGTTGAAACCAAACATCGTTCACATCAATACCATGAAGAGCGGGTGCAAAAAAATCGGTTATCATGGTGCGATAGGTGTCTCTTTTGACCGTAATGGTTGTACCGTCTTCATTTTCAAAGAAATATGGGCCAATGATGCCTGCGTGTGGGTTTTCTGAGCCCCAAATACGGCAATTTTGCTTATTAACGTACCCACCAAGATGAAAATGAGCTTCATCCGAAAAGATGATTTTTTTGGCAAAATCGGCATCATCGTGCAGTTTCTCGTTTGCCCATCTAGCGAAGTGAAAACGAAGGGGATGGTCATGCGGCTTCAACTCTTGAACCTATTGAACTTTATAAGCCGTCATACCGAGATCTTTTCGCAAAATTCGACGTAAACTGATACGTGGAATGTTCAATTCTTGAGAACGATGACGAGTTGATGTTGATGGATTCTCAAGCACACTCTCAGCCACAGATTCGATATTTTCGAGTGTATGCACTGTACGAGCACGCTCACGTGTCGGCGCATCAACAACGAAACCAGTTTCACGAACTTTAACAATAAACTTGCGTATACCGGGCACTGTTGGTCTTTCTCTGCGACCAAATTTTGCACGACATTTTCGTTCAATTTCCGACCAATTGTTTTTGTTTTGGAAATAAATTTCTAAAAATCCCAACGTTGCTCAAGCGTAAATCGTTCAGTGGAGATAATATACTGAATTTTGTGACAGATTAGAATGATACAAGTATTACCAGATTCGAAATAACCAGTGGTTCAAATTTAAACCGATAGATGGCCCATCCTTTAGTTAACAATTCTTCTTGTTGTAATCATTAAATAAACGTTTTGTTGTTTTCTCGTATAAATATTTAAAAGAGCAAGCTACTTAACAATTTACTAGTTGACTTTGTCTATTCAACAACATGATAACAAAAAATAAAATACAAAACAAAAGAAATTTTAGTAGAAAATATTTTGGATATTGTTTTATATTATTAAGCCCCCTTTACGCGAGAGAAAATCAGTCTATTTCGTTTTTGTTTCATGTGTTTTGCTTCGTATGTTAAATTTCAACAAAATAATCAGTGCTTCATTTTAAGGGGAAAACGTATGAAATAAAACCAACGCAACAAAAAATTAGGGGAAAAATTGAAATATTTTGTATGAAACATTAACAGAAAATAAACATATTTGATTTCTACTTTTTCCAATTAGAATGTCTGTGCGACATTTTTTTTCATGTTGGATTCACTTTTATATAATTTTAATGGTAGAATGCAACTACAGATTTATTTAATTGAAAATTTTTAAAATTATAAGCTATTTATAAATATATTATTATATTATTATATATTGTTTATATATTATAAATAATTAATAATGAAGGCTTTTAATAAAGAATTTTCTTGAACAGATTTATTTGTTAAGGGAAGCAGAAATTGAAGTCGAAATTGATGATTTACACTGAAAAAAATCTTGCATCTTTGGAGTGAAAAACTGCGTTAATAGTAAGAAAAATTCGTAAAAACTGAGCCAATGCAAGCCTTCTTTAATAGTATGAAATTTATATATTAATATTGTAAAACCAATAAATTGATTGTACGTAATAGTAATGAATTAGTGTGTGGTACTTACGAATTGATTCATATAAGATATGGAAAATTTCATATTATTAATGTACGATGAAAACATTTTGAACGAATGAAGTCTTATTATTAACGCAAGAAAACATAAAATTATCGAATACAATGTGATATGGCTGATGATTTATTTCATAGATATAGCCAAACTTTCATACTATTAACGAAATATAGAATCGCATGAACGAATATATTCATTTATATAATTTAAAAATTCGTGTTATGTACGCATATAGGTATTCGTATCTATGAACCCAATTGTATATGATATGATCAGAATGCATAATGTGAATGACTTTTTTGGCAAATAGGAATGTTTTGGGATACGAAGAATAGATTCATAAAATGTATGACCAATTTGTTTGTACACAACACGTCAAAAAGAATAAATCGGAATGAATTTTGTTTATTTTCTATTTATTTAGTTAAATATTTTAATACACTTTTTATTACACTTTTATTGAAATGCTAGCTATATATATATATATATATATATATATATATATATATATATATATATATATATATATATATATATATATATATATATACATATATATACTCCGTAGTTGTCTCCACAAATTCCACTTCATTATTGCAAATATTTTAAATTAAAAATAAAAAACGATTTATAACTTATATCCACAGTTCTCATAAATTAAGAATTTTCTTCAATTGGTTTTCCTAATCACTCATAACATGTCTCGATGATTGGTGTATCCATTCAAAATCGATCTCCATCTGCAAAAAAAATTAAAAAATATATTTAATATTATACCAGATTTCAAATCTATATAACCTTTACAATACAACTCACCTAATTAATAATTTCTCGGGGTTTGCTCTATTGGAGAATTTACTTTTGGTTTCTTCTAATATTATTATTACGGAAGTACTCGCAGATTATTTATGAAATTATGAAAATAAAAGTAAAATTAAAAATCAAAAACATGTGCACACTTCTTGTAAAATACCATATTTACCTGATTTCGTATCCACAAGTAAAATTTTATTTTAATTAAATATTTTATTTTTAATATTAAAAATGTTAGAAACTATTTATTTATTTATTACTATTAATTATAATTATTATTTCAATTTAAATCAAAAATTAATTTTTATTTATTACGATTTATGCACAGGCCACCTTCTCGATATAAGCTGCATATTATTAATGAGCTATAGCTACAGCTCGATTGTTTCTTTCTTTTAGCTTTTTTCGTTAGGCACTTCATAAATAATACGAATGCATATGTGGACTTTACGCATTTTGCGTACGTATTATGCACATCTTTCACTTTTCTTCTATAATACGAAAAAATTCGTAGTTAATAGGAAATGAGTAGGAATCAAAGTGTAATATGTATTATTTTATTCGTAATATTAATGAAGTTAGGTATTTGATCATAATATATATGAACAATTCGTGAATTTTGCATAAAAAATCATGTTATTTATGAATTTGTCTTTAAATACAAAATTATAAATGGATGCTCGGTTTTTAATTATTATTTTAAAAAAACAAAGTTTATGATTAGAAAAATATTGGTAGGGGTTTGGTAAGCTCTAATTGACTCTAAATTTCACATTTAGAGTAACCACACAAGTTATAATTTGCGTAATTGTGCATACAAATTGTAATTCGTGTTTTAAAAAAAACTACGAGTCTCTAAAGAGGCGTTCGGGAACACTTGTTGAGGATTGGTAATCGTTGTAGGTGCGCATAGCTCAACGATCGGATGTTAACACACAAGACGAGGCTTAGAGCAACATGTAATTATTTAATTTCTATTTGTTAATTTTGGCGTACGGTGAGTATCAAACTCGAGACCGTGGCGGTGTAAGCAAGTATATTAACATCTCATACGACAGCTATTTTTAAAAATTACGAATAAAATGTAAAATTAAAAGTTTATACTTATGGCACTGGATAAAACTTTATATACAAATATACATTGTGATGTTAATTGATTAGAAGAAGTTCGATACCTATTCACCCAATTTTATGAGATGTCTACAATATATTTTGTTTTAACCAATATTTGGGTTTTCTAAAAATATATTTTTAAAATTTTACACTGCATTATTATGTACATAATTAAGGTATTTTTAAATATGCCGAACTCAATATTATGAATTTTTTCATAATTGTTATAACTTATAATATCTAATATTACGAATTGTTCATAAATATTACATTTGATAATCGTTCAAGTTTTACTAATTCTTTTACAAACTATTACTTATACTATGTATGTTAAAATAAAATAAAATATAAATTTACTTATGAATCGAGATTCTTACTATTAACGCACATATTTTTACGAAATTATTTTTTATTTTTCTGTTTTCGTTAATACAATAATTATTACATTAATAGTACGAATTCTAGTTAATGAATGCGATTCGTAAATAAAATGCAGCATATTTTTTTCAGTGTATCATATAACGATTTCGATCTAATCAATGCCAAACCAACCAATGCCAAAAATCTTTAAAACCACTATAAAATAAAATCTAAAAAATTTGAAAACAAAAGACATCTTACAAAAAAACTAGACATGTCAAATGTATCTCTACATAGTTCCGCGTTAAAATTAAGCTTAGCTCGAGCTCCGTACCAAACTTTATGCGTTAAACTCAAAATTGGGAAATTATTTTAACATTTCGGTTACAGCTTCTGAATCTTCAAAGTTAACTTTCTCTTATAACCGAAATGTTAAAAGAATTTGTCAATTTTGAAATGTTTAACGCATAAAATCAAAAAATAAATTATAAAAGATTAATACAGTTTTGCGAACCTTTAGAAGCGGTACGCATCCCCTTCATGGTTAGTTGTAACTAACAGTGTTCTAGGAAGTAGAAAGGCCAAATTAAGAAAAGGCAATTCATCTTTTTTATCATTAAAATTTACTAGTGGTTCAGTAATTGGGGTGCAAAGTCGATTTTAAGGCATTTCAATAATTCAATAACGTCTGGGTTAACCTTCTATTCTAAAATCCTGCATTGCAAATTCTGTAATACTCGGTTGTTTATAATTTGATGTTAAGAATATAAAAAATTTATAGCCACATCTGCTGTACAAATCGTCGTATTTGCACAGCTAAGTGCCTCAATTGTTATAGTCTGATTTTTTTTCGGTGATTCTTGCACTGAATATCGAATCCAAAACCGAATACCGAATCCGAATCTTAGAGTAAAGGTTCGTCGAATCCGAATCCAAACGATTTATTTCAGAAACCCTAAGTGGAAGTATCTCCTTTTTTATCTAACACTTTTGGAGCTAATTGTTTTTTAGGATCGACAATATTCGCTAGTGTTGGTTTAACTTCAGGTGATGCCTCAATCTTCCTGTTAGATAACGTATAGTGTATTTTCTCACTTTTTTGTTTATTCTTTTTCTTCTTTCGAGAATTCAATTAGATTGTTGTTCTAGTCCACTTTCATCAGTACTGAATTGATCTTTCATGCTGGTTTAAAAGGATCTTTATTTACCAACGCGGTCTCTGCTTTATCATTCATTTGGTCGTTCTTTAAAGTATGATTTGCTTTTCCTAATTCTGCCTCTTGATTAATTAGTTGCGCTGCGTTTTCCTGGTGATCGAGGTGTGAGGCCACAGAATCCACTGATCCAACCTATTGAAAAGTAGAAAAGAGGAGATTAACTGTTTTTAGTTGTACCGATATTCGTTTTGGAATTTATTTTCGAAATTTTCTTTCCCTTTGGTAAAATTGATCTCGAGATACATTAAACCACACATGCATTTTATTGTTATTGCCTAATTTGGGCAGCTGCCCCTCTTAAGGTAAAGATGTTGACCAGAAAGCCGCTCAAAATGAGAAATGACACTTATGACAGGAATTTAACATCACATAGCTAAATTCATTGTTTTCAAGTGACTTACGGCCTCACTGACTTCAACTCCGACCTAGTTTCCCCGGGGGATTCTCACCATAAGCTTCTGCTACGTAGCTTCAGTCAATAACACAACAATTGTCGCACAGATTAAGGTAACTCTTTATGAGAAGTTCTCTAAAGATTGGTCGTACAACGTCAACCAGCATAGTCTTTAGGTGACAAAAAAAAACAAAGAATACTCGATCAAAAAAATAATAATAATAAGCGGTTTTTACATGCTATTGCCCGTACCATATCAACAAGTAGTAATGGTGTAGTAATGACTGCAACTATAAATCGGTCTCATTCGGCTTGAGACTGAAAACTAAGAAATATCATCGCATGGTACACCAGAGCTAATTATACAAAAAAGTTAAATCTATGACAACTTTAACACCACAACTTGATCAGTAACTGAAAAAACTTGATCAATCACTAATCGTTTTAGACGAGATCTTTAAATTTTGCCTGATCAGGAACATTTTCATAATTCGATCTGGTTCTGGCCAGCTGTAGCATTAAGAATACAACGTGGCAAAAAATATAACTATCGTAAAAAAAACCTTAATAAGACTAATCACATTTTTTTTTTATATAATTTCAGCCATCATCACGTCCTGAATCAGACTTTACGTTGGATTTGCCACGCGCCGAACAATTACGCATCAAAATGAAAAAAGAGAAAAAATTTCGAAATCGTTGCCGCATCGTTATGACATTTTTTAGTCTCATATTTTTTCTATTGACTGTCATGGGCGTCAGTTTAATATTGACGCGCGGTAAACGCATGTTTGGTAGTATGCTTTAAATCATTGTATAAATATTTTTAATTTAAATTTTTTTGTAATTAATAAAACCAAACCTGTGTAATAAAAAATTTCAATAAAAATTTTAAAATGAGAGAGGCTGTATAAAATTGAAACGAATAATAATATAATCGATTAGTAGTCTTAACTAAAATAATTATTGTGATTAAATTAATGTGCCTTTTATTGTTAAGTTTTAAGTAGCAAGAGAACTATTCCCGAGTACATATGACGCGAATTATTTACCTAAAATCAAAAAATTATAAATGTTAATGTACGTATTGTAAATGTAATCTTATAAATTTATTTCAATCCAATTATTAAGTTACCATTTTAGTTTATAACTTAATTTAAATTAAATGATTTATTAGCTAACTATTTTATTTTATTATAAATTATTTTTTAATGTGATTTTAGATATTTAAGTTACAAAAATATGAAATACAATCAATGTAAAAAAAAAAATGTAGTTGAGGTTTGTTTCTCTGCTGAGAAGACTGTATATTGAAGACAATTCGCATGGGGTATTATGGTATAGAGTACATCGTCATCACGATCGTCATCGCGATTGTAATCCTATAAGGATTTCAATCCGAGCATTGTCGATCAGCTTTAGATTATTTAAAGCTAAATTTAACACTGCGTTCATTATTTTATTTAGAATTTTCATTTTAATTTGTTTTAGGTTATGTTTTGTATACCGCTCGCACTAATTTTTCAATGAGTATAAATGCTTTGACACCGTGAAATACAAAAATGATTACCGAGCGAAATTTCATTTTTGAACCAAAAGCCGTGTAAAACCATTAATTACATCGTCGGCTATACGATTAGTCGGATGAGGTGGTTCGGAACCGAATTAATTTCTTACTGCAGAAAGTCGACCAAAATATCAAGTAGCTTTGGGCAAGAGATTCGATAAATAATTTTCATCTCAAGTTTTCATAATTTTAAAACATTTTTAAATATACGATTCGATACATTAGTCATGAATTATTCCAGACAAAAAGGGTTCCAGGAACTCCCAAAGATTATTTGTTACGCGTTTAAACAGACATTTTGACTTTATTTGCTACACATCAACAATTGAACAACCAAACTCGAATCATCAATCAACAAATGCTTATCAATTAACATGACCAAATCATCACCTATACAATCAACACTCAATCACCAATACCATAAGATTCACAAACAAAGAATGATTTACTATCCAGTAACAATTTAAAGCAATCTTCTACATGTCTAGTGTTACCTTCTGCTATATTGTTAATGTTAAGTCAATAGTTTGTCAAATTAACACGAGTACTGCAAGATCGAAGTGCACATTTGTCACCGAATAAAATGCCTAGGCCTAATCCATACTAAATCAAATACAAAAATAATCGGTCTAGCATCTTTACCTGTCAAGTCTATATTGATGCTAAATGACACCATCATTCCTACGTCTCGGATCATGAAAACTATAACGTCTAATTTATCTGAGCCTAATAAAATTTAAGGAAGTACGCCCTATATCGATACACTAATTTCAACAAATCTCTTCTTTGATATCGTTGGAAATGGAACAATGAAGTTATTTGGACTTTCCCCGTTATATGAAGCACATTTTGGATGGTTGGTATGGCTAGTTATAGTATGGGCTCTGGTGGGTAACCCGTTAAAGGTGGAACACGAAGATTTAAATGAAATATTGAAACTGTTTAGGGGCAGTTGAAAAACCTCGATCTGCGTTCCTGGGACCAGAATCACCACAAATCACGATAACATGCGTTATTTCATACCACATCACACAGTGTACAAAGAAAGGAATAGCACGACAAAATTACGAACAAATTCACCACAACTATTGCTCGATAATCTCGTGATCGATTAAGTAAAGATTTCGTTGGTTTACATTTTTAGGTTTTGTTGAATTTCAACTAGAATTACGGCTTTAGTAAGTGGCCGATACAAAATAAAAGAAATAAAAAAGCTGGGCTCCTTAAGGTTCGCGCTATCTAAGCTTAATATTTCAGCATAGAACTAGATAATCTCTGAATATTTTCATAGATTAGGACGGTATGCCCAGAGTAGGTGAATTACGATTAAAGAACTCGAAGTTGAGGTATTCGTATCAACATTCGATTATACTACCAAAAGAACATCGATTAAATTACCTGCTCATTTAAGAGTTACACCATTCGTTACTTTCTAAATAGACTTCGTCTTAAATGTTGGATGTAAAGAAATTGTAACACGTGCACGAGATACCGTGCTACATTCGGATTTAAGAAGATGTCCTACCAGTGGAAAGGGTTGCCGAACAACGAGTATTTTTAAAGAGGAATATAGAATTTTTATTTATTTTACTTGGCCTATTTACTTTAAGGGGCATATCCTATATATTCGCTGTTATAAAATGGCGGATTACAAATCAACATCCTCGATGATAATCGCAAATTTGTAATTCAGCATTTTGCTGAATACGATTTGCTATTGTCATTTGTCATCTGTCACATAATTTGTTGCGTTTTGTTTTGTTCATATTTTGCTGTGATATTCAATTATTGTTTGTGATATGCAATTAATCGTAAGTATTTACTTGAGTGGCCAGTGAAATAACATTCCAAATGTACATGATAGCTACCGGAAAAGACGTCGATACAGAATCAAAAAAAATAGCAACATTTTTGAGATTAATTTTTTTTTTATTCTGTTATTCCCGAATAATGGATCGACAAATGGAATTCTTGGAACGTAATCCGAACGTTGCAAGCGATAAATGAAGCATTCGATGGGTATTACATTTCAAAGAAAAATGAAAAAATGGGGCCTTTCAAACATAATGCAATCGTGCAAAAGGAAAAACAACCATTTGCTGTGTTTGAAACTGAATTACGTAAGTAAATTCAGTTCTGTAATTACAAATTTACCTGCGGACTACCGTATGAAGAAATAATACTTCGTGACCGCATAATCATTGGTGTGTATATGTGTGATTAAAAATTACAGTTAAAACTAATCGATGGAAAAGATTAACAAGTGAATGATGTGATTGACAAATGCAAGTCATTTCAAGCAGCGAACAAAAACAAACAACGGTTAATATAGTGTGGAAGAACAACAATCAAATGTGGTTGATGTCATTGCACGAAGATGTTACAATTGCCTACTAGCCAACAACAAACGAACAGTTTGTGTAAACCTTTTCTCGATTTTTTTGATGGTCTGGGTAAGTTTCCATCAAAACTATCTATCATACTGAAAAAAAACCGTCACTGCGAAACGATCTTATAAAAAACGCTTTCCAGTCTACTGGAATCTTTGAGCTCGGAGTAAAAGCAATTAGTACTGGAGCGAATCTGAACGGACTGGGTTAGTAATTTCAAAATTGTTAAAAAGTCGAACGGTAATTTGAGAATTTATTTGGATCCTAAACCTATAAACAAGGCTATTAAACGTGAACATTTTATCATCCCCACCATATATAAATTTACCAGCCATTCGGACGATTCAAATTTATTTCGTGTATCTTTTGGCCTAAACTTTGCACCGGAAATTAATGTTTCAGCGTAACATGGTTGGCATCAGACTTGGCCATCCATGTAATAAAACAGTTGGTCACTGATGAAATTTATAAATTTCCGGCTGCAGAACTTGTAAAAAAACGGATTTTGCAGTCGACAATTTGTTGTCCAGTTGTAACACTTTAAACTAGAATATTAGATGGTTGCAAAGTCTGATGAATTTAAATATTTAGTTCAACCTATTTCAATTTTGCAGTATTTTTAAAATTAGAGGCGCGGCTCTGCTTTTCGTTTATGAACATGTGTAATCAGTTGTTGTTTGCTACCCATTTAAAATCTAACATCACTGTTAGCCTTCGGCAGGATGTTCGAACACGGGGCCATATAGAACTAATATTTCTTCCAACGTTTCGCAAGTCTCCTTCTAGTTGTGAGCCATTCAGATAATCAGCCAGATCTTTTATTGTTGGCATCCTTTTCAATTTTTTTACTACTTACTAGTTTTATTGCTTCTGCAATCCAGAAGCTTAAATTAGTGTATTACTACACATATGTCCGCAAATATGTTGGTTAGCAGTATATCAGCATCGCCATCCTTGTAGCTAAATTAAAATAATTTAGCTCTTGTCGTTGAGAAAGGTTCAACCATTTTTTTACCTTCCTTTTAATTGCTTTATCCAGCTGCTTAAGAGGGCCATTACGAGCCACTACTGAATTTCTCATTATAAAATCTAATTGGGGTGCAATAGATGTATTTAATGCCTCCATATTTTGTCATGGTGCCATAACAATAATTGATCGATCTGATTGATCCTGTTTCACAATTCAATATTGGGCTTGTTGGTTACGCGCATTTCTAATGAGACCACTAGATAAGCTTCTCCATCTCGCAAAACTGGTAGTTGCTCTCCTTGTAACGTAAATTGAGTTCTCTCAATGGTTGTTTCGCGTCCACATATGTGTAAACAAAATAGTGCTAAACGGATAACCTTTTTTCACCGCCGATTTGAACGAAATTTTCCGAGTTGATGCAATTCAAAGATCGATTTTGATTGTGTTCTCTTTATACAGCTCTCCGTTAACAGCTGTGTCAAGAAGTCCAATCAGCTTAAGGCTTCCATTCAAACGTTGTGCGACACATGATACAAATAATTTTGCTATGATATTACAAAGCGCGACTGGCTTCCAGAGATCTTGCGTTGGTAATTTTTTTTATTGAAAAAATAAATTTTTGATTTGTGGAAATTATCTTCAACGCCTGGATTTTATTGAACCAATCGCACACCGCCTAGGTTTTTCTTTTTATCAAATAGCACGTGGCATTGTCAGGACCCGGTGCTGTAATTTTTGTGTCTTTTAAAAATTTCCGTATTTTGTTTGTAAAGAATGGAGATGACAACCGAGCAATTGGCGCAGTGGTTAAAGCTGTCTGTTTGGGACGGGAGGTACCGGGTTTGAATCCCAACGAGGGAGGGTTGCAACAGGAATTTTTTATCACCTGATTACGGTCGGTGATGATGAAAAACACAACTATGACCCCCTGTTTGAGTGCAGAATCCATGAGCCGAACCATCGTCTATGTCAGTACAGGCTGACTGGAGCAATGCAATGTGTAGATGAGATTTAAAATCGAACCTGTATTCGTGCGTCCTCGATTTGGCTGGTGACGGAGTAAGGTAGGACCTCAAAAATTTACCGCGAAAAAGTTGGGAGAGCTTCGGCCCCTGTAAAATTGCAGGGTTCAAAAGCCAAAAAAAAAAGAATGGAGATGACGGGGGATCATCTAGTGGTGCGGTTGCAGCAGCGCTATTGTTTCGGCATCATTACGATGATAATTCGTGTTTTTAGAATACAGCTCCTAAGTACTTTTCTGCCAACATTTACCGGAGTTTGACAGTTTCTTTCCGTATATCACTCCGATTTTCCACTCTGTCATCTCTTCTTTACAACCACTCCCGGTTGGTAGTGGTTGTTGCAACTCTTTTACCAAGTCCATATATGCATTAGCTCTAGTTCATCCGGCGTTTGGAAAAGATTAACCTTTTCCAGAAAGGTTTCTTGGAACTGAGTACCTTGGATCATTGGTGCTGCAGTCGTGCCTGGTCCTCCTGATAATATTGGTCTGATCGATGGTATGACCCTCTCTGTAAGTGTTATTCTGGCTCCGTGAGGTATATATATCCAACGGTGGTACATGCGGTGTCACTGTGCTACTTTGCCTAGATGTAACTTGCGGTTTCGCTCTGGAGGTTCACTTAGATATTACAGGATCTTGTCTACATCCTGTGGGATGGTTCACTTAGATATTACAGGATCTTGTCTACATCCTGTGGGACCGTCGGTATCCTCGCTGATGTTGAATACGGCCGTGTAGCCGTTTAATCTACCACAGCTTATTCTATCAACCTGGTATTCATTCTTCTGGTATCTGCCACAGTTCCCATTAAAATTGGTTGGAATGCATTGACTTTACTGTTATAACAGTTTTTTTAACTTAAAGGACGAATGTAATGACCCAAGCTTATAACGTAATTTTGCTGTCTTCAGAATGTTTACAATATACTGTGGCTAAGGGCTTATTAGTGAAAATTATTTGTGGTAGTTGTGATTTAACCAACGAAGCAGAGTTATGTTGATTAGTAATAAACAATAATAATCATCGGTTTCGTATTGTCCATAATAACCTAGTTGTTGTTTTGCTGTACATCGAATAACCTCTCCGACCAAATAATGGCGATGCCTTCTTAAACAACATGGCGGGTACGTCACACGTTATTGATTTTTTTTTAACGAGAAATTTTAATTTAATTAAATTTAAATTTTTGTATCTTTCTTGCACGTATGTAAATAATTTAAAGTAATTACTTTGTAGTGTTCTACTTATGCTAGTGAAGCTGCACTGAAGAAAGTTTCTTTCTAATTTGAATATAAAATCATAAAAGAATTATGAATATGGCGAGATTCTAATTTTTGGTTGAAATTATTTCGAAGAAAGTGCTTTTATTTTATTCCATAACGGATCACTCTCGTATGAAGATCATATTATCATAAAAACGATTATGTTGAACATATGTTAAAGGCCTAATAAAGAAAGTATTACAAAATAAAGTATCTAATAAAATGTAATTTAATGGTGCGGTCATACATATGTGTTGGTATTTTAATTCATTAAATTAGTCTAGAAGAAAACTACGATATTTAAAATTTTTACAGGTATGGATAAAGATAAACAATTAATGGCTGAATTAACCCTATATAGTGCACGATTTTCTCAACAAAACGTTATTGACTCAGCTATGATAACTTGCAGGACATTTAATTATTCGCGGGTCACTGAATATGTGATCGCACATCTCAAGAAAAGTTATCTTCACATGTAGCAATCCTCCAGTCTTGTTGATACCTTATGAGATGATCTTCTTAATCTTCGGTTGGTCTTTCAACTATTGCGCAAACTGGAGTTAAAATGTTTGAGCATCCCGTATGGAACTATAAAAAAATTGTCAACGTTATGAAACTCGGTGTTGTTCCATTGCAGTCGCACCTATTTCAAGGAAGCTCCATTGACATTTGGCAGGATCAGCTGCTTTCTATTGTAAGGGTTCAGTGCCGAATCTGCCCCTTAGTCCAGCTTAAAGTAAACGTCTTGTCAGTTTAAGCATTGGCAGTGATGAACATTTTCCAACGCTCTAAAGATCTGGTCTGCTGGTTCTCGGTGATTTGACTAATGATCGACCATTGTTCCCCCGAGTAGCAAGTCGTCCAATTTTAGCAAAACCATCGTTGACTCGAATCATGAAATTTTCTCGTTTGGATGAATACTGCTCAATGAGTTTCTGCGCATCGTACATGTTGCCTCAGTTTTCGTATCCTTGTTGGCAGCTGCATCGGCGATCAACATTGTGTGAATAAGTTCTTTCCAGTGGATATCATTCTCCTACAACGAAAAATAGCTAAAATATCTGAGCAGTTCGCTAGAATCTCGTATTCTTGTCCATGGCTTGTCGCTGTATCAATGGATGCTATGCGAAAGGAACAAAGTGAATTCCTTTGCTTTCAGCTCGCAATCGTTCCCGATTTTGTTGGTCATCTTTCTCGAAATTTGATGCAAGTCACATTACTCGCCATAGCTTGGAAGTCAAGCCAAATTTCGATTCCTCCGGAGGCTGACGTGTAAACAAACCCGAACTTATAGCACTGGGGTTAAGTCGAATTGAATTTACGTTAAGCTGACGGTTGCAGTTGAGATGAGTCGTAAAGCAGAGGAGGTGCACGATAAAATGTCCACAAATTCAAGAGTCTGCATAAGCGTCTTGCATGACGATTTTACTCTTGAAAGTGACTTTAATATAATCTTTAAATGTGGTCTTCGAGCCTGTAGCTCCCTGCGTGGGCCATATACCAGTTTCATAATGACGTCGATTTTGGTCGAAAAATTATATTTTTAGACAAAGCGCATTTCTATCTCGGGGCTGTTCAAATGAGAAGTACTATCTGATTTGAGGTTTAGAATGTATCCACCATAAGAGTAAAAGTTTTGTGGCATACAGATTGGCCCATTTTTCTTCGAAACGCTGCTGAAAACGCAACTACAATCGATGACTCGCGCACAAAAATTTTAAAGATATGTCAATTGGCCTACATGGAACAGCTTTAAAACATAACATTGCCGCAGAGGGAAGTAAGTACCTCTAGCAAGCACAGCAGACAGAGACACATGAACGAAATTGTTTGTCATTTTTAAATCAGAGACTAAAATAAAATTCCAAAAAATATTGATATATATACCCATTTTATAGCGTTTTTAAAAACAAACTTTTAAATAGCCCACCCTTTAGATAAGCTTTAGATAACGGGATTGAAGTTTTTTAGAATTAATGTATATATTTGCCAACGCTGACTGTGAAACGTTTAAATTATAATTTCCCAATTTACATCAGAAATATCAAATGGGTCAGTAATTAACATGGTGGGAAGAGTATGTATAATTTGTAAACAACATTTAGGCTGGTACAGCAAAATTTTTTTACAGTATATGTCAAGGATGCTATCACGGACCATGGCCGATGTAAATCATGAGAATCCAACGAAAATACAAAGATGGTGCGCTTGCTAAAGACATAAAAAGATGAACACAATTCGGAGAAAGGATGCTAAATGACATTCAAATGGAAGTTCGACGCGCCACTAATTTTTGTTATTAAGCCAGTCGTCGGCAACTTGACGGAGATGAATAAACTATGACTTAACTTGTGGACTATTCTAGACGTCGGACTGTAACCAGTATGTCAATATCTAAAAAATACTCTCAAGTTTACGTTGTTGCCAGCTTACAGGCCATGGAAATTTGAATGAAACATCTTTCCAATAAGCATTGTTCCCACATGTCCTCGTTTAAATCGACCACTTTCAGAAAGCACCATCGGCTTTGTAATACTGATAACATAATACTTTGTGAAGTAAACACTTCGTTGAAGTGACATTCATGTTTATCCAAAAAAATGTACGCTCAAAATTTTGTCAGCCTAAATTTAAAACCAATGTCGTGTCCTCAATTGAATTCCAATAGCGCGGTTTGCCTCACCACATACAAAGTATTTGCTAGCTTTTAACTCCAAACCATCTCTTTCTCTAAAGCGGTCATTGAAGACTACCCGAATCCGTGGAATTATTGATCCACTTAAATCTTTACAATCAAGATGGTCTTAGAGAAATTTTGGAAGTACCAATTATAGAATAGTAATCGACGGATAACAGTATCTGATCCCTTATAACATCGGGTGTGTGGCAGGGCGATGCATTTACGCCTATCTTATATAATCAGGCGTTTGGTTACGTGATAAGGAAAAGCCGAATAAGGAGATACAGAACTGGTTTTAAATAACTCAAACCAATGAATGATTTCATTAGTAATGTCAAACTACTGCTGGACCAAAACGTATAAAATTTCTCAGATTAAAAATCAACACACAAGACTCAAGACCCAAGTTCTTGACAAGATTTACGAGCAACCTTTGAACTGATGACCTTTGCTTCAGCTGAGTGGAAGACTTTAAACACCTCACGTCTGCGGAAAACCCCTATTTCAGACTTATACGACCGGTGCTAGCCTGTAGAAGAGAAAACTCTTGGGTGTGACCGCCCCCCCCCCCCTCCATCCACCTCGAGGTTATTTGATCGAGGAATGGTCTAATGAAAGTCACAAGAATCAGTATGGGATTAAGTTGTATACCGAAATTATGCAACTCCTTCGTGATAGCGACATTATCATATTCATCACATCCAACCAAATTAGATGTCTATGTTACGGTGAAAGAGCCACATGTTGAAACTGGAGGCAATGTGCAAGGAAACGAGATGAATGACCCTTTAGATTCCCTTCATTGGAAGGCGATGTCATGTAAGTAATCATTAACACAAAAATTCTTTTCCGAATCCAAAATACTATACTAACACACATACATATTAAATAATGTCTACTATTTTTAAATATTTAATTAAACAAACAAAAACGAATTAACCGACAAATATTTTTAGATCGTAAAATCTCCACATTTAAAAAAAAAATCTCCACATCAAAAATCACATAGCACAAATTATTTTAGTACAAATCTTAATACCAACCACTGAAAAAGAAATTCTATTTATTTTTAGTACAAAAACACGCTGCAAAATAAAAAAAAAGCAGAAAATACCGACAAAACCGAAATTATTTCATTTTCTGGTGTGGCCTCACATCGGCAAAAAGTGATTTTTTGTTAAATATTTTTGTGAACTAATTTAGTTTTCTAATCTATAGAATTATATGTATTATGTATACATTTTCCATTTATTTTTGTTCTGTTCTCTTACAAGTTTAAGTAAAATAATTTAAATATATCTGTATAGTTAGCGAATCGTTGTTACGATATATAATTAAAAAATATAAAGTTTCATAAACACGAAATAAAAAAATATTCGCTTTGGAAAAGAAGAACGCAATCTCTGTGTGAACAACAAAAAAAAATATTCGACACGACGAATAAAAATGGAGCCAATAATAAAAAATTTACTTGTTGCTGATAATGATGTTATAACAAAGGTAAGTGGTCATTTTTATTAAGCCTATGGACGATTGGAAATAAATTTAAAATACGTTTTTATGCAATTATCAAATTACTATCTGTGGTAACTACGCCTTGTATGACGATAAAATAATTTGTTGGTTATAATTTTTTAACACGTGCTCCCCACCTCTTCAGATAATTTTCGTTTTAATTTTCCAAATTAAACATTTATTTTTAGATAATGATAAAATGTTTTAAATCTAAATAATTTATTATATCGGATTTTTTTTTAATTTCCATTTATTAGTATTATTACTAAAATATATACATTTTAATTATATCTAGAATATTTTGAATGGATGGATGAACGAACGATGATGGTGCGGGATACGATTGTTCATTTTATTAGTACATTTTATGTTAAAAAATTTGAAATATGAAATGCCACATGGTCATGTTAAAATTGAAAGTTTTAAATTCCTATAAATAGATTAAATATTTGAGCGATGAGTCAATTATCTTGCGAAAGCAAGCAATGCATAAATAAATTAAAAATTACATGCATAAATAAATTAAAAATAATTGTTGACAATTTATACTGTTAATAGTTCATATTTCATAACATATTCGATACCGTGTGAAAACTATTTAAAAGACATGGCCTGATTGTTTATATTTATGCGCGCGAACGAAAGTTAACAATTTTCATAGAAGTAAAATAAAAAGAAAAGTATTCGATTGTAATGTAAATATGTATGAATATTCCATCATGTCACTAGTTACAGACTATAAGATGATCTAACCGGAAATTCAAAACTATTTCTATTTATATCATCAACGAGTCAACATATATAATTTAGATTAGGTAGTCCATCCTAATGTTGTTCAAGTAAATATCACTTGTTACAGCTTCGCTTATGGACAAGATTAAATAAAAGGTTTTATCTATCCTGTCAGTGTAATTCTAATTATGATTAGCGCTGCTCGTGAAAATAAAACCACAAAGTGTAAAAATAAAAACATAAACAATTATATAAAAATTTTGTTAGATGCTCAGAAAATGAATTTTCATATTTAAAGAATGTTATATTTTAACGTATTTTAAACTGAATTATTTTGGTTATTTGTGAACATTAAAAAACGCCAAAATTAAAGATGAATGTTGTCACCACTTGATTTGTCTGTCCAAATTTTCGCATTTCTTCAAAAAACTCAAATTTAGCTGATTTAACGCCCCAATTTTCTCAAATTCCCCTCAAAGTCGATATTATGTTTGTTCCAACGTTCTATGTCTTTTTTTCTCTATCTGGAAAACTGCTATCCTGTGTGCCAAACAAATCGGGTCCTGTAAATTATCGCTATCGTCTCATTAGTATGGTTTTGCGGAGGGCATTCTTGAGATGACCTAATTTATGTTGTCACTGAACAATGGAACAGCTCTCATGGAACATGAGCATTCATTCTGATCTGATGAATCATAAGTCATTGGGTTAAATATGATGGTATCCCACAGGGATCCGTCCTTCCGTTTTTGCAATTTTCATCAATGCTCTTCTATCCGCCACTCTCAATGCAACACATATACTCCTATGATGATAACACCTCATTTCCCACATCCTATTGGGTAAAGCCAATAGGATCGAATTCTATCCCAACAAATGGCAATCCTGTGTTTTTTCTGGCCGAACTATATGCTATTCGCCGTCTTTTCTGAATGGTGAACTCAGCTTGGCTACTAGTGCTGTGTGCTTGTTTAAAACAGTTATAATAATAAGGATAAAACATTATCTTAACTGATATGGAATATTTTACGACTTTCAAAACCTTCTGTAATTTGAAATTCTTCACCGGTGGTGGAACTTTAGTATTTAGCTGTGTTGTCATTACATAGATAAATTTGATTTTTATTTAAAATTAACTAACTAGTTTTTAATGGTTTTGTTACCTAAAGAGATTTAAACTGAAAATTGTTCGATTTATTTGTAGAATAGGGCACAAAGCGGTTACTTTCCATTCATCAGGCATACTAATTGAAAAATGTCGAAAATATAATTCCTTAATGTAACTCCTCCGAATATCAAGTGCTCGGAATTAATACAATCAACCCCAGGGGAACAGTTTCTTTTTAGTCTGCATGTCCATTGTGAATTCCTCGTAGGGTGTGTCCTCAATGCACATCTTTGCAGTCTGTATTTGACATCTTTCAAAAACAGCATTTGTCACTGGACAGCATTTGAACACTGCATGGATGTTAACATGGAGGTTTCTATCCTGGTCCCAAATGGCGATAGACCTAGGTCGGAAGATATGGTGCAGTCCGGTGACTCCTTTAAATTTAAATAAGTTATGAGAACTGTACTCATTGCTGAGTTGTACTTTTAAGATTTCGGCCTTCAACAATTCGCTTGGCGGTTGTCCTAGCAAGGATCGCTTTCGCTATATTTTGTTGCCCGACAGTAAGGCGACACAACTAACCAAATCAATCAATTATTGGTTTTTTTTTCCATATCTAGGGTTTGCTAACAAAATTCTGATATTGTGCTTTCTCATATTCGTTTATCAGACCATCACATTTGAAACGTAAGTTTCGTTTTCCTGTGATCCCCGACTTGTACGAAAACTGTCATCTTACCTTTGCAGTGACCAAATTGATGATCACAGCCTACAAATTTGGCAGCCGACTAATAAGATCTCACATCTTGAATGCCCGAGACTTTCCCTTAGAAATTAACACATGATAAATTTAACTTCGGAACGTCTTACGAGGGTGTGTCCAAGTGGATATTTTTATGAGATAAGAATGAGCTAGCCAGAATGAAGTTGTGCATGATCGCGAAGTATATCATTATTTCCCCATTGTCGGTTGCGAAAACGTGTCAGATTTACGGATCCCTTTGTCAGTCTGATTTTAGCCAGCTCTATCATTTTAGTCACCAATCATTATTTTGACGTCGTGTTCCGAAGATCATTTAAATTGTTGTAAGATGAGTATCTTTGGGTTGGGTTACATTAGTGGCTGCATGAACTTAAATGATTGACAGATTGGATAATCGCATGCGTAAACGTAACTTACACATACGATTATCAATTGCTTCGAAATTCAGAACTTCCTTTTTCATCTAGGGTGCAAGAAGAAAACCAACACTAAGATTGACGATGTCATCTTCACTGTAAAGCAATGTATAGCCTTGGGACACATGGACTCCAATTTTTGTCCATCGAGTTTCAAGGGATACTATTTCATGGCTGAAATAGTGTCATCAAGCGCGCCTGGTTTTTTTAGCGACGGCACGTACCAACCCTAAAGAACGTATCCGTTACATAAGCCGTTCTCGCTTATATACACCTAGCGGTGGTGGAATTCTAAGGATAACGTACTCGTTTAGAAATCTTTTATGAGCCATAAGAGTGCAAAGATATTAAGAAGAGGCTTCAAGGCTAGCTTCACCGAACAAATGCGCCAAGTAGTAGCATATGCTCCTATATATCAATAGAATTGACTTTAATACGTAGAAGCAAATGCTTTACTGCAAAGTATTAGCAAATGCTACATTTTATTTATACCACCCAATACTTCCGTTAAGAACTCAGAAGGGTAACTAGATGGTAAAATAATGGTCGCAATGCAAGGTCGATTCTCGTAAATGATTAAAATAAAAATTTTCTTTTTAATTATTTCGTATCTTGAATTTTTATCGTGATCTTAAAAAGTCTACATACATTTTTTAAATTATCTTTCATTTTAAATATCTTGAATGCGATCTCGCATACAAAAAGTTCAAACAATATTATTTTTGATAATTCTTTGGCGTTTGGCCAAAAGTGATGGATGTATTATCTTTTTTATTGCCTTTTCTAATTGTATCTCATTTTCTTTTAATAAACCGCTTAAATACAATTTTTTTACTTATATCAAATTTATTATTGTTTCGTGATGTCCAGTCTAATGTTGTTCAAGTAAATATCGCTTGTTACAGCTTCGCTTATGGACAAGATTAAATTGGTTTTATCTATCCTGTCAGTGTAATTCTAATCATGATTAGCGCTGCTCGTGAAAATAAAACTACAAATACTTGATCTACAACAACTTTTCGATCAAAAAACATATATCTATTGAAAAGAAAAATCATTTTCTCAGAAATTTGATCTTCACAATACTAAGTGTCTAAAAATTTAAATCCACTAGTACTAAAACTGACTTAAAGTTCAAATCATATTTTTATTAAATTTGTTTGGCATTTGGCCAAAACTTATCTAGATCATTTACTTATTTATCCAGTTTTAAAGACGATATAACTAGAATTTTCTCGTGAACCAAAATATTTAATTTTTAATTTTCAAAGATCGACATTTGGACACGTGAATAAAACTTCCAAATCCATTTGCCTAATTTATCGATCGTTCCTATAAAATTTAACAATATTAAAAAACTTCCCGCTGCTTTAATTTCTTTTTTCATCGACCGAATGATGAAAATATTCCAAACTAATAATTTTATATAAAAGAAAAAAAATATATATTTCTGTGTATTTCCCAAATGAAAACATTTTATTGGGGTATAATTTTTCATTTTCTGGTTGTTAAATCAATACAAAATTTTTTTACAATAAGAAGTAATAAATTTGTTTCTAATAATTACATTTGCTTCAACTTAACACAACCCAACTTGTCTATCTAAAGTTTTACCAGAATCTATTTTAAGATTTAAGTCAGACACAATTCAAAATTATTTTTTTATGTATGAGTCACATATTTAGTTGTAAAAATTTAATTAATTTCTGCGTCTGTTTGAATAAATTTATCATAATATATTATTTTTAGGCAACCCAAGATCTTCAAGAAGCATTTAAATCGCCGGACGCAATTCCAGCCCTCTGTGATATTGTGGTATCATCTAGTGATCCACAAATTAGACAATATTCGGCCGTACTATTAAGAAAACGTTTAGGAAAATTACGAAATTGGCTATTAGTGCCAGAAAATCAACGTCAAGTGTAAGTACCAAGTTTATTAATTTAATTTTTTGCGTCCATTCTAATGTTGTGCAAATAAATATCGTTTGTCGCAGCTTCGCTTTTGGACAATATTAACATTTGTTTTATCTATCCTGTCAGTGTAATCCAAATTCGTAACCAAGATTAGTGCTGTTCGTGAAAATAAAACTACAAAATTTACTTTCTTAAAAAATTATATAGAATTTTAACTAAAATGTTTGTATTTTTATTGCAGTATAAAACAAGGGATGCTAAACGCCTTAATCAATGAACCCGAAAAATCTGTACGCAATTCAATAGCCCAATTTGTTGGCGTTCTCGTAAAACATGAATTTGCCAAAAACGATTCATGGATGACCGAAGTCTTAAAATTTATTTTTGATCATTGTCAATCAAGTGATGCTAAATTAAGTGAATTAGGCTCGTCTGTGTTTGCCGTACTAACCGATATTGCGCCCGATCAATTTATACCTCATATGGAAAGTATTTGTCAAATGTTTACCGCCGCCATGTTACATACTGAAGCGTCTGGTAATATGGTTAATCCAGTTTTATATAATATTTTAATGGGTATGTCACATTTGGTACCATTTACCGTGGGCCATAATTCAGCCGAAAATACATATCAAGGATCAGTACCATATGTTTTAAAAGCGCTTCAAGGATTTGCCATTCATGATCCAGAAAAATTTATTGAAGCTTTCGATATACTGGATAATTTAGCTGATAATTCGGTTAAGGTACTAACACCGCACGTTCAATTACTAATTGAATTTTGTTTAGACATTGGACGCAATGTAAATTGTGAGGATGGCGTACGCGTAAAAGCAATCTCATTTGTTGGCTTTTTGGTTCGTTTGAAAAAGAAATCAATTATAAAACTTAAATTGGTCGAACCAATTACACAAGTTTTGTTTAATTTAATGGCGGCTGAACCTGAAATCGACGATGAAGAAGAAGAATACTATGCTGATAATGCTGAACAAACTAGTCCTATGTCATGTGCAACCCAAACAATGGATTTATTAGCATTACATGTTGCACCAGAAAAATTAATTCCACCACTTTTAGCGTTATTAGATCCAGCCCTAAAAGGTTCCGATCCATTACAAAAGAAGGCATCATATCTATGCATGGCGGTAATTGCCGAAGGTTGTTCAGAAACAATTAGTTCAAAATATTTACGTCCATTACTTGATTCTATTAAAGCTGGTATAACTGATTCGAATTCAATTGTTCGAAATGCCGCTCTATTCGCACTAGGACAGTTCTCCGAACATTTACAACCCGAAATATCACAATATGCAAATGAAATTTTACCAATTCTATTTGAATTTTTACAACAAGTTTGCGTACAAATAAAAAGCACTGGCAAGGAACCAAAACACATTGATCGATTGTTTTATGCAATGGAAACATTTTGTGAAAATTTGGAAGATGCCTTAACACCACATTTACCTATATTGATGGAACGGTAAGTTGAAAATATTTATATATGTTAGTGTGTCGTGTGTTTTTCGCATAATCCTGATTTATTCGTAGAAAGATCATTATATTCATCGATTTTTCTACTGCAAAATCAGGAAGAGAAAAGCTTCATCTTGAAATGGATTAAATGATTCTGGAATCTACGAATCACACATATGATCCTTTTTAAGTGACAAAGTACTAACATTATTTGACTTTGCAAATACAAAATACTAAAATTATATCTTGATGTTCACAGATTATTTGAAGCACTCGATTGGAATAATTCCGTTCATTTACGTGAATTAGCATTGAGTAGTGTTCAATCGGCAGCAACGGCATCCAAAAGTGGAATGCTTCCATTCTTCCCGCTTTTAATTGAAGGTTTGAAACAGTATCTCATTAAGACTGACAACGAAGATATTATTACGTTACGTCCAACAGCCATTGACACGTTGGCCTCTTTGGCACGCACAATTGGAAAGGAAAATTTCTTACCACTCGCCGCTGACACAATGAATCTTGGTTTGACTCTTATTGAGGATGCTGATGATCCAGACTTACGACGTAGTTGTTACAATCTATTTGCTTCGATGAGCGAAGTTATTGGAATTGAAATTGGTTCGGCATTACCGAAAATTGTTGAAAAAATGTTGACAAGTGTTAAAAGTACCGAAGGTATATTACCCGAGTATAAAGATGACGAGACAGCCCTAGACATATACGATAATCATGCCGATGATAATGATGACCAAGAATATGATATTGAGAATTCGGATGAAGAAGATGATGATGACGACATTGCTGGATACAGTGTTGAAAACGCATATCTAGATGAAAAAGAAGAAGCTATTATTGCATTAAAAGAACTTGCAAATTATTCCGGTGCAGCCTTTGCACCATTTATTCAATCATCATTTGAAGAAATCTATAAACTTATTAACTATCCAAACGAAGATATTCGAAAGGCTTCAATCGAATCATTAACACAGTTTGTTGTATCGTTACACGAACTGCAAAATCCCGAAGGTGTTAAACAAACTTTACTCGTTTTGATTCCAAAATTCAGTGAAATTATTCGAACTGATGAAGAACGTACCGTGGTTATGGCTGCTTTAGATGGATATGGTGAAATTTTGGGTAAACTGAAAACCGATGCGCTTCAAATTGATTTACAACGTAATGCTGTATTTGGTTGTATATTAGACGTACTCAATGGTAAAGTTTCGTGTCAATTTAGTGAAGTAGTAGACGAAGACGTAGAAGAAAGCGAATACGACGAAGCAATTATTGAAACGGCTGGTGATATTTTACCACGTTTTGGAAATGCTATTCCTCCACAAGAATTTCAATTGTTTTTTGGACGTGTATGGCAAGTACTGGTCACAAAAATAGAAAAATCAAAAAAATCCGAGGATGCTAATTCTCAGCGAGCATTTGCAATTGGAGTGATTTCAGAATGTTTTAAACCGTTGAAAGAATATTCAGCGACATGGGTACCTCAATTATTACCTATTTTATTAGACGGTGTTAAGGATTCGTGCGAACAAGTTCGAAATAATGCTGTATTTGGATTAGGCGAATTGGTTATAAATGCGGATGAAGCCACATTTGGGTAAGTGCAGTAAAAATTTTATGAATTTTGAAAATAGTTTTAATATATTTTTGTTTATAAATTAGGCACTATTCCATCATCCTAAGCGCCCTTTCCGATGCCGTGTCTAAAGAACAACATGCAGGCACACTCGATAATATTTGTGGTGCTCTTGCTCGTTTGATTATAACCAATAGCACTTTAGTGCCATTACAACAAGTACTCCCTGTTTTTATTAAATATCTACCATTGCGGGAAGATTTTGAAGAAAATTATGCAGTGTACCGTTCACTTCAACATCTCTATACAAAAGGTGAAGATCAGTTGAAACCACACATTGATCAAATTATACAGTTGGGCTTACAAGTTTTGTTCCAAAAACAATACAATTCAGATGGTAAGAATTTTTTTTTATTTTATAATTTGTTTTTGCCCTTTTCGTTGGCAATGGTGAAAATGTATTCCATCATTTTCTTCCTACCGAAGAGGGCATATAATAAATGCCTGCATTAATCATAAGCTGATCTAAATACATCCAAGATAAGTTTATTTCATATCTAGGCTACAATATCAATACCAACTTCGATTTTCAATAGAAAAACTAATCAATGTTATTTTATACTTGCAGAAGCCCGTGATTTCATCTTTAACTTTTTAAAACAAATTCGTCAAGATTTCCCAGATCAATTTGCCAGTGTTGTCAGTAGTATAACCATTCCGGAATTTGCACAATTTGTTTCGTCATTGTGATTAATTTATCGATAAACGCAAATTAATTTCGCCAACACATCATAATTTGTAAATGTTTTGTTATCTTCAAGACAGATGACCCTGCTGTACAAGACTGTCTTTTTTTCTGCGTGAAAAAAAGAAAATGTTCCTAAAAGAATTTGAAATTCTTGAAAAGAAGAAAACTGTTTTTTGTTATTCATTTCGAAAAGATATTATTTATTAAAAATAAAACCCAATTTTCTTTATAAAAGAAAACTAAAAATCCACGACTTATGAAAAATAACTCATTTGAATATAATTTTAAATCCTTGAATGTTGGAACTACCACTTTTTGTCTCTTATTATTTTAGAGACCATTTTTTATAATATTTCTCATCTCTCGATCGCCTTCGCCCACCATTATGTACTTGTTATTACATACGCAACATTATAAGTTTCCCCCGGTGTAGGAATGAATGAGCTTGAACGTTTCCAACTATATATACAACACACCCAGTTCATATTCAAATGAGTTACTAGTTTTTAATTTATAATATATATATATATATTTGCATGTATTACTGTTATCAGAATAATAATCGTACTTTTTTTATTACATTTATTAATTATTATCTAACTCTAATTTAAGATGAAAAATTAAATTAAAATTTTCTTTATTATTTTTGTTTTGTAAAAATTAAATAAAAAAGCAAAATATATTTTGATTTTATTTATCTAAAACTTTCAATTTGATTAACTAAGTGATCTGACCGAGACAATGGTGCAGTGGTTAAACTGCGGTGGTTCCGAATGCAAATCCCAATAAAGCAAGAATCGGACATTTTTGAGCTCAATTTATGTACAAAAAAATTGCGTTTATGAGTAGTACACGAATGTATGGACCGACATTTAAACATTTTTGTTTTATTATAAATGTTCTCATTTTTGTAATATTTAAAATTAGTACTAAAATTGGATTGAATTTCGAGATCGAAATCGATATGTCCGAAAATATATTACTTTTCTCCTAAAAGTTGGCTAAAGCAAAGTATACTATATTATTTATTACCCCTGAAAGTTTTGAAAGTAACATACTAATAAAGTATTTTAACGCCATCGCTGGCTCATACCGTATCAACAATTATCAACCGAGTATTACCATCAAAATAATAATTTGTGCATAACAATTAGTTTTCCTAATAAATTTGTGCTCGATTTGGAATTGAACGACAGATGGATGCGTGTCGACTAATGAGGATATAATGGCTTGTTAAACTAGAAACTGGATGGATAGTATTTTGATGTTAGTTTAGTAATAATTTGGGTTATTATACTACTTGCATTTTGTTAATGTGGGTTTCGCCTGTGTTAGCCCAAAGTGCACAAGCATATATTAGTATAGGTCTGGCTACTTTGTAATGTAATAATTTGTTATTTTAGTTTTGATTGAAAATGAAAATAGGGCAGAAAATAAGAAAAGGCGTATACAATTTTATTTTATATGCTGATTATAGAATTTATATGAAGCTGGGATGCCAGACGGGAATCCTAAGTTGAATCATGGAGTTATCAACAAACAAATACACTTGTTGAAGCTTTTGATTTGACAATTTTTGAGTAATATAAATAGATGGAGTACAATACATTCTATTGGCATAAATTTAAGTGGATTTATATTGTGCGTCAAAATGTTTCGACCGGTTGATGATACCATCCCGACAAATTAGTACTAAGTTTTGCATCATGCATTTTCCGGATTTTGGAAATTTTCGATTTGTGGCATAAATTTTACAGTTTTAATGGGCATCAGGCATTTTCTGGATTTTGAAAATTTTTCATTTGTGGCAAAACTTTCACAGTTCTTGGGATATATCCCACAGTTTTCATGGGCTAACCATCATGCATTTTCTGGATTTTAGAAATTTTTGATTCTGGCATAAATTTTAGTTTTTTTAAGCTATTTCCACAGTTTTGATGGGAATCAGGTTTCGGCATACATTTTACAGTTTTCATGAACTAACCATCAGGCATTTTCTGGATTTTAGAAATTTTTGATTCTGGCATAAATTTTAGTTTTTTTAAGCTATTTCCACAGTTTTGATGGGCTTACCATCATGCATTTTCCTGACTTTGAAAATTTTTAAATTGTGGCATAAATCTCACAGTTTTGATGGGCTAACCATCATGCGTTTTCCGGATTTTAGAAATTTTTTATTTGTGGCATAAATTTTAGGTTTTTGGGCTATTCCCACAGTTTTCATGGACTAACCATCAGGCATTTTCTGGATTTTAGAAATTTTTGATTTGTGGCATAAATTTTAGGTTTTTGGGCTATTCCCACAGTTTTGATGGGAATCAGGTTTCGGCATACATCTTACAGTTTTCATGAACTAACCATCAGGCATTTTCTGGATTTTAGAAATTTTTGATTCTGGCATAAATTTTAGTTTTTTTAAGCTATTTCCACAGTTTTGATGGGCTTACCATCAGGCATTTTCTGGAGTTTAGAAATTTTTTATTTCTGGCATAAATTTTAGTTTTTTTGGGCTATTCCCACAGTTTTAATGGGCTCACCATCATGCACCTTCTGGGTTTGGAAATTTTTTATTTGTGGCATAAATTTTAGGTTTTTGGGTTATTCCCATAGTTTTAATGGGCTCACCATCATGCATTTTCCGGATTTTGAAAATTTTTGATTTGTGGCATAAATTTTAGTTTTTTGAGCTATTCCCACAGTTTTAATGGGCTCTAGATTTCAGGCATTTTCTAGATTTTGGAAATTTTTGATTTGTGACATAAATTTTACAGTTTTCTTGGGCTAACCATCATGCGTTTTCCGGATTTTGGAAATTTTTGAATTGTGGCATAAATTTCACAGTTTTGATGGGCTAACCTTCAGGCATTTTCTGGATTTTAGAAATTTTTGATTTCTGGCATAAATGTTAGTTTTTTGGGCTATCCACACAGTTTTAATGGGCTTTCACCATCATGCGTTTCCTGGATTTTGGAAATTTTTGATTTGTGGCATAAATTTTCTAAATACGTGAAATAGCGCAGATGTTGTCAGGCTATTCGCCAATCAAGTCATAATCCAATTAATGATTCAGTTAATGAAAACCTGATAATGGGCCATCGTTATAAGTCTACGTAATGTAAAATGTGAACGAGGCAACACCAGGAAATAAAATAGCGTCTTCAATTATAATATTGAACTCTAACAAGTAATAAGTAAACACTTTTGGACTCAGAGAGACGCCAACCAATGGACATTTACAGTGAACGAACCCCAATCTGTCAACCTAATATGTGATCGTGTGGTAAACACGATGATCTTAGGGAAATCGTGTGTCCTTACATTAGACCCGAAATGTGCTTGAAAAATTGGCGAGTTCTAGTTCTCAGATGTTGAGGAAAATCCAATTGCTTAGAAACGATCGTGAAGTGTAGAACATTGTTAACGAATTATTGATGTGTTCCGACAGGGGTGCTGTAATTTGGGCCTAAGATAAGATAGCCAGATAAAATTAATGTATATATGCATCATATACCATTGATTTTTCGGTGATTGAAACAACCTTGGATAAACTCCAGTAAGTAATGATTCATTTTTTTCAGCGTGATAGTCATAGCATACGCTTAACTGCGAAACAAATCGTTATCAAAGACAAGTGGAGCTAACCTGACGACATGTACGTTTTATTATCTTTTGATAATTTCGGTTATCGGTAACAAACTACTTTGAATCACCTATATATTGAACCAATTGGTTTTATTCACGAAGCATCGAATTTAAAGAACTAAGAGTTGGCACAACAAATATTACAACAAAATTGACTGTAAATGTGATTGTGGTCGAAACAAGCAATGCCTAGAAAAAGAGAGGAACACAAATTTATGAAGCATTTTTACTATACTGCGGGAACACTTTTTAATATCACACACCAAGTTCAATCAAGATTGACTGATTTTTTCAATAGCACTGAAACACTTCCAATTGAATGCCCAGAATAAAATACAAAAAACTCGATTTGCACTAATCTGCGTCTATCGGCACAACTGAACTAATGATGGTTACAATTAATCAATAAATCAAGTATAGTGATAAATTATTAAGCTTATCTATTACTGATAAATACGCGTATACACCACAGCTGTAAGTGATTACAGTAGTCATACACAAATAAAATCCAAGTTCTATAAACTATTACAATTTAGGTTTTATAAGTAGTTCAATATGGGAGATTCAAGATAGTATTATAGTTTCGGTTCGTCGATATTCTGCTTTCATTAATATGACCGCGATTCCAAAAGAAACTAATCCAGAAAGTCCAAGTCCTAAAATCGTTGCACCAAATGCGCCCCATACTTCGTGCGCCCACTGATCCACATACTTAAAACATCCGTCTTTATAAGCGAACGTATACGTACAAGTTGTTATTTGTACACTGGTCGGGCAACATGATTTCGGTAAATTTGAAAATTCGCTGTATCCTGTTGATCCATTGAATCCACAACAAAGAAAACGTGACTGTATATGATTCACGGCCACTTGATTTTCTGGTACATTTCTTGTCCGCCATATTGTATCAAACGCATCGACTATATTCATGTGAATATTTACCACAAAAAATGCGATCAAAACCATTATATTAATTGTTGGCACCGTGACACAATACTGAATACGAGACAATAGTTAAATCATTTTTGTCATGTAATCATGCGATAATGCAATAATTCATACCCACCACTTTAAGCATGTTAACAATTGATTTGTGAACCACAATGAATCCAAAAATTGTATCCAAAATTAAAAAAAATCCAAATACGATCGCAATGTATTGAAGCGTAGTCAAATCCTGGTCGTTCAACGGTGTATTAATATAGTCCAATTCAAACATGTAGATGAAGCCAATTATGAACAGTGCAATTGCTGAAAGCTATTTAGTAAATTGTTAATAGGCAAACTAGTTATTGAATTAAAATTTAACATCTATACATACCAAACATAGCGAATTCGTCACGTTAAATAGTTTACGAAATGTAACTGTGTTTTTAAGTGCTGCAACCATTATACGTGTGCTTCCTGTGCAATCTAACACTTAATAATAATAATAATAATTGTGTGACTATTCTAATTCAATATTTCACTGTCTAGATAATATTTATATTTGGTTATCAGCTATTAATTATTTGATTAAAAATTATAAACTCGTACTAACTTATTATACGTTTCATAGAGATAATTGTTGTAATAATCATCGTAAAGCAAAACTTTGTTAACTTTCTGTTTATATTTTATACCCGCCATTTTAAATAATGTTGAGTGTTACTGTCGATTTCATCAAAATTGATTATGTATTACATTTTATAGAGATGGCTAATTTATAAATTCACATAGGAACTGCATTGTAGCCATCGATTGATTCCGAATGATCGATCAAAACTGTAAAATTTAGACAAAAACCCAAAAATTTCCAAAATTCGAAAAATGTAAAATGGTAAGCCCATCAAAATTTATGCCTCAATTCAAAAACTTCCAAAATCCTGAAAATGCCTGATGGTTAGCCCACTAAATCTGTGGGGATAGTCCAAAAAACTAAAATTTATGCCACAAATCAAAAATTTCCAAAATCTAGGAAATGCATGATGATTTGTCCATGAAAACTGTGGGAATAGCCCAAAAACCTAAAATTTATGCCCCGAATCAAATATTTCCAAAATCCAGAAAATGCCAGAAAGTTAAGCCCATCAAAACTGTGAGAATACCCCACAAAATTTAAATTTATGCCACAAATCAAAAATTTCCAAAATCCGGAAAATGCATGATGGTTAGTCTATGAAAACTGTGGGAATAGCCCAAAAAGCTTAAATTTATGCCACAAATCAAAAATTTCCAAAATTCGGAAAAAACATGATGGTTACTCCATTAAAACTGTGGGAATAGCCCAAAAACCTAAAATTTATGCCACAAATCAAAAATTTCAATAATTCGGAAAATGCATGAAAACTGGGGGAATAACCCAAAAACCTAAAATTTATCCCAAAAATCAAAAATTTCCAAAACCAGAAAATGCCTGATGGTTAGCCCATCAAAACTGTGGGAGTAGCCCAAAAACCTAACATTTATGCCACAAATCAAAAATTTCAATAATTCGGAAAATGCATGAAAACTGGGGGAATAGCCCAAAAACCTAAAATTTATGCCACAAATCAAAAATTTCCAAAATCCAGAAAATGCCTGATGGTTAGTCCATGAAAACTGTGAGAATAGCCCAAAACCCTAAAATTTACGCCACAAATCAAAAATTTTCAAAATCCGGAAAATGCATGATGGTTAGTCCATAAAAACTGTTGGAATAGCCCAAAAACCTAAAATTTATCCCAAAAATCAAAAATTTCCAAAACCAGAAAATGCCTGATGGTTAGCCCATCAAAACTGTGGGAGTAGCCCAAAAACCTAAAATTTATCCCAAAAATTTCCAAAACCAGAAAATGTCTGATGGTTAGTCCATGAAAACTGTGGGAATAGCCCAAAACCCTAAAATTTACGCCACAAATCAAAAATTTCCAAAATCCAGAAAATGCCTAATGGTTAGTTCATGAAAACTGTGGGAATAGCCCAAAACCCTAAAATTTATCCCAAAAATCAAAAATTTCCAAAACCAGAAAATGTCTGATGGTTTGTCCATGAAAACTGTGGGAATAGCCCAAAAACCTAAAATTTATCCCAAAAATCAAAAATTTCCAAAACCAGAAAATGCCTGATGGTTAGTCCATGAAAACTGTGGGAATAGCCCAAAAACCTAACATTTATGCCACAAATCAAAAATTTCAATAATTCGGAAAATGCATGAAAACTGGGGGAATAGCCCAAAAACCTAAAATTTATGCCACAAATCAAAAATATCCAAAATCCAGAAAATGCCTAATGGTTAGTTCATGAAAACTGTGGGAATAGCCCAAAACCCTAAAATTTATCCCAAAAATCAAAAATTTCCAAAATCCAGAAAATGCCTAATGGTTAGTTCATGAAAACTTTGGGAATAGCCCAAAACCCTAAAATTTTCAAAATCCGGAAAATGCATGATGGTTAGTCCATGAAAACTGTGGGAATAGCCCAAAAACCTAAAATTTATGCCACAAATCAAAAATTTCCAAAATCCAGAAAATGCATGATGGTTTGTCCATAAAAACTGTTGGAATAGCCCAAAAACCTAAAATTTATCCCAAAAATCAAAAATTTCCAAAATCAGAAAATGCCTGATGGTTAGCCCATCAAAACTGTGGGAGTAGCCCAAAAACCTAAAATTTATGCCACAAATCAAAAATTTCTAAAATCCAGAAAACGCCTGATGGTTTGTCCATGAAAACTGTGGGAATAGCCCAAAAACCTAACATTTATGCCACAAATCAAAAATTTCAATAATTCGGAAAATGCATGAAAACTGGGGGAATAGACCAAAAACCTAAAATTTATGCCACAAATCAAAAATTTCCAAAATCCAGAAAATGCCTAATGGTTAGTTCATGAAAACTTTGGGAATAGCCCAAAACCCTAAAATTTACGCCACAAATCAAAAATTTTCAAAATCCGGAAAATGCATGATAGTTAGTCCATGAAAACTATGAGAATAGCCCAAAAACCTAAAATTTATGCCACAAATCAAAAATTTCAAAAGTTCGGAAAATGCATGATGGTTAGCCCATGATGGTTAGAAAACTGTGGGAATAGCCCAAAAACCTAAAATGTATGCCACAAATCAAAAATTTCCTAAATCCAGAAAATGCCTGATGGTTTGTCCATGAAAACTGTGGGAATAGCCCAAAACCCTAAAATTTATGTCACAAATCAAAAATTTCAATAATTCGGAAAATGCATGAAAACTGGGGGAATAGACCAAAAACCTAAAATTTATGCCACAAATCAAAAATTTCCAAAATCCAGAAAATGCCTAATGGTTAGTTCATGAAAACTTTGGGAATAGCCCAAAACCCTAAAATTTACGCCACAAATCAAAAATTTTCAAAATCCGGAAAATGCATGATAGTTAGTCCATGAAAACTATGGGAATAGCCCAAAAACCTAAAATTTATGCCACAAATCAAAAATTTCAAAAGTTCGGAAAATGCATGATGGTTAGCCCATGATGGTTAGAAAACTGTGGGAATAGCCCAAAAACCTAAAATGTATGCCACAAATCAAAAATTTCCAAAATCCGGAAAACACCTGATGGTTAGCCCATGAAAAAATTTAAAATTTATGCCACAAATCGAAAATTTCCAAAATCCGGAAAATGCATGATGGCCCATCAAAACTGTAAATTTTATGCCACCAATCGAAAAATTTCATTCAATACGTCGGATGATGAATCAACTAATCGAATCGGACGAACATCTATCTGTCTGAGAACATGTCGTAAAATGCTCATCTTTCTACTCTGTTGAATCTTAGCTACACAGTAAGCCACAAACAAAATTCAATTGTGAGGCTCTGCGTTAATCCCGCACAGTGTAATCATCGATTGAGTCCAATAAAATTATTTATCAAGGTTCCATTCAATGACAACATCTTGCTGTAGTCGAGTAACAAGATCGGCCATAAATTTTACCGCAAGAAGTTCAAGTTGCACGCTGTTTATGATTTTTGTAGACTAAATTGCGAGAATTTGTACAGTCATCATTAAGCCAACGTAATATATGCATGCGCCGTTTGCCATTTTAAGTGCACTTCAATTAGCTTTGAATTATGCCGTTCCTCAAAGCAAATCTATGGCTGCAATTTCTTTTAGAGATCTCATTTGTGCGCGAACTTTAACCCATTTTGAATCAAGATCACTTTCCAACTGTGGAAAATTTCAGTCGTAGTTCATCTTTCAAAGATCCTGCCGTAAAATATTTTGGAACTCGTATAACTTGGCAGCGGTACAATAAGTTACGGTACACATGATCTTTATTGAATCGCTTTGATGTGCTTTCAAATAAGCTGATTTGATGTGTCGCTTAACCTTTAACTTCTGACATCCTACACAAAGGTGAGCTCTAGTACCTATCTAAAGGATTAACACTTCACTTTTCCCAAATATGCACTTATTGATAAATAATCCTGCATTTGCTAAACGCGGGACTGTAAAGCTATATTAAAAAAAAATTTGAAACTTTCGTCATGTCCATAGGATTGATAATAAAGGACTGGAAACGGCCGCAAGTGTATCGACTACAATTGACGTTAAGGGATCGATGATTCGTTTTTTTTATAAAAAACAAAAATCTGCCCCTAAAATAGGCATCGAAACATCTGTCATATCGAAATTGAACTTGCCGAATGCTGCTGGGCTGTTACTTTTTGCTGTTGTAGTTCTTTCACATTTGTAAGTAGTGATACCCTCACATTTAAAGTAGTGACCAGTTTCCGATTCTTCGGGTCTCTTGTCACTCATAATAATTGTGCATAAAAGCGCATCTTATTGCCGGCAACCGTGCTTTGTATGCCTTACGTCCATTGTTAAAAGTTGAACAATATGATGATCAGACCCATTGATGTATGGATGTGGGAATTAAACTCTGATGGATGAGGATGAGAGAGTAAGCTAGTGAAATTCGAGAGACGAATCATTTGGATAACATGTATGACCCCAAACGCTACAGCTTTGGTATTATCTAACACAATCTTGGTTCTCTTAGCGAATACGGGGCTTTCTTACCGTTTAATTACCTTCCATTGGCAATCTATTGTGGTTATCGCTTAAATGTACTTTATTCCAGTTATTGCACCTATTGTAAAAATATTATCCGGCCTGTTATTTTTGATTCAAGTGGATTTTTTTTTTCAATCTAGTGTGTGCCGTACGACATGAAACTTCAAATATTTTATATTTGGGGTATCTAAGCTGCATAAATTTGGAAGACGAACTTTTACAAAATGCAATTTAGCAACATTTTTACTGAAGCAAAAGTGTTGGCCAGTTTAATATTTATACCATGTTTTGTTATTTTGGTAAGTAGCTAAAGTTTTATAGTGCTATGTATGGTGTAACATTTTCTAATAAATTTTTAGTGGCTGATACTGATAAACGTGTACCCAATTCTTGACATATTGATGGATACGTTTTGGGACCTGCTGTATTTGTTTGATCCGGGAGCTCAATATTTTATACCACTATTCCTTTCAACAATATTAATTTTAATACCTTTATCTATTATTGGTATGCGGCAATGTTCCACTCGCTCTCTAATATTTGTATGTTATATCTTCATTAGTTGTTGCGTCGTAATATTGATATCCTGGATCAGTGAATGGTTTTTAGTGCGAAATATTAATAAAACCATTAAAGCTATTCACTTTTTGGTTGAAAATTATACAGAAGTGAGACCTAATCTTAATCACACTGATTTTAAAATAACCCTAAATGTTTCAATTATATATGCTTCTAATATTATGAGAAGGATGGCATGCTGTGGATATAATAATGCTTCGCGTGTAAATGTAAGGATTTTTGCTCCATGTATGGAATATGCTATGGCCAACGTTAATTACCCAGACAGTTGTAAGGAAAAAATAAAACCGTGGGTGACACAGAAACTGGTTATGATCTTGGGAATAATGGGTAGTTTTCGAATTGTATGTCTTCTACTTATTATGAGTGTTATTATCATAGCAGTTGAAATGAATAGTACTTAGAAAAATTTAACAAAAAAAATAAAATATAGAATCAACATTTTTTGACAAAAATTTACATGTTTCTTTAAATTGTATAACTAAAAGCACAACTAAAAATAACAAGGGGTCTCTTGTTGCCCATACTGTATCGATTTTGATTCCCGAGCTATCTCTTTACATTGTTCTAGAGGAGCCAGTAGCCATTCTCGCCGAATGCTACGGTCAATGACAAGATATTTAGATTTTAGCAACCAACGACACGAGGCACTCTAATATTTCCACTTCTTTTTTTTTCCTGTATCTCCAATTTTTTAGGAGCATAGGGCGTCTACTATTCTGAACCATCTTTCTCTATTTGGGGCTATTGCTTTAATTTCCGCCCATGATTTTCCCAGGTGTTTTGCCTCTTCTAGCATCGTTCTTTTCCATGTCATTGCTGGCCTTCCAACCTTTCTTTTTCCTTGCTGGTTCCAGTCTAATGACATCCTCGTTATATCACTTGATGCGTTTCTCAGTGTGTGGCCAATCCATCTCCATTTTCATGTCTGTGAAGCTAGCACGAAAAGTTAGCACGAAAAAAACTATGGTAACACTAATGGTGTGAATCTTAGATAACCTATTTTTAGTACAAACTAGCACGAAAAATAACATATGAAAATAAAAAGTTAGAACGGAAAAAAAGATAATTGCATTTAAATGGAATTGGTTTGATAAGAAATAAATGAAATTAGTTTGATAAGAAAGTAGAATCTACAGCGAACTTATCACAAAAATATCAAAATATTTGTATGGGTCAGAGAGGAGTACAAACACTTCGTGCTAGACCCTTCCAATCATTTGTCGGATATGAAATCAGTTTTATCCAAAAAATGATTGGAAAGGTCTAGCTTGAAGTGTTAGTACTCCGCTCTGACCCATACAAATATTTTGATATTTTTGTGATAAGTTCGCTGTAGATTCTACTCTCATATAAAACTGATTTCATGCCCGACAAATGTTTGGAAGTGTCCAGCGCGAATCGTTAGTCATTAGGTTTTTACTAAAATTTTGTTAATGCTTATTAATTTTGTTAATTTCGATATAAGTATTTATATTTTATTTTTTATAAATTACAATTAAAACGTTATTTTAGTGCTCATCA
Organism: Tipula confusa; assembly: GCA_963556175.1. NCBI lineage: Eukaryota > Metazoa > Arthropoda > Insecta > Diptera > Tipulidae > Tipula > Tipula confusa. Next base: position 117,792,358 of record OY744477.1, read on the forward strand.
GTGAATCGTTTGTAAAAATTATGCAAATCGCATATTGCTGTTCTGTTTTTTTATTAGTTTTAATTTCCATTTATAATCTTTATGATTTTTTTTTCCGTGCCATCTCTATCTAATACTCCAACCAACATTTTTTAGTACACAGAATTAAATGCATATTTAATTATTATGATTAAACAAATTATTTAAACTTTTAATTGAATTAGTAAAGTTTAATAATAAATATCAAAAAGCTTTACATTTTTTAATTATTAGCCAACAATTTGATTTGATTAAATTGTTTATGCCATAAACTATAAATATTGGTTTAAATCTTTGATAAAAGTATTACCTTATGTACAATTTTAAAATAATCGTGCTAACTTTTCGTGCTAGATTCACATCGGTCCATTTTCGTCGCTTTATTTCGGTCTCAATGTCTGACTGACATGTTGTTCTGTGCAGATTGATGTTACTAATCGTGTTAGGCCAGAAGCACTTAAGTATTCGTCGAAGGCATTTGTTTACGAACACCTGCAGCTTCTGTATGATTTTTCCTGTATGCTTCCATGTCTCACACCCATACAGTAGTACCGATTTCACACATGTGTTGAGACGCAATTTTTTCGAGAATGTATACTCTGTATACTTCCGTATGATGTGAGGGGCGATGTAAAAAAAAACAACCAACTTTTTGGTGGAAACGTACACTTATGTATACATAATATATTAATTCTGCGAATGAATTTTTTGTTTAATAAAACATTTTAGTAATATAAAAAATCTTATTTATTTTGAGTTGGAATTCCTCTAGAGCACGGTAAACTACCTTTTAATCGGTTGGAAGCCCGTGTAAATTGCATACTAAAATGTGTACGAAAATACTACGGAAAAAATGTGTTTTTTTCTCTATCGCACACCGACAATGGAATTTTTGTGACAGCTTTCTTTGGCTGATCGTACGACTTGTCGTGTACTTTTCACTAAACTTTCCATGATGACATTATGACTATCGCACGATAATGTACACGGAGTTTCGTCTGAATTGCATATTGGGTATGTGCTATACAGTTAGTGTCTATTGGGTATAGTATAACAATGACATAGAACAGTTAAAGAAAGAAAGAAGAGAACCGTCCAGAAACACGGTACGTTGTGAAATAAAATAAGTATTCAAATAATAAACAAAGCTTTTACTTAAAAAACATCGTATATTAAGATAAAACATACTCTGCAGCCTCTATAATTAGCTGGATGATCATCTGAAAAACAATAATATGGGTACTCTAATTTGATTATATATAGAATGTTCGTTTATATTATTAGCATACTTATAAAACATCGACCGCCTCTACATACACTTTTAACCTTGAAATACCATAGATGATAATATACCTATTAGAATCGTCGTACAAAACGAATCAGCTTTTATATTTCCGATGAAATTTAAAATGTTTGTGGTTGGTGTTACTATAGATATTCCATTGTGTATTGACTATGGCGTATAATTAATTAATCTTGTAAAAACCACAATTTGTTATGTTTAAATTTTTTTTGAAATAAGTTGCTAACACCATAAACAATGCATCGCGCGATGATGTCAGCGTTAAATTTATTTGATTTATTGTTTTATACAGTAAAACTTTGAATAGAAACGGGAAACATTCACAGGTTGATATACTTACCAAAAACTATCAATTTTTACAGAATCAACGATTTTTAGAAAAATGTGTTCCCTTAGAGATGAACCCTATTCATATAGGGCCAATATGCATGTATAAAATATATAAAAGCAAAACGCAAAGCACATAAATTAGCATTTAGTCTAGGACTGGCTAAATTGAGACACGAAATACATTAAACATTTTATGAAATTACATATAATAATAACATTGTACAAAAATAATAGTTTTGAACCATTTTATATCTTCATTTTATTATTACAAACTAAAAATATATTTTTTTTTTTTTTTACACAAATATATTTTAATATATAAATTTAACAAAAAAAAAATGTAAAATTCACGTTGAGATTTCATTGTTTGTTCGACGACACGACATTTCTTGAAGATTTCAAATAAATTACGATTACATATTTTAAAAACAAAAAAATAATAACGTTGTTAAAAACATTAAAATAAAAGTTGAAACGATCCAGCTCTTAATTTTTCGTGTCGTGTGTCTTTATTTTGTGTATGTGCAGACCTTTATAATAAACTTTTCATAGAAAAAGCATAAAATAATTTGTATGTTTTTTTTTTTTTTTTTTTTAAATTAATTCGAATGATTTATATTTTTTTTTTTATGTTTTTTTGAATATTTTAAGCGTATCTGCAAAATATAAAATATTTATAAATTTAATAAAAATTAAAAAATGGATATATTTTAGTATATAAATATTGATTCTATTTATAATACACTCAACGAACTAGTATTGTAGGCGGCAATAAACGAAACAAAATTTAAAAAGAGAGTTGTTTGTACGGCTAGCAAAATATGTGGCATAATCTATCGTTTAGTACCCATTTTACAGTTCCTGGATCATTGAAATGAATCATTGGACATAATTAACATTTTGATATAATACGTTACCGATATTCGATTAAAAACCTACAATACCATTTCGTTGAGTCTATAGTAATTCTACACAAAAAAATTAACATGCATATTGTATGGCCATGCTCCACATATTAAATGATAGTGGGAAGTTTTCACTTCACCATACAATACATATTTTAAATGGTAAAAATAAACAAAAACATGCACAATAATAAAACAATTAAGAAATGAAAGCACACCAAAGAAAATGTAGTAATAATAAATTTAAGTTTAATTTAAAATAGGAATTAGGAGAGTGAATACGCCAAACCAATTCATCATTTTCAAAAAACCAAAAACATTATTAAGTTCAAAAATGCAATATTATTATTCAAAAATGTACGATTTGGAATTATGTACTTATATATTATGTAATTAGTAGGTATATAAATATTATTTATTGTATTACTATTAGTTTTAACTTTTTTTTATTTATGTAAATAAAAGGAACTGACTATTCCTACTTTCCCTGAAAATATAACTTCACTTCTATTTTTTTGTGTATATATATATCATAACATAATTTTTTAAAATTTATAAATTCATCAAAAAATAAAATAAGCCACAAATTTCAAACATTTCACACTTATTTGTGAAATAAAGCTACACGACGATGAATGAAAAATATTAGGTAATAATAAAAAAAAAACCATAAAAAAAAATTGTTAAGGATAGTTAATAATAATAATAAGAAGACAGAATGTTAGGCATACAATAAAAATAAAATAATAAGTTTTCAAAACTTAATATGCCGACCTCCTTTCCTGATTACGAATGCTGTTCGCTAAACAGCATGCGAATATAAAACCAACTAATTCAATAGCGGCAACACCGAGTACAATCCATCCAATAAGCATTGTAGCTTGATGTGTAAAATCAACAAATGCTGTTCGACATCCAGTTTGATAGGCATTCACTGCAGTACATGTACCTAAAAGTTTTTCAGCACAACAAGTATCGGGCACCAATAAACCCCATGAAAGTGGACCAGTACTTCCGCAACATTGGAGCTAAATATAATATATGTATTTTAATAATTTATACTTAAAAATATTCAAAATTTTTTGTTACATACAGACGTTTGGAAAGCATCGAGGAACTGTTTATTTGATGGTTGGTCGCGTTTATCCCATACTTTATCGAAACCATTTTGGATGGCCTTTTTAAGGTCATCGCTTTTAACCAGCACAAAGACCCCAAGTACAATTTGAGCAACAATAAGAATAAGTAAGAAGATCGAATACTAGAAATATAAAATGTATCGTTTAAATAAATATCGAAACGTCAAAATTATTATAATATACTTACTGTAAATGTCATACAATGAGACTCCCTAATTGCACCACAACACCCAAAGAATGATATTATAAATATCAGTGCACCCAGTACGATAAGTACTATTGTAGGTCCGGTTGCACTTCCATCTTCAAGAACTTTGTCCAATTCTTTTACATCGGTTAAATAAACGATGCCAAGTGCTAGGAGGGCAATACCACATAGCTAAAATATATAATAATAAAAAAATTATTAATAATTGGTTGTAATTTAACGTTGATTGTTTAGAATTGTTGACGTCACCAATTGACATGGCCCACATTAAAATATTAATAATTTAATTTCATTATTTTTTTTTACAGATATCAAAGTGTGTGTGTGTGGCTCCAATCAACAGTTAAAAATAAAAATTACTTTTCAGATGACGCGTCAGGTTTGTGCAAAATTCAAACAACAAACATAATAAATCTTTGTAGTAGATTAACAACTAAGTGAAAGCCACGAAGCACTTTTCTATATTTATCTCATAAGACAATAATTGTAAAGTTATATAAATCTATCAAGATTGTAAAATATAAACAATAACGTTGTTCACTCTTTATAATTAGCATGTTTGAATTCCTAGCCCAATGTCTAAACGAATTTACAGAGATCATGGCATTTATAACGATACATTCTAAAATTAAAGAGTATAACAGACAGGGCTTTACCTGGAACTCTGGACAATAACAAACATATTTCCGTGTTACTTGTAGGAATTTCAACTCAGGGGTCACTTTTTCGTATGCCGTGAGAACGATAGCTTTACCGTGAAAATTCATCCGTTTTAATTGTTTAATTTTTCTTGTAGAATATGCGATATTAGATAGATATAAAGTGAAATTTCGATTAATCCGAAGCGATTTTATGCATATTGATACAATACCACCTAGCGTGCGATAGCACAATTCCAAATATATGACGATTTTTCTAGGCTTAACCCTAGAGACATCTATTAAGTATCGATAGTACTGGTCGTACTAAAAATTGAGCAAATGAAATGTAGTAGTGACGTCTCGAAAGTTAGCGATTGAAAGTGATAGGAAATAAATTTTGTTGTTAAATAAAGTTAAAAGTACTAAGTGATTTTTGTGAAATAAAATTTTGGTAAAAGTACTAAGTTGTGAATAATTGTGTTTTATTTAGGGAAATTATTATCTGTGAAAGTGAACAGTGTTTAAAGTGGGACTTGTGTAGTTTTGTGAAATTTGTTAGTGGACAGTGGTATTCGGGTAGTTATTCACAATCCAGAGATACGAACCGTAAGTGACAAGGCAAGAAAGAAGCAATATATATATATATATATATATATATATATATATATATATATATATATATATATATATATATATATATATATATTATATATATATATATATATATATATATATATATATATATATATATATATATATCTTTCTTAAAAAGAATAAAATGTTTGGATATCACTGTGGGTGCCGGAACTAATGGCATCGCACCACTGGAATTGAATAAATGTGCGCTTTCTTTGACCTAACACTTATTTAGAGCTTTTGTTTTCCTGAGGTTTTCCAGTTTTCGAGATCCGAGAATTTCGAATTCGTCTCAAATTTTTATCTCCGAGAACACAAAAATTCTAGTAATTTTTTTCGAGAATCTCGAGATTCCCGAAATAATCAGTCATTCATCACTATTCAAAAAATACATAATATAATTAAACATTTTCTTTAAATTATATATCACATAAAAAGGAAAATATTATATTTCAATTAAAAATTTTAAATTTTAGTTTTTGCAGTTTAAAAAATACTGTTTTAAAAACGATAGACAGTCTAGCGATCTATCGTTCAACCGTTCCTTTCGTTTTGAGTAGATGTCAGCTTTATCATTAATTTTGAGCAATTTTGAGCATCGCAAGATTACTGGTAATTCTGCCAGTCACTTTGTATATACCCAGTTGTATTTTATATGAGAAGTCAAAGATTTTTGTGTGAAAAGAAATACAAAAAACATGAAACAGACATATAGAAATATAAAAATGGTGTTAGGCATTTTCTAGTAGTATACTAACAGTCTTGTAGTACTTGTTTCGATCACTACATAGCCATGTGAACGATCCTCGTGAGAAATAGTAGTACTAAACAAAATTTTAGGTATTTGGGTTTGTTTTGTTTCATTATTACTCCAAATATAGAAGTAGTAAAGTGAAGTTGTGAAGAAAAAAAATTAAAATAATCAAAATTAAACAATACTATATAAATATAATCCTATTAATTATTATTAATATAACTATATGTTAAATATTTTATATTTCAAAGCAATTATGTAAGTGTACAATTATTTAAAACATAATAAGAAATTTGTTTGGTAAAAACACGCTGCATAGTAATATGGCGTCTGTGTTTCAATGTCAATGTCATTATTCTAATATGGCGTCCTTACCAAAATTTTTTGTATTTTTTATTTTCGTGTTTTAAGTATAATAAACAAAAGTGTGTTGTCCTATTTATATTTATATTATAGATATATATAGATATTAAGTGTATTGCTTTGATAAAATTTTTAAATTATAACAACAATTGCATAGAAATAAATTGAAAACAAACTTAACTAAATTGAAAAAAAAATTAATTTACGTAAGTTAAATTGTTTTTTTGATTAACGGAATTACCACTTAAAGTCGAGTCGTATATTTATAAAAACTAAATTTTGAGCTGTTTGGTTTGGTAATTATAAATTTTCTAAATTTACTAAATTTTTTATTTTCAACGTATGTCAAATAAATCATTTGATTTATTTTTTTTATGTGTTTGTTCCAATAGTATATACGTTGGAGACAGATGGAGACAGGAAAACCAGCATTTTTGTTGTCGAAGCAGCAATTAAGAAGACGATTACAGGTTGAAGAACTTGAATGTGCGGAAATAAATATGGATAATTTTGATGAACTTGATGTAGATCATATTTCTCGGCATTGGTTTGAAGACGACGAAACTAATGAAAATGTATTATTTTCAGATGACGAAAATTCTCCTGAAATTCCAGAGGTTCCTAATAGAATTACAATAGAGTTAGCGAAATGGGTAGTTGAATCTGGATTGTTAGAGACAAGATAAAACTGTTAACTCGGCAGGTAGGCTCAGGAGAATACTTTCATTTTGGAATAGAACAAAGTTTATTAAAACTTAGTAATGATTTTTTATACAATGTCGAAGAGATAGAGATAGATATTGGAATTGATGGTTTACCTTTGTTTAAGTCTTCCAACCGTCAGCTTTGGCCTATTCTTGGTGCCTTTGTAGATAGAAAAAATGTTTCCCCATTTATTATTGGGGTCTATTTAGGGACTGCTAAACCGGAAAATATTGATGAATTTTTATTTGACTTACTAAATGAGGTAAAAACATTAATAACTGCAGAAGTCCACGGGACAAAACATAAATTAAGAAAAACTTTCAAGATCAGATATTTTATTTGCGATGCCCCTGCCAAATCTTTTGCTATGGGTATAGCAGGTCATACTAGTTTTCACGAATGTCCAAGATGTAACCAAGTCGGAAAATATGCTAACAGAAGAGTTACGTATAGTAAAGATATTTCTCTCCTTTATTCTGATTTTACGTTTAAAAATCGCGATTTTCCAAATTTAGAAAGTAAAAATATAGGCATGATCTCTCAATTTGTAGTGGACCCAATGCACCTTATAGACCTCGGAATAGTTCGAAAATAGTTAACTTTACTGATTAGACGTGAAACATTAGAATTCAAACTAAGTCAAGAAGGAAAGAGCTTGATAGATTCAAAATTATTGAACTGCGCAAGTAGTATACCTTTAGAATTTGCTAGAAAACCTAGATCAATAAATGAGTTAAGAATGTGGAAGGCAACAGAACTAAGGCAATTTATTTTATAAACTGGTATTGTAGTATTAAAAGTTACTGTTAATAATGAAATTTATAATCATTTTCTTTTATTACATTGCTCATATTAAGGTTAATCTCAAATAGGGACGCAAGGAATCATATAAATTTAGTGAGTAAAATGTTGGCAGTATTTGTCAAACTGTTTCCGAAAATTTATGGAGAACATTCAGTTAGCTATAATGTACATGTTCTTCTCCATCTCGCAGATTGTGTTTCTCAGGTTGGTAGTGTAGATTCCTTCTCTACTTATAAATTTGAGAATTATATAACAGCTTGCCAACCGTCTGGAAGAACAAAATACATCAATCATATTAGACAAAGAACCTTTTAATTCAAGTTTAAGCACTTTTACGTTTGATAATTTCGTGTTAAAACATACAGAAGCTGACAAGGACAATATGCCTTTTTTAATTTCAGAATTTATAGATCAAGCATCAAGAAGGAGCTACATTGGTCATTGGCATCCGCAATATTTACCGCAATCCAGATTAGTTACAATAATTTTCAAGCAATTTAATTATTTTAAAATATTTTGGTTGTTAGAGAAACTTGAGATAAAAAATATTATCATCAATCATTAACCATGACACAAAAAAAATATGGAACCACCTCCATTAAATTTAATTCATTTAAATAAAATTATCAAGCCTTCATTCCAAAAAAAATTGTAATTGACACAGAAAAAATAACTTTTGACAAACATGTTCAAAACTCACCTCAACTACTGACAAAAATATTTAAAGCACATCTCAAAAAAATTGCTGTTGCGGCGATGATATAAAAAAAATGAGGAAAAAGCTCGACGAGTGAAAGATATGTCACGCCGATTGACCAATCAGCATTCCAACAGGACCACCGAAGTCAATCAAGAAATCAAATTTATGTTTCCTTTTAAGTCAATAAAAGAATTTGAAGAGTTAGAAGTGAGATGCGTTAACAATTCTTTTAGAGATGATATTGTACGATAAACTATTTATTGTAATTCTGAAACTGGCAGTAATTATGTATATTTTATAATTTTCAGATGAATCACCTAACAAATTTAGTTAGTTTGGGAAGGGGACTAACTGTCGCATTTCAAAAGACAATTTGCGATAATTTTAATTTTGCCGGGACATACAAAAAAAATTCCTTTTATAAAATTTAAACGGTTAATTGATTTAATATTAATTGCCAAATAATCAAAACCATGTCGTTCCTTAAATATTTTAAGATGCATGGAAATCGCCAGTAGATAGCATGGAAAGTTTTCACGTCAAATTGAGGGCAGAATTCTTTTGTTAATTAATCTTTAAGTAATTAATATATGTATACCTTATATGTAGCTATATGAAATACTATTTAAAATTGGTTTTATAATTTAACAATTAAAAATTATTCAACAAAAATTGGTTAATTTCATTTAAATGTAAGCTTGTTTTAAAATTAAAATCTTATGAGGTAGTAGTAATGAAAACAGAGCACTACATTATCGACATTCTTTTGATGTTACTTAGCACCATCTATCAAGCAATTTCTAAACTTCAAGGTATTACCAATACTACTTTACATTATCTTATCCTCTATTCGTCTGAAATTCGTGATGTTAATATCAAGGTTTTTTCGAGCGATTCATTTAACTGCGAAACAAGTGATTTTCGTGCACTCAATCGTTTAACTGGATATTGAATTCCTTGGTCAACGTTCGTATGTCGTCGTCGATCACTGACACAGAATTACACACATTCTCTTCTACTTCTGGTTCTGATGTTGATACTGTTGTTGCTGTAAAAGCAACTCCATAAGTTGCTGAGGTTTAAACCACGTAACATTTTTAAAAATGCTTGTTTTACTCTAACAAAACGGTCTATCATGGTTTCAATGGTATTCCACCTTCAATCTAATAGTAATTGCAGCTCGCCACATTCGCCTTCCATTTCTTTTATATTTAGTTATTATTTTTACTCTTCGCTTTTTCAGCAGAACAAGAGTCTTCGATGCGCATCAAACCTAGATTTTTGGTTTCTCCATTTGAGTAATTTAAATGAATATTTAAGTACATGCGATTTCGATAGCTAGTCCACTCGTCTATAGACAGGGCAAATTTTTGATTTTCTGCCTTAATATTAATAATCTTCACAATTACCACAATTGACACTGTCGTAAAATTTATATAAATTAAGTTCATTATATCTAAGGGATTTTTCGGTAACATAAAGTGTTTATTGAAGTTCCATCGACTGTTCCAAGTTTCGATGTAATTCGTTCAAAATTGCGGTATTGTATGGGATTTTTGAAATAACAGTCAATTTGTTTTACTAATTGTTTTACTTCCATGCATTGCCGATCTTAAGCTGATGAGATGACGATGCAGGCCACTGGTTGACGACGCTTTACAAGCAAGAATCTTTGCACAGAGACTACATATGGCTTGATTTCTATTTTTCTCTGTTCTTTTGAAATAATTCCACACCTTGTCGCTTATATTCAGTCATTTTGCGCAACGGCTAAAATAATAATATAATATTTGTTTAAACTTGTTCCCAATTCTTTGAAAGTTTCGCTTTCGGTGCGCATGGAATAAGCTTTACCTTCTCGAAGTAGTTTGACGTCACGTAAATAATTATCTTCTTTATTGTACTAAATATGTACTAAATGTCTTATATTGTTGTATTTCGGTTTAATTCTTCACTATTAATCTTCAATTAAAATAATACAACATGACAGCTGCTAGATTATTATAAAATGTTAGGTTGATTTTTCTTATTATTTATACAGAATATCATTTTAGCGGTGACGGTGACATCTACTTTCAAACATTAGTTTGAAAAAAAAAATAATTAATTTCTCGAAAATTTCGAACAAATTTTCTCGAGAAATGAGAATCTCGAAAATGACATATTGCGTTTCCATCAATTGTGTCAAATACGCGTTCGTCAATCAACAAAGAGCATAGGTATAATGGAGAATTCTATTCGTAAGATTGTTCAATGATGATTAGGATGGAGTTGATATGATGTGGTATAAAACAAGCTTGTTTGTTCATCCCTCTTAGGGTTTCCTGTATTACTGGTGTTAATAATGCGCTCACAGTTAGATGCTTTGTCTTTGAATTATCGTAAGTTATGTTATCTGTTCCAGGAGCTTTATTGTTCGTTAGCTTCTCGATGACACCTTTAACTTCCCGTATCGTTGATTGATGGATGTTGCTAGTTTCGTTATTGGTGCCAATTTATGATCGTGATAATTTAAACCCCTTTAAACAAGTGTTATAAGTAAAGTAGAGTTCGAACTAACCATGCATGTCACTCGTCACAATTTACATCAAAGTGAAAGTTTTATTTTTATTTAACTCAAAGATTGTGTTGCAGTGCTTATTTATTTATATTTGTATTATCTATTTATTTATCAATGATAAGTAAGTTAGCCAACCATAAGTCGGAAAGATAATGAGGGTAGATTAAATACCGTTCAGTACATTCAGTAAAATTCAATATGCAATTGACCTTAAAAACGATATTAATCCCCGTCATATGGACGACAACAACCAAAAGGAGGCCTATAGGATTATATTGGGTACTAAGTAACGCCCAATATTAGTTGTGAATAATATCAATGAAGTCACAAGCATACAAATTGATACATCTTATTTTTTCCCATTACCGCTCTTGCCAAATATGAAAAAAAAAACACTTGTTGCTTGACAAACAAGTAGTGCTTCACCTAGTTTTCGAAAACCAGACAAATTTTTTCTTCGTATTTTGACGTTTATCGCATAAAACGAAATACCGATGAAAATTGATATGAGAAAAACCACAAAAAATTAAAATTCTCAACATATTTGGCTTGGTTTCCGCCAAAATTTTGTGTTTACAAAATCATTTGAGGTTAATTACCAAGACAACATGTCTTCATTTTACAAACATAGAGTTATTTTCATTTATAGTCGATCGATTAATAATTGGAAACTCAAAGTAAAACCACACCTATATTTGTTTATTTCCTTGGTTGAACAGCTGGATATTTAAAACAAAACTCTAGTTACTGCAAAAATATATTCAACAAGCACAAACTTAAACCTAAATATGTATATTGTCGCCGACATGTTTGCTATCAGTTCTGTACATTATAAAAAAATGTTTGTTCAAACAGTTGTGAGCTCGTCATTCATATACATATAAGTTGTTAATAAGTTGTCCAATATCTATGACAAAACGACATATAGTAAAACGTTCCTACACATAAAATTCATAAATTTTATCGAGGCTACGATCGATGGTATAGTGTGGAGAAAAATATTACATTAATTAAATTGTGTAAGTGGCATTTGTATTACAGTCACTATAGATTCGAAATCTACTCTAGCAAACTTTATTTCTGAATTCAGGCATTTATATTTTAATTTTTTTTTTTGTAAATTACTAGATGTCACTAGTTAATAGTGTAGTAAACTTTTTTTGTCGCTAGATGTCACTAACAAATAATTTACTCGACTCTAATGATGTTCTCTGATTAGAAAAAACATAAGACAAAAAATATCAGCTTAGAGAATCTTTAAAAATTTCAGAAATTAATGATCTAGGAATGGGGATGATTTCTCCACAACAAACTTCTAGGAAAATGATTTTTTATCGAAAATTTGCTCACTAAAAATTAAAAATACGCCTGTTGAATTGGATTCCTTAATTTGTTTGACTCGAAATATTAAGGTTACGTGTGTTACTAATATGACCACCATATTTGATCGATATTGTCTAATAACTTTATAATCACATCCGGAACTTGATGTGGCCGACAAAAACAAAAAGTATTAGTTTTTAATAGATAATTGTCTGCTACAGGCTAAATCCCATAAAAATATAGTAGTAATGTTTTTCAGTGTTTTTTCTATTAGTACTAACTTCTATTAGCGACCTCTGCGCCTGCCAAATGGCTCTCCTCTTAGATATCGCTGAACCATCCACTGTCCTTATATTTCATGAACGAGATTAAAAATGTTCATTAAATTTTTCGTCGCGTTTGGGGCCATATATCATGAGCATGATTCTTTTCTCGAATGTTATTAACCATCTCTCATACTTATCCGTCAGGGTCCAAAACTCACACCCATACATGACAACGCGATTGATCAACAACTTGTACAACATCAGCTTGTTGGAATTTTCGAGGTATTTTGACTTTAGCAATGAACGTAAGGGATACAAACTACTATTGCCAGCGACAAGACGGGCTTTGATCCCCTCCCACACAGTTATTATGATAGAAAAGAGACCCGAGGTATCGGAAACTTATCACTCCTTTAAATGTGTGGTCACCACTAATAAAATCCATTGCGTCTTGTCCTCTAAAACCATGATAGCTTCGCAGCCGACAAATTTGGTAGCCGACAAATAAGATCCCACATCTTGGATGACCCAAAACCTTCCCTTTAAAATAAACACATGGTCTATTTGACATCGGGACTTCTTGTCCCAATGAGGCCATGGGCGATCGCAAAGTACATCATTTTTCCCCATTATCGGTCGCTATATCGTATCGTGAGAAAGGACCTATGTTTTCACAAAGTCAATCTGATTTTTGCCAGCTCTAACATTAAAGTCACCAATCACTATTCTGACGTCGAGCTACGGTATGGATCCCATCAAATCATCCTAAATGTTGTAAAATGAAGCTTTATTTTTGGCTTACATTAGTTGGCGCATGAACACAAAATAATGGACAGGTTGGCTAGTTGCTTGCATAAACGTATCTTACACATACGATTATCAACTGCTTTGAAATCAAAAACAGCCTTTTTCACCTTGGGCTCAAAAATAAAACCAACACAGTGGAGATGATCTTGGCAAGATTGCCAAGATCATCTCCACTGTAGAGAAATATATAGCTTTGGTAACTAGGCAAGATTGCCTAGGTCATCTCCACTGTAAAGCAATATATAGCTTTGAGACACGGAGAGCAACGAGTTTCAAATGCTGAGTAGCATAGAAAAATTTAGATTAATTTAAAAAATGACATTAAGAATATTTTTCAAAATCTATGTTCAAATCAGAGGTGCAAGACAAGCGCAAAACAAAACATTGGTGGAAAATATTACACGAGTAATATAAAAAATCGTTCAAGGGAACACTTTTAAAGCCCGCGTCTATTTTCTAGAGTTGCTATGTTGTAGGTTCGACAACCATTCAGATATGATGTTAAACAGTGCAGGTTTTCATGGTACGGTAATTGGTTATTAAACTCCTAACTTCCTAGATCTTTGATCTCAGAGATACTTTCTGTAGCAACATTTTGTTGATATCGTATTGTTTTATAACTGGATTTAATTTTCGATGCTTGATTGAGTTTTGACCCATACCAATTCGCTAAATTGGGGCAATGTCCTCTTGGGGTTTGCCGTCGTCGCTTATAGGTTTTCTATAAGTCTGTTTATTTTTACATCGTCAACAAACATTAAGATTTTCGAATGTTGTATGACATCAGTGATAGCGTCGAGGCTTAATTGTTAATTTCAGTTAACCAGCCTTCGTAAATGTCAAATAGATCACATAGATCGATTAATAGATGTTGAAGCGGACAATCATTCTGGAACTCAACAAAATGTTTGTATACAGGGTGTTCCATTGGGACGAGTCCTAACGAATATGTCGTGTAGCTGGATCAATCATCATGAAAAAAATTCCACTACGCATATGCCCGGAAATAAACCGTTACCTACTTGAATTGCATTTCAAAATGTTTAGCACGGCACAATACCTTGAATCATCTAAATGCCAATAACTACTAAAAATTAAAATAACTCAATTATTTTTTCTTTAATTTTAAAGGCACAGAGTGCTTCTTAGAAATAAAACGTCGATGGAATCAAAAAAAATTGTGCGATAAATAACAAAAAAATTCATTTAACTCATTTTTTCTCGGAAATATTTTTTTTTTTATTTCAAATTTAGATTTTATAGACGATTTACTAAAACAATTGTCTAAACGATTTTTATCTAATCACGCATAGTTTTCGAGATACTAACATTTCAATTTAGTACTTGTTCAAGTAAAAAATTTATTGTATTGTACAACTCTTTTTAAACAAAGCAGCAATCGTTTTAAACAAAAACAAACGAAATGAAACGAAACGAATTGCATTAGTTAAATTTGTTTAATCGTTAGTAAACGTATTACTAAAATCGTTGTTAATCTTTTTGAAATAATTTGTTTGCGTGTTACTAATCAGAAATAAAAAAAAATGCCACGCTATATATTCGAAGAACTCGCTGATATCCATTGTATTTATGGTTTATGTAACGTAAACCGTTACCCAGGTAGGTCGGTGCCAGACCATAGAATGTTTGAAAGAGTTCACAGAACATTACGAGAATGAGGAACATTGTTTCCTTATGAATACGAAAATGTTAGTCAAATTCAATACGAAGTCAATACCGACGAACAAATTTTGAATTCTGTACAAAGAGATCCCACCATTAGCACGAGGACGACTTCCGATATAACTTGGTATTAGCAAAAATAAAGTCTGGAGGGTACTTCAAAGAAACCATTTACACCCATTCCACTACACTCCAGTGCAAGAATTATTACCGGTCGATTTAGCAAAAAGAGATAATTTCTGTCGTTTATTGTTAAACAACGAGGAACATAATCCTTCATATTTGTTATCCGTTTTATGGGCAGATGACTCGACAATTATGAGGGGTGGAATAATAAATTTCCACAATCTACATGAGTTGCAACCAGAAAACCCACACGTTAAACGAGAATCTTCATTCCAAAGACGTTTTAGTGTTAATGTATGGTGTAGCATAATTGGAAATAATTTTATCGGGCCAATTTTACTACCTGAAAGATTGAACTCAGAAAATTGTCTTCAATTTTTGAATGAAACAGCTTTTACTGTGCTAGAATCAATTCCACTCACGATGAGCTATACTTTCTTGTATCAACAAGATGAAGCTCCTCCACACCATGGAAGACAAGTTCTAAATTGGTTTGATACAAATTATCCAAGACGATGGATTGGTCGCGGTGGACCTATACCTTGGCCGGCTAGATCTCTAGATTTAACACCATTATACTTTTATGTATGGGGATATTTGAAAGGACATTCAGACTAGGGAGCAAATGGTTACTCGAAGCAATAATGCCGGCAACATACTAAAAAAAAAATTTAGAAAATTTCAACATGGTTGCTGCTATTAAAAGACGACTCCAACTATGCTTGTTACAAAATGGAAATCATTTTGAAAATTGTTTGTGAAGTTGAAATTCATACACAAAATTTTTTACTTGAACAAGTACTAAATTGAAATGTTAATATCTGATAAAAATCGTTAGACAATTTTTTTAGTAAATCGTCTATAAAATCTAAATTTGAAATAAAAAAAAAATATTTTCGAGAAAAAATGAGTTAAATGAATTTTTTTGTTATTTATCACACAATTTTTTTGATTCCACCAACGTTTTCTTTCTAAGAAGCACTCTGTGTCTTTAAAATTATAAAAATAAAAAAAAATTGAGTTATTTTATTTTTTAGTAGAGTTATGGCATTTAGATGATTCGAGGTATTGTGCCGTGCTAAACATTTTGAAATGCAATTCAAGTAGGTAACGGTTCATTTCCGGTCGCATATGCGTAGTGGAATTTTTTTCATGATGTTGATCCAGCTACACGCCCTATTCGTTTGGACTCGTACCAATGGGACACCCAGTATTCTATAACTGCATCTAAGTTCTTATTGCACGTACAAAAATTGTGTCAGTCTCGTCTCATTACTTGTTGGTTTAATAGAAGATCAATACTTATAAAATGAAATGGAAGCTGTAAAGGCATTGTCACACGAAGATACAAAATCGAACAATTCGGTCGTGTTGTCGATTTTGACACAACATGGACACCGAAAATGCCGGTCGACAAATAATGTCACAGTAAAATAAAAATTATAAAAAGTGACATTTGGCTTGGGTAAAAAGAATTATTATGTCAAGATTGCGTTATTATGTCAAATTATTCCTTAAATAATTATTTTATATACATATATAGATACATATAAATATAAATATAATTAAATTAATGCATATTAATATTTAAAAATTACTTACAAATAATAGTTTTTTTTCATTTTACATTAGCTATACATACACAGAAAAAACAAAATCCAAGCTAAAAACAGATCGAAGTGAGGTTATGTTATGCTCGCCAAAAAAAAAATCGGTTCATTTTGATGCGTTCGAAAACCGAAAAAAATTATACCATTTAACTTTTCGACAAAAATAAATTCGTAAAACGTCAAAAATTATACCATTTTAGATTTTGCCGGCCGAATTTTATTTTTTCGATCGACGAAACATGAAAATGCATAATTTTAAATGAAATTATAATAATATTGATAAAATTTTTGATTATTAAAATAGGTTTTGTAAATCTAAACTAGTTTTTATCAATTTTGATTATGTTCATAGAATAATTTAGTCTGAAATTGAATTTGTAGTTTTGCTTTGCCGGTCGTGCAAGTGTGCATGTGGAAATGCCTTAAATCACCAAACTTTAAGGAGTGACCAGTTTAATATTTTTTTTTTGTTGGCACATTTACATACATTATCAAGTCGCCACTCTTTTTAGATAATGACATAGTTCCTATTATTAAAAAAAAATATCATTACTTTCATGATACTAATAAAAAAAAACATACAAGAGAAAAAGAAATTCTATTTTAAATAAAATAGAAATTCAATTACATCATCAGTTTAGAGTATTTTCGTTGAATAAAAAAAAAAAAAAAAAAAATACAATTATTTAGTGGCCGTACGACGTTCTATTTAGAACATTGAACGATTTTCAAATAAAAATATTTCCTTGTCACAACTCACAGTGTGATTAAATCTCGAATGGCTTCGGTCGTTCAATATCTCTTTATACGCTATAGTATGCGATTGTTGAATGAAATTCATTTACAGAGAGGGGCGAGAACATAGCACAATAATAATCCTTGACATTGTTGCGTGTCTGGTAATAATTTTACAAATTATTTTATATTCCATGGAACTTGTTGTTATGTGTATCTATATAGTATCTAGGTACATGTGTATATACACATATGTGTATTTATATTATATGAAAAGTATTGTATTTAGGGGGTTTTTAGATATTAAAATATATTTGATATGCGTGGTTTGGAATGCTTAAACTAAATACATAATAAAAATAAAATTAGATCATATTCGTATAGTAGCACCATAATCATAATATTGTGAAGAATGTAAAAAAAAAATCCACACTGTATCGAATTTAAGTTCGAAGATTCAATTTATTTAAAACTAAATTAAAATATTTAATTACAGATCGAGTTCTATTTATAAGCTGATGATGCAAAAATATTTTCGACAACACCGCGGATATATAATACAACAACAATATATATATGATGAATTTCATGATATTCTCTTCAAATTCTTCTTAAATACAATGCCCATATTATTATTTTGCTTGCTGACCACGTATTTTTTTTTCTTCTTGTATATAATATATATGTATGTATCAAATGATATAATCAAAACTTTTAGCCCAAATATCAAATGATGTCAAATAACAGCAGAACTTTTTTTTTGTACAATTCAAAGTCAACCATTCAAAGTAAGAAACTTAAAGCGAGAAATCGACACATACTCACATACAACAATAGTAGTGTATACTAAACAATGTTTATGTTATCAGTTTAAGATCAATATGGAAAATATGATGATGCATTATTAAAATTCACATGCGATCGATAAATAATTAGAGTTATTATGATAAATAACAATCCAAATGGAAACTTATTGTGTGCCACTTTTCGTGTAACTATTATATTTATACTTAATTGTTATGTCAGTGATATCATGGTGTAAATTAGTCTGTCAAAACTAAATTATGTTCTGTATTATTTCTATTTCGTTAAGGTTCCTTTACATTATTATCTTTTTTCGATGATACGAAAAAAATTGATTTGATCTTGACAGAAACCACTAAATGTGTCTAGTATACCTCCAAGTGGTAACACCCGGGCAACGATGGAATACTCATCGGCTAAATACTAGAGGCGAGTGCAATCAATACACTATAAAAACGCAATGAGTGTAACAAACAAGGAAACAGTGACCCCAGGTGATATTTCATATCCATTCCAAAGGAGTCAAAAGTTAACTCGATCTCCTACAAAAGTCACTAGTCCCTTTTTGGAAGGCAACATCAAATTAGTGCAACAAAAGGTGCAAATCGTCCTGAAAAATAAGGAAAGCCCGAAAAACAAACTGTTGCAAGAAAACTGCAATCGTTCTTTAACCGAGAAAAAACTGTACAGTAAATTGTGCAAAGCCAATAGGGCATTGGTCGATTAGAAAACGAAGTAAGTACTCTTAAATCAAAGGAAGTCAATAACCAAAAGACTAATATAATAACAACAGCTGTGCAAGAGTACCATACAAATGAAGAAGAACTAGCTAGGAAAACGGAGTTTGTAAGAGTAATAAATCGTACGAACAAAAGAAAATGAAATAATACTCCATCTCCGCCTCAATTACAACTGAATGTTCCAAAGGTTATAACAAAAAAGCCACAAAAACTGGCTCAACCCCCACCAATAGCAATAAATGAAATCAAAGATTATGGCACATCATCAAAATAAACTTAAAAGGTAATAATAATTTTAAACTACTACTTGAAAGGTAGTTATAATTTTAAGCAGAGATAGAATTTTCTTTCACTTAATGGTTTTTTTTAATTGCTGCTTTTCTCATCTTATTAAAATAATCAATGTCTTGAAAAAATCATTTTAAAATACCATTTTCATCCTACATATCGAATTTCATCCAAATCGGTTAAGAAATCACCGAGTTCCTCCCTAATTGGCCATATTCCAGAACTTTCCTAAAAAATCATTTTAAGTTTAAATCACATGTCGAAATATCCTGTTTTGAAATATCCAGTATTGTAAAATATCTCGTTTTGTACCTTATCTCGTATTGAAATATCCAGTTTTAAAATGTCCAGTTCTGAGCGGTTCCTCAATTAACTATATACAAGTAGACGAAAGTCGAGACCTAAACTCGAACCATTCTCCTATACTTTTGACATTAAGTGAAAAAATTATTCAAAAAGAAAGAAATCCAAGCCTAATAAATAAACACACTTGTTGGGAATACTAATAGGCAGTCCTTAGAAGACAAAATTAACCTAAAGGTTCCATTAAAAAGCGAGGAGCAAATAGAAAACGAAGTTCAAAAATTTGTAAATGATATATAACAATCAGCCTGTGAAAGTACCCCAAAAATTTTTTTTTAAATATAAAATAAAAGGAAACAGCTACCCTAAAGAAATGAAACTCTTGGCAGAAAAAAGAAGAGCGAGAAGAATATGGCAGCAAACACGAGCTCCTCAATATAAAACTAAATTAAACAATTTAACCCAACAGTTAAGAAGGGAAATCAAAAAAAGATGAGTCAATCAGTAACTGTCTAAAAAAACTAACTAATGATAGCAGGACTGATTATTCACTTTGGAATGCAACCAAAAAAAATTAAAAGACCAACAATGCAGAATCTCTTCAATAAGAATAGAAGAGAAGAAATGGGCCCGAAATAACAAAGATAAAGTTCAATGTTTTGCGAAGCACCTCGAACTTTAGAATCGACTTTAGAATCTCAAATAATAACGGTGAAATCTGAAAAAGAAAGTGAAGAAATTCTATTGACTTGAGATAAAATTCAATATGAATTCGAAAAAAGCTCCTGGTTATGATCTTATTACTACAGAACTAGAGCCTACCAAGGAAGGTCTAAACTCTTTAAGAAACTCATGATTAAAAGGTTAAATCCAATAATCGAAAGAAATACCTTAATCCCAAATCATCAGTTCGGATTTCGTCGTCAACACTCAACAATACAACAAGTACACAGAATGATCAATGTAATTGAGAAAGCACTTGAAGAGAAAAATGTCTGCTTCACGATATTTTTAGAAGTGGCGTAAATTTTGACAAGGTGTGGCATGAAGGACTTAATCATAAGTTAAGAAACCTCTTACCAATGACCCTGGATGCTAAACTTAGATGGACCTAGGCCTATCGGCATTCGGGACCAGGATGAATACCTCCATGTTAACATCGATGCCGTGCTCGACACACGCGGAAGGAGCAATTCTCTGATTTCCTCAATGTTCAACAAGTGTCAAATGATGTGTTTGGAAGTTGCCAAATAAATACTGCAGAGATGTGGATAAAGAACTTATCCTACGAGGATTTCACACTGGCCATATAGAGACTAAAAAGAAACCGTTTTCCTGGGTTGATTGCATTAATTCCAAGCTCTTGATTTTCGGAGGGGATACTTTGTGGAACTATCTTTATGACCGTATTCGATTAGTATGGCAAGGCGAAGTTATGTCTGATGAATGGTAAATGGCATCGTTGTGCGTTCAAAAAACGAAAACTATCGTGGCATAGCTCTCATTTGCACAGCATACAAATTACTGTCTTACATAGTATTGGAGAGAATCAATCCCCTGACGGAGGAAATTGTAAATGACTACCAATACCTAACAAATATGTTCGTTAAATATGTTGTCCTTGCCACTCTTGATAACTGTGTGGGAGGAGGTATTAAAGCGCGTCTTGTCGCTGACGGCCGTGCTTTGTGTACCTTACGTCCACTGCTAAAGTCTAAATACTTTGCAAATGCCGACAAGCTAAAATTTTACAAGGTGTTGATCAGACCCGTTGTCACGTATGATTATGAGTGTTGGACTCTGAAGGATGAATATGAGATAAGTCATGTTCTGCAAACCGATCCTAAACGAATGGTTCAGCGATCTCTGTGAGGAGAGCCGTCATTTGGCAGGCGCAGAAATTGCTGTCGGCGACGATGGTTCTCGAGGTAGCGCAGACTTTTTTAAATTGTTGCTTAGTTTGTATTAATCATTTATAGATGCCACTAGTAGTGTTAAAATTACATACTGAATCTGACTATTCTTAATTTTAAATTATTGACTTTTTAACTGGAAAGTTGGTTAAAAAATATTTTGGTTGATAACATCTAGGCATACACATAAATATAATCTCTTAAACCTACGAGGGTGGTCCTAGAAGTAACCCGCTCGACGTATAGATGGCGGTTATTGTTTGAAAACTAATCTATATTGCTAGTATTTGTTTCGCAGCTATCAATAGTGAACGTTCTCTGTGAATTTGTAAACATGGCCAAAAAGTAAAAATTGAACCACACAACACTAGCAAACATCGTAAAGATTTGTGTTCCAGTGTCCTTGAAATTGAATCTACCCAATGATACACTTTAATTTTACAACAATTACAAAGATATAAAGGGATCAATACCGGAGCACGACGTCAAAATCATCAAAACATGATTGGTGACTTTAATGCTAGGGCTGAAAAAACCAGATCGATTAAAGTGTAAAAAATATGGGTAGGTTAATATAGTTCGACATGAACTGGCCGACCGATAATAGAGAAATGATAATATACATCGCACAGTTTTATTAAGGCTGACAGTCTACCACATTCTTACCAAATTTGTAGGATATTTTTCTTTGGTTACTGCAAATTTGATAAACGTGCGAAGCAACAGAAAATACAACAAAGAGAGGCGCGGGTAGACCGGAAAAGCATGAATGTTGAAAATTTTAAGAGTACAGCTAATCAGCAATGAGCACAGTTTTCAAGTAAATTCAGATGAAAGTTATTCAAACTATAAGTTGTACTTTCATTCAGCAAATACTCTCGTACCATATTGCAATAGATACTTTTTGCATCTTCCTCTTGAACAAACCAATAAAGGTTTCTTCTATTTATCCGAATTGTATTACCATGTATAAAGGTTTGTTGGACTGCTTACCTTCTTTATCATATTCATAATACTAGGCCACCACAGATTAGCAAAAACCCACTGAATCCAAACTGTCCGTTACTATGTTTGCCAGTATCCTGGAACATGCACATCCAGCTACCAGTTTCTTGAGCAATTTACCCAAGACTGGTAGTATCATTTTTAGTCAATAGGATTTTGGGTCGGTGGGATCTCGTGCACGTCCCTTCCTAATGATAATTACTTTGCCGTTTTTTCATGCGTTCGGAAAACTCCTCTTTTTATACCGACGTTTAAGAAGCGTGTGACACCAGGCCCTATTACAGACTATATATAAATTAAATGTGCTTTTTAATTTCCAGTTAGAATTTTTCCGAAAACAGGGCTGACCACGAGGTTAACATCTTATACGCTAAGTCCAACCAGTCCCAACATTTTTGATATTTTAGAAATACACCAATGTTTTATAGCATTTTTTTTAAACGGCAAAAAACACCGTACAAACTCAGCAATGGCTTGAAAATGATTATTCAGATGCTGTTACGTCGAAAACTAGTTTCAAGCGTGGACATACAAATGATGCTGAACAATCACTCTGGCCGCTCAGAGCACTGTTTAATGCTCGAATAATAATTTTAGTTATATTGCAAGTGTTTTTTCAGTGCAAACAAAACTTGAGCACATTTTTATGATTCATCCAGTGTAAGTAGAAATAATAAACAAAAAGGCGGAAGATATCGAACAACTGAAAAAATACAATTACAAAAGCATCGATCGTAACCTAAGAATAGTAACCGAGCAATTGACGTAATAGTTAAATCTGCTCGTTTTTATAAGAACCATTTATCTCTATCAATTCAAACTTCACTGCAATACAAATTTGATTTACTTAAAATCTTGATACATAGGCTACTATTATTGTTGACTAACACTTCAAAGTCGTATATCAGTAGAGAAGATAAGATTGCGCGTTTAAAAATTTGTTTTATATATGGTGCATTTATGAACCTATACATGGGTATTTAACCAGTGCCAATTGTTAAAAAGTGCGGAATGCTGCACTGCAAAAAACAACTTTAACCAAGTTGGAAGGATAGAGACAAAAAGTTGAGGTATATTGAAGGAAAATTTAAAAAACATTTCAGGATGCACTATAATTTATGGCTAGCGTAATAACCAGCCCTTTCCATAGTATCAAAACTTTCAAAATTATTACTCATGTAAAAAATACGATCGTATTTATGTCCGCTTAAATTTCATGGATTGTGTCATTGTATGTGGTGCTAATACCACATATTATGACACATGTTTCTATTAACTCAAATTGTAATTTCGATATGGTTGACGACAACGACGTAGCGCAAATAAACGTAATAGATTTAAGGGGTTCGGTCACAGAACAGTCAACAGTGTAAAAAGCAAAAAAAAAAAAAAACATGCCACATAGTATAAGATATAATCATTTAGTGATGTATTTATACATACATGTTAAAACATATAATTGAACACAAGAGACACCGAATTTAGCTAATTATGGCCTTTATGCTGCAAATTAATTATTTTTATAATTTATAGTATAATTTTGGACAGAAGCCACTAAAATGGGAAAGAAAATAATCGCATGAGTTCCGATTCTTGGTTTTATTTTTTTATTTTTTATGTGGTGTCATCCTGTTCTGTACTAAAACATTAGTGTTTCTACCATTACAAATTGAAAATAAAAATTAGCAGCCATTTATATTGTTTTTCCGCTGAAGACACGTACATACTTTGCATTAATAGACATTTTACCTAATTGCAATTTCCATTATATGATCTAATATTTAAGTATGCATAAAGTCCAATTTTGGGTTATATAAAAACGTACAACGTTTTAAAAATTAATTTAGGTAAACAATGACAAATGTTGACGTTTCGTCACAACCTTAATATGACTCTGTGCGAAAGCGTATTACGCAATAATTTTGTTCCAATGCCATATATGTATATATATATATATATATATATATATATATATATATATATATATATATATATATATATATATATATATATATATTTATACAATTGTACAAGTAATTTATAACCATGCATGTACACTGTAAAAAATCAATTAAAAGCAATAATAAAATCAATTTATAGTTTTGTACTTTTTGTTGAGTCACACATAATATATCACATATTATGAATATGAAAATTGATTGTGAGTTTTTTTTTAAATATTAAGATCATTTCTCATTATCATGTGTTTTGTAATTTACATATAATTTCTAATCAAATATCATATGAGTCACAATAAAAATTCGAATACGTCAATAAAATAATTTATGCGTGTACAACAATGTACATTTTTGTTTCATTTTGTAAACATAAAAGATACTGCGGGATGACATATATTTTATAATAGCGACATTTTAATTTAATTAATTAAAGAAATAATCAACATCAGTTATTCAACATCAATTCTGCATCATACAAACGCCTACTGACCAATTTTTAACCATTATTAATATATTAACCTTTGGTTCTAACATATACCAATCTCGTGACCGCTTCCTCCTTATAACTAAATTACACCTCTGAACTTTTACGTCTCCTATATTCAACATAAACCAGTGAATTAGTATTATATTGAAATAATTGAACAATCTCAATTGAATACATTAAAAAAAAAAATATGAATCGGGGAATTTTTAATAAATGTATAATGCACAATAGTATGTGACCTCTGTTGCTGGGGGCATTAACATTAGTCGAAAACGACATAAAAACGATAATGATTTTCTCAGAATTCCATTAGGGTATCGAAAAAAAACTAGCAGCTGATAATGGTATATTGATAATGTACTTTGCGATCGCACTTGATCTTATAAGAAGATTGCAAAAACTTATCGTGTCAATTGTTTCTTAGAAATGCTCACAAAATATAATCGTATGGTGCGTCAAAATCAATAAATACTCGTTATATCGTCACAGGTGACGAAACTTGGATAAAATGCCTATGAGTCAGAAAATTATGAACGCGGAAATTTGTATTCACCATGCACATATTTAATCTAACTTCATTGCAGTCTATATAGTGGTGAATTGATTTTAGTCATTTTAATATATAAAATAATTTAGGAAAGTACAAAATAAAATTGAGACATTTATCATTCGAAGGGGAAGTTGACACATGCATATACAAATATTTCCTTGGTAGGCAATTTTTACAAGGTTTAGGTGTTAAAAATATTTAGTCAAAACAAATGGTGAACATAAATAATCGATGTGAAATATCTTTAACAGTTAAAATTTTTATTCACCTCAAAAATTTTAATTGGTCGTGGTGCAGTTAAAAATTTTAATCAGAATTTGCCTTTGACGTTGTGAGCATCATTTAACCGATAAAAAATTTTCTGGTTATTTATTTTATCTATTTATATTTCTACCACAGTTAAAATATTAAAATTTTTAACTGATTTGCACACGGCCTTAATTTAAATTTGCTGTGTAAAATAGTCAAAAGTTGGCTAAAAACCATTTAAATAAATACAAAATAAAACGCATCGGTTCCTCCAACTATGATTTTAATTTGATTAAAATTTTTATCAAAAATGAGGTTATGATTTATTTTAAATCACTTGTCAAAATTTATGACAGTCTATACCTCGTTTTTATGTTGAATTAACTTTTTTTTAACTTTACCTTTAATTTTTTCTTTTAAGGTTATATTGGCCGTGACACTGTTCCAATTGAAACCAGTAAAATTTTTGACATTTCATCATTTATACGATTGTTAAAAAAACAAAATATTAGGGACATAAATATTAAATTATTAATTTTATAACAATCATATTAATTTAATTAATAATAATTAAGAATTAAATATGTTAAATTAAATAAATATTAAATTTAATACTTCCATATTTGTTCTAGAACATAAATAAAATGGTTATTGTAAAGTAAATGGCGTATTATTTGTATATACAAATACCCAGTTAAAATTTTGTTGTGAATAAAAAATATTTTTTTTTTACATTTTAACGGTATTTTGTTGGTTTGGCACACATAATTATGCGATATTTGAACCAATTAAAACACATTATCGTCTTTGTGAATGAGTTTAAAAAAATGGTGAAAATAAGTAATCGAGGTGAACTATTTTTAACAATAAATTTAAATTTGATGTGTGAAATATTTAAAAAAAATTTACAGCTGCAATTGGTAAACAGTATACGCCATCTATGATTTTATGTGCGAAACGAAATAAAAAATGCGTTAAAAGTTAAAGTTTTAACTTTTTATTCACCACAAAATTTTTAACTGGTTGCAGTTAATTAATCGTATTATTCTTTGACGTATTTCTAAGAGCCCGTCCGATTTCGGATAACATTTTTTTGTACTAATTTTGACAAAATTCTGCATGCAACTATTACAGCAATTAAGGTCAAAACAAAACAAAAGCGTCAGACATGGACGCTTATCAAATTAAAATATACAAAAAAATATGCAAACAGAAAGATCGACGGTAATGACGACGATTTTTTTCATTGGGATAAATTTGTCTTTCTAATTTTATCGTTGTTTTTTATTTTTTTGAGTTGGCTTTATAATAAAATGGGTATTAAGCAGCTATATTTAAAAAAAATTTTTTTTTACGTCACGATACGCTGATGCTTTTGTTTTTTCACGACAGCGATACCGCTGTCGAAATTTGTAATTATTCGTAGATGCTCGCCGTTGACGCTTTTTTTCTGTTTTGACCTTTAGGTGTAACAAATTTTTGACGTTTCCGAAATAATTTAAAATGCTGCGTCTACTCACGATTGGTGTTTCGAAACATTAAAATTATTATAGAATTCGGACAGTAAACGAACTCATTACAAAATATGGAAGAGAAAATTATTGCATTTACGTCAAAATAATTATAGATATCGATCAAGGCCTAAATAAATAATAATACACACAATCAAGAGGTAATAGGCAAACAGTATATTATAAAATTTGAATTCATTATTTTTTTGTCAATTTACAAATTAAATTCGAATTAATTATGTATTTTACACAACCGCGTCAAATGAGCGAATATATTAAACATGAAAACGTTAAAATAGTAAGCATGTTGCAATTTGCACTGCAAAATTGTTAAAAAATGTGGTAATTTTTTTTATTTCTACCACAGTTGAAATATTTAACTTCTTAACCGATTCGCACACCGCCTAACTAAAATCACTGTGATTTTGTGAAAAATGTGGTTATGATTATTTAAAATCATTTGTTAAATCATTTGTTTATAGACGGTGTAGGAACCATGATATCTTTTGTTATTGTGGTGAATTAAAAAAAAAATTGTCAAAAATTTCCATTTTTACACATTAACCCATAGGAGGGAAATTTTTTCTTGGTATGGAATTAAAGGATGTATGATTTAAAGCTCGGTACACTGACAAAATATACAAGGGAATAAACTGCATAAATTTAAATGGTTCGGCATAGATAAACATAATAGATGTCTCATTTGATGTAATCATAATTTTTGAATTCAATTTTTTATTTTTTATTTGTTTTATTTTATATTATCGAAAATATAAAATCACAAATATAACGATGAGATTGGAAATATCAGAAGTTTGTATTTTTTAATTTAATTGTGAAAATGGGAAATCTATTATGTTTATCTATGGTTTCGGATATCTAGGATGATTTTAACTACAGTAAAATGTTGTTAAACAATATAACAGACTCTACGCCCATTAATAATGGATTTGCAAGCATTTGAATTCCATTGAAACCCGATAAATTTTACTCATACAGCAATATACTTATATTGCACAACCACAGCGGAAGTTTACCAGAGGAACGCGACATAACTTAATACAAGATAAATAATTAATGACAGACTTTTCGGCAATTTATTTACAAAAAATACCGAAACTATCACATGTTTAAATAATCAACATACTAATTATTATTAGTAACAAAAAAGTTTAATTATTGTTGTTATTATTTAATAGTTTTACGTTCTTGGAATATATAAAATATAGAAAAAAAAAACCTTGAAACCACACAAATCATTGTGTATCATTGTGTACGAGTATTTTATCCATGAATTTATAAATGTACTTAGATACGTTCTTGTAACATAACCAAACACGATCGTTCTTCTACACATATACATACATATTTGTATAATAATACACATACATATACCAAATCGCAAATGTATTTTTTCATCATAAAACATGCATACAAAAAATTGATCGTAAAGATACGGTTTAAATCAACACGGCTCGAGAGGGGAGAGCAGATCGGTTACTTACCGTGAAATATATTATGTTCAAACGATCACATGATCATCCAATGAATCAGACATGATAGAAGAGTAGCAGTTGCAAAAACATTAATACATTTACAAAAGTTTTTTTTTTTTTGTGTTTTCAATTTAAAACGTTTGCCATTTTGTTTATGAAAAATATAAAGCCGCTGGTTGACTTAAGTTAAACACCAATTAGATGATGTCATGAATTATTATAACACTAATGTAGGTGATACAATGTTGCCATAGTTTTATATATATACATATTAGGAATGTTTACGTAATAAAACGAAACCGAACAAAATTTTAATTACAATTCTTTAATACATACATAGATAAAGGCAATGTGATTTTTTTATATTGTAGGTTAGATTACTAACTTGTCTTATCTTTCAATACACAATTATATACAACAGCGAAACTCATTTTAAATTGGATAAATGCCATGAAAATTATATACACGATTTTCATGTAAAGCTAATAATAATTATTATAGTGAAATAGATTTGTGTGATTTTAACAAATTCACGCACCGACAAATTAAAACCATTAAAATATTTGATGACCCATTAATGCGATCTCGTTAAGTGGTTGACCTTATACTTATTTTAAAAAAACTTTCCAAAAATTTAAGCGGGTTATAATCAATGTTATAAAATGAATCATAGACACAACTAATTGTGTACACTGTGTTGATAAATTTAGTAATTTCCAGACAATTCATGCGATTTTTTTTTTTGGCAAACTACCAATAATAAAATTGTAAAGCACAAAACAAGGAAGAACCAAAAGCGCGGCGTCACACAAATACTTTGTATAGGGGGAATATAAAGATATACCATAATAAAATCTTGTTATCTTCCAAATTTGTTTTGTTGTTTTGTGATGAGATGTTTCTTCCATCTACTATATTTTCCCGTATGACATCATTCCGTAGGCTATGGATTCCGAAGAATATCACAAATAAAACATAAAAAATAAACGGCGACTGTATGGCGGGAAAATATTATAATAGTGAAATTAAAATGAAAATCGTTTTTATTGCGTCGCAATTTTTATTACTATTTTTACTTTTTGCGTGAATTCAACTATTTTGAGCGAACTCATGTTAGTATTCTGCACACACCCTTTAATTAAATTATCTAAGGTGACAAAATCGCACATAGCGTAATCTACTCTAGATTACAATGTATGTAATATGGTTGGGTTGGTGCTCAACAGGTTTGAAATGTATTTTTTTATTAGGCATAAAACTTTCATTTTTTTTTTGCTACTTTCCGCTTTTAATTAAATTAACTTGAAACCAATTGTTGATAACCTATGTATGAAGCAAAAATGTAATGTGACACGCTAATTTTGGTGTACGTATACAGATAACCATAAAAAAAAAAATTTAAATGATTTCGGGTTAATTAGTAAGGGCGTGCGAAATATAAGAATAAATTAAATTTGATTACGACAGTTGTGTCTAGCAAATAATTCATTAAAACAATCGTAATTATGATAATATTTTAATCAAAGTGGACCCCAAATTTATTTGCGTGAAATTTAAATTCGCCATTAGATCAACCGAATCGTATGACTATACTTAAGTTAAATGAAACAGAACACACCCAACCACTACACACAAAACGATAAAAATAAAATCGTGATCAGTCTTCGCTTCGCAGAATCGCACTACGTAAAATTCGTAATAACGAATATTCTTAAAAAATTACTGAAAGATAATCCATTTTCCACTTACCGCACATAACAAATTAAATACAAATAATACATATTTAATTAGGCTCATTCCGCATCCCAGACCCATTTTGAATAATTTTTATTTTTTAAACGATTTATGAATGTACTCAAACAAATTATAGCTTCTTGTATCTAAATCACAAAAACAAATTACAATAAAAAAATTATAAAACTTTTTACACTTTCTTTATATTGTATTACTACCACTACCTTTATATTTATAAATAAACGAAAAAATTTGATTAACTTCTTTACTAAGCAAAGAATGAAAGCGGACTGAAAAATGAAATCAACAAGAGGAGGAAAATGACAAAACAAACTAAATTTATTTTGTGATTGTGAACTAGCTTTTCGGTTTTTGTTGTGTTTTTTTTTAGTTGGCAGCATTGTAACTTGAAACAAAACAACATTGAAGATTTGCAGTAAACCACTGCAATATCATTCGTTTATTTTCACGCCATTACATCGATACTCGTTACTCGATATGTATTTACGTTGGTTATTTTTTTTGTTTCTGAACGAGTGCTACAACTATAATTGCATATCACGTTAAAATTTCACGAATTTTATTCTTGCTCCCATATTTCGCCAAAGTGCGGCGTGTGAGGGGATATGCAGTGCTACGTTGTTTCATCACTGGCTAATATGGCAGCTATGTCGTCAGGTAGTGTGGTTATTGCTGCATGGTACGTCCTTTTCATTACAGAATTTGTTTCAAGATAATAGGTTCCGTTGTCAAAGAATACATCCGTGCAAAGTCCTCGTCTGGAAATTAATCTTTTGTATGCCACTTTAAATGCTTCTGTTATTAGGCTGATCACTATTTCGATGGTTGTCATGCATACGAATAGGGCGGTTGATCCCTTATAGGATTAGTTGCCTCGACTCTTAGTAGTTCTTAATTGGATTGGCCCTGCATTCAATTAATTTGTAATGTTTAATCAATTTTTTAAAATCTAATTTATGTTATAATTTTTATAATTTTTATAATTTTTTATTTTTAATTATATAATAGATTAATTAATTGTAAATTTCAGGCAAAAACTTATTCAATTTATTACAGCATACGTCTAGGAGAAATTAGTTCATTAATAGAATGATGGCACACTGGAAATGCTGAGAAAAGATGACAGTTCATTATCATTGTGATTATCTTATGCTAACAGTAGTTTGAATATTAGCTAGCGGGAAAGGACCAATTCTGTCATTACTGACATACTTTTCCTTTACCTAACCCACAAAAAATTTACTAACTATTGGCCGCCAAGGTGTCTGGAACCAAGTCGATCTCAATAATTTAACTAATATCCTGCCTTATCTTTCCAAGCATATGTTAAAACGGGTATTCGATGGCCCAATAACAACGAAGAAGCTCCTCCTAACATCCAGGAGCAGTGGAACGCTATACATTCAGCCATAAATACCGCGGCGCATAGTTTCATCGGAAGAAGGCCTCCGAGTTCCCGCAATGTTTGGTTCGATGATCAATGCCGAAGGGTAATCGAAAATAAACGAAAGCTTCGTGAAAAATGGTTGGCTCGTAACACTAGAAGAACTCTTGCAGTATATCTCCGCAATAGGAAAGCTTCCAAGCGGAAATAGGAAACTCAAGGGACTGTTTTGCTAACGCCAGAAATCTAACTAAAGACTTCCACCCAAAGAAGTACAGCCATCAAAGACGGAAATGGAGAGCTGAGAACAAACGTGGCTGATGTTCTCTCAGTATGGCAAAACTACTTTCAAAATCTGCTAAATCGGAACGACGAAGTGACCCCCATTAGAGCAGTAGCTCCAGCAGGTGAAGAGGTCCTTGTTGAATATCTCACAGTAGAGGAAGTAGATGCAGCTATTAGTAGATTAAAAAATGGAAAGGTACCCGGTCTCGACGGAATCCCGCATAATTGATTAAGCTCAGAGGCGCTACTCTTGCAACAAATCTATACGATCTCATCGTCTCTATTTGGGACCAAGAAGAGCTGCGGAGAATTGGAAGAGCGCACTCATATGTCCTCTGCACAAAAAAGGAGACCGTTTTAAATGTGGAAACTTTCGTGGTAGCGCTCTGTTGAGCACGGCTTACAAAGTGTTGGCTAATGTTGTACTTCCCAGACTCATCCATCTCGCCGAAAACACCATTGGTGACTATCAATGGGCCGCGCTCAAATGCCTAAGAATTCCAGAGAAACTCGTTTCTCTGTGCAAATTAACAACCTCTGGGTCTGTATGTAGAATCATAATTGAGGGAGCTGTGTCAGACCTCTTTGAAATAACATCTGGTGTTCGACAAGGAGATGCACCCGCGCCTGTGCTGTTCAACTTGGCGCTCGAGCACGTAGTAAGAAAAAGCAGCATTGAAACTTCGCGCTGTATATTTAATAAATCAGGCCAAATTCTTGGATATGCAGATGATATCGTGCATCTTGGCCGAAGACCTAGCGATATCAAGGACAGTTTCATACAGCTCGACCGCTGCGCAAGAAGACTTGGTTTGGAGGTGAACAGCAGCAAAACAAAATTGTTATCAACACCCTGGAACATCTCGTCGAAAACTTTACATATCTCGGGTCAGTTATAACATCGCCAAATGATATGCAGGCAGAAATAAAAGCCCGAATCGCTGCCGGACAACGAGTTTTCTACGCCCAATCGAAATTATTGCGATTTAAAAATATGTCGCAGTCGTGCAAGCTCGCACTTTATAAAGCACTCATATGACCTGTGCTGGTTTTCGTCGTAGAGGAAGTTCTCGATTGCGCTAGTGTGACGACGTCGAACAAGATCTACATGCATTAAGATGTCGAAACTGGAGGACCAGAGCGATGGACCTAGATGGATGGAGGACCTTAGTGTGGGCGGCAAAATCCTTTCATGGGATGTGAAAGCCAGAGAGAGACAGAGAGGGTATACGATGGGCCCAGACAACTTTAGGAGATCCTGCTTAATGCTTGGCCGTACATTCTAAATCAATCAAAAAAGCGGCTTGAGCGGTTTCATATAATGGTATTTAATAGAGCTATTCTGTTATCCAGGGAAATTACAGGTGACGTCACTATCAATGAAGATTTCATCCAAATCAATCAATCACTGACTAATATTTTGTTGCTGAGGGTGAGTTTTGGTTTAAGTTTGAGAGCTATTGGGACTATTTATCAGATTTAAAGATTTTAACAGATAGTCTATCTTGATTCTCTATTGTCATTGTTACTTCTATCTATATATGCTTCGAAAATATCTATTTGCCGTATTCCCGATGAATGTCATTACAAAAATTACTGTTCAATAACATAGTGCTCCAAAAAAAAATAAAAGTGCTATTCAATTTTGTTTCAGCTGAGACCTTGTCACAACTTCATAACTTCTATATTTACCAAGATTTGAGGAAATGTGCACACTACCTCTAATAAGAATATGTGTTGCGCTAGTAGGCGCTTTTGCTGGTGCTGTCATTCTCGCCATAGGTATCGGATACTATCATGCACAAACCGATTTGGACGAATTATTTAACGACGCCGGCATTAACCAGCCAATATTTGCTATAATTACACTGGGTGGTATCATATTTTTTATGTCACTCATAAGTCTGTTATCGGCGGTTCGAAATACAATAATCGGTAAAATAGTTTATTGCGGATTCTTAGCGATGTTAATTTCATTACTTGTGTTAATTGCGATTATGGTTTTTATAAAACATGCAGAGTTTCGTGACCTATCGGGTCAAATGTTCGATCGTATTTGGCAAAATCGCGAAAAAACCAGTGCTTCAAAGTATTTAGATAAAGTTAATATGTATGTATGTATTAAATGTGACGTCTGCAAATTCGTTTAGCGAACAGTTTTTTATTTTTTATTATTTATAGTTTCGCTGTTGCGGATCGAAGTCGCCTACCGATTATGGAGATGAATTACCATTGTCATGTTGCAAACAACTGCAAAATAATTTGTGCAATGTAGGTGACGCATATTTGAATGGATGTCGCAAAGAAGTCGTCGATTACACAGTATCGAAAGCTGATTTTATCGGAAGTATTGCCATTATAATGGCAGTTGTGCTGTCAATTGTGGTTATAAGCTCGGTGTTTTAAGCACTTTTTTAATTTATTTAATACTTTGTAGATAATATATGTATTTTTATAATTTGTATACTTACGTACTATGTATTGTAAATGGTGCCATATAAATAATTTAGATAAATTGCTTTCATTCATTATTTCTAGGTTAGTCTGGAAATGGAATAAATTTAGGACATCAACTTTTTTTTTCCTATTGTACAAGTTACGAGCGGTGGTTGTAGACGGAAAAATCGATATAATTCAATACAACATAATTTATAATCGATATCCTATAACATTCGTGCGACATGGTTGTCGTATATATTGGATATACATTTGTGTGAATTTGTATATGGAAATTTATTTTATTAGGGTCAAGGCTCGTGAAGCGTATAATTACTGTGTGGGGGTAACTCCATGCCTCGTAAAATACTTCTGAACGAGATTCTTAGAATCCCACCACAAAAATAAATATGGATACTGCAATAATTAAACCAAACTTTCGAGCACGTTAAGGGACACGCAGTTTAGGATTGGTACGTAGAACGTGGAGTCGTGTATTAGACATAAAAGAGTATATCTTGGTGTTAATTTTCTTCTTGGGCTTAAAGGGGAAAAAGGCTATTTTGGATTCCAAAGCATTAGATAAATGTATATGCAAGCGACGAGCGAACCTTTCTATAATTTTTATTCATACGCCCCTAAAGTTAGCTACCCCAAAGAAAAAACTTATTTTACAACAATTTGGTTGATCTGATGAGATCTTTATGCTCGACGTCAGAATAGTGGTTGGTGACTTTATTGCTAAAACTGACAGTTTACACTTACTTATGTAAAAATAATGGAGTACTTTGCAGTAGCACTTTGCAGTAAGCAAATAACCACTGGTGGGGTCTGATTACTATATGAATATAAAACTTGTGTTTGACTATTAATTCTATATTATTTTAATTGATCAAAACTAACTCTTTAAATACAAAAATTACTGCTGACCTACAAAAATTTTAAATACACTCCGGAAAATTAATTTACAGTGGGGGAAATTTATTTAAAATGTAACCAGTGTATGCGTGTGAAGTTTTTCCTAACTTTTACTAAAACTACAAAAACAACATTATATATGCACTAGTATTAGTAAGAATTAGTAAAAAGATCAACATTTAGGCGAAATTCAATTTTAAATTAAATCAATAATTTTACAAAAAATAAAAGTAGAACTATAGTTAATTATTACTTCATTATTGCACAAAAAATTAATCATAAAAAAATTAAAAATACAAATGTAAGAACATTTGCTTCGATGTGTTGTTATTAATAAACTTGTCTCCATACTAAACATTTAAGTAAATATGAATTTTAAACTAGTTCAATGTATTGGCCTAAGATACATTCCCAGGCTTTACTAACTACCTCGTAGGTGTTTAGCACCATATTCACTAATATTGCTAGATTGGTGATAGTTCATGGAACATCTTGGCCAGGTTTCATCAACTTCTAATGGGGACCTCGTAGTGTACCATGACATTGAAAATCAAAAAATTTTATATGGACCGAATATTCACACCTAGTCTTTACTAACTATGTATGTAGTTACATAATTTAACAAGAACAAAATATTATTTGTTCATTCAATATAGATGATGCGCTTAAAATCGTTTCCCATTTTTATTTAAATTCAGATAGCAATTTTTTTATATATCTCCAATTTGGAAATTTTGGCCCATAGCTATTTGATGATAAATATATTTTAATGTAGAGGAACAATTTTCTGATCATACACATAATTTTGTTTTACAGAAAATATTTAACTTTTTCATTACACGGTTTTGAAGTTTTGTACTTACAAAACTTCATTGCGTCTTGGTTTCTAAAACCAGTGATCATGAATTTTTTTTTTAACTCATTGATTTTCCAGTAGTTCTTTGACACCGTTGCCATTCAGCCCAATTACACTGACAGTGGTTGGACCTACAATACAAGAAGTTCCACTTTTACGAAAGATAAATTCTAACATGACATTTAAAATATCGGGACAACGTTTTCTTGCCGTACCCCAGAGCTAATTGTAAAAAATCCTGATAGCTTGTTTACAACTTTGACACAACATTGTGATTGCGTTGCTGTCATTTACATAAACGCACATATTTGTCAGGTATTCCTAGAAATTGCAAAGCAAAACATAAGCTATCCCGATGAATTGAGTCATAAGTCTGGTAGAAATCTGAGAACACCAGGTGTACGTCACGAGATGTTTAGTAATATTAAGAATCATTCTTAGTGAAAAAATTGATTAGTGACCGATCGATTAGGACAAAATCCTCCTTGGTAGTCACCTATAATTTCTTCCTCCAGAGGAGTGATTCTTTCTAATACTATATGTAAGACAGTAATTTGTATGCTGTGCAAAGGAGAGCTACGTTGCAATAGTTTTCACATTTTAAGTGGTCTTCTTTTTTTAAGTCACTTCACAACGCAGCCACTTTCCATTTATCAGACATTTAACTTCGCTTTGCCATACAAATCGAATATTAAGAGCTCAGAATTAATGCAATCAACCACAGCGGAACTTTTCTTTTTTTACATGCCCAGTGTAAACTCCACCTATGATGGGTCAACTATGCAATTTCCGCAGTCTGAATTTGACAACTTTAAAATACAGCATTTGACACGTGTTGAACATTGAGTAAATCAGAGAAATGTCCCTTTCAGTGTCGATCACTGCATTGATAATAACACGGATATTTCCATCCTAGTCCCAAATGGCGATGGACCTAGGTCTGATGGTATGGTGCAGATCAATGACTTCTATAAAAAAGTTATGAGAACTGTACTCATAGATGAGTTGTTGCACTCTTAAGACCTTGGCCTTCCAGCATTCATGCTTTTTCCGTCAACAAGTTCACGTGATGGTTCTCTTAGCAACGACCGCATTGTTCTTCTGTGCGAATATGAAACATCAAACCAATCATTCAAACCAATCATTGTTGTTGGTTTAATTTTTACCATACCTAGAGTCGCCTGCTTGACTTCGGGACTATTACAAGGGTATGTCCATATTTCGAAATATATATTTTTATGAGATAAGAATGTGATAGCCACTATGAAGTCATGCGCGATCGCAAAGTACACCAGTCTTTTCCTATTATTAGTCGCTAGTTGATGATAAGCGTGAAGACCTATTTTTCCACATAAGTCCTGAGTTTGGCCAGCTCTAGCATTTTTATTTCTTTGTGCATATCTATGCCACCTGTTATGGGGCCGAAACACACCCAACTTTTTCGCGGTTAGTTTTTGATGTCCTACCTTACACGGTCTCCAGCCAAATGGAGGACGCACGAATACAGGTTCGCTTTGAATACCATCTGCACATCGCATTGCTCCAGCCAGCCTGCACTGGCATGGACGATGGTTCCGCTCATGGATTCTGCACTTAAACAGGGGGTCATAGTTGTATTCATCGTCATCACCGATTGAAATCAGATGATGAAAAACCTCTTTTGCAACCCTCCCCTGTTGGGGTTCGAGCCCGGTACCTCCCGACTCAACGACTGCACCGTTTGCTCGGTAAACTCTAGCATTTAAGACACCAATCATAATTTTACAATTTTAAAACAATTTTGGATCCCATCACATTATCCAAATTATTGTAAAATCAGTTTTTATCTTTGGATGGCTTACATCAATGGGTGCATAACCACAAATGATTGACATGTTAGCTAACCGCATGCGTAAACGTAGCTTATACAAACGATTATCAACAGCTTTGAAATCATAAACAGCCTATGTCACCTGGAACCCTAAAGAAACCAACACAACGATTGCCGAGATCATCTCCACTATAAAGCAATGTATACTATTAGGATACATAGTCTCCACATATTTTTTAGTGAATATGGTGCTAAACACCTACGAGGTAGTTAGTAAAGCCTAGCTAGAAGTACATATTCAGCCCATATAAAATTTTTTGATTTTCAATGTCAAGGTACACTACGAGGTCCCCATTAGAAGTTGATGAAACCTGGCCAAGATGTTCCATGAACTATCACCAATCTAGCAATATTAGTGAATATGGTGCTAAACACCTACGAGGTAGTTAGTAAAGCCTGGGAATGTATCTTAGGCCAATACATTGGGCTAGTTTAAAATTCATATTTACTTAAATGTTTAGTATGGAGACAAGTTTATTAATAACAACACATCGAAGCAAATGTTCTTACATTTGTATTTTTAATTTTTTTATGATTAATTTTTTGTGCAATAATGAAGTAATAATTAACTATAGTTCTACTTTTATTTTTTGTAAAATTATTGATTTAATTTAAAATTGAATTTCGCCTAAATGTTGATCTTTTTACTAATTCTTACTAATACTAGTGCATATATAATGTTGTTTTTGTAGTTTTAGTAAAAGTTAGGAAAAACTTCACACGCATACCAGTGTTACCTAATGAATTGGTAACATATTCCCGGGCCCACTCGTGGATTATTATGACGGTGCTTAAGGCGCATGTAGAGGGGCGGGCGGTTGAATTATAGCTGTACGTAGTTTAAACTGTTTACAGATGCAACATGCCCCTCGACCAGCACTACTGGAATGAGTAAATAAATTGTCAGGAAAGGGTGATAATCATGTAAGTTTAAATTGACTGTTGATGTTTCTAGATTGTTTTTATGGTCTTGGAGAAAGCTTGTATGGCCTTGATCTCCAATAAGATGGTTTAATGAATTTGAGTTTCCATCTGTCACGTAGTGTAGATGTAGGTTATCGCTTAAATTAAGTTGTGGTATAAAAGAAAAAGCGAATCTGCTGCTAGATGTCCTATATCCTGAAACTGTAAATGTCTCTCCTTTCTGGACACAGTTTGGATGGAGTTCAAAAATGCCTTCTCCTTCAATCAATTCAGTTGTTGTCTCGATAACTCCACTGCTTACATCTTCGCATATTAGTTTAGCGATGATTTTATCACAAATATCCAGGCATTGTTTCTGCGTAAAGGAATCCACAGCGTTTTAACATCCATCTTGCGGATCTGACAGTTCTTTGGAATGGCAGCTTTTTGTTTTAGTAGTTCTATTTCACAACTTGCCTTGTGTGCATTATATTCATATAATGCACACAAGGCAAGTTGTGTCATGTTTCGAACTCCTCTGCAGTTAGCGCCATCTAATGATTTTGTTGTAGTGCCACCATTAAGTAGTTAAAAGATGGCATGATGTAGACAAATTCCTGCTGGTGGATCGTGGGAACTGGTATAACGTGGTATAATTCAAATCGGGATCACTGTACCAATGGAACTTTAACCACAAAGATTATAGTTTCTTAAATTTTAATTGTTCTGACTTCGATTATCTTATATAATGCGGCTATTTCTAAGTTGCGACCTGAGACAGCCTGATTAGCTTTAAGATTATGTGTGATCTGCTTAATCTGTTCCTGAAGTTGCTGAGCTGTCATAATAAGAGGATCGAGTTTGCCTTGATGAGCTTCGGTGATAGTGTCAATTATGGTTGATTGAAATGCGCTAAGTCTAGTCATTTCCATCATAGCATAAAGCGCAAGTTCGGTAAATTCCTTATGGACAATAATGCTGTTTATTATGTTGTTAAATGCTTGAAATCTCTTTTCGGTCTTCTCATAGCTGTGCTTAATCACGTTGATAGTGGTTTCCAAAATCGACATTTGCTGTTGTAATAATTGTTGGTGGTGCTGTTCGTTTGAATTTGATTGGTTTATGCTATCCTTGTACGCATTGTCAGCACTTCTTCGTTGGGCCTTATTTCCACCTAGGGCGTTTATTTTTTCATTTTGATCCCACAACTCCGTGTAGAATGTCCTAATTTGCAAAACAATTGCTGCACAATATTTGAACGTGCCTAAATGTGACGCTGTTTGAAATGCGTCGCATCGTTCGTCTACCTGGTGAGAAATCACTCCTTGGTGGTCCAGTTCTGCCCAAGACCCTGTAAGATTATAGTAGGATATAATTTTCCATTCTCCATTGATATACAGATTACTACAAGCGAGCAAAGTAAGAGGCTTAATTTGCTGTTTGCTCTTGTCGTTCGTCCGTGTTGTATTGGTCGTTTTTGTTTCGATGTGTCTGCAGCAGGTGATGCTTGCCCATTTTCCGTGTTGTTGTTAACAGATTTTTGCAGACCCACTTCCTCCAACAGGTTATTATCATCAATCGGTAGACGGCTAATTTTGGTGATTGGCCGCTTAAACATGCTGCCATTACTGCTTTTTATATAGTAACAACTCTAACTATCCCATCTTTCTCACTATGGACCTCTTGAACTCTTCCTAAAGGCCACTTCTCTGGAGGCAGATTATCCTCCTTAACAAGGATTAGCTCCCTTTTCGCTATATTAACTTGTTTTTTAGTCCATTTGCTTCGTTTTTGTAGCAATAACATATGTTCGGTTACCCAAATTTTCCAATACTCTTGGGATATTTTTTGCAGAAGCTTCCAACGTGTTAAATAGTTGATATTTTCGTTTAACATGTTGGGTTCTGGCATTGTTCTTGTAGGCTCGCCTATCAAGAAATGTCCGGGTGTTAATGTTGTAAAATCATTAGGATCCGATGTCACTGGAACCAGTGGTCGCGAATTCAGGCATGCCTCAATTTTCCAAACTACCGTCGTAATTTCTTCAAACGTTAAAAGCGGTTCTCCAACTATCCTATGCAAATGTTGTTTGATGGATTTAACTGCCGCCTCTCAAAGTCCATTCATATGTGGAGCTCTTGGTGGTATATAATGCCATTGTGTTCCATCCTTTGCAAGCTCTTCTGCCCATTTTCCCGCTAGTTGTTTTACGGCCAGTTTGAGCTCATTCCGTGATCAAACATGATTTTTGAAGCCCCTATGAAGTTCGAACCACAATCACTATAGAGGTCCGTGCAAAATCCTCGGCGTGCGGTGAAGCGTTTAAATGCTGCTATGAAACTTCCTGATGACAAATCGCTCACTACTTCTATGTGAATGGCTTTTACCGCAAAACATATGAATACTGCTATGTAACCTTTAGAGCTTTTGCGACCGGGTGAGGACCGAAGTTGGAAAGGTCCAGCATAATCTACCTCAGTATGCGTAAATGATCGTGTCGGATTTACTCTAGCCATTGGAAGATCTCCCATCATTTGAGTTAGGGTTTAAACGTGTTTTTTGTGGCAGATTATACATTTATTGATGTAGGTTTTTACTGCTAATGGACCTTTAATTATCCAGTACCTTTGCCAAATAAAAGCAAGTGTAAGCGTCTTTCCTCCATGTACGGTTGAATTAGTTGTGCTGCTGCTTTTTTCTTTGAGTCACCTAATGTAAAGTTTTGTTCTTTAAATGGTAATGCAACGAGAGACAAGAAGATGGAACAGTACGTTCCATCTTCTTGTCTCTCGCACGTATTCTGAAAGTGTTGCTCACATTTTTCTTCGTCGCTAGTAAATTTGCGTCCTTGGCTAACTTCTTCAATTTCCCAAAATTTTTTAATTGGGCTTCCAAGTCGACATAAGATATCATTGAATGTATTCTGTGGTTTTGATTGTGGGGCTCTTGTACTTTCCGAAAACAATCCATCCCAATTCGGTCTTCTGTGCCATAGGTTTATCAGAATCTCCTTTTATAATATTGTTCAATATTATTTTTGGGTAATAATCTGCCCCAAGGAGAATATCTATTGAACTTGGTTTATTATAATTAGGATCTGCATAGTCAAGATTGTTGAGGTGGTGCCCATGTCTAGTTTCTACCTCTTGATGTGTTAGTAGTTTTGTCAGTTTTTGGAATACCAAGCTCAAATTTTGAAGATATAATTGGTTGGATTTTGAGGCTGACTTTTTTTCTTACTTTTCCAATGTATAGTTACCAACTCCCGCTATTTTTGCATGTATCTTATTTCCTTTACGCCTTAGCCGTTGTACTGCTTCTTCCGTAATAAAGGTAGCTTGTGAACCTGGATCTATCAAGACTGTTAATGTTGTTTGGCTTCCATCTTGTTTGACTGTGCTGACTGAAGCTGTTGCTAGCAAGACATTTTCTTTCTGGCTGTTTATCTTTGCCCCGAGGTTAAAATTTCTTATATTTGCGCCAGTTGATTTAGGTTGTTGAGGGTTTGACGAATGATGAATGGTATGGTGTAGACCATTACAAATTGAACATCTTGTAGTGTTTTTACATTGTTGTATTTGATGTGTTGTCTAACTTTCTATTGTATGGTTTTTTTGATAATAGACGCAAATACATTGCACTGTTGGTGTAGTGAATATCTGCTTTACTGGTTGATTTCTAGGTTTTTGTATATAACTCCTATTAGTGTACGATGTTTCTAAAGTCTTGAATCTTTGTTCAAGAAACTTTAGGAACTCGGTTGTTTCTTGAAATTCACATGGGTTATTCCGTGAAGTTTCGTACAGTCATCGAGTTTCATTATCTAATTTTTTCAATAAAATAAAAATAAGAAATGAAACTCGACGACTATACGAAATTTCACAGAACAACCCATGTGAATTTCAAGAAACAACCGAACTCCTATGGTTTCTTGAACAAAGATTCAAGATACTTCGTCGTAAGGCATCTCGAAGTCAAACTTATGTTAATTTTAAGGGAAGGTAAACGAAACTTAAATTTAATCTATAAAGTGTGAAGGACTGATAAACGAACAATTTCGGTCATTAGTAATTAAAAATGATCTTGGATGATCGTATTTTCCAAAATCCA
Source organism: Tipula confusa (assembly GCA_963556175.1). NCBI lineage: Eukaryota > Metazoa > Arthropoda > Insecta > Diptera > Tipulidae > Tipula > Tipula confusa. The sequence continues at coordinate 117,835,795 of OY744477.1, forward strand.
TAAAATGGATGATGGTTAGTTCAGCAAAACTGTGAGATTTATGTCAAAAATTGAGAATTTCCAAAATCCATTAAATGCATGATGGCTAGCCCATCAAAAGTGAGAGATTTATGCCACAAATCGAGAATTTCTTAAATCCAGAAAATGCATGATGGGTAGCCCACCAAAACTGTGAGATTTATGCCATAAATCGAGAATTTCCAAAATTCAGAAAATGTATGATGGGTAGCCCATAAAAACTGTGAGATTTATGCCACAAATCAAGAATTTCCAAAATCCAGCAAATGCATTATGGTTAGCCCAGCAAAACTGTGAGATTTATGCCACAAATCGAAAATTTCCAAAATCCAGAAAATGCATTATGGCCCATCAAAAGAGATTTTTGCCACAAATCGAGAACTTTCAAAATCCAGAAAATGTATTATGGTTAGCCTATCAAAACTGTGAAATTTATGCCACAAATCGAAAACTTCCAAATCCCAGAAAATGCATGATGGTGCCCAGAAAAACTATGAGATTTATGCCACAAATCGAGTATTTCCAAAATCTAGAAAATGCATGATGGTTCCCAGCAAAACTGTGAGTTTATGCCACAAATCGAAAATTACCAAAATTCAGAAAATGTATGATGGTTATTCCATCAAAAGTGTGAGATTTATGCCACAAATTGAGAATTTATAAATTCTAGAAAATGCATGATGGCTAGCGCAGCGAAACTATGAGATTTATGCCACAAATCGAAAACTTCCAAAATCCAAAAATGCATGATGGTTAGCCCAGCAGAACCTGTGAGATTTATGCCACAAATCGAAAATTTCCAAAATCCAGAAAATGCATGATGCCCATCAAAAGTGTGAGATTTATGCCGCAAATCGAGAATTTATAAATTCCAGAAAATGCATGATGGTTAGCCCAGCGAAACTGTGAGATTTATGCCACAAATCGGGAATTTCCAAAATCCAGAAAATGGATGATGGTTAGCCCAGCAAAACTGTGAGATTTATGCCACAAATCGGGAATTTCCAAAATCCAGAAAATGCATGATAGTTAGCAAAACTGTGAGATTTATGCCACAAATCGAGTATTTTCAAAATCTAGAAAATGCATGATGGTTCCCAGCAAAACTGTGAAATTTATGCCACAAATCGGAAACTTCCAAAATTCAGAAAATGCATGATGGTTAGCCCATCAAAAGTGTGAGATTCATGCCTCAAATCGAGAATTTCGAAAATCCAGAAAATGCAAGATGGTTAGCCCATCAAAACTGTGAGATTTACGCCACAAATCGAAAACTTCCAAAATCCAGAAAATTCATGATGGTTATAGCACATCAAAACTTTATGATTTATGCCACAAATTGAGAATTTCCAAAATCCAGAAAATGCATGATGGTTAGCCCATCAAAACTGTGAGATTTATGCCACAAATCGAGAATTTCCAAAATTCAGAAAATGCATGATGGTTAGCCTATTAAAACTGTGAAATTTATGCCACAAATCGAAATATTCCAAAATCCAGAAAATGCATTATGGCCCATCAAAAGTGTGAGATTTTTGCCACAAATCGAGAACTTCCAAAATCCAAAAAATGCATGATGGTTAGCCCATTAAAGTGTGAGATTTGTGCCACACATCGAAAATCCAGAAAATGCATGAAAGTTATGATTCGTTCTTAATCTGGTTAGTCTCTAGATGTTTTCGATTTCTAGGTTATGTTTATAAAACAATTGTTTATTATTTATTTTACCATGTAAGTTGGCTCTGCGTTTTTATCCTTTGCTGATTGTTTTCTCTAGGATTTGTATCATTAATCTCACTGTTTTGATGGGCTCACCATCATGCATTTGCTGGATTTTGGAAATTATTTTATTTTAACGAATCGAAAGCTTTGGTCATCAGTATAAATACTGCTTTAATATAAATATACATTTCAACAAAAAAAATTTCAAGTAATTAGGTTCGAACCCTTGCATAATTTTTAAGCACGGAAATGATTTTTGAAAATAAATATACATTTTACAGGATCATGTATGTAGATATAGAGTCTTTAGACTCAACAAAATCGGGCCACATGTGCGTCAATTGTCAATTTTATGACACAAATTATGGATATTTACTGTTAATTTGTTGCTTCACAAATGCAGCAGACTAATGGTTTTAGGGTCACTCATGGTTAAAAACTTTTGTTGGCAACTCAAATTAATTAATTAACACATTTAGACATTTTTTAAAATTATACATAGTAAAATCTAATATAATTTATTTTTATTGTTAATAGATTTATATTTCGTCTATTAATCTTTTCATTTTTTCTTAATACAAGATATATTCATAAATATAGTAATATTTAAATATTAAATTATAATTAATATAATTTATAATACAATTAGAAAAATTTATTAATTTTTTATTTGGTTTTAGTTTTTAATTTATATTTATATAAATCTAATTCAGTACTAAAGTTTTTTTTTTTTTTTTGCTTTTATTTTTTATATAATAAATATTATTTTAACTTAAAAACTATATTTATCATAATACAGGGTGAGACGTTTAAGTTGCAACCAGCAAATGATTTAGTAAACTAAGTATCTTGAAGACGTTATTTTCCCTTTCAATACTTCTCTAGGACATTTTACAGTTTCGAGCTATATACTTTGGTGGTGCAACTGAAATTTCTCACCATGCAGAACACTTAAAAAGTGATATCTCAAGGTATAGGTGTAATTTTTTTTAATTCTGTTTAATTTGCAATTAGTTTTAAAATTTAATAAACTTCAATGCCCAAAACTCTATGTTTTTAAAATTTTCAGTACGGGAATGGATCAGAGAACTTTAACAAAAACAAAACAATCTAGAATCAAATAAATTTTGCACTGGAAGATCCAAGAAACCCTGAGAACACATAAAATATATACCAGATTGTTAATTTATGTATATGTTTGTTGTGCAACACTAGAAAATTAATCATGTTGATACTAAACGGCCGAATATATTTCTGCTTACCGATTCAGACTTAGCTCCATTGGAATACTGAAGTGTAATCACTAAAATGTGCCTCGATATTTTATTTTAATTGCGCTTAGTTTGAGGAGCCACAACCTAATGAAGTAATTTTTATAAAATTTTTCTGTAACCTTTTGACATTGAAGACTTTTTTAGGAAAATTGTTTTTCTACACCATGAGGTACCACTTGTTTAGTGTTTTCGGATCATTATATATATATATATATATATATATATATATATATATATATATATATATATATACATATATATATATATATATATATATATATATATATATATATATAAATTTCAAAAGGAAGCATCATCTGAATAATTTGCAAACTATTTATTTTTCTGGAAAACCCTAGACACCCAAAACATATTTCGAACATTTCAACATTTAAATAATAGACGTAAAGATTGGTTCTTAATCTCTCATGAGAAGGGGTTCATTTTTAAAAAAATTTAACTCTTAATTCGGCATACAATATGGTAGGTTTTGTAATGGTTTCTAAAATTGTCATTTCAACAGTAAAATAATAAAATACAAATTGGTACAAGATCAAGTGAACTTCCTCTTCCTATCTCACTGTCACTACAATTCCAGTATTGTAAGATTGATTTGCAATAAAATGTAGCTAAAATGATTTGCCTGTAGTTTTTGGCCAAAAACGGCAGTATAACTGTCATACTAAAAACGGATATAATTGAGATGTAAGAAAGAGGAAATAAGATGGCGCTTTAGTTATTGAAATTATTTAAGATACAGTCAGCGAAAATATAATTAGAATTACTTTAATTTTTTATGTCATAGAATTATTTTCGGTTTGTGATGCAGGATTGGCTTAAATTGTTACAACAAATGGAAATGAAATTTTTTAAGTGAAATAGAAAGTATTAGGTAATCATTATTGTACATTAATAACGCCATCTATATCTCGATAATGTCTAATCGGTGTAGCGCCATCTTGTATCCTTTTTCACATATGTCACATCTGTCCATGATCAGTTACAACATAAACCTGGGTGTCATGGAAGATTCTACAACGGACGACAACTGGAGCACTCGTCCATTTGGTCATGGCCATAGGAAATACTTCAATGAAGACACCATTCGCCAGGAATGAAAATCAGCCTCAGAACGATCATTGGATCTCTCCGTGACTCCTAATTTGGCACCGGTAAAAACAAATAGGGTGACCATACAAAGGGCTGTCCAGGGTAGACTAGCCAAGTCAACGGCACCAACTTCGAGAATTAAGCCTAGAGGCGCTCGAGGGATTACTAGGAAATGTGGCAAAAACACGACCTCTCCCGCGAAACAGTCGGTTGATAAGCAGTCAGCGGTTAAGCACCCATGAGCGAAGAGCTTCTTTCCCTAATAAGTAAGCATGGCTGGTACTATTAGGGTACTACAAGCGAACCTGCATCATGCAAAAGGTGCCTCGGGTGCCTCGGGTGCCTCGGGAGGAAAAATTAGGGGCCTCCACCTTAAGTCATGTAAGTTGGTTTATGATCGCAGGGAATCAGTTCCCCGAACAGCAATATTTCTTTCATCTAATATTATCGTTCTTCCAATTCCAGAGTTCATCACTAAGGATTTGGTTGCAGTAAACCTCATGCACATCAGGTTCGATACACCGGGAGTGATCATACAAGCGGCAGAGCGTCGTATTTCTTGTTTTACAGATTGGAAGACCTACAGGGATATTTTATTCATCAAAGCAGACATGCTGCCAAGATCTTTGAGTTCAATTAGTGACCTAGAAACTACAGCTTGTTTGTTAAATGATCTGATTCTATCTTCTTATGGAAGCAGCTGTGTGGCGCGTAACGTTGCAGTTAATCAGTTAATAAGTTCCATAGTGGAGCGGGCAGCTGACTAAACTCCGTAAGAGGGTTAGGAAATTATTTAATAGGGCAAAGCATTCTAATGAGTGGAATGGATATAGGCAAGCCCTAACGTTCCAAACGTCTTACGTGGAGGAAAAACTGTGGTAATATCGATGATATACCTACAACTGCTCGACTTCATAAAGTTCTAGCTAAGGACCAGTCCAACGAGATTAGGCTTCTTTTGAAATCCGATGGTAACTATACATCGGGTCGCAAAGTCACTTGAAACCTTGCTTCAAGTGCACTTTCCGGGCTGCACTGTATGCAACACAAACACAATAACTAACCCTTTATTTGGTACACATATGGGTGCAAATGTGGGTGCAAATGTGGGTTGGCTTAATAGTTTATCCGGTAAGCTTTTTACTCCGGAAAAAAGCAAATTCCCAGCCCTTCTCCAAACGAGCTTGGATTTGATTACCCCTGCTCTGATAGCCTTATTTAGAACTAGCTTCAAAGCTTGGCAATCGGCCAAGTGAACTCCCTAAGTCCTACCGACTTATCATTCTTACATCATTTATTCTAAAAACTATGGAACGACTGGTAGATCTTCATATCAGAGACTGGTTAACTGTAACCAGACCCCTTAATCCTAATCAATTTGCCTACATAAAAGGCAAATCCACAAAGGGGCGCTGCATCTACTTGTTACCAAGGTTGGAACGGCTTACCGCTCGAAAGAAATTGCGCTGTGCACTTTTTTGGATATTGAGGGAGCTTTCGACAATACTGGATACGACTCAATTGCTAGGGCAATAACGCGTAGAGGTATGGATGATCCAACTAACCACTGGATTGGCTCCATGTTAGCTAGTAGAAAGATTACATCGAAATTAGGTAATGAATCAGTCGCGGTTAGAATCAGTCACCTTTACTGTGGTCACTCGTGATCGACGAGTTACTTGATGAGTTACATCTCGGTTATGACGCCATTGGTTATGCGGACGATTTGGTTATCATAATCTCTGGTGGGCATGAATGTACGATGTCTGACAGCATGCAACAGGCCTTGCTTGTTAATTGGTGCACTAAAGAGGGCCTTTCGATAAACCATAACAAGACAGTCCTGGTACAATTTACCAAAAGACGTTAATTAAACTTTGGTTCAATTAGTCTAAATGATATTATCAATCAGATACTCTAAAGAAGTCAAATATCTGGGTGTTGTCCTAGATAAGAAACTGAATTGGATCTCTCATATTAAATCAACTACCGAACACGCGGTCAGAGCCATGTGGGTTTGTAGGCGTATGTTCGGCAGGACTTGGGGCCTCAGCTCAAAAATGATTTACTGGATGTACATCATGATAGTGAGACCAATTGTAGCCTATGGGTCCATAGTTTGGTGACCGAAGGTACAGGAAAAAGTTATTATATTAACATGCTTACCTCATTGCAGAGGCTAGCATGTCTCGGAATCACAGGTGCTATGAGCACCTGTCCAACGGCGGCAATGGAATCCCTCGGAGTGCCGACTCTGTTTAGAAGAGATAGAAACTGCAGAACACATACTATGTATGTGTGTTGTTCCGCGCACACTGAGGTGGCTTCATTTCGAATAAAGATTTTGAAATTGACCTCTACAGGCAGCATTATCGCCTTTATTAGGAAGGTAGAGAAGCTCCTGGACTAACAAATCCCAATAGCACAAAAGATATTTCAGGTCGCAGTACTAGCCGTTTTGGGCAGTGAGAAAAAAACCTGGGTGTCCAGGTTTAGGATGCTAAACTAACGGGCGATTCCTTGGTGTGTTCGAAGAAAAAATCTAATGGGACGGAGGGGTCAATTTTTAATATTCTTTGTGATAAACACCCTGCGTATATAAAACTTTTGTTTAGAAAAACAGTAGACAGAAATATTAAACTGTAACTTCAAACATATCCATTAAAGAGCAATCCATTTAGTCTTATTTGACTGGTAATTGTATAGGCTATACCTAAAATTAAGAACAATGATGCTTTAATGTAATAAAATTAACTGTTTTTATAAAATTCATTTTTTGTCAAAATCTGCAATATCCTAATTCCTGATACAAAGTTTATCTCGGGACAAAATGTCATCTTTGGGATTGAAAACAGGCTAATATTCGTTTAAGTATGCCTTTGGTAATTTCAATTCGCGCATTTGATGTGGTGTTGCATTACCATCGCAAAATTCGTAAACAAAATGGTAATCAATGTACTCCTCGACCTCATCTGACAACTGTGCCAGCATAATATTAATTTTCTTAAATTATTGAAAATTTTTGATTCACAACACTAGACAATTTTTCAAAACTGATGAAAATATTTAATTTTTGTTTTATCAACATTTAAACAAAGGAGTTGATAATCATCGCCTACTGTTTTACTGTAAAACTGAAAAATTATCAGGTGTACTTAGATATAATAAATAGCCTATATTATTACCAGTAAAAAAATACTAAGTTGGTTGCTCTCCGATAAATATTTTGGAAGTTACAATTTAATATTTAATAACCAAAAAACCTAGGTATATTGTGAATCTTAAACTTAGTCTTATGTCTAATAATCATAAGAATGGGTTTGTTTTGGCTTTTCAATAGAAATTATACCACATGCACACACACACATGACACATACATATACTTAATTATTTTTGGCTGTAGGGTGCGATTATTGCATAAAACGTTATACTCACTTATGAAACGTTAGAAAACAATTATTTTTCTTAAACGTAATACGGACGGTGATGTGAACTTATACAGTTATGATCTTAATTTTTTTTTGTAGCCTTAAATTGGGAATACATTTAATAAAATATTTTTAAGGCAAACATTTTGTGTGTTTATCTCAAGTTTTAAGTAAACGGAAGACTAGATAACAATAAACATAACTATGACCTCTTGTAGAGAAGTGCAGAGTCTACTGGCAAAATGGTTTCGACATTTTGAATCATTGGACAGTATACAAGGAAAGCCACAAGTGGCCATTGATGCTTATTCAGAAATTTAGAGTTCTCAAGGTCAAACTGAAATAGTGCGAGTAATACATAAATTCTTATCAGATGATGGTGGGTGTTAAGATGCTTCCCGGAAGGGTTATGGAGAAATTTTGAAATTATTTTTCCGGAGAGACCAATAATCAAAAGAGGACCAACACTAATTCAGTGAGCAAAGTCCTACAGTCGGGTACGTATATAGGTAAATTGAAACTAACAACCGCAATTTTATCGGACTACATCAAAATGACACATTAAAAAAGGATTCACTAGTACATCAACAATAGTTACCCTGTCTATTATATACATTTGGTGACCCCGATGTCCCTTTTTACGGAAAATGTTATAATAATTGACACCATGTTTGATGAGTATGATGTAACCATGAAAGGAGTGCCAAATATCTCGACCACTGTCATTCACCTACCAGAGTTCTAAGTACGTAACTCAGAAAGCTGGTTCAGGACAATGAGATCTTGTAAGATGCGAATAAGGTCACGACCAATTAACAAAAGTTCACACAAGCAGTCAGTTATTTAAGGCCTAATCAAGTATAGTGATGATTGAGGTCGTCTTGCGCGAGTCTCCTGCGATCAAAAGGTATATGTACCTAGAAAAAGTGGTTAATGAGCTCACAACATTCGCGGACAAAAAACAACTGGAAGCTCTGTTGGATAAGACTGGGGCAAACGACCAACGACCATCCGATGTTTAACGGCGCATTCAAGGCACTGGCCTCTAACAGCTTTAGTACAACTCTTGTAATCCAACTGTGGATAACTATCGCTATGACCAGACAATTTTACCCGATTCCCCACATTCCAAACTTCCTGGTCAGAGTTTATAAGTTAAACCCAGTCGCAACTGAAGTTGCTCATTAGATGACAATCACTACTCCATTTGGCTTATTAGAATTCACTCGAATACGGTTTGGACAACGAAATGCCACCCTATCGTTTTAACGACTCATCAAATATATCATCAAGCATCTCAACTTTTTGTTTGTCTACATTGACAACCTACTTGTAGCTCAATAGTTCAAAAAGCGTCATCAGCACTAGCTTTCGAGACTCAGTTAGATAACTACCCTAAATGGTATTCTGCCAACCACTAGACGAACTAAAGCCATTCGTCAATCAATTAGGCATATACAGCAATTTATCAATTTGATAGATTATTGCCACTGGTTTAAGCCCAAGATAGCAGAAACTTTAGCACCTATCCATATCCATTTGGTTACTTTACTATAGAAGCCTAAAACGCCGAAGAACTTCTTCAGGCCAGATGTCTGACATTCGAACAGCTAAAAACCACTTTAGCAAACATTAAATTAAGCAAATCCCTAAAACGCAATAAGCTGTCATGAAACTTCAGAACATATTTTCTAGTTCCTTAATGGTTTACTGCGAAATTTCAACGAGTAACAATCGTCCGTACATTGCAGAACCAATACATTAAACCATTTCCTACACACTCCATAAAATGTTGAATCCAAGCATGCATCATGAAATCCATGAAATCCTGTTTATTTTGCCAAAACTGCAAGGTGTTAAGAGTCCGAACACGTGCAATTCAGCGTTCCACCAGAACATTTTGTATATATTTGTATTTAGATATCGTGAGACCACTTCCACTATCTAATGGATACCTACACATACATATTAATCTGTGTCAAAAGCGTAGTGCATTCGAAATATTTCTTCAGTTACCTGAACTATTGTCCAGAACTATATCTCTAGATTTGGGGTCACCAATGTAACAACGAAGATGTGTATCACAGGTGATGGTCTGAAAATCAATGAGTCTAAAATACACTGACTAGATAATATTCTGAAAGGCGATCTTAAATGAATGGAACCTAAGACTATGGCTCCTCGGGAGAATGTTACAAAATGTGGAAGATATTTTTTTTAATGGAACAGGCGTTAGTCCGGAGATATTGGAAAGGAAATTATTGATAATACGCGTTGGTTTTCAAAAAAACCCAAGACAATGTGTCAGAATAAGGAATTTTCGAAAAGTTTAAAATAAAAATCATCAAATGGTATCGTAATAGGAAAATGCCGTTCTTGGAACGGACTCTAACCTCGTTTTATCTAAACGACATCATATTTTCGTTACACACAATATGTATCGAAACAACCACTATTCACTTATTTTAATATACAAAAAAAAAAAAAAAAAAATTAATCAAAAGTTAAGCCTTTTGGTTGCCATCAATTTGCTAATTATTTTTTTTTAGTGGAGACACACGCACAATATTTATTATTTTTATTTTAAATTTATATATATATTATATAGTTTTTTATTTATTAATTTTAATTAATTTATTTACTGGCACATTATACATAACTATTTTAATTAGAATTAATTTATAATTTGTTTGATTTTATTTGGCTTTTCTAGACTATTTGGAATATTAATGAAATACGATTGGCATTATTGGTTTGGATCTTGGATACATTTTTTTTTTGTGCCAATTTATTGGGTGAATTTTGTGGTGAAAAGGTAAAATGGTTTTAATTTTTAAATGGAATTTGATTTTGTTTTTTTTTTTAAACTAAATGATTTTTTATAAAATTATTTTTTTTTTACTATATACTAATTTTTGGTTGTTTACTTTTTTTTACGATCTGGAACATTTTCCAGATCTAAAAAAAAATTGGAAAATAAATAAAAAATTAATTTTCTGAATATCACGATAATTCTTGAGAGTAATGTGTCTCCAATGGATTACGACGTGCCGGTGGTGGTTGAGTTTGGCTTTGTTGACGTTGTTGGGCCCGTGGTATAGGTGGTCCCGGACTACCATAACCGGCCGTATAACGTTGTGGACATGTTTCTTTAATTAGTTCTTGTGTTTCACGTATTTGTCGTTGAACCTGAGGCGCTAAACGTTGTACGCTGATCGCGGGAGGAAATCGTGGTTCAACATTGCCGACACCAATACCCGATTGTATTGCATTTGTAGCTTGCAGTGAAGGAAGTTGTTGTGATAGTAATGGTGGTTGAGGTAATTTTGGTGGGATCGGTAATTGTATTTGTGAAGTTTGTGGCGCAACCATTGGTGGCTAAAAATAAAAATTATTTTTGACAGTTATAAATGTATATTGGTTATAATTGCATATAACATACCTGAGTTGGATATTGACCAGTGAATGGTTGTTGCATTCGCATCATTGGTGTCGGTAGTGACCAGTAACGACGATCCTGCTGTTGTTGCTGCACTGATATCACTTGTTGTGGCTGAGGTTGAAGTGGATTAGGAGATGATGGTGAAATACCATATGACTGATGTATTACCGTTTGAGATATTATACTACGATTATCACGTTTCGGACTAGAATTTTGTGTTTGTTGCTGTAATGGATGCTGTTTCAGCAGTTCAGCACTAAGTGGTTGTGGTTGTGGATTAACTCGTATTTGTTGCCTTAAAAATAAAAGTTTATAATTAATAATTTTATCTAGGTTAAGGCACTAAGTGCACTAAGCACTAACGGCTCATAACAACTTTCTGTATGGAAGCGTAGATTCCTTTTGCTTTTATCAGAAAGCAATTTTGGATTCATCAAGGCGAAAGAGGACAAATCAACATAATCGTGATATATTTTTGAATGTCCAAGGGCACAGGATCAATAAACTAGAAATGATTTTTGGAAAAAATATGGAGCAAGAGTTACCTACAGATTATGCGCAAAATGATCGAAGCAACAAGCAAATATAGAAAATAATCAGTTACTTCTCATAAGGGATGTAGTAATACCACCCGCACTTAATGGATAATAGTAAGAGCTATAGAAACGCACCCAGGGCATGATAAATGCATTAGATTCGTTTCGGTGGTATTGGTAGTGTTTTTGATTAGTAGATTGCTTCTGGTTTCTTTCGAAGCATTTGACTGTTCCGGTTAAGTAAATCGATCAAATTAAACAAGTATCGGAAAAAGAAAAAAGGAACTCCGATCCAAATGACTGCATATGATGGTTCCAGATATTTTGTGGCATTTATAGACGATTTTTCGAGAGCAGCCAGTGTTTATTGCATTCAACGGAAAAGTGAAGTGTTGAAAAAGTTTAAACTTTTTGTGGCAAGGGCTGAAGCACTTCATGGTAAGAAGGTGGTCAAACTAAGAGTTGACAATGGTGGCGAATACACGTCAAAACAATTTAAAAGCTACTGCAATGAAAAAGGTATTCAAATGTCATTAACTGGGACGGGCACCCTTAAAATAAGCCAGCAATGAATAAAACATCAGGAAATAATACCCCAGGTGGTAGACCTACACTGCAGGATAATCCACCCTCTACGAAGGTTGGCCCCATGGATTCTGGGGAGGGTCAATCATTGCAAAACAAACATGACGTCATTGGCTCAGGCAATTTCATGAGCGGAAGTACTAGTAACAACCCATTCAGAATGGGCAAGTTAATGATGAGATCTCTTATAAGGCCACGAAGTACCTCTGTGGAAAAAGTAATGATCCTCGGCATATGAGTTACAGTAGTTCTCAACAAATATCTGGGAGTGATTCAAATGATAGAATAATCCAAACATTACAAGCTGAATTAAAGGAAGCACGAAATGAGATCCAAAAATTAAAATTGATAATGGAACAGAGTCAGCCGCAAAAAAATTATTATACTTTACCTGCTTCGAGCGAAGAAGAAGACATAGTAGCCTAAGAAGATATAGAAGATATAGAACCTAAAAAAAGCAAACAAAATCCTCCCCCTGTAATACTTAGCAATGTGACAAACTATTCAGTCATTAACAAGTTATTTCAAGATAACAGCATTAATTTTCAAGCTAGAATGATGAACAACAATCAACTGAAAATAAATGTAGACACCGAGACAGATTATAGAAATCTAACAGAACATTTAAACGGTTCGCAGCAACAGTGGCATTCATATGAAAACAAGCAGACGCGACCGATAAGGGTTATGGTTAGAAATTTACACCAATCATGCAACCCAGAAGACATTAAAAGTGAACTGTGCGAAAGGGTTTTTAAAATCCTTGATGTCGTCAATAAAATTAAAAAGTCTAAGAAAGGGGATGAAGAAATAAGAATTCCTCTTCCATTATTCATGCTAACCTTCGATAACAAAAAAGATATAAGAAAAATTTACGAAATAAAACATGTATGTGCCATATGGGAGTAAAGATTCAGGCGGTTAAAGGTAGTCGTATAATTCCGGAATGTAAACGTTGTCAGCGAACCTAGATGTGTTAAATGTGCTGAGAAACATTTAACTATTGCTTGTGAGAAACCTAGGACCACCGCGGCAAAGTGTTCAAACTGTGCACAGGCCCACCCTGCAAACTACTGCGGATGTCTGGTAGCGAAAGAATTCCAAAAAAGAAGAAATAATCAAAATAAACCAATGAGTTTACAAAAGAGTCAGCCAACAGAATTTTTTAGTCATCATGTCAGAGGTGGTATATCTTATGCACAGGTGGCTGCGACAGGAAAGGTCAGCTCCAGTGTTGAACCCTACACATTCGAATACTCTGATGGAAATGATGCAGAATGCGAATTCCATAAGCAACCTTTCCGAAAGGCTACAAAGATTGGAGCAGGGCAATTCTGCTTTATTATTCTAATTATTTATCCCAAAATGATGTACCAAGAAAACATGAACTTGAAGCCTTTTTAAAAATGCAAAATATCGATGTGTGTCTGATATCTGAAACCTACTTAACAAGACAATCTGACTTAACAATTCAGGGCTACCAACTTTACGAAACGATTCATCCGGATAACCAAGAAAGAGAAGGAACCGTTGTTATAATAAAAAACCATATTAAACACCATGAATGCCAGCCAATCACCTGAAACCTGAAACCCGTAGTAGAAATCACATCTACCAAGCAACGCCGTCAGATAGGAGCGATATATTTTTCACCTAGATACAACCTGAAGAAATTCTATCTCTATTTGTTAGATACCTTATTTTGCTCATTATTATCATTCTCACGCATCAGTCTCCCCCATTATGATCCACTCTCTTTTATAATCAAGAGGTTGCCTCTGTTTCATTAATATTTAAATTGGGAACAGATGTAGTATAGAAAGGTAGATTTTTTTCTAAGCATGGATACCAAAGCGACTTCATCGCCACTTTCAACGAAAGCGGAAAATTTGTAACTAAAGTTGAAGTCTTTGCTTAAATAATGCCATCTATTAGCAATATAAATAACTCTTCTTTTTTAACTAACAACACTGCAATAAAAAAATTATTCTAATGATGTGTGCCTTGATCGACTTTTCAAACTAAACTTTTTAAATTGATCAAACTTCCGCTATTAGGTGGTAGCAGAAAATTATTCTTTCAATGATTTTTCACAAAAAGCATAAAACCATCAGATTGGACATATAGGTTATTTTGGTTTTGGCAGCACTAATGTCATTCTTTCTTTGACAGAAACTCAGTATATTATTTCTAGTTGACAAAATGTGTCGCTTAATGCTTCAACAAAAGTGGGAAATATTGGAAATTTACTTCCACAACAAAGACAATTAGTTCCAAAAAAATGTCCTACAAAATTTGGGCAAAACACGGGACTCACATCCAACGGTATCAAGAAGTTTGTGCAGAAAGTGCGTGTTACGGGATACCTATTCGACAATCCAAGCGCGTACTCGTGCTCGTCATGTTCGTTCAGCCGAAAATATCGCCGCGGTTGCCGAAAATGTGCGCCAACGGCCGAAAACAACGGAATCAAATACCGCCATATGTTAACATATTTTTTGTGGCCATTCGGCAGATTCGGATGTTCCGACTAAAAATAAGTACGTAGGTTAGTTAATTTTGGTAGAAATCGGCTAACCGGAAGTGGCAGAATTTTTTAGTTATAACTTTAGTTATTTTTAGTGGTTATAACTCGACGACGCCACATGTGCATCGCAAGACTAATATTAAACATTTGTTGGTGCCTTCTTTGAGGTATTAACTACGATCAAGAATATTCGATTGTGCATACCGTTATCGAGCAACAGTATCCTTTATTATACAGTGTGAGTTATACAGTGTGTCAATTGAGGTTTGTGCTTTTTTTGGGAATTTTTTTGCGTTGAATTTACGGACATCTGCCCGCACATCGATTTTAAGAATGCGGGATAGGATAGATCCGGATGATTATGCTCCCCATAAGGTCGAAATTGAGCAGTCATTACGGAATATTGAGGCCCATTTCGTCCGATTCGTGACAAACCATATGGTATTGGTTGGTGAAGCTGACGCAGAAGCGATCGCTGCTCACGACCAACTATTTGCCGAAACTGAAGCAGCATATGACAAAGTATGTATAAAATTGCGTCGATCACTTTCGGATTGCGAACCCGATCGGGAGTCTAAGGGTAACCATGTAAGCAGTAGACATGCGGTTGGATCCGGTGTCTATTCCAATTTTTCATGGACGGCCAGAGAACTGGCTTATGTTCAAGGACATGTTCGAGACGCTCGTGCATAATAGGCCCGATTTAGAACCAACTTACAAATTGAGCAAGCTACGACAATATGTGAAGAGTGAGGAAAGCCCTATGGTTGCTGGGGTCTACACTGGTGGTTATGAGCAAGTTTGGAGCAAACTGAAGCGGCGTTATGATAATCCACGTTGCTTAGCGGAGACGCATGTGAATCGGCTGCTCGATCTGCGTGATTGCGCACCCGACCAGCAAAGAGCGTTGCAAGACATCATCGACTGCAACCGCAGTACATTGCGAGCATTGTCAGTCTTGAACTTACCAACTGATAAGTGGGTCGCGATAATTTATATCATTCTTCTACGGAAATTGCCAAAAGCCGCAAGCAATCAATGGACAATGAGTCCAAATACCTCGGCGCTGGGAGGTAATGAAAATTCTCGGCTTATGTTTCAATTGTTTCAACCGACATCATACTCAGGCTGAATGCTCATCCGGCATGTGTGCACTTTGTCGGCAAAAGCACTCTATTATATAAGGCGACATCAGACAAAACTGCTGTTCAGCTACAATCATCTCAAGCGCTGTTATCGGCTGGAATTCAGTCAACGCCTGACACATTACCAGATAAGCCATCGGTGATCTTCGATCATAAGGCATGACTAGCCGATCACATTTAATCTGTCATACTCCTTGTGAACAGTGTCGTTCTGCTTGCCACCGCAAACGCATTTATATTGGATCGGCAAGGAAACCCTCACCTATGCCGAATCCTTTGTGACCCCAGATCTCAGGTGAGTTTTATCACTGAATCGGAGTTTAATAATTTAAATCTTCGCAGAAAACGATGTGAAGTAGCCATTAGCGCATCCACGAACACCTACACCCGCGGTCAAATGACGCTCATCGTGCGTTCTTTGGTAGAACCTGACTTCGAGTTGCAATTCTAGGCATATATATTACGGTTCATCAGGTCGAAAACGCCTGCGATGTCGATGTGTGCTGTAGGAAATATGTGCGTCCGCTACAGCTGGCAGACCCGGGATTTGCGAAACCAGGGCGGATCGATCTTTTGATTGGTGCCACAATCATCTCAAGCCATTTGCAATACGTACACATTTAGGATGGATTTTATTTGGATCTGTCATAACAAATACACCTTCAGATCGATCACTGCACACCTTTACAGCCAACAGATGTGTCGGTGAGCAGTGACTCGATCAACTACTTCGTAAGTCCTGGGAACTCGAAGAACCCGTAACGTAGCTAGCGCTACGACAGTTTCATCGGTTGGAACGAAGACTGTGTTGCGATTCCGATTTACGAACCAAATATGTGGAGTTTATGTGAAAATATATTGCACTAAACCATATGGAAGCAGTAGCCGATTATCGAGGCGATCCTTCCCAATCATATTATATTCCGCATCATGCGTTCATCGAGAAGTTTAGAGTGATATTAAACGCTTCAGCCAAGACAAGTAACGGTGTGTCACTGAATGATACAAAACTGGTTGGCTCACAACAACAAGACTTGCTCCTGAATATCGTATTTTGCTTCCGTCAGCAAAGAATTGCCATTACTTGCGATGTGAAAAAAATGTTCCGTTAGGTGGAGGTTGATCCGTGCCACTGACGATGGCAGCAGATATTATGGTTGAAATCACCAACAGAGCCGCTACAAACATATCAATTAAAAACCATTACTTACGGTATGGCATGTTCGCCATACCTCGCTATTCGAACACTGCGACAATGTGCAATAGACAGCTACCGAATAATCATGGATGCAAGCCGGGCAGCCGCAGCTCATCACAGTATTCTGCATAATTTTTAGGTGGATGATTATTTAGACAGTGCAAGATTCTCCAAGTGAAGCAGTAATTCTGGCATTCGATATCAACTCCATATTACAACAAGACAAATTTCATTTGAGGAAATGAAATTTAAATGATGCGCAAACGATTGAGGCAATTATCGGCTCACGACCATCTGCTTCAGAGCTTGAGCTCAGTGACTCTAACACCACGGTACTCGGTTATCATTAGAACCCGATCACCGATCAGCTGTCCTACAAAATCAAGGTACGTGAATCGGACACCGTACCTACGAAACGTCTATAGTTCTTAGCGACATAGCTAGACTCTATGATCCAACGGAATCATAAATTCTAAATCAATCATAGCGCTCCATCATGACCCAAGGGGCGGTCTAGTTATAACCTCTGATGAATTCCTGATTGGACGACCCATCACGTCACGACCCGAGCCAACAGTTCCGGAAAATCGTCTTAAATATTGGCAGCGACTCCAACAAATGTAGCAACAATTCTGGAAGCACTGGCAACAAGATTACGTTACTTTGCTACATGCGCGTAGTAAGTGGGCACGGGCCCGAGCCCAATATACAAATTGACGATATAGTTATCATTCAACATGATAATATTCCACTGTCTCGATGGCGCTTGGGACGTGTGGTCAATGTACATCCGGGTAGTGACACACTGGTAAGGGTGGTAACGATTGAGTACAACAGCCACCAAACAACCCTTGATGGACACCTAATCCAACATCGATGACAACGACCATTCCAGAAGTTGTGTCGGCTAATTTCAGCGCACGAGAAAGTTCCAAACCAGACCGGTTTGACCGGGCAGGAATGTACGAAATCGACCACTTCACACGACTAGGAATTGGCGGTGGGTGACGGTACTAATTCTACCATAAAACGTACCCATTTCCCTTTCTCTTTTTTTAAAAATATATTGCAACCTTTTTCTTTTTCCGTTTTTTGTTTTGACTAAGTGAGTTTTTGGTTAAAACTCACATGTGCATCGCATCGATGAAGGGTCCGAAAAACGATCGCATTTTATTTGATCGCAGACACAAATGATGCTGAACAAATGATGCTGCCCTAAATTGAGTGAAAATTTTATAGCATTTTTTTTTCACGTCAATACTTATACACTTTTTGATATTATATAAATTTTATTTTTTGATAACGTAACTCTTTTTAAAAAAGTATATTTACAAAATCTTATATGTTTCATAGATTTTATTATACCTGAGAGCCCATTTTATGTAGGGACAGTGGTACAAACCTCTTATTTTATATAATTTATGGCAGGCAACTTTATAAACCCACCTGACCAATTTTTATTTTTAAAATGTAACTATGTTTAAAATTTCTTTTGTAAAAATGCTAATACAAATAAAGGATTTATTGTTTATAAAAAAAAAAAAAAAACAAATGATGGTGCTCGTCCTAATAAAGCAGTGACAAGGAAACATAAAGCAAGTCCTAAAAATCGTGATAAAAAGTGGAAGTGCATGAGATAGTTGACATCACGAAGAAATTAATTGGTATAGTGTGTTTAATATTTTGCCTACAAATTTGATAAATTTGATGACAAAGGAACAATGGAACAAACTCATCAATGCATCGATGATTCAGAGAGCTGTTTAACTCTGTGTACTACTTTACACTATTTTACACTATTTTTTCAAGTCTAAATCAAAGTAGTCAGCTGAGTAGAGAGCAGCTGGTGAAAGTCGTTCGAGGTTTCAACGAGTCAAAATTCTGCAATGGAAAAACCATCTATAACGAATACAACATGACAATATTGGTAATAGTGCGTTTTAAGGGCGTAATGCTGAAAAATGACCACAAATGAAGAAGAAAAAGTGATTCTATATCAAGACAATGAACCAGCAAGACATTGCTGGAACTAAGGATTATTTTGAAGTCGAAGATAAACCGTCCTCACACATGGTAAAGAAAAAATAGAAAAGCGTTGGAATTTATTACCTGTCGTGCACCAACATACCTTAATGCCAAAGATTGTTGTAATTGTTGTTGTTGTTGCCTAACTGGTGTATTTTGTAATGATCTACTAGTGGACGAGCACATTGACGCTGTAATCGACGCGGACTCCCATCGTTCCATTAAACCGGTTATTCTCATGCCTTCGAGTGCCATCTCTTTTTCACTAGCCGAATCATAATCGGGTCCATCTTCAATTTTTTGATCAAGCATCCGAAAAAAATCCTGCTGGCTTGATGACAGCCCTTTACTATAACATTACAAAATTAAATCGTTAAGTGTCAAAAATTATACGTTTACAAAAATTTTGCATAATACGCACTTTCTATGTTCTAATTGTGGCCACCATAATGGTAATGGAATTTCACCATTTCCATTTTGTTGACCATCCTGTAAATCTAGACCACCTTTACCCTCATGATTATTTAATAGTGTTGAATTTTGATGATGCAGATGAATAAATGATGTATTACTATCGTCATAATTTTTTTCATCATTCTTATTGAAATCTTTTTTCTCGTTATTATGATGAAGATGATGATCCTCTTGGTGTCCTTCGTCATCGTCAGCGTCCGTTGACTCTGCATCTAAAACATAAGAAAAAAATACATAAAATTATGTAACTTTTATAAATTCAAATCGATTTACAAGAAAAAAAAAAGATGAAACGTCTGAGATAATAAATTAACAAGATTTACGTATATGACGCTGAGTGTACTTTAGTTGATTTTCTTTATAAAAAAAAAATTTCCATTGAGTACTATATATATAAAAAATTAAATAAACAAACATTTAGCATCGCGCGCCCTCTACATCTATATATACACATACATATAGTACATACTAATGCCGGAGTATATTGTTATAGCAATTCTTCAATTTGTCACACATTACATGTGATAAAAATAATTATGTCTTATACATAATTTAAAGATGAGCAGAAGTACATTTGAAATTGGATGCGAGATACAGTAAAATGTTGTAACATCATATTGAAGAAAAATAAATTTAATGTTATAATACAGGAAAACACATTTTCCATTTCAACTTTGGTCGTCTTTTTTTTTTTAATTTTTTAGGAAAATAAATAAAGTATGGGTGCGACATTTTAATAATAATAAAACGGGTTATATATACGCCAATGCTGGCAGGCCCAAATATTTTAACATTTCTTTCTCTTCATACGAGAATAGACATAGTCGAAGAAAGTAATGTCTACTTTAATCTGTCAAATCTTGATCCTGGAGTGCTGAACTATCTGAATCTAGTTTAGTATACCTCGACGCGGTACCACTTGGACAACGATAAATTCATGGAAATTCACTCTCTTCGGAGTTCGGTTTTATGGATCCTAGGGAAATCACCTATACAGCTGGAAATATAGTGTATTTTGTATCTCCTTATAAAGTCATATATAGTTAAACTAATTGACAATACTATTTGGGCCTGCCACCCGACCGTGTTTGTGTTTTATCAAAATACCGCAGAAGTGTTTCAATTGTTCAGCGAATTTTGGTTTGCATTCGTAAGTAAATTGATGCTAAATATAGCTAAGACTTAATTATTCATCACTTTAGATGCAAAATATCACAATATAAATATGTTGTCTGTTTTAAATTTTAATGTTGTCTGTTTTGATTTTAAATTTTTGTTTCGTTAGTAATTCGTTAAATATAAAAAACTGTAGTAAAAAAATTTAAACATTTCGTTCAACTACTAGTGCCATCTATGATTTTTCTACAAACTATATCATGTTGGCACATGAATTCGACGCGATTCCCCTTATAGTAATATAAGTTATTTGGTTGAAAGTTGATAATTGTTGATTGTGTGATCAATTAGAACCGAACTGCATTACCGATTATTTATACTGCCATCTACAATTAATGTAGATTATTACAATTAAAGTAGCTTAACTATTTGTTCACCATTTTGTAAATTTAATATTGCTATAGATCGTAACTTGACTTAAATTGTCTTCTCGTGCACTTTGATGTCAACAATCGAGCGGCACACAACAATAAAAGTTAAAAAAATTTAAGTAAAATAAACGGTTCTAATGGTTCAACGGTGTTGAAGAGTTACAAATTGTTTTAGTCATTTATATTTTAATTGAGTGTAATCTATTACATGTATTTTTTAGTCCTTCGAGCCGGATCTTTTGGAAAGAAGATTTGAGGAAACCGCGTGGAAGCCAAAAAAACAAAAGAACGCATTGAGTATACTTTTATTTTTTCTAAAATATTACATACACTTATAAAGACTTAATATAAACTAACTATAAATCTGTTTATGCGTAAATCCTACGGTGAATTCCGAGTGTTAAGTGACAAAGTGAATTAAATAACAGAAGCGAGTTGTACAGTGTTAATTCGAGTGCAATTAGTTTAGAACTTTAGACTTATTATTCCGTTCAACGGTTGCTTTAGTTTCCACGTATTAGTACAGTTTCATCTATATATATAAAAAATTGTTGCAAGTGTGTTGTGACTTTATAACTCACGAACGGTCAAACCGAATTCGATCAAATTTGTAGGGTTTGTTTGTATGGTCGTGTAGATGGTTTATCTACAATCGGGTTTATCTAAATCGGTCGACGCGTTCGTGATTTATGATTTTTCATGTCAACATGTGATTTTGTCCATATAAAAAAAAAAACAACAACAAATACGTAGGTGCCTATGAGCGTGTGCGGTATGTATACGTGTCAGTGTCACTTTGTATAGTTATTTTTCCTCAGTTTAGTCGACTTCAGTTGAAAATCAAAATTTTAAAATACGTAGGTGCCTATGAGCGTGTGCGGGTGACACAATTAAAAAGATATCAGTCGAAATTTGAAATCAAAAAATTCCAAATATAAAATATCTAATAAAAAATTATTTGATATTTGAATAAAAATTTATTGAATAACGCTCAACACTGCTTCATACACACGGTAAATACACGTTGTAGCGCATACAGTCAGTGTCAGTGATTGATCATTTTAAGATTCTTTTTCATCGAACTTGCATTGTGGACAGACGTAATCGGTAAGAGTCGCATTTGATTTTTTTGTTTTTTCATATATTCAGCTATACATCATCAAACAATTCATTTGGTTTTGTTTAAGCGTTTGAATACAAACAGACAGCGCAGTGTATATACACTTTCCATTTGCATTTGCTGGTTGAATTGCTATCGGATTTGAAATGCCACCTGCAAGACGTCAAATATTGGTAGACGTACACGTCATTCAACAGTTGTTTCAACAAATCGAAGATCACAAAGTGAACAAGATCGTAATCAACAAAATGCATCACAGAGGGAACGACGTAGACGTATAAACCAATCGGTTGATAGTGCAAACACGGTTGAAGGTGCAAGGTCAATAAATGGACGTACGCGTCCCTCAATTCAAATCATACAACAAATGGAATTGACGGCTTATAATTATGATAGCACAATTGATTACAGTATGCATTCTTATATTGGACAAATGAATAAACAATGTGTGCATTGTAAACCAGTCAAATTTATTAACGAAACGCCTGGCATGTGCTGTGCTGGTGGGAAAGTTAAATTGCCTGTATTAGAACCTCCACCAGACCCTTTGCACTCATTAATTTATGGCAATTCACCAGCGTCGAAGCATTTTTTAACAAATATTCAAAAGTACAATTCATGCTTCCAAATGACATCTTTTGGAGCTTCAAATATTATAAGAGATAGATTTATGCCGACTTTTAAGGTAATTACTTCGCATGGAATAAATGATATGACATTTCATTTATGTGCTGTCTCTGATGTCTTCAAAAATTCAGATTTGTCATCTAAATTTATTTCAAAAACATTACAGATTCAAGGACAGATATACCATAGAGCTGGGTCATTGTTGCCATTCCCAGATGCTGACCATCAGTTTTTGCAAATATATTTCATTGGTAATGAGAACAGCGAATTAAATCAGCGCTGTGCAATTGCTTCAAATACAAGACGAGAAATCTTGAGTGAGCTGCAAAGATTTTTACATCAGCACAATGAATTGGTCAAATTATTCAAGATTGCACTGGATCAGATGCCCACGGATGACCATAAAATAATAATACGTGCCGACAGAACACCACTCGGACATCACGCCAGGCGATTTAATGCACCAACAATCGATGAAGTGGCAATCGTAATAGTTGGTGAACAATTTCGGCCAAGAGATATTGTTTTGTACCGTAGGAATGAGCGACTAAATCGTATTTCTGAACTCCATCGTTGTTATGACGCATTGCAATACCCGATTTTATTCTGGAGAAGAGATGATGGTTATCATATAAATATACCGATGATAAATCCAACGACTGGTAAAAAAAATATGATTTTTGATTAGAAAACAAAAAAAAAAAATAAAAGAATAATTTTTACTATTTTCAGGTGCAGAAACAACGAAAAAAGTTAGCGCGATGAATTTTTATTCGTATCGATTGATAATTCGTGATCAAGAGGACAATTACATTTTGCGATGCAATAAACTTTTCCATCAATACATTGTGGATATGTATGCTAAAATCGAGAGCGAACGATTGAATTTCATCCGTCATAATCAAGACCGATTGAGATCTGAAGAGTACATACATTTACGTGATGCACTATTGAATGATGTGAATGTGAATGACATTGGACGTTTGACGATATTACCATCGTCATATACCGGAAGCCCACGTCATATGCACGAGTATACACAAGATGCCATGTCATATGTTCGTCATTACGGCCGTCCAGATTTATTCATCACATTTACTTGCAACCCAAAATGGGCTGATGTGTATGATTACTTATTTGATGGTCAGGTGCCAACAGATCGACACGATATAACCGCTCGCATATTCCACCAAAAATTGAAAAAGTTGATGGATCTGATTGTCAAGCTCCGTGTATTTGGAGAAGTGCGCTGCTATATGTATACAATTGAATGGCAAAAAAGAGGCTTGCAGCACGCTCACATTTTGATATGGTTGGTACGGAAAATAACACCAGATATGATTGATAGTGTTATATCGGCCGAAATTCCAGATCAAACCATCGATCCACAATTATTCGCAGTTGTCACGAAAAATATGATACACGGTACCTGCGGTGAAATCAATCAAATTTCACCATGTATGATCGACGGCAAATGTTCAAACCGTTTTCCAAGACAATTGATTGCTGAAACAATACACGGTGATGATGGATATCCACAGTATCGTCGACGATCAGCTCAAAATAATGGTAAAACTACTACCGTTAAAATCACATACATTTGCAAGTATGTTAATAAAGGTAGCGATATGGCTGTTTTCGGAGTGGCTGCTGAAAATACAAATGATGAAATTTTGCAGTACCAAATGGGAAGATATATTAGTACTAACGAAGCTATTTGGCGAATTTTTTTGTTCTCAATACATGACAGACACCCTGTTGTTATACATTTAGCAGTCCATCTTGAAAATGGTCAACGTGTTTATTTTACTGATGCAAATGCCGCACAACGAGCAGTTATGTGAAACGGATGAATTCAAGTTATGTGAAACGGATGAATTTGCAAGAACACTATTATATTCGGAAGCACCACGTTATTTCACTTGGAACGCATCAACAAAAAAATTTCAACGCCGCAAACAAGGTACTCCTGTTGATGGCTACCGAGGTGTTTTTTCAACGGATGCTTTAGGCCGCATTTATACAGTTAGTCCAAATAATGTTGAATGTTTTTATTTGCGGTTGTTGTTGGTGAACGTACGTGGGTCATAGTCATTTCAAAATTTAAGAACTGTTGATAGTGAATTGTGTGTAACATATCGTGATGCATGCCAACGGTTGCGTTTGCTTGAAGATGATACGTTTTGGGATGCTACGCTTAATGATGCATCAGTTTCAGCTCACCCAAATCAAATACGTATGTTATTCGCAATAATAATATCAACATGCTATCCATCAAACCCACTTGAATTGTGGAATAAATATAAAGATTTCATGGCTGAAGACATTTTGATTCGACTTCAACATCGTTCGATGGATCCCGAATTGGTAGATACATTAGAAATTTATAATGAGGCTTTGATATTGATTGAAGATATTTGCCTTATTATTGCAAATAAAGCATTAGGACAATTAGGCATGATCGCAACTAATCGTTCAATGCATGATTTATTTCAGCGAGAATTGCAACGCGAACAGCTGTTTGAATGTGATGAATTGCGTGCGTTTATGCAAACACACATTCCACAATTGAATGTTCAGCAAAAGATGCATACGATAGAATTATGCAAGCTGTCATTAACAACACTGGTGGATTATATTTTTTGAACGCTCCTGGTGGCAGTGGAAAAACATTTCTCATTTCATTAATCTTAGCAACAATTAGATCCGAACGAAAAATTGCATTGGCACTTGCTTCTTCAGGTATTGCAGCTACATTATTGGATGGTGGCCGAACTGCACATTCCGCTTTAAAATTGCCATTAAACATGCAAACGGTTGAGATTCCAACGTGTAATATTTCAAGAAATTCTGAAATGGCCAAAGTTTTGCAACAAGCAGCAATTATTTTATGGGATGAATGTCCGATGGCCCATAAAAAATCTTTGGAAGCATTGAATCGAACATTACACGATCTACGTGGAAATCAACAGTTGTTTGAAGGTGCATTAATATTGCTATCTGGTGATTTTCGACAAACGTTGCCCGTCATTCCCAGATCGACTCCATGTGATGAAATTAATGCATGTTTGAAAAGTTCGTTTCTTTGGGGAAATGTACAGAAGTTATCGCTCAACATAAATATGCGTGTGCGTCTTCTAAATGATCCATCAGCACGTGAGTTTTCGAAGCAACTGCTACAGATTGGCGATGGCAAAATTGCAAGTGATTTAAATGGCTTTATCACGTTACCAAACAAGTTTTGCACAATTATACCATCAAAAGAAGAATTAATTGATCGCGTTTTTCCAAACATTGTTCAAAACTATAAAAATCATGATTGGTTAAGAGAACGCGCAATTTTAGCACCAAGAAATGCAAATGTTAATGAAATAAATTTTCAAATTCAACAGAAATTGCCAGGTAACTTGGTATCATACAAATCCATTGATACTGCTACGAATGAAGAAGACGCAGTAAATTATACGGTTGAATTTTTGAATTCTTTGGAACCACCCGGTATGCCACCGCATCTTTTAAATTTGAAAATTGGTTCATCGATCATACTTCTTCGAAATCTCAATTCACCAAAACTCTGCAATGGAACGAGAGTTTCCGTGAAAAAATTAATGCCCTATTTGATCGAAGCAACAATTCTCACTGGCAAAGCAAAAGGAGAAGTTGTACTGATACCACGGATTCCATTAATACCAACAGACATGCCATTTGAATTCAAACGTCTTCAATTTCCCATGCGTTTATCCTTTGCTATAACCGTTAATAAAGCTCAAGGACAAACGCTTCAAGTGTGTGGTGTGAATTTGGAGGAACCATGCTTTTCTCACGGACAATTATACGTCGCATGTTCCAGAATAGGAGCACCAACAAATTTATTTATTCATGCACCACACAATCAAACAAAAAATATTGTATACACTATTGTATTGAATTGACTTTACTTTTTTTTCATTATTTCCAAAAAAAAAAAAAATAAATAAAAGAAACCAATGAATTTGATTCAATGTTAATATTCATGCGCAGCAAAGCACGCCGGGTGTGTTGGCGTGTGTTTGTGACAGCATAACTAAAGAACGGAGGGACGGATTTCGCTGATTCTTTTTTTATTTTGTTCACTGTTGACTCCGAATGGTATGTAGAGATCTTTAAAGAGTAAAGGATCTTTACAGTCTGATGGTTTCAGAAAGAGTCGATCCCCCATCAACTCAATTGGAAAACCACTGAATGCTACACTCTCCCAGCCCCCCCCCCCCCCTAAAGAGTAAATAATTTCATAAATACTTTTGTGGGCAGAACGAAGTCTGTCGGGTCTGCTAGTATTTTATAATTTTAAATTATCTAAAGTTTCCGGTGTTGAAATCGAAGCCCTCAAAGGAAAACGAGCATGTATTAAGGGTCAGATAGCCAGAATCGAAAATTTTGTTTGAACTATTTGTTACAACAACAACATCAATGGAATAAATTTGTAACATGCATAACAACGAAACTCATATTCATTTACATCCGTTAAATGCATATACAGTTTTATTCGTTGTTCCAAAATACTTATGACATATGGACATATCGGTTTACATTTATTTGTACTTTTTTTGTTATATAAAGAAAATGAATATTTTAATAAATGTTAGTTATTACACAAAAGTCAACGTGTCTCTGTCAAGCCCTGACCAACAGCAAGTGAGAAACATTCTACAATCAAATTCATGTTTTGGCCAGTTAACACGGTCAAACGTTGGCCCTTCGAGTAAAAAGAATCACGCTAGGTGAACAGTAATTGCTCTACAACAACAACAACTAGAGAATAATAAATAATGGAAAATTTATTAGTAGAATAAAGTGATCTGGGCGAACAGATACAAAAACTAATCACAAACATAAAAAAAGATCCAGCTGCCAGAAGAACTAAAGCCCTCCTGGAAAAAAGGAAAGAGGAAGTCTTAGATATCTATAATAAATACAAAGAAAACGACAACTTGTCTTATATAGAAGAAAGAAAACACATTAAACGTGCTTGTGACAACATAACGGCGGATATCAACTCTAAACTGGAAACTGCTGCAACAACTCCAACTATAACAGCAGCAGATAACATCGCGCTTGAAAAAACGCCGATAGCAACAACAACAGAGCTATTGGAGCTGGATGATTTGGATATCGAAAAAACTCATCCAGCCATTACAACAACAGCAACAAAACAAACAACTTCAAAGCTGATAATTCCAACAATAAAAAATAACAACGATGATCACCAGAAGCGGCTGCTCAGAAAACAGATAATAAAAATAAATCACTTAGAGAATATAATAACGCAAGCATACGATATCATAAATAAAAAGAAGGAAGCTGAATACCTGAAACAGAAAATTAAGCAGATAAACGCAACGATGGAGAAAATAGATGAGCTGCACGAAGAGATACTTCTAGAAACCTCCAGTGATGACATAGGCAATCAGAAATATTTTAAATACGATCTTTATTTCAACATAAGCAGCCGTGCGGAAGATTGTTGTGCTGCTAAGCTACAACAGGCAGTACATAAGACGATTGAAATTAACCATCAACAACCAAAAAACTACCGGTTAAAAGAAATCGAGATACCAAAGTTTAATGGGAACTATCAGGATTGGATCGGGTTCCATGAACTCTTCTCTAAGTTAGTAGATCAAAACGCCATTCTAACTGATACCCATAAGATCATGTATCTGAAAACAAATTTGGAGAGAGTAGCAAGCAAAATCAACCACCGTTTGCAGCCAAAAGGAGACAACTATGAAAGCGCAATGGAAATACTAGTTAATAAATACTAGTAACCAACCACATAAAGGCTATTTTTGCCCTCCACAATATTCAACAAGAGGCAGCATCTGCAATTAGAATATTGCATGACACCGTCAGAGAAAACCTACATGCAATAAAGAATTTAGGAGTCGACATCGCGACCTGGGGTGCTTGGTTAGTGCCATTTTTAACGAAAAAATTAGATAATGAAACTATGAAATCATATGAGATGTCATTACATAATCCAAAGGAGGTTCAAACCACCAACGTACTTCTCAAATTTTTGGAACAACGATATCAACTACTAGAAAACTTGCGGCTACCAAAACCAACACCTACAAACGATAGCCACCGCCATAAACCGCTTGTTGTCAGTGCAACAATAATAAAAAATCAACCATGTATCTTGTGTTCGGGAAATCATAAATTAGAATGGTGCCACAAATTTAACAAAATGAGTCACATAGAACGAATGCAGCTTATCAATTTGCATGATCTATGCAGAAGGTGCCTAGCCACTTGACACAATTTCCAACAATGTTATAGTCAATTAAGATGTAAAGAATGCCAGGGCAAGCACCACAATCTACTTCATACAAAGCAGCCTAAAATTACAACTTCAAGAAGCATTTCAACCAACAGTGTGATAAAAACGCATGAGACAACACTTTTAGCAACCGCCCTTGTCAAAACAAATAGGTTTGATGGACGGGAAGAGCTCTTAAGAGTGCTGATCGACACCGGTTCACAAACGTCATAAATCTAGTGGGTCGTAAAATCAGTGCAAAGGTCCATGGAATAGGCGGCCAAATTGCTGGCAAAATCAATTGTATTGTAAGTATCAACCTACAACCAAGATATCCATCAACATTTTCAATAGAAATTGAAGCTCTTGTACTAGCCAAAATAAGCAAAAACCTTCCAGAAACACCATTTAAATCTGAAAAATTGAACCATTTAAACGAGCTCCTGCTGGCCGATCCGAATTACAACATACCCGCACCTATTGATATACTTCTGGGTGCAGACTACTACTCGCAGATCATGAAGCCACAGTGCATAAAAGGGAGTAAAATCGAACAAGCCGCACAGCTCACGGAATTCGGATGGGTCATTTTAGGTAGGATATCTACGCCCAACAGAACAACAGAGCTACAATATAACTCACATGTCTCATCAACCGAGATAGATGAACAACTAAAAAAATTTTGGGAATTAGAAGAAATGCAACCTCCACGCACTCTCACAAAACCGGAGCAGGAGTGTGAGGAATTCTTTCGTGAAACACACCGGCGACTGAAAGATGGGCGCTACGAATTACGTATCCCATTCCAGAAAAATCCAGCTACGCATTTGGGAGATCCTAAACGTATGGCAATAGCGAGGTTCTTTCAAGTCGAAAGAAGGTTGTCAAGAGAACCAAACCTCAGAAAAAGTTATATAGAATTTATGCGTGAATATGAACAACTTAATCACATGGAGATACTAAAAGATCAGGAAAGATCAACTGTAGCATATTATCTTCCACATCACGCAGTGATGAAATCAGACAGCACGACTACCAAACTAAGAGTCGTGTTCGATGGGTCAGCAAAAACAACATCCGGTGCATCATTGAATGACTTAATGTTGAATGGTCCAACGTTACAACAGGATCTAGTGTCAATTCTTATGCGATGGAGGAAACATAAATTCGTTATCAAGGCTGACATCGAAATAATTATGATCCGCCAGATCATAATTAATAAAGAAGATCAAAATTATCAACGGCTGCTGTGGAGAGAATCACCGAAAGATGAAATCAAAACATTTTAACTAAAAACAGTAACATATGGGACCACATCAGCAACATATCTAGCCATAAAGTCTTATGTCAATTAGCACATGATGAAATAAAAAACTACCCAATCGCGTCAACAATAATGAAAAGAGATTTCTATGTAGATGGTCTGCTTTCAGGAGCGGATACATTAAAAGAAGCATCAGAAGCCCAATCACAACTCATACAACTGCTAAAGGCAGGAGGTTTTAATCTAAGAAAATGGACAAGTAACAACCAGGAATTGATAACACATCTACCTACAAGCGCTCGAGAAGATGGGCTATGCTCAATAAACATCGATGAAACAATTAAGACGCTCCGTATAACTTGGAATCCAGTTCTCGACATTTTTGGATTTAAAATATCATTGTCCGAAAATATAAAGGAACCAACTAAAAGAAACATATTAGCAGAAGTAGCCAAACTATTCGATCCATTAGGATGGTTTGCACCTATCATCGTCCAAGCAAAATTATTAATGCAGAATCTATGGATAGCTGGTGTCGGATGGGATGAAACTCTAAGTATTGAAATACAACAACAATGGAGTCAATTCAAAGAAAATTTGACTGAAGTTGAAAATATTACCATAAGCAGATGGATAGAACACAGGCAGCATCGAGAAAGTGAACTACATGGATTCAGCGATGCGTCAGAAAATGCATTTGCAGCAGTCGTATACAGAACAACAAATTCCCAAGGCTCTCCGGTCGTTTATCTAATAGCCGCAAAAACCAAAGTCGCTCATATAAAAAACAGGATATCAGTACCAAGGCTAGAATTATGCGGTGCCGTACTATTGGCGAAGTTGTTTAAAACAGTTCAAGATGCCATGAATTTCAAACACACTACTACCTATGCGTGGACGGATTCGATGATAACGCTTGAATGGATAAAAGGCGATCCCAGTAAATACAAAACCTTTGTGGGTAAAAGAATAGCTGAAATTCAGTCACTTATGCAACCAAGTCAATGGCATTATGTAATATCCGACCTAAATCCTGCAGATGTAGCTTCACGTGGAATTAAAGCACGACAATTGCGAAACCATAAACTTTGGTGGGAAGGACCGACTTGGTTAAAGAGCTCAAATTACCCACTAGCATTTGAACCAACTGAAGAAGCAGCCAAAGAAGAACTAAAAACAAATTGCTTATTTATCAACGAACTTCCTCAATCAGAGTTCATAGATTTTTCACGATTTTCATCATCTCTTAAAATCAAAAGAACTATAGCGTACTGCTATAGATTTATTACTATCCTTAAAAACCGAATACAACTAGTTCCTGGAGAGATACCAAGTTTTCTGACAGTAGACGAACTAACCAGATCACACAATATAATCATAAAAGCAATACAAGATTCGGAATTCGCCAAAGACATTAAACTCCTCAAAACAACGAACAAAGCCAAAAGGAGCAGCAAACTTTCATCACTAAAACCATTCATAGACAAAGATGGTTTGTTGAGGGTTGGCGGTAGATTACAAAAATCACACCATCTTGTATTACATGGAGGCGTACAAGCAACTTTAGCACAATTACGTTCAAAATATTGGATTTTGAATGGCAAACGTCTAGTACGCACAACAATCCACAATTGTGTAAAATGTTTTCGATTCAGAAGAGCAGCATCAGAACAGTTAATGGGTGTGCTACCGGAAGCTAGAGTCATTCCATCTGCCCCTTTCTCCAATACGGGCATTGAATACGCGGGTCCATTCGCAATCCGTGTATTCAAGGGAAGGGGAAACAAGTCCTACAAGGGATATATAGCATTATTCATTTGCTTCGCTACTAAAGCAATTCACTTGGAGCTGGTGAGTGATCTAACAACAGTAGCGTTCCTGGCAGCATTCAGAAGATTTACCTCAAGAAGGGGAACGCCTTTGAACATATACAGTGACAACGGTACCAACTTCGTTGGAGCTCGGAACGCACTAAGCAAGGAGTTACAGGTGGCTATACAACTAGCAAACAACAACGCAGCTCAGAAAGAAGCTAACAATGGAACAAACTGGCATTTCATCCCGCCCGGTAGTCCCCATTTCGGAGGCATTTGGGAGTCTGGAGTGAAATCAACGAAAGGCCACTTAAAAAAAGTTATCGGTGAAACAACATTAACCTTCGAGGAGTTCAGCACTGTGCTAGCACAAATTGAAGCATGTTTAAACTCCAGGCCGATTCCTCCTCTGTCGAACGATTTAGATGACTTTGATGCTTTGACACCTGGACATTTCTTAATCGGGAGGCCACTGATATCACCCCTTGACTCAGACAAAACCAACATAAACCCAAAACAGGCATTAGGCCAACAAGCGGAAAGTCGAATTCCGTGGCTTATTTATACCATCTATACCAAAAAATGGATACAAGATACAAGACAAATGTGGGAATTAGAAACTTATGATGTAGAATTTCCAACGTTCGATCAATTTTTAGCTGTCCTAACTAAGCGGATGGATTCTTTGCAAGGCGTTAGAGCAGAAAATGTAAAACGCCAACCCTCTAAGGAGTTTGCTCAGAAATCAAAGTCCATGCACACTGATCAGCAATAGTTTTTGCATTTTGTGAAAAAGGACACAAATTATACGAATGTGCCGAATTTCTAGCATTAGAAATTCAAAAGCGAAGAGATTATGTGAAAGAGCATGCTAGATGTTTAACTGTTTAAGTGATTCAATGGTTTATCAGTGTAAATCAAAACGTAAATGTAGTTTGTGCCAGAAAACTGTAAGACGAAAGTGACGAATTGTGGTTATGCTATCTCGGTAGAAAATGCACTTCTTCCAACAGCACAGATAAAAGTTGAAAGTCAAAACGGCGATTGGCAATATTGCAGAGCTTTGCTAGATTCCGGATTCCAAACATCCTTTGTTACGGAGGAGTGTTTCCAGCGACTCGGGCTTAAGAAGACTAATGGCCGAATATGGATTCAAAGGATCACAGGGGTGCTTAAAAAAGTTGCAATGATTCAAATCTCGATTTAGTGAAGATACATACGAAACAATTGCGAAGGTACTCATAGTTCCAAAAATATCGTTATATCAACCCACAGTCAAAGGACTGAATCGATTACGACAGTTAAACAACTTACGGATAGCAGATCCTAATTATTCTTTGGAAGGCAAAATTGATGTTCTTCTTGGTAGCAACATGTTCTTCGGCTTAATTTGCAGTGGTAAAAGGTATATTCCGAAGACAAATTTAGTAGCTCATAACTCGAACTTAGGATGAATGGTTGCGGGAACGCCAATTCATGATGAAGTTGGCACTGAAAACGTTCCAATAAATCTTCATCTGGATGTTGATCTTACTTTTATGAAATTTTGGGAGGTTGAAGAGATTAAAGATGTCGTACATTACAGCGAGGAAGAAAGTTTTTGTCTTGAACTCTTCCAGAATACTATTTGCAGAGCGGAAAACGGTAGATATATAGTCAGTCTACCTTTTAAAAATGGTCTACAGAAATTGAGCATGTCCAAAATAATGGCTATAAAACGATTGTCTAATTTGGAAAAGCGGCTCTTTCGTGATATTAAATTTAAACGAAGATATAGCGAGTTCTTGGACGAATATTTGAGCTGGGACATATGAAATTAGCCAACGACTGTGAAGCAGAACAATATTTAAGGAGAACCGTTCAACTACCAAGCTCCAGGTTGTCTTTGATGGCTCGGCAAAGACAACGAATGGAAATTCTTTGAACGACCAATTGACAGTGAGACCAGTCGTACAATCCACTTTGGTGGACTTATTACTTCGATTTCAGACTCCCAAAATCGTCTTCACAGCCGACATTGAGAAGATGTTTCGGCATATTTGGGTCGACATAAAGGACACAGAATTTCAAAAAATTCTTTGTAGAAAGGAACCTGAAGAAGAACTGCATATCTACAGGCTGTTAACGATTACTTATGGTGCGGAAATCCGCTCCTTTTTAGCGACGCAAACTTTAAATCAACTTGCGTCAGACTACCAAGGCGAATTTCTCGAAACTGCCGAAGTGCTTATAAACGAGACGTTTACGTCGATGTCCTCATGTCGGGCACAAATAATGTCGAGGATGCTAAAAGGAATGTTCAAGATCTAATTTTTCTGTTGGAGAAAAGAAGATTCAACTTTCGCAAGTGGGCATCAAATAGTTATCCCTGAAGCCAACAAAGAAATCACACTCATGAATTGAGGATGAAAACCAAGCCCTTTCCGTACTCGGAATGAGGTACTCTCCCACAAATGGCATCTTTCAGCTAAAGGTGAATTTAGTTAGTCAGAAGTTTACCAAACGTAGCATGCTATCAGAAGCAGCTAGACTATTTGACCCAACTGGATGGTTATCGCTATCTACAGTTAAAATAAAGATATTATTCCAGAAACTTAAGTTGATAGGAATTGGTAAGGATGAACAATTACCAAATACAATTTCCCAAAACTACTCAGCAATAAGAAATAACTTAATAGATTGGAAGACATTCGCGTTAATGGTTGTACACCGTGGGTCACAATCTGGAGCTACACGGATTTGCAGACGCCTCAGAGTTGGCTTACGCAGCTATTAGCATTATAAAACTATCAGCATTCCATGGTTGGAGCTTTGTGCCGCAGTGTTATTAACCAAGCTAGTGATATCAATGTTGAAGACATTCAAGGATCAACTACTTGTCAGAAAAAACTCAATTCAGAATTTCCGGAGACGGCACTAAAAGAAGAGAAGAAGAATTCGATTATATTGTTGAACGTACAAGACCACGATTTGCTATCTGGTCTTATTGAACGATGTTCAAAATTTTCGAAATTGATATTCGTACTTGTTCGAATTATCATATTATTTCGGAAAAAATCAGCAAGCAGTGCAGATGCGAGATTAGAATTCTCACAACAAAACAACGAAGCAAAACGTGACTCATTCGATTTGATCATTCAAAAAGTGCAGTTAACCAATTTTGCAGCTGAGATGAATGCGCTCTATAATAACAAACCAATAAGTCGAGATTCAAAATTAACATCCTATTTTCCATTTATAGATAGAGTTGGTATTTTACGAGTTGGTGGAAGGTTGTTTAATGCAGAGGTTCCGTATTACATAAAACATCCAGTTATATTACCATCAAATCATCAAATGACCACTATGACATATAGTGACCTCTCTATCCTGAGAGGTAAAACTGAAATTCGACGAGTGATTAGGCAATGTATCAAGTGCACCCGTTTAAAGGCGCAACTGCAGCAGCAGCTCATGGGTCAGCTACCCCGGTCCAGAGTGTCATACCATCGACCATTTTTCACCATAGGAGTGGATTATGCTGGGCCACTATATATCATGACATCACGTTTGCGAGGTGCTAAAACTATAAAAGCTTACCTGGTAAAACTATAAAAGCTTACCTATAAAAGCTTACCTGCTAAAACTATAAAAGCTTACCACTTTTCATTTGTATCTGGATATGCTGCCAGTTACGCTAATACCAGAACCTAATTTATTGGGCCAGAAGGAAGGTCGGTTGTCACGCTGGCAGCATATTTAGCAGATGTTACAAAATATATCGAGTATCTGGTCACGTTGCAACAACGAAATAAATGGAAAGTT
Organism: Tipula confusa; assembly: GCA_963556175.1. NCBI lineage: Eukaryota > Metazoa > Arthropoda > Insecta > Diptera > Tipulidae > Tipula > Tipula confusa. The sequence goes on from OY744477.1 coordinate 117,871,756, forward strand.
ACCTCTTCAAATCCAATTACTCTCCAGACCTTGTGGTGGTGATGGATAAGGATGTTCCATTAACCAAGTGATTAATGGAACGCATTGCCCAAACAATTCAAGGACAGGATGAATTAGTCCTAGTAGTCGTCATTAAGACCAAATTCGGTGAAATCAAGCGAACCATATCAAAAATTTGCATACTACCTTGTGGCTCCATTGAGCCAAGGGGCGTGGGATGTTCCGGATCATAGTTAAGGAATTGAAATTTGCATTATATAATTTTATATACTATTGTTTGTTGTACACATTTACATCAGTTGAAAGTTGATAAATGCTGTTTGTGTGATCAATTAGAAGCGAACTGCATTACCGATTATTTATACTTCCATCTACAATTAATGTAGATTATTACAATTGAAGTAGCTTAATTATTTGTTCACCATTTTGTAAATTTAATATCGCTATAGATCATGACTCGACTTAAATTATCTTCTCGTGCACTTTGATGTCAACAATCGAGCGGCACACAACAATAAAAGTTAACAAATTATAAGTAAAATAAACGGTTTTGACGTGTTGAAGAGTTACAAATTGTTTTAGTCATCTATATTTTAATTGAGAGTCCATTTTATACAATGTTCTCCACCAGAAAAATAAATATCAAATTTTGTAGAATGCATAACCGCTTTTGTTACTGCTGATGGACTTATAAGTTTCTGAGGATACCATTTGGGTAGACCAATCCCCAGCTAAACATAAAACTGATTGTTTAACCATAAGTAAAAATTAATTAGGTGATGTAATTTAATTAAACGATTATCAACTTCATTTAATCAATTTTTTTTTAAATCTAATTTATATTAATTTTAAAGTTTTGTGTCAATTAAAGTGTATATAAATTAGATTTTCAACAATTATATAACGTATTGGTCATAAAACGGTTAATCCAATTGATTTTTAATGCAAGGGTCAAATACACGAAAAATGAAAGAAAAAATCGAAGTTAGTGTAGCTTTTTGGACAAATTAGTGAATGTATTTACCTTAATAAATCACGGTTGGTTTTCCAAATTTTCCAAATTTTTTAGAATTACGCATTTTCACTAAATTATAAAATGAAAATGTAGCTTTTCGTAATTATTAGCCGACGAAACTATGACTATAACACATCAAAATGCGTAGGATAAAAATCTGAATTTAATCACGGTGGCTTTTTTGAAATTTTCAAGTATTAATCGAAATAATTGCAAAAAGTAATTAAATCAATAGAATAATTAATTTGACAATTGTGTCTGTGCTAATTTTTAGCCAATATTTCCATAATACTTTTATGATTTAGTTCTTTAAACTATTAATAGATGTCAGTTTAAATTATAAACCATAATCATCCCAATATGCACATAATTCGAATTTATTCACCGTTAATTTTTTTTGTTTTTCTTGACTCTTATTGTTTTACTTTTTTTAAATTACATATAAACGATATGCATTTAAATAAGTTCGCATTCATTTCCCGTTAAATGTTCTATTGTTTTACTCTTCTAACTCACACTGTTTATAATAGTATTGTTGTAGATAGATATGTGGATTTTCGTAATATTTTTCGAGATTTTAGAATTTTGAAATTGTATATTATTCAACGAGCATATAATGATAGCTGTTATTCACGAAAATGAAGTTTATCGGTAATTCATCTGAGTGAATAACAGCCATTATATGCGAGTAGAATACTATATTTTGTCCACGATATTTTATTTCTGGTAGTGTTGAACAAATATCAATATCCATTTTTATTTTTTTTTAAGTATTTTGCTCTCTGTTAATATGTATTTCAATTTAATTTTAATGAAAATGACATGTTGCTATTGTCATTGACTGCTAGACTAATAGTTTAGAAAAGACTACTAGATAAAATTTCAATATTGAATAACAGTGATTAATGTCACTGCTAGCAATGAATATTGGATATCATTATAATTGAAGAAAGAAAAGTATAATGAGTATACGATAGTCGTGGACAAAATAATTTGTTTTGAAAGAGTACAACGATAAGAAATGATTATAAGAAAAAACTTTTGAAGACTTTTTTTTATTAAATTGAAAATTGTGTTTGGTTCAGTGATTTATTACATTTTAACTTTTTATTGTATTGAAATATTTTTATAGTCAATTAAATTTGTAATATGGTATGGAGAAACCAAAATTGTGCTCTAAAAAAATAAAGCAAAAAAATCGGCAAGCAATACGATCTGGTAAGTACAGTTAGTACTGTCTGATTTATATGGAAATTATTTTTAGGATGTATATAATTTGTTTTTCGTAGCTATAAAATAAATACAAATATTTTGTTATATTTACAGAGGACGTTTTCCAAAGAAAACGGTTGATTTGGAAACGCTAAATATCACTGAAGCAGACGAAAACAATAATGAACTTATTAAAACTGATCATCAAAATAACAATTCTAATGATTTATCAAATGTTCATCAAAACAACCAATTTATAATTGAATCTCAAACCAAAGAAAATGATTTTCAAGATGATAACTTTAAATCACTAAATGGCAACCGCATTTTAAACATGAATTACTTTTTAAATCAACTAGTAGAAATTAGCGGCCACAATAAGGCTTTCGGATGCTCTTTAAAAAATTTGCAATTAATAAATGAACATAGAATTGGACTAAATTCCACCTTTTTTTAAAATGCAACATGTGCAATTTAATCCAAAAAATTTCATCTCAAGTTTCAACTGAACAGAAAGCAGGCCTAAATTCCATAAACTACCAAAGTGTTTTATTAGGTATTTCAACAGGAATCGGATACCGACAAATAGAGGATTTTTTTTTGTGTTATTGACATACCATATTTGGCACCAAATACTTTTAATAAACTACAAAAAGAACTTGACATTCAAAGATGGTGCAATGAAGAAATGTATAAAGGTGCCATCACTTTCTGGTGTTGGAAAAATTATTGCACAATCTACGAAAAAAGTCAAAAGGAGTGCTGTTCGCAATAAATTGTGCATTGTTTGTCGAAGAGCAGAACAAAAAAAACTATAGCTGAAGATCATGAGTGCAATTCATACTATACTGGCACACATTTTAGAGGCTAAACCATAAGCAAATACGCATATAGAAAAAATTGAATGCCGTAATCATTTACTTCGCAACTTACGTTTTAAAAGGAAACTTTTAAAAATTTCGCATTCCGCAAAAGTAGAGAAGCTTGCGCTTGATATTGGAAATATCCCTTTCCATGTTTTTTAAGATCATATTTTTGTGAACGGCAATCTTTAGAAATTCCTGAAATGTATTTTAAATTTATGGAAAGTAAATTATTCAATTTCACGCTAGAAGTCTAGTATAAGATGTCGACTGTAGAAGTTTATAATGCAATTGTTGCAAAAACAGTTGGTGGAAAGAGAATTAATTTTTTCATCACGTTCAAGGCATCAAAACTATAAAAGCTTACCTGGCACTTTTCATTGGTATGGCCACAAAGGCAGTACATCTGGGTTTGATGGGTGATATGACCACTGAGGCATTTTTGGGATACATTTCGTCCCACAACATTGAGTGGCATTTCATTCCGCCAGGTGCTCCCAATTTTGGAGGTTTATAGGAAACGGGCATTAAGTCTACCAAATACCACCTCAAACGCGTACCAGGCGAAACGCTGCTTACCTTTGAAGAGATGACAACGTTGCTTACACAGATTGAATCCATACTCAAATCTCGGCTTCTGATCGAGATTTTTTCGAAAGATATGGATCCGCTAACACCTGGTCATTTCCGAATTGGTCATCCAGTTACGATAATACCAGAACCAAACTTATTGGACCAGAAGAAATCAAAAATTTGCATAATACCTTGTAGCCCCATAGAGCCAAGGGGCGCGGGATGTTCCGGATCATAGTTAAGGAATAGAAGCGAACTGCATTACCGATTATTTATACTGCCATCTACAATTAATGTAGATTATTACAAATGAAGTAGCTTAATTATTTGTTCACCATTTTACAAATTTAATATTGCTATAGATCATGACGACTTAAATTGTCTTCTCGTGCACTTTTATGTCAACAATCGATCGGCACACAACAATAAAAGTTAAAAATGTATAAGTAAAATAACAGGTTCTGACGTGTTGAAGAGTTACAAATTGTTTTAGTCGTCTATATTTTAATTGAGAGTCCATTTCATACAATGTTCTCCACCAGAAAAATAAATATCATATTTTGTAGAGTGCATAACCGCTTTTGTTATTGCTAATGGACTTATAAGTTTCTGAGGATACCATTTGGGTAGACCAATCCCCAGCTATTTTCCAGAAAATTATGAATTGAATAGTCGACGAGGCTAATGGGGAAATAGTGATATATCTAGATTATATGGGAAATTTATAGCGGTTGTTAGATATTATAAAGTGCCAAGGTCTGTTTCTTAACCTAGAACATAGTTATTTCTTTAAACACATGAAGTGTCAGGATCGCGAGTTACACCGGGAAGATCAAAAACAAATACCGATGTAAATTTTCCTCTGTCGAAGAACAGAACTCAGATACGACTACAGTTTATGGGAATGTGCGGGATTCTTTCGATTCTTTAATATTGTTTCAACACTTTAGAAGTGGTACCGCATTTATACTTTAAATTAGGGGATTGCAAAACGTTAGCAATATAAAACTCTAATTTAGAACATGAAGGTTTAGGTGGAATTTTGTTGCAAGTTAATCAGTATACAAAAAGTTGACCTGTGACCTATTTAAACAGACAGACCACCCAATATGAACAAAAATATCTTTCATAGGAATTGGAAGCCTTGGCCATCGTCGCGATGATAACCGATTGTGCTTCATTACAAACTTGTTCAACAAAAAAAATGTAATACCAAGAATTTCAATATGGTGGCTAAAATTTAGCAGAATACGATTTTGTTATGGAATATCGACCAGGAGTACAAATACAGCATGCGGTGGTGCTGAGTCGGAATACAAACGGTGCGGAAAAACTGATTCATCCGGCCAGTTTACTTATGTTTTTAAGACTGACGCATGACGTATAAATGAGTCATTCCTAGAATAATCAAATGGAGATTCGCCTAACTAAATCACGACTATATGGGATATGTGGAGTTTAGAAGGCATTAAAGATGCTTCAGAGAAATTTTTCTAAGTAACTCGCTCCACAAATTCTGTTCTTGAAAAAAATAAAAGATATTGGAGGCGTTTTTTATGCATTAGAGTTGTAATAAATCTAAGAGGTTTCGGGGCTTATTTTTTATGTGCGAAGAAATTTGTAATAACTATACTTAAATAAATAAAATTACATAAATAAAATTTAAATAAAGAAAAAATTGTGTATAAGTTATAAGGTTGTGTTTTAAATCACCAAAGGAATTAATAGGTTCTGTTTGTGTGTAACGCAGTTACCATTAACCCAAAAAGATAACGCACCAACAAGTGAATGGGAGGGCGGGATACGCAAAATCCCTCGCTTCATAAAATACTTCCCAAACATCCTTGAAAAACATTTTTTTTTAATTTAAACATAAAATTAACATAATTCAAATATAACATCCTGATCTATCATTTCCTTCATCTTGTACTCTTTCAGTTTCATCTAATTCACAAATTGATCCTTGAAGTTGTTGTTTTAACATTGTGCTTCTCAAGTGGGATGAGTTTCTGGGATATAACCTCTCATTTTCACTTTTTACTATAAACGAGCGTGGCTCTTTTTCTTGCAACCTCTACTGGAAACCTTTGTCTATTACTATTATTTTGCACCAGCTGTTCGATCATGTTAATACTTAGTAATAATAATTTACAAATTTTGACTTCAAAATCTTATTAATAATTCTATCCCTAAGTTTCGGCCCATCGAATTTTTTCTGTGGGAGTATTCTATTGCTGATACTGTGGTGCTGCTCGATATTCAAACAAACGTTCTTATATTTCCATCACATTGGTTCTTACAAATAAATTTCCAATAATAATACTAGAAATTTATACCGCTTTTTCCTTTTTCAATTGAAATCCCTTAACTTTGGTTTTGGACATTGGTATAAGTATTCATAAATGGTAACTTAGAGGCTTAAGTCGAAACAAGCGTTGTGAGTAATAGTCAATCACGCTGAATTATTGCGAATGTTTTGGGAGTTGGAGGAAATGACAAACCGTGAACCATATACGAGCGAAGAAATTAAATGCGAATCACATTTCCTATTCACACACAAGCGTAATAAAGAAGGAAGATGTGTGGTAAAAATACCATTTAAAGAATCAACACTCACGGTAGGTGATGCGGGAATATCTTGAATTCGGACACATGCGAGAAATAAAACATAGATTAGAGAATAGAAAACCTAACTCTTGTTTTTATCTACCTTATCACTGTGTAGTAAAGGAAACTAGCCAGACAACAAAGGTTCGTGTAGTTTTTGATGGGTCAAGTAAGTCAAGCAATTCACAATTCAACCCTCACTCTGGTCGACTTTGCTAAGATGGTGGCTGAAGAAGACCAACATTTCCAAAGAGTGGTGTGGCACGAAGACGATGCAGTATCAGTGTTCTCCGGCAAACAACTTTTTATATGAATAAAGAGCTTCCAGATGCAACTCAATTAATCAAACCCGATTTTTATGTTGATGTTTCCTTACAGGCGCGGACTCAGTTGAAAAAGCCATAGACCTAAAACAAAAGCTAGAATATATTATTGGTAAATCGAACTTCAAATTAAGTCAAATTCTAAGGAATCAACAGACAAATTGGAAGCAAGTGAAAACATTCTGGATATTCAAGAAGCCAAAACCAATTCAAACATTCTAGGCTTAAAATGGAACTCAACTATATCGGTGAGGATAGAGATATACAGGTGAGGATGGATCTTTCTGCGCCAGTTTAGTAGCGTCCAAAATTAAGTTGCACCAATGAAACAGGTAAGTCTTTCTAGATTGGAGTTATGTGGAGCTCACCTTCTTGCCAAATTAATACAAGCTGTAAATAACCCAATAAAATCTATTACCAAATTATATGCTTGGGCTGATTTGGTGATAATTCTGGCTTGGTTTTTTCGACCACCCTGTTAAATTAAAAACCTTTATTGGCAACCGAACATCATGAAATATTGAATTTACTACCCAGAAAGCATTGAAACCACGTCAAATCGGAGGAAATCCCTGCTGATCACGAGTGGAAACGGAAGATGGATTACTGACTAATAAGCCAAACCTCGAAAGGCGAAATAAGAACATATCGGGGACTCAACTGTTTCATTGTCAAAGCTCAGAGCATATATATATTTTAACTATTTATAAGGACATCTTCTTTCAGCAAACTAATAAGAGTTGTTAGTTTTTCAATCATTTTATAGCCAATGCTAAAGTTAAAAAAATTTAAAAAAATATTCACCGCTTACAGTTCAGGAATTAGAGAATTTAACCAAGCAGGTGATCAAAACAACTAAGACAAAAGAAAGCAATAAATACAAAAGGTAAGCTTCTTCCACTCACACCGTTTATAGACGAAAATAATTTACTTAGAGTTGGTGGAAGATTAAAAACTTCATTGGGTTAATGATTCAAAATACCCAATCATTCTACCCAAATCCCACATCTAATGAGTAGAATGATTGTTTCCCATGTCCATAATAAATATTTACATTCTGGCCCGCTAGAGCACTCGTGCGAGGAGAACTGCGGAAAAACGTGAAATGCTTCCAACAAAGAGCCGCGAATGCAAAACAGCTTATGGGAAACCTTAGAACAACACCGGTGAGGCCGTTTACAATATGTGGGATAGATTATGCTGAACCGATAACTTTAGCCAACAGACGAGGGTGAGGTACTAAAATGACGAAAGAGTTATCTCGCCGTGTTTGTTTGTATGGTTACAAAGGCCATTCATTTGGAAGCTGTAACAGATCTAACCACCGATGCATTTATAGCAGCACTTAAGCGATTTCAACTAAAAGAGGAACTTCAAACGAAATATTCAGTGACAATGACATAAATTTTATGGGAGCAAGACGGCAACTAAAAGATGTATACAAAATGTTATGATCACAAACATTTGGTAATATTATTACAGATTATTTGGCACAAAACGCGTTACAATGACATATCATACCGACATCAGCCCCCCATTTTGAGGGCCTTTGGGAACATTAGTATATATTATGGTTGAGTTGCGATCAAAAGCAATGTCTAAACGCAACTTAAATATAAATCTATGTAAACGTAAGATACGTATAGGAATTAAGAGAGGGATGTCAAGAAGACTTTTTATTATGAACATGACGAGAAGTCAGTCATGTGATAATGGAGTGGAAATAAAGAATTATAACGTGACCATATTAAGAGTTTTATTATTTGTGGTTAACCAATATAATACAGGAAGCGAGTGTGAAATCTGTTAAGTGGCATTTGAATGAAGCTACACACAATTGCAATTTAACATTCGAGAAAATGTCGACGTCGAAGCTATCTTAAATTCAAGACTATTTTGCGTTTTATCAGAGGAAGACACTACAGTTGAACCACCTACATTTTTTAATAGGATCAACAATCGCAACTTACCCACAGTATCGATCAAATAAACTGTACTAAGAAGAGGATTATTTAATGAAATTTTCTAATTACCATGTATCGACAACTTGCTTTTTTGCCCCAGTTGATTCTTATGAAATTCTTTCAATCATTAATGACTTAAAAAGAAAAAATTCATGCGGTTATGATGGTATCTCAAATAAAACTTTAAAATTAACTGCTACTCATATTGTTTCGCCGATTGTATATATTTGTAATCTGAGTTTGTCAAAAGGAATTTCCCGACACAGTTGAAAAAAGCCATACTCGAGAAAATGATTAAGAAAAGAATATGAATGATTTCTTGAACAAAACTGGTTTTATTAGCTATGCACATTGCATAGCTCCATGTCACCCTGTATCACGATGACATGGAAGATGGATGGCCCAAGAGTTCTGCACACCAATAGGGGGGGGGGGGGTCATAGTTGGGTTTATCAATATCACTGACCGTAATCTTTTGAGAAATAATCCCTTTTGTATCCTACCCCTGTTGGGATTCGAACTGAGCCACTCGCTCGGTGTAGTTGATTTTACTCGTAAAGAATACTGTCGCCTATTCTATCTCTTTACTATCCCAAACGACAAAAATTGTAACCTCGCAATAATGTTTTGGAATAATGTTTTTAAAATAAGTCCTGCAAACTGTTCTATTTTTACAGTTAAACTCCAACAATTAACTTACTTTTAACGGTCATTAATTAAAAAATAATGTTATACAATATTGTGCATTATTAAATTTTTTATTATTTCAGCTATTTTTTGGGTTTGTACTATGTACCATTTAGACGTTATTTTTATTTTTCTGAACACCTTAAAATTGGTTATTCCTACTCCGTTTACAGAGTTTTGGAAAAAAAAATTCCAAAAATAATGCTAAGCAATTTATAATGCTTTTGCCTTTTTCAAACCATTTTGCACTACAACTTTATTCCTTTTAAATAATTTGACATATTTCTGGACTGACCACTAGCCAACCCAAATGGTAATTTTTTATAACAATAACGGCCCCTTAGTGTAATAGATGTGCAAAATTGTAAACTCTTTCATTAACACAAATTGATGAAACCCATCAAATTCTCAGCATAGAAAATAATAAAATGAGTCAAAGTTTACTTAAGATCTTCCAAAAGAGCAGGAAAAGAAAACAAAGACCTTAATGTGTCTATATGAAATGGAAGACAAAATTAAATTCTTGAGCGAGAAGATCTCAAAGAATATGTAAAAATGAAATGATCCAGAAGTTCCGGAAAATTTCGTTCATACTACGGCTGAAAAAAAATTGAAAACAAACTTCACACCAATATATCTACGGCAATCCAACCATTGTAGATCGCTATAACTTATACTAATGACAGAAGAACTTATCAAAAGAAGTTATTCGAAAGGTTAAGGTTCGAATTAAACGAAATCCTCGTCGCAGTGGTAAAAAATTGACTGCTGAGCTGAACATATCCCGATAAAACATACAATTCTGGAAAATGAACTTGGAATAAAGTCATTAAAATTTCAATCGGCTCATGATCGTACTTTTGAACATATAAAATAAAGTGGGGAGACTTTGATTGATTAATTGATTAAAGTGTACGGCCAAAGGCGAACCAGAAACTCCCGGAATGCCAGGCATCACCGTACTCTCGTGTTACATATAACAAAACCAAAGGAGTGGAAGGAATATTAGTTCGATCGAATTCACCGTTTTATACCAAATACATAAAGTACTTGCATGAAAATCTTATTTATATTCACTTTACTCGACTCAAAATCACCGAATTATAAACAAAATTTTACTAAAATATTTAAACGTTCAAATTCGATGGAATTCACCGATTCATTGCAGACTGGCATTAACAAAGTGATTATATTGAAAAATCTAATAGGGTAGAATTTAATTCACAATAATTCCAAGTCGGTTTTTACGTAAAATAAAAGATCAAATTATGTTCCATCAAAAGTAAATGCAGCGTTCTTATTAATAGGCCCTCTCCTCTCAGATTGCTTGAGCATTTCGATTGATATTTAATGGAAAGATCAAATATATTCAATTGCAAAAAAAGCAAGTCAGTATTTTAATACGATTCTGTAATTTTAAGATTTTGTACTTTTATGAAGTCCTTAAAGTATAAAGCTTATGTTATGAATCGTTCTTTTTTCCTTAAGTTACCGCTCTGTGGAATCGTGAAATCAAACAGATTTGCTGGTCTTTCTCATAATATTTAATTTACTACATATACGTGATAACTGTAGTAACTATAAATTGAAAAACGATTTAATGGACCAACGATATAGTCTTGACCTTGAAGAACAAATTTTCAATAGAGACCTGGATTAACAGTAACTTGCCTCTGCATTTTAACGAGAATTTTATATCTAGAAGTTTCATAATGGTGGGTTCCATTTGATGTACAAAAACAATAATTAGATTTACAAAAACTTTTTTCACCAATTCTAATTTGTCTTCTTCACTGGTAAAGGTCTGCAATATTTTAACTCCCCTTTTATAAACCTATATACAAATTTTTGTCATCAATTTGAATTTTTTATTTTTGTGATTAGGGTTTAACGATGCTCATACGATAATAATTGCTTTGCAAATTCAATAATTTGATTTAGATAATTTAAATCCAATTTTAAATTTTTCACTCATCTCACTGATTTAAGGAAAACTAAGAAAAAATCTAAACTTAATTAAAAAAAATTGATTTTCAAGACATGAGGGATGAATAAATTAGCGTTCTTTAGAATATCATTTGGGATTATGGTGATAGGTAAACAACCTTTTCGTAAATAAAATGGTTAATTTTAATGACGGATGTTAAGTGCAATTTTTGGTTTAGTGCGCCACTCTGCACAAATTGTTATTGTTAACTATGAATTTCCCAACTTATACTCTAAGTCACTATCTGATCTGAAGATTGTGAACTTAAGACTTTTTAGTCGAATTCGTGAATCATTTGATTATCAGAAGGACACTACCATCACTTATAGTGTGCTTTTCCATAACTCCCTTAGCTTACTCTTTAATTCCATTTAAATCCCTAACGTCCTCTTGCCCTTCTCGATCTATCTCTAGTACTATATCTCACCCTTTTCTGGATTACCCCGAATAATAACTTGGCCGGTATCTCATTCACTGATTTATTTAAGGTATTATTCATTAAATACTCTACATAATTACCCTATCCCATTCCTCTCCTTTCTCATTTACCATTTTAGTTATCATTGGTACCACTACCCTTTTGCTGTTCTCACATGTACAATGCTATACTCTTGCATAAACCTCTCAAACTTCCGCGAAGTATACGCTGTTCCCCTATCAATTATTATCAAAATAATTTTTTAAGTGCTTACTCACCTCATCACTGTTTGTCGTTTTCGTTGGATACATCCAATTATGTATTTGGCAAAAGCGTCTACTACCACTACATGTACGTTTTTTCCTTTGGTCGTATCCAACGGTCCTATAAATGGTCTATGTGAATCGTTTGAAATGGTCCCTTATCCTTGTCTACACTTTGCAACAACACCTCCTTTCTAATCGGCTTAAGATTGTAAGCTACACAAACCATACACTCCTCGATGTGAGCCTTTAACCTCTCGCTCATTTTAGAAAAGTAAAACTGCCTTCTGATTAGTTCACATACTTCTTCGACCCCCAAATGTCACATCATGGTATTTCCAGATGACTGATTCTATCATTCGCTCCGGTACCACTAACTGCAATCTCTCCTTATCCTTCCTATAAACAATGCCTTCTCTTAACTCATATCCCTTTAACCTTCCATCACCTATCCTTAACTTTAAACTCATTATATCCTCATCTTCTCTAAGAACAAATCCTTCTCATTCATTTCCAAATGGTACACTTTCATTCCACTTATAGAATCTACATGTCTCATACGATCACCTTTACGATGTACTACCGCAAACAAGTCTCCAGCTCGAAACTATGTAGCCTGGTCTCAGCATTGGTTGTCTTTCGACTAAAATACAATATATGCTAAAATTCTCTATCCTCCTTCTGCCTGTGCACCACCTTGTACCATGATGTTGATGAATCCGTATGCAAGCTTCCTGAAATAACACGTCATTCCTATAAATCTTTGTAACGATTTACTATCGATTGGAATTGGATAAGTTTTTATTGTTCCGACATGTCCTTCACTCAACGTAATCTGTGACCCCTTCACATTTTATTGCAACTTGATACTATTACTTGCTAATACACTAAACAGTTCCTTAAATATAAACGAATGATCTTCTATACCCTCTGTGGCTCTTAAAACTGTCCGTATAAACTCCTTTAACACTATCTGTATATATTTTACAAAATGCGCGGGCGCATTTGTGTTGGGTGTATGCATTAAAAAGCGGAATTTTTTTATGAATTTTGAGCCTTTATTGTGAAAAAATGTTACAAGATTTTTTATTCAAAGTATTGCTCATCGCTAACTCACTACTTTTTCCCATCTTTCTGGCAATTTATGGATTCCATCCCAGAAAAAGTGCACCGCTTGGCAGCCAAAAACGAGTATTATCGTGGTGGAAAATGATTGACTCGTGTCTGGTTGCATACGTTGGCCGCTCTGCCTGGATTTTCTGCTTCAATCGGATCAATTCTTGACGATAGAGTTGGGCATTGATGGTTTGGCTACTTGGCAACATCTCATAGTGGATCACACCTAGCTGGTCCCCCCAAATGCACAACATGGCCTTGACTCCGTGAATATTCGGCTTTGGTGTCGATGGGCTGGCCTCGCCTTTCCTGACACACGCTTTTTTGCGCTTGGGATTATCGTAATGAATCCAGATTTCCTCGCCAGTGACAATACGATGCAAAAACGACATCTTTTTGTGGCGCTCGAGCAGCACTTCGGACATGCAAAATCGTCTTTCTACGTCTCTTGGCTTCAACTCGTATGGCACCCAATTTCCCATCTTTTGGATGAATCCCTAGGCTTTCAAACGTCTGGAAATTGTTGTTTGATCAACTCCCAATGATTCTGCAAGTTCTTCTTGTGTTTGACATGAATCTTGATCGAGTAATGCCTCCAATTCTTCATCCTCAAACTTTTTCGGCTGACCAGGACGCTCTTTGTCCTTGATGACAAAATCACCACTTTTCCACACGAGACTAAGCCACTCAAAGCACTGTGTTTTTGCAAGAGCATACTCACCATACAAATCCACGAGCAAACGATGACTTTCAGCTGCAGTTTTGTTTGCGGAAAAGTGACTCAACAGAACTTCCCGCAAATGCTGTTTTTTTTTCGCAAATTTGATCAATTTTTCATCGTTCAAATCGGTTGGATGTGCACAATCAAAACAAAGACTTTTAGCTGATTTTGAGAGGTATTTAATAGGGCTTTTAAATGGCATATATGTCCATGATGTACTATGCATAAACAAGTAATGACATCTAGAATCAAATTCCGGTTTTTAATGCATACTCCTTATATTTATAGCCAAACGGCAATTTGTTATATTCAAACTGCCCCTCTTCAGTCACAAAAAACGTATATCTTTTCGATGACTCCATCACATCAACATGATAGAATCCATTCCTTAGGTCTATACATGTAAAATACCTTTTACCACTTAACCTGACCAAAACGTCTTCAATCACCGGCATGGGATAACATATCCTCTCTACCACCCTATTAAGTTGTCTGTAATCGATACACATTCTAATCGACCCGTTTTTATTTTTCACTAACACCACCCTACTGGTATATGGCGACTCACTTGTCCTTATAACCTCGGTCCTTTACAACTCGTCCGTTATTTTTCTCAATTCGACCCTCTCCCAGTGGCTGAACCTTTTCGGATTAGTTCTTATTACCTTATTTTCTTTTAATTTAATCTCCGCCCCTTTTCTTTCCCGTTCCGATAGTTCCTTTCATAAAGACCTAATACTCTATCTTTCTTACGCACTGTTTCTTCCGAATCCCTGATGTCAATTTCTACACCGCTTTCCAATTACATCAATGAATCCCCGCCTACATATACCTGATTCATGTGGTCTAGATCATGAGTACCGACCCGAATGACCTTCACCGTTGATATGCTATTCATATTCAAAAAATCTCTTCCCAAGATGACGTCAATATTCATTGTCTCATCTACAACTATCAATTCGATCTTATATATATTTCCTCCCGATATAACATTAGTTATAAATCTACCTACTATTTTTAAAATACTATCATTTATCCCTGTCACCTTTAACAATTTATTTTGAACTAAACTGTATCTGCTTTGCTTAACTATCTTCTCCTTAACAATAGTCACAGAACTTCCTGAATCGACTAGCATTGTTGTTGCCACCAGTTCTCCATTTATCTAGACGCTCGCCTGAATTTGATTAAGCTAACCCACTTTCATCTCTTTATCGTCGTTACTCGTTGTGACTTCTTGCACCTCTTTTTGCATTGCGACTTTGTATACTTTCGATTTCTCTTCTGCTGTATTCATTTTGACTCGATATTGTTCCGTGTTGTGACCAATTTTATTACACCGCTATACACGGCTATATGCTTCTCACGGCAGTTGTAACAATGACGCTCTGACTCCTTATCCTCTTTATTCATGCTTCTAAACTCTCTTTTCATATTTTTTTATACGTCCGAATTTAACGATTTATACTCCCGCTCATCATTCTGATTCATCGGCTGCTCCAAGCTATCAATACGTGTTATTTTCAATACATAGCTTACTTTATACATGGCTTACTTTAAAACAGTCTCCCAATCCCTGATCTCGAAATATTTCATGTAACTCAGCCTCGCTTTTACTTGACCTGAAATTCTTCCGCAAAGCCTCTCTAAATGCATCCCAACTTACGCCCTTTTCTATGATTTCGTACCATTTTGATACTTAAACGCTTTCATTTTGCTCTTCGAAGCTAGAACTAATACACTTGAATCTGTCTCGTGTACTTGCATCAATTCCTCCACATGATGAATTCATTGGTCTGATGTTAATCCGATCTCATCCGTAGGATCAACTATCGGCAATATTTCGATCATATCCCTAATCGAAAACCGTGTGTTTCCGTAATTGAATTTTTATAAATTATATTATAAATTCTTTTATACTATTTATATTTATTACATATATCTCGAAATTATAACTACTATCTATCAAGACGCGCACTCGACTATTCTATTTTTTTTTCTACTGTCACAAATCTTAAAATCGAGAGCAATAATAATGAAACGCATGCATTACAGTCGCGTGTGGTAATATTGTAAAGATCGAGTTGCCACAGATTCATTATTATCCTCTTCACTACTATGATCATCCATCATATTCCGTAGCAGCCTTTCTAACAATTCCTCTCTTTTTCTTGCAGTGTTAAGACCACGCGATGTTAATTCTGTTTTTAGTGCACGCATATTCCAATTATTTGTCATCCCTACTAGTAACAACTTTTCCACTTACTTGGAAAGATTTTTATTTATAATAAAACCGGATGCTTTCTTATTTCTTTTATCTTCTTTTCTTTATTTCTTTATTAATTCCAATATGAGCGCACAATGCCCACAAAGACAACCTCTTCTTCTTCTTTCCTGTGACGTATATCCTTTCCTTACTTCATACCATAAGGACTTGAACCCTACTACCCGTCCCAACAAACACATCTTGACTTTCCTTATTGTTATTATCTTACAGAGAGAAAAATAAAAACCAAAATGAAGATCGGGGGTGTGATTTTGTTAGCATTTCGAGTTTCGACTTCCCGACATGTCAAACATGTCGAAATATGTCGATAATGTGCCCAGTTTTATGTAAAAAAAAAAAATATTTTACTCACTTCGACATGTCTGTCGCAACCTAAAAAGTGTTCGAGAAAAAAACAACAATTTGTCGCAGTTTCGACATGTCAAATCATCAATTTTGTTTTTAAATATCGGCCATCTTGTTGAAACTCGAAATGCTTATATATAAGACACTTTCGATTGACATGAATCAACAGAATTGAAATTGAGTTATTATTTAGATAATTCAGTTACTATTGTGATAATTGAGCTATTGAAGTGATTTGGTTGTTCGAATGGTATTTATCACTTCAGATAAATGTCAAAAATAAATCATTTTAAATTTGGCTTTTGTTTACTACAGCGGGAATGAAAATAAAAAATAAATACATGCATATATTAAAATCATTAGAACTTGCTATAAAATACAAAAAATATACATTATGTATATATATATATATATATATATATATATATATATATATATATATATATATATATATATATATATATATATATATATATATATATATTCTAATTTTAAAAAATTGAACGCGAAACAAAAAAAAAAACAAAAAACCAAAAACAACAACCTATGTGAATTAACTCCACGAGCAAAATACACATTCAGGGGTGGGATGTTGTAACATCACTATCGATACTATCGAAAGTGATGATCACATCACTAGTGATGAAAGTCGGTATGTTGTATCATTTTCGACAGATAATCGATAATTGTATATTGCAACACTTTTTTTTACTTGAAATGACAGCTGTTTTTGAGACATTTTAATATTATTATTCTTATTAAATAAATAAATGAACATTTTTTTCATAAATAGTATGATAAATAATTGAAGCAATATTGGTGAAGTTATTTTGTTTGTTTTTTTGTTAATAAAAAGTTCCGTCATCATCAAAACATCAAAATATATTTTTAGAGTGTCGTATGCTAAGGGACAAATATTTATGACACCTAATACCCTATATATGATATACAAAATTCTTATCAGAATTTTACTTTGTTTTATAATAATATTATATGTTTTTATAATATTATAAATAAATAAACAAGCTTATTCTTAATTTTTGAAAATTATTATTAATAAATTTTAATTAAATTGTATTAATATTTGTTTTCCTTGAAGTCTTAACATATGTATCACTCAGATTTTTGATGAGTGATGAAACATCGAAGTTTTCGCTTGTCGAAAGTGATACAACATACCAAAAGTGATAATTTATCGAATATCGAAAATTGTGATGTTACAACATCCCACCCCAGTTAATTCAGTTGCTCAATTTTTTTAACTGAATTGACAGGTCCAAATCGAACAGTCAAATCACTTCAGTTGATTCAGTTAATTTTGTTTATTCATGTCAATCGAAAGCGCCTTATTATAATTGAACCTCGGATATGATTGTTGTATCGCGTGAAGTTGGTTATGATTATTATCTTGCGTGAAGTACGATTGACCCTACCGACACATCGACTCTCTATAGTATGTTTATGCTTAAACCGCACATCGAGTATGGTTGAATTCAATCGTGCACTTAATATATATTGTAGTGGTTGTACAGTTATTGTGCAGACGCTACAATATTTCGTGTCACATGAAAAAAAAAATAATAATATTTTTGACACATTGATAGACACCTAGTGGCATAATTAATGCACTAGGGCATATGTTGAAAACAAACCACTTTTCAAAAGATGGCAGCATTTTCGTTTGTAGTATAATTTTGACAGTCCACCATGATCTATTGATTCAATTTAAGCATTTCAAAATAAGAATTGTATTCAAATGAAGACTCAACTAGTAAGTCCACCACTCCAATGTGTGTTAGGTTGAAATCAATTGTGTTCCATTTTATATTCTTAATTTAAAATGTCGGCAAAATTTATTTTGTTATAAACGGAATATAAATAATTAAATTAAGGTTTTGTTAAGGTATATCCCTAAATTTAAATTTAAATAATTATTATTGCTGGCACATAATTTTATTTAAATTTTATGTTGTGTGCACTGTTGTAAGTACACCATACAATTATGTTTATGTAATATGTATATTATATGTGTTTAGTAAATATACGAGAATGGATAAGAAGTGTAGCATGAAAATTAATTTAATTTTTCTTGTTGTTGTTGATATTTATTTATTTATACTAAACAAATAATAAGAAAATTCAATTTATTTATTTATTTTGGGTTGATAATTTTTTGTTGGTGTTGTTCTGACTTTACATACATTTACGTTTCTATGCTACTATATTATCTGCCCTCCATAATATATTATGGTTCTTAACAATTTAATAATAAACAGCAACTTGAGTACCCACAATTTTGCCGGAATGGTACAAAATATTGGTGAAGAAGAACAGTAGATTACTACAACAAAACTACATCTCTAGTTTATTTCTTTATTGATTCTTTTGGGCCCGTTGCACATTTCAACTTAGCTAATAGATTCACCTTCCAATTCTGGAATTGATGTCTTTTTGGTTTGCTAATAATTTTATACTATTTTACAATCAGTCTTTATAACGAACTTGTCACTTCTCAGAAAAAATGGCACCTAAACTAAATTAAACTATTTTCCGTATGTACTTCTAGTGCTTTACCAGCGATAGACATTCCTAATTCTGGTATATTCGTCAGTATTTGTGTTTTCTCCCTAACTAATGCAACTGGACGCACGTGTCATCCATTATAATAGTGTTGTCTCCTGTTTCTTTCTCTTTCTTACTCAAATTGGTTTGCAGCACTTTATAACACTACAAAACTAGCCAGAGTCATAATACCATTACGATAACATGTTCTTCCATATTAGCATAAGGCATGGGATTGCTCTAGGTATATGTATAATCAATTTCGATGTTGCTTCGCCGTTATCTCGTATTCCGCCTTCGATAAACTATTCCGTATTGGCTTCATCTGTTCATTGAATATGAAGCACTATATTTTATTTGTTCCAATATGCTGATCCTCAGTCCTTACATTTACCGTCGTATTTGTTTATTTATAATAGATTTTAGATAATAACGTGGACTGCTACCATGTATTATGTTAAAAAGCAACATGCACTGCTTATATTTCAAATAATTTTCTAACTTAGAACCCAACAAGCATTTAGCGTACCTTGAAAACTGATCATATCTAGGAACGTTATAAACATATTACACCAATTGCGTCTTGGCTACGTCAAAAGAGTTGTGTAATCTCTGTGCTTGATTTTCTAAATTAATTTTAAATAATTTTTAAAGTAAAATTGAATTTTCATTGGTAAATTTTGAGTTTTGAACATAAGTGGTGTGCTATCAGGTGTTATCTTGTGTTGGATGAAAAGAATAAGTGTTAAAATAGATCAAATTGTCTATATACTGCTTTAGTGGAAATCTGTCAAGTTTTCCCGGGCAATTTTTGATTCAAAGACACTATATATATATAGATAGTACAGTGACATCTTTTATCCGTTGATAACAACTATCGTTGTCACTCTACACAACATCACATTAATAGGGCAATTTTTCAATTAGTTCTGTCGATGAACACCAGTTGTATGTTAGTGATAAACAATACGAGAAATATGATAATCGTATGGGAAGTTTACGAAATAAGGTTTAGATTACATTTTCTTGTTAGTTACCGTCATATTTTTATTTACAAGTAAGTACTAATTAAATATGCAATTTATCTAGTTATAGTGTAAACTGTTATAACATCACATAATGAAAGTTATATTACATAATTTGGAGTTCTTATACAAGTAGTTCTGTTCTGAAGAAAATTAAAAATGCGGTTAATACTATTTCGAAATAAAACAAACAATATTTAATATGAAACGCATGTTTTATTTTCTGCAGAACAGAATTACTTGAATATGAACTCAAAATTCTATATTAAAGCTTTCATTATTTGATGTTATATCATTTTTACGATATAACTAGATAAATTGTGTGTCTAATAAGTTTACACTTTTTCTAAAAAATGGTTAACTTTACTGTTGAATTGCGGACTAAAAACAAACGAAATTGCACATATTTTTATTTTAATATTGTCACGGTACCACCTAGTGTGCGATAGCATAAGTGTAAATATATGAAGATTTCTCTAGGCTTAACTCTAGAGACATCTATTAGGTATCGATAGTACTGGTAGTACTAAAAATTGAGCAAATTAAATGTAGTAGTGACATCTCGATAGAAGTAGAAAGTTCGAGATATTTTAATTTGTGTATATAAGCGAATCGATGTTGTATGCGAGAAGTAGTTGTACTTGAACTACGAAAGCGATAACAAGCGGTTAAAATAAAAAGTGATAGAAAGTGGTAGTAAGTGATAGTAAGTGATAGTAAGTAATTTTAGTTAAGTGATTTTTGTGAAATAAAGAATTGGTAAAAGAACTAAGTTGTGAATAATTGTGTTTTATTGAGGCAATTATTATCTGTGAACGTGAACAGTGTCTAAAGTGGAACTTGTGTAGTTTTGTGAAATTGGTTAGTGAACTGTGGTGTTCGGGTAATTATTCACAATCCAGAGATACGAACCTTAAGTGACAAGGCAAGAACGTAGCAATATATTAATTAAATCTATTTTCACATAAATCCATTTATAATTTTTATGTTTTCCACGTTAAGGTAAACATGTTTTCCCATACAAAAATATGACATTTCAATTTTTATCGCTCACGGTGTCGCATTTTCCGACCAAAACTGTAACTAAAAAATTGCCCTATCAGCTACATCTTTATTTTATCACGGAAACATTCTAAGTCTACACACAGTTTTACCTCAAACCATTAGTCGACAATTTATTACACGCTAAATATTAATTATGTCTGAAAAAATACGTGTTTACTACATGTAACAACCCATTAGCAGACAAAAGTATTAAATGTAGTGGTCTGTGCGGAAATTTTTTACACTTGGGTTGCTCTAAAATTAATAATAATGCATTTTCGCTGTTTGCTTCGAAAAATTTTAAATGGTTTTGTGATAATTGTTGTGAAATTATCGAAAAGTTATCTCAAAATACGTTGGTTATGCTGAATACACTCAAGTCAATCGCTGCTGATATTAAATGTATCATTAAACCGGAGGTATCTGGTTTGTCTTCTGAACGGAGTGTGACTCGTCTTGGAAAGAAGAAAATTCTTCAATCGGAATCGGATGGAACTGCCATCGCTACTAACCAAGAAGATGGTCCATTACCAGTTAATATCCAGGAAAATATAATATTGGCGCTTGTGCTGACCTTGATGATTCAACTGGGTTAAGAGCAGTTCTTGTGTGGAAATTTGTATATGCATCTCGCTTGGCAAGCTCTACTACTCCTGAGGCTGTTAGAAATTATTTAACTAAAAAGCTGCAAATTTCTGATGACGAATTAGACTGTCGATTACTAGTTGCAGCCAACAGAGACGTTAGTTCTTTCAATTTCGTCTCATTCAAGATTGGAGTGAGTCCTGATATATTCAATAGGCTGCTGCGTCCTGATGTTTGGCCAATGGGAGTGATGGTACGGGAATTTATTGATAGACCAAAAAACGTCCAGTTACCGGTGTCGATGGCTTAACATCTACACCTATCTCATCTACAACTTCATTTAATCGCTACCGACCTAAATCAGGTCTTAATTCATTAAAAATGTATTATCAAAATGTAAGAGGGCTACATACTAAAACCAAAGAATTTTCCTTAGCTGTTATTGAATGCGATTTTGATGTTATCGTTTTAACTGAGACATGGCTTAATTGTAATATTTTCGACACTGAGTAGCTATGTTGTTTTTAGATATGATCGGGTATTTTATCACGGAGGTGGTGTTTTAACAGCAGTTAAATGCATTATTAGCTGTAGACTATTTAATTTAGAATCATTCAATGACTGTGAGGCGGTTTGGATTAAAGTTACTGCATTGTCCCAAAGTTTTACTTTTGGCGTGCATTATATCACACCAAATTTTAATCTGAGTCGTTTTACGGAACATTGCAATATTATCAGAAGTTCTCTTGCAGAGCTTCTTGATGATCGAACAATTGTGTTAGTTTTTGGTGATTTTACCTTACCAAGTATATCGTGGACGTCAAATTTTATGTTGCCAAATAATGCTTTCTCCGTCATTAAATCGCATTTCATTGATACCATGTCCAATGCATAGAGTAAAATTTCGCCAAAATGTTCATGATGTAGAGGTCGCGATAAAAAGTCTCATCTAATTTTATAACCTCATCGCCATCATTTAATTTAAATCAATCCTCTACTAGTCTTGGTGTTGGCAATTTAGGATCGGCTATTTTCGAAACCAATCCTATACACAACTATATGTTGAAATTAAAACTAAATCATTGTCCTGGTCCTGATCTTGTCCCTGACTTTGCCGTTAGGTCTGCTGTTTAAGAGATCGCTAGAAATTGGTTATTTTCCCGATCATTGGAAGTCGTCGCATATTATTCCGGGTTTCAAAGATGGAGATTGATCTTTAGTGGCTAATAATAGACCGATTTCCATTCTGTCGGTTATCCCTAGTCGGCTGTTCATTGAATTTGGTAAATTTATTATACCACAGCAACATGGATTTTTCCCGGGTCGCTCAACTGCTACAAATCTCGTTGAATTTACCCAATTTGTGATAAATTCGATTGAAGGTGGTTCGCAGGTTGATGTTGTGTTTACTGACTTCAAAAAGGCATTTGATAGAATCTCACATGAGATTGTTTTATCTAAATTGCAGGAAGTCGGTGTTCACTCAAACTATTGTTGTTGAGGTTAAGATCTTATCTTAGCGGTCGCAAACAATCTGTGAAGATCGGCGATTGTTATTCGAGTTTGCGGGAAGTAACATCCGGGGTTCCTCAGGGAAGTCATCTAGGACCCTTACTATTCAATATATTTATTAACGATGTTAATCTTAGCTTAGCCAATTCTAAAGTTTTACTTTATGCTGATGATATGAAAATATACGTGAATTTAATAATGTAGGTGATTGTTCGCTTCTCCAACAGGATCTGGATAGATTCTTCCATTGGTGTCATTGCAATAAATTAGAACTTAATGTAAATAAATGCAAAGTAATTAGTTTTCATAGAAAGAAATATCCCATTTATTATGACTAAAAATTTAAAAATGTTAATATCAGTCGCAAGAAAGAAGTAGTTGACCTTGGTATTGTTCTTGATGAAAACCTAACATTTGCCCGTTATACCGAAAAAATAATAAACAAAGCTAATGCTATGATGGGATTTATGTTCTATAGCACGTTGGTAAGATCACAAGTAGAATACTTTTCTATCGTGTGGGATCCTCTGTATGATATTCGTACAATAAATAAATTCTTCCGAGCTTTTAGCTAGCGTTAATTTTGTACCAAAAAACTTAAATATAAGATTAAAACAGTTATGTTGACCCCTTCAATAAATAAATAAATATCTAGTTATGGAATTAAACGCAACTGACAGTCGTCTATTTGACTCATAATCAAGATAACCTAAAACCAAATCTGAATAACGAATGTGGCTAATTAACAACGAATGTGCAAGAGCTTTTTTAGTTTTAAGCGGCGTCGAATTCCTAAACTTAGATAAACTTTTGAGACCAACATAGATGTTGGAACAGATATAGTTCACTTGATTGTCCCAGGTTAAATTAGAATTCATGATCAAGCCTAGGTTTCAAATTTTGTCAGTGAATGAAATGATATCTTGACCAAGAGTGATGAGTGGAAATGGTATTTGCTCTTTACCTCTATAAATTCGCAGGACCTTAGATTTAGTTGCATTAAGCTGGAGATTTAGTTGCATTGACTGTAGCCCAGTTAAATATTTCGTTGAGGTCATTATTGATATAAGTTGCTAATAACTTAATCGATTCAGGTTAAGTATTATGGTAAATTTTCACGTCGTCAGCATAAATATGATAGTCACAGTGGGATAGATAAAGTGTATTATTTCCATTTAAAAAACTAATAATTTGACCATGCATCAATATTTCAACAACGGATAATACACTAATTGGTCTCAAAACACTCAAATGTTTAGGTTGCGTAACTTTTGGAATAGGATTAACCCTCGAAACTTTCCGTTGAGCGGGAAATAAGGACACTGTAAGACAAGTATTCACGATATGGGAAAAATATTGGATAATAAACGGCATTATGATTTTAGTAAATTTTAGAGAAATACGATCGTCACCAATTGCATTCGATTTAATCTTATACAACGCAGCTAGAATATTACTATCTTCAAAAGAGTTAAAATAAAAATTTCCAGAAGTAGAATCTTGCATGTGTATTGGAATGCTTTGCGATGCATTAATGCTAACTGGAATAGAATCAACAAAGTGTGTATTCAATTCATTGACAGTAAACTGGGAGATCGCCCGTCTATCATTTGAGAGGCCAATGTAACGTACGTTCTTCCAAAGCTGTCTTGGTGAAAGCCTAAAATCAAGCTGCCTTCTAATGTAATCACGATTTCCCTTTTCGACGGAAAATAATTCGATTTTCATTAGTTTTATGATTTTTCCACACTTTGTAACACATTTCTCGATCAACTCTTGCCAACTCAATATCAGAATTGAACCAGACTAGAGTACTTCGTTGACTTAATTAGTACTTGTTTATGAAATAGATATTCAATAATGGATACTTTTTCATCAATTAAATATTTATCATATATTGATTCCTTTTGTAATGTGGTACAATCAGCAAACAAGCATTCATAATCAATATCCTTATACGACCTATATTCAATTGATAGGGCAGGTTCAACATTGATGGGGTGACTATAGGAAAAACAAATAAAGTCATGATCAAGTATTGATAAATCTAGTTGGACAAACTTTTTAATCTTGAATGAAATTGAAGTAATGATCAGATCAAGAAGAGAAGAGCTGTTGTGAAAATTTGAGTAGTATGTTGGTACGGCAATCGGTCAGTATTGCAAATTTTGAGCAGCTAAACAGTTTTTAAGGTTAATTAACTTTAAACATATTAACGTTGAAATCTACAGCTACAAAAACCTGCTCATAGTTCGTTACAAAACTGGAAAATAGACCGTCAATAAAGTCAACTTTAATGCCAGTAGCATCATACACCACATCAATGAATATCCATATACCATTCACAAAGACTTCAATGAATAAATATTCAGTATTACCGTTAGATGATTTGCCAATAAATTTAAATTTTAAATTCTCATGAATTAATAATGCCACACCACCTGCATGAGATAAACAATCGTTTCTTAAGAGTACAAATCCAGGGATATGTACTGACCTAGAAGACATCCATGACATCCATTTTAACCATGTTTCAATAACAGCTATCACTTGTATGTCAACTCCATCAATTAAATTTAAAATTTCACTGAATTTGCCATCCATATTTAAACTTCTAGAATTGAAGTATGCCATCTTAATATTATTAACGCTACTCCTGAGCGAGCATTTCAAAAAACAATTTGCAGTTTTAACAGAGATGGAGCTCATCGTCAGATTACCAGTATAGTTACTACCCAAAGCAATAAACCATCCAACTCAAATATATAAACATCCAAAATACAATGTAAAATAAACTGCTAACCTTGAGATACACACATTCACCTAAATGTAAATAAAATAATAAATTAATGATTATAAAAATAAAATAAAAAATAAAAATACACATTATCATAAATGCTAATTATCATTAAATTGTGAGAGAATTGTTATCCAAGACAGAACCACAGCTTTCAAAAAACAAATTCAATTCTGTTACATTAGAAATAGTAACAATATCGCTATCTTCACGCTTTTTGACATGCATCAGACCATTCCTCGAAAAAAGGTGAGTTATTAACCGTTCACGCTTTAACTGCATTAGTTTCTTCTTGATTAAATAATTTCGTTTGGTAAGATGTTTGTTGATGAAAATTCGCGAAGTGGCATTAAAACATCCAAGATGATCCAACTTTAAGTTTTTACATTTTAAATACTTAAGCAAAAAAATCATTCCTTACGCCTTTGTTGCAGAAATGTACCATAATGGATGGTATCGCTTTCGGTTTCTTTAATGGAATTCTATAAATCGAAACCATAAATAGAATTTCCGAGGTAAATGAGATCACAGATGCAATTTTATCCACATTTCATTAATATCTTCATTTTTTAGAAAAAGAATACCACTAATTTTCAGTATACACGAATTATTTAGCCTTTCAACGTAATCTGTTCTTTTATCAAGTTCAGACGCAATTCGTTCAAAGTCTTTAAAAAATTTATCACTGTATCACCCGTTCTCATCCTCCAGTGCCGCCAATTGTTCGAATTATTTCCAAAATTGGATGTTTTAGACTGTTGTTATACGCTGCAACCAAATATATAGCTTCTTTTAAATCTAATAAGAACTGTGTCTGAATTTGATGTTTTCGTAATGGACCCAACAAATTGTCGAAACGAAGAATCTTTCAACAATTAACTCAATCAATTCCTGATTACTTATGTTTGCCTTGTTACGCTAACTTCTTAAAATAATATTATTGAATTCTCATTTCCACGCTTTGTTTTAAAATATGTACCATTTGCATATAATAGTTCTTCGGCAACCGAACGTAATACTTTTACCACTTGACGAATTGCGTTCGGCATCTTCAAAACCATATAGTACAATTTTTTCGATTTTCAACTGCAGCTTTTCGTGTATTCGCCATTGCGTCATAATATAATATTAATTTATATTTACAGTTTGAAATTTCCGTCCACGCGGTATTTCGTCGAATCATCGACAAACTTAATTTTAACTGAAAATTTGGTCGGAATGATCCAAAAACTTATATGAAGGAAAACAATAGAGGTTTCTTCCACAAAACTTAATTATTCTTTTATTTCTTCATTGGTTCTTTTGTTCTTTCGTTGCTGAGCTACGACTAATTATTTTATTCATGCATACCAACTTGTGGGGTACTGGATTTGACGAAACAGGATAATTCAAAACTGGATATTTTAAAACGAGATAAGGTACAAAACGAGATATGGTACAAAACTGGATATTTCGACATGTGATTTAAACCTAAAATGATTTTTTAGGAAAATGAAATTTTGAAATGATTTTTTGGAAAAGTTCTGGAATATGGCCAATTAGGAAGGAACTCGGCGAGTTCTTAACCGATTATGATGAAATTCGATACGTAGGATGAAAATGAAATTTTAAAATGGTTTTTTGGAAAAGTTCTGGAATATCAAGTATGGAACCATACTGGCCTTATTTCAGAACAAAAAATCATTTTAAAATCCCATTTTCATCCTACATATCAAATTTAATCATAATCGGTTAAGAACTCGCCGAGTTCCTTCCTAACTGGCCATATTCCAGAACTTTCCGAAAAAATCATTTTTAAATTCTATTTTCATTCTACATATCGAATTTCATCATTATCAGTTAGGAACTCGCCGAGTTCTTTTCTAATTGGCCATATTCCAGAACTTTCCTAAAAAATCATTTTTAAATCTCATTTTCATCCTACGTATCGAATTTCATCAAAATCGGTTAAGAAATCACCGAGTTCCTTCCTAATTGGCCATATTCCAGAACTTTCCAAAAAAACATTTTAAAATCCCATTTTCATCTTACATATCGAATTTCATCAAAATCGGTTAAGAAATCACCGAGTTCTTTTCTTACTGGGCATATTCCAGAACTTTCTAAAAAAACATTTTAAAATTCTATTTTCATCTTACATATCGAATTTAATCATAATCGGTTAAGAACTCGCCGAGTTCCTTCCTAATTGGCCATATTCCAAAACTTTTCCAAAAAAATCATTTTAACGTCCCATTTTCTTCCTACATATCGAATTTCATCAAAATCGGTTATGAACTCGCCGAGTTCCTTCCTAATTGGCCATGCTCCAGAACTTTTCCAATAAATCATTTTAAAATCCCATTTTCATCTTACATATCGAATTTCATCAAAATCGGTTAAGAAATCACCGAGTTCCTTCCTAATTGGCCATATTCCAGAACTTTCCTAAAAAATCATTTTAAGTTTAAATCACATTTCGAAATATCCTGTTGTGAATTATCCAGTTATGTACCATATCTCTTTTTGTACCTTATCTCGTTTTAAAATATTCTGTTTTGAAATATCCAGTTTTGTTCCTTATCTCGTTTTGTCAAATCCTATTTTGAAATATCCAGTTTTAAAATGTCCAGTTCTGAGCGGTTCCCTAACTTGTGTACCTACTTGTGTTAATAATGACATCTACATTTAAACATTATACTTTACAGTCGCGTTTTCTCTTTTCTACTATTCGAATTTCGATTATGACAAAAATACTATTGGACATTGCCGTACTAGTTAAAATTTAGTTGATTTTTCACAATTCATTCCGCTCGACGAGTCACAGCGATCCAATTTATAATTTTCACGAAAATAATTTATAATTTTCCAACACGATTTTCCATGAACGCAACGTGATGAAATAATGTATTTATTATATGATATTTTGATTAAGCTGTCATGATACATTTTTTTGGAAAAACACTTATATGCCAAAGTTTAATTTTAAGTCGATTTACGTATTTAAAGCATGAACTCATTTCGGTTTTAATGAAAATTAAATGTTTCGGTTTTATAAAGCGAAATAAGAAGATTAATTTTTAAACTCATAATTGTGATAAATTTTAGAAATTGTTGATATAATTTTCTTGTGAAATACACGTATATGTCTTTGTAAAGGGCTTTTTTCATATACAAAGTATTGCCTTCATGAGTTGAAATATCCTGTCTCAATATATATGTACGGTGATATGGTCAGTACAACTGTTGTAAATTGACTTAAGGTTAATGCTTATGTCGCGTTGTGTGTTATGCACATCTGTGTATCCGGACGCACTCAATGTGTACATACGTCATTATGTATAACCCCGCCATTTTGTATTAAACAAAATGCTCTTTATTGAGTCTGTATAAACTTGAACCAACTGCTTTTTATTTTCCAGAAATAGTAAAAAATTATTAATTGATCGAATTGTTAGTTTTTAATTATTAGGAGCACGAGGATTTATGGGATTGCGTGACGGGTGAAGAAAACGATGAAAAAAGGATACCAAAGTGCGATCCGAAATAGTTTTATTACTGGATTTGATTAATTTCGTGCACGTGTAGACTACAAGACTTCAAGAGAGACGTGGACCAACTTGAAAAAGGCATTTGACGATATTGGTTTAATCAGACATGTTGGTCTGTTACGCGTTTTGATAACGACGATGCGTTTTGATAACGACTGTGTCTAAATTGGAGTGTCAATTGGAATGCAAGTCTATTGGAACGATGAGTGAGAGCCGTTTCGGTAGTCCAACACTCAACAACTACCCCACAACTGGTGACCCCGACGTGATCAAAAACGTATCCGGGCTGGTGTAAAGTGATTAAACATAAAAAACTATCTCGCGTTGCCAAATCAACGACGTGAACGCATACAAGCGATGTAATTAAATAACGGCGTCATAGTTGGATGCGGATATACAAATCCGGCGCAGTAAAACACACGTACGATTAATAAATCAACACGTGGTCAACATCATCATGCAGCAGATCGCAGATCAACTATAATTGCAACCAGTAGGAGCAGAATATACGTTAAACGTGGTCGTATCGATAGGCTACAGTCTCACATTTTATTTTGGGGTGTTTTAAAAGAAGAATCGTTGGCATACATATCGGCCAGTTTGTCTGACGGCGAGACAGA
The DNA here is from genome assembly GCA_963556175.1 of Tipula confusa. Classification (NCBI taxonomy): domain Eukaryota; kingdom Metazoa; phylum Arthropoda; class Insecta; order Diptera; family Tipulidae; genus Tipula; species Tipula confusa. The sequence goes on from OY744477.1 coordinate 117,901,812, forward strand.
GATCAAGTTTGCGTTAAGGTTTCCGTGAGAGGACCATCGTTCAATAGGGACGATGCATAAATTTGGTTCCATCAATTGGAAGCTCAGCTCAACATTTCGGGCATAATAGTAGATAAAACCAAATACGGTTATTTAATAGCGGCACTGGATAGTGAGACAGTGAAGTGCGTTAGGGAGAAAATATTAAAACCTCCCGAAAAATCAAAATACAATGATCTTAAAAAGACGATTATCGAACGGTTGTGCGACTCGGCAAAAATAAAGCTGTACAGATTGTTGAAGGGTCTACAGCTGGGTGACTCGCGGGAATGCAGATACAATACTCAGTATTGTTAAACCTGGGGCCGCAACGACTACCTTCCCAGGCCCAAACAGTTCTAACCAGTTTAGAAGAAAGCAACATCGATAAATTAGCAGCAGCGGCGGACAGAATGTTAGATGTTCAAAGAGTTCAAAATTGACGTTTTGACTAAAATGGTGAATAGTCTGACACATATAGTAGGAGTAGAGCACCAAGCCAGTCTAACTAACTCTCGACAGCGAGACAGGTCAGTTCGTAAACGTAGCGATAGCGAAGTTCGCAGGTTTCCTTTGTGCCGATATCATTACAGATTCGGTGACAAAGCTCGCAGATGCATGACGCCATGCAATTTTAAGTCGGAAAGCAACATTAGTGGTGATGCGGAAAACTAAAAAACGCGTCGTTGATGGCGACTAATGGCGTTGGCCACAATAATTGTCGTCTTCTATAGTAGATATAAGTAGTAAAATACAGTTTCTGGTCGATACAGGGGCAGACGTGTCGGTCTTGCCACCCATGATGAACGAACGAAATGACAAATGCGATTTCAAGTTGTTTGCTGCAAATTCCACGCAAATAAACACTTACGGGAGTAAGGTCATTAAGTTAAATTTAGACCTCCGTAGGGAATTCATATCAATGAAAGAATTCGACATTCTGTTAAGTCAGGGCATATCCTTCGGACTCAGAGTGGTCAAGACCACTACAGTTGGTTAAAAAAATGTTTGCTCGTGGCAGCCGTGCGGCGATTACCGCATGCTAAACGTACAAACCAAGCTGGACCGATACCCTATTCCATTTTTGACGGATTTTTCTTGTCACTTGTATAATTGCAAAGTATTCTCTACTATAGACCTGGTAAAAGCGTACCATCAGATTCCAGTGGAAGAGCGGGATATTCCCAAGATGGCCATTTGTATGCCCTTTGGGTTATTTGAATTCGTCAGAATGACTTTCGGCCTCAAAAACGCTGCAAAGACATTTCAAAAATGCATCCACGCAGTAATGCGCAATCTAAGCTTTTGTTTTCCGTATACTGACGATTTGCTGGTGGCATCGCAATCGATGGAGGAACATTTGCTGCACCTTAAAATCGTGTTTGAGTGATTAAAAGATGCAGGCCTAGTCATAAACGTGAGTAAAAGCGTTTTCGGACCACCAGTAGTCACATTCTTGAGTCACGAGATCTCAAACGATAGTATAAAGCCCTCGACGTCAAAAGTGAAAGTTATATTCAATTTTCCAAAACCCGAGACAATCATCTGTTTGCACAGGTTTTTCTTCTTGAAAGAAAGCAAAAAGAACGGTAAGAGGAAAGTGCAATGGACAAGTGACAGTGAAAACTCGTTTGAACTGAACAAAACAATGAAACGCGGTAACTGACATAGCAATCGGGGCTGTTGTTTAACAGCGGTTATTGGATGTTTGGACACCACTTGGTTTTTTTTGGTAAAATTAAATGAGGCACAGCGAAAATTTAGCGCTTTTGATCTCGAGCTTTTGGCGGCCTACAGCGCGGTCAAACCTTTCAAGCATATCCTGGAGGGACGTTTATTCATCCTGTTCACGGACCACAAGCCATTGGTATACACTTTGCAGCAAAATTTGGATAAAGCATCCCCTAAACAACGGCGTCACCTTGATTTTATTTCGCAATTTACGTCGGACATACGCCAAATCACGGGTAGAAGAAATACGATAGCAGATGCCTTGTCAAGAATCGAGGAAGTAGCTTTGGACAGTGCAGTCGCTTACAGGCTAATAGCAGAAGAACAAGCATCCGATACTGTGATGGCTGAATTGATTCAGTCAAATAAACTCCTAAAGTTACAGAATTTACCAGTATTTGGGCTGGACACTGAGACTTTTTGCGACGTTTCTACTGTTTCACCGATGCCATATATTCGAGAGAAGTTTTGCCGATGAATTTTAGACAGCGTGCATAACTTGTCCCACCCAGGAATCTGCACAACTACAAAAATAATAGCCAGAAGATATGTATGGCCGGGGATGAACAAGGACGTTAATTTAATGGCAAAAGCGTGTGTCGCGTGTCAAAAAGCAAAAGTATCTAGACAAGCTAAACCACCAATAGGAGTCTACGCTATTGCAAGCAATCGATTCGATGAGATCCATTTGGATATTATCAGGCCTCTTCCACCGTCAGAAGGCAGCAAATATTGCATCACACTGATCGATAGGTATACACGCTGCCCGAGATTATACCGGTAGCGGATATTAAAGCAGATACAGTAGCAAATGCGATAGTCAAGGAATGGATTTGTCGTTTTGGTGTACCGGTCAGCATTGCAACGGAACAAGGCTCACAGTTTTAGTCGTTGCTGTTTACTGAAGTTGCTAAGGTACTTGAATTCAAACACAAGCGAACTACAGCGGACAATCCCGCATGCAATGGGATGATCGAGAGACTACATCGAACGCTGAAGGCTGCAATCATGGGTCACAGTAACACATAATGGATCAAGACTCTCCCGGTAATAATATTGGGGTCACGAACAGCATATAAAGACGAGTTGGGAACCTCCACTGCAGAATTGGTATATGGCGAAAGTTTAAGGTTACCAAGTGATTTTTTCGAAACAAGCAAATCAAACATAAACTCGTCATATTTTATAGTTCAGTTACGGAAGCATTTCAATAGCATCCAACCCACTCCAGCTTCTATTCATGTCAAAGAAAATACGTCCGTTTTCAAAGATTTGAGAGATTGCAGTCACGTTTTCGTTAGAACAGATGCACTAAAAACAGCGTTGCAGCGGCCGTATGAAGGGCCCTACCAAATTATTCGGTGTAGTTACAAGTATTTTGCAGTCAAGGTCAAGGACAGGACTTTAAACATCTCAATTAACAGGCTAAACCCATGTTTCATGACGCGGGAGGAGCCTTTCGAAACCAACGTAAAGCCAGTACCACTAACGATGGATAGGTCACAGAAAATAGAACCACAAAATTTGGTCACAAAAACAGTGACATTTAGCAATCTTAGAGAATCGCTATCACTCCCGGTCTATAACCAAACAAGATCAGGACGGCAATCAAAAGGTCCAACTAAATTCCTGGAGTAGCATTCACTTCGCTCACATGGAAGGGGGTAATGTGGCGACGCACTCGCGAATGTCGACATCGAAACGAAAAAAAAACGATAGCAATTTTAGCAAAGGGTGCGCAGCACCGGAAAAGTACATATTTAAATCAGGTCCACGACTCTGAATAACTAGAACTTCCAGACGCCACCGATAGGTGAAAAGAAAATTTTTCAATATTCGAGAACAAAACTGTATGAAGACTGTATGAAGTTTTACAACGTGCACCTCGGTACGCAGAAAACATGAAAAAATATTACGACAGTTTCGTGCGATAAAGCTAAAGAAAAAAATCATTAAGGGTAAAATATAGTTGTAATTTCAGTTTGTGAACATAAATGTAAACCACTGTGAACTAAATAAAACAAAGTAAAATTTTTATAACTGAGTTCGTGAAGAGCGTAAAATTATTTGTACGGAGTCATTTACTGAGAACGATGGGCGGGAGCCGTTTTGGTAGTCCAACACTCAATAACTACCCTACATGCTGTTGTATTGGTAAATGACTGAGTTACCTAAGGTTTACTACATTTACTTGCATAATCCCTAATTTTTTGAATTTATCATCGTAATAAGTTCAATTTTATTTTGACTATTTTGTTCTCAGCTTTGGCCATATTTTATTTTAGTTTCACACACTTCCAACCCACTAATGACTAATTGGATTTTAATTAGTAATGCAATTTTATTTTATATTTTATTTGAAATTAAATTTAATATCATAATTATGTTATTAAAATAATGCTAGTATTATTATAATTGATTAATAGCTAAACCAGAACTTTTTCTAAATGGCGAATTATTGCACCTTAATTGCAAGAACGAAACCACATGGTTAAACAATTGTTGGAGAATCCGGCTCGAAGGACCAATGTATCGATGGCTCTCAATAAATATACAAATTATATTGCTCCAGGTATGTAGTCGTTGTTTCCAGAAATCTTCATATGTATATGTATATGTATATTTATATTGATAACAAACATATTAAGCGTATATATTATCGGGTACTGGAATAAGAATTAGACAGAAAAATGTCCCGTTATTTTAATATAAAACCAACAAAAAGTTGGATTGAAATTAAACCAAACGTAAATAAAATGAATGCTATTGTTGTTGTAAAATCCCCAATAAAATATAGCTTATATACGCCAACTATGATTTTAATTTTATTATTTTATAACTAACCACAGTAATTTTGTCAAAAATGAGGTTATGATTTTTTAAATTCACTTGTCAAAATGTATAGACGGTCTTTACCTCGTTAAATTTTTTATAAATTTTTTGAGGTGAATAAAAAAAAATATTTAACTTTAGCTGTAAAAATTTTCATTTTTAACATGTTTTTAACACATTCACAAAGACCCTTTATTCAAAAAATAAATTTGTCAATGTTTTTAATTTTTATTTTATTTTTGAATTTTTATCAAATGTTATATCTTTCTTTATTACTAATCAACACTGAATTGTAACTATATCCACAGATTGTATTTTTGCATAAATAAATAAATAAATAAAATAAGGAAAAAATAACACAACAATTTAAATTTCAGCAGTATAAGAATAGCAATAGGTAAGAATAGCAATTCATATAAAAGCTTCATATAATTAATTTTGAGGTTATGTAGAAACGTCAACCAATCAATTTTTATTCATTTGTATAAAAATGACAAGATTCGACATTTATTGTAATTCATCTTGTTTCAAACTAAATAAAAATATTTAAATAAAATAAATTTAAATAAAATATTTACATATTTAAAATAATTTGTAAATATTTTATTTGAATATTTTAATTCAGTTTGAAACAAGACGAATTACAAATGTCGCGCGTGTATATATAAAATTGTCTTGGAGAGACGATAATATTGACTGTTAACTCAATTGTATTGACAAACCAAACGCAGGACAAATTTATGTTGAAATTAATAGTTAAGGTAACTCGTAATGTAAAATTCGTAGTGTTTGGTGTGAATAGTCAGTCATACAACTATGAAAACGTCAAAAGTTGACAACACAATCAGTTTTTTATTTTTTGTGCTAGTGTGAATAAGACAGTAAATATTGTTGTCTTTTTCAGTCACATCGATAAGCGATACGCAAAAGTTCATCCACAAAGCGCACGCATTAAGTAAATACTATATCATTTTATCATAGTTTTTATCACGAAATGTGATATAGAACCACAAAATGACAAGGGTGTTCAGTTTAAACATTTTTTTATTACTGAATTACTGACTAACAAAAATTATAATACATACATACAAATGCGGCTTTATTTTATACCATTTTTAAATTATACGATCTAAATACATTATTAATGATTAAATGTAGATGTCAGTTGTCAATTATTGCTATTGCTACGTTCTTGCCTTGTCACTTAAGGTTCGTATCTCTGGATTGTGAATAACTACCCGAACACCACTGTTCACTAACAAATTTCACAAAACTACACAAGTTCCACTTTAACACTGTTCACTTTCACAGACAATAATTGCCTCAATAAAACACAATTATTCACAACTTAGTTCCTTTACCAATTCTTTATTTCCCAAAAATCACTGTTCACTTTATTTAACAATAAAAATCACTTACTATCACTTACTATCACTTTCTATCACTTTTTATTTTAACCGCTTGTTATCGCTTTCGTAGTTTAAGTACAACTATATTTCGCATACAACATCGATTCGCTTATATACACAAATTAAAATATCTCGAACTTTCTACTTCTATCGAGATGTCACTACTACATTTAATTTGCTCAATTTTTAATACTCCCAGTACTATCGATATCTAATAGATGTCTCTAAGGTTAAGCTTAGAGAAATCTTCATATATTTACACTTATGCTATCGCACACTAGGTGGTACCGTGACACTATTAAACAGAACACCACTCTACCCGTTACTCGGTAAATTTTTACGCGTCACCAATTTTTTTTTCGATCCAATTTTATACTAAGATAAAATAGATAGTCCCTTAGGCAAATACATCCTTTTTTTATACCGTCTATATACGTCATGTCTTAAAATTGAACGACAATTTATTTATCAGATTTAAAAATTTTATTGAACCGGAAAGACGACTGCTCAAGTTATATTTTTTTTATCAATAAATCAGATAAAATTTCATAAAGAAGATAACTATAACAAAAAGGATTATATATAATTAAGAACTTTAATTAAAAATGTAAAAAAATAAATTTTGAAATTCTGGTTTTGAAACCAACATGATCTAATTTATCTTATATCAAATTTATTATTGTCCAAAAACATTTTTTTGGGTTAAATACTGAGAATTTTTATTTTTTTTTGGTAACTGATTTTGAAAATTTTTTACTCCATTGCTTGACCACGAAATTAAATTCTTCCCATTTTAGAATTATTTATATAGGTTTTTGTACATAATATTGTGTTACCTCAGTACTTTAAAGAATTTTTGTCTTGTATAAGTTAATGGTGCCGCTAAATAGGCTCTTCCGGATTATACTGTGATTGGCAGCCACTTATTTTGTTCATATAACTATAAAACATCGATCACATAGTTATAAACCATCGGTATAGAAGTGTATGTATCAATTACATTGTGAAGTGATGCTAGTTGATAGAATTGTGTGGTTACAAGGAAATAAAATTAACGGTTGCTGATTTCAGTGAACATTTGCTCCTTCGAATCGGATCCAATAAGAATGTTTGTCAAGCTAAGGAGAAAGCATTTTGTTAGATAAGCTAAAGACACGTGCAGTCACTACTGATTAGATATTATAAAATTTGTCTAGGCATTCGGCGGAGAATGATTTTCCTAGGATCCAAGTATTTTTCGATTTTTTGCAACTGGGAGCCAACTCATTAGAAATAGTCAAGCCAAACCTCTCACGTTACAAATCACAAACAGCATACATGCGAGACAAGCTCTGACTTTATACACATCTACTCGGTTAGTCTGTTCAGTATGCAAGCAGCAAGATCATTTACTGATAAAGTAGAGCAATTTAAATATTTTTGTAAATATCTGTGGCACAACGACAGAAGTTTATAAACATATATAATGGCTGTTTTAATTGTTCTAACTCTACACACTCCTCATATTAATGTATGAGTCAAGGAAGGTACGCGATATGTCACAAATAACATCATGTACTGCTGGTGCATATGGATAAACGAAAGATGATAACAGTACAGTTACTGTAGTTTTGAAACCAAAAGCATCTGGTCACTCATGACTAGTACCTCAATTACTCATTAAACTAATAGATTCAGCTCAAGTCAAACCACTGCTAAGCCTATTACATCCAATACCAAAAGCACAAAAGTCAATGACTAGGCAAATCAACAGATTCAGTATATTAATTCTCTGCTACATTGTTGCTCACCGCGTTAAAAATGCTCAAAGCCAATATGAGTTATTCGCTCAAATGTCGCGTACTTTTGGACTCTAGATCTTAAACATCATTCGTAACAAAATGGCGAAGAAAGGAGTTTGACAACTAGGATTTTATGATCAATATTGTTGCTACATGGCCAAATTCATAGCCTTAGGAAGTTAGGGCACATGGAGGATATACCACATCACGGCACCGTAAAACCTTCGAGTACCCCCATCTGATACTCGCAAGTATCAAATATGTTTACTGAAGATATTGAAAAAATGCTGCTACAGAAGACTAGAAATAACAGCTGATTTTATGGAGATACCTCTTCGAGCCTGATAACGTTAAAGTCTACAAACTAAAACCGGTAACTTTTGGAATTGGTCTAGCGCGTTTTTTAGCAACTCGGACATTACTACAAATAGAAGATAATAAAATTAAATTTCCATAACCAGCCAAACAAATCAGGGATGACATTTATGTTGGTGATACTATGACTAGTGCGGATTCAATCAAGGAGGCGAAAGTTCTTAGAACCAATATTGCACAAGTTTTATCAGACTCGAGTTTCTAATTGATGAGTGATCTACCCTTTGTTACAATAGAGTAATACAAACTGTTTTTAAAAGTTGGGCTCGATTGTGCCAGGCCCATTTACGGATCAATTAAAAGCTAAATATGTTTTTTTGTTTGCCTTAGCACAAAGACAATTCAAATGCGCTCGTGGATGACCTAAGCACAGATTTTTGGGCATTTTGAGTTTTACTGCACGTCTTGGAGTCTACAGCGATGTCAACAGTGACAATGGTATTAATTTTGTAGGTTCAAATAACCAAATTAAGCAGCTTTTTGAATTCATCAAGCAAAATAACAATGCAATTTATAATTGTCTACTCAAAGTAGCGATCAAGTGGCACTTCAACCCACCTTCTGTGCTTTCACCGGCAGGTGCTTCTACTGCCAGCAACTAGGGCAATATGCAACCGTATCACAAGATGAATGAAGAGCTGGAATTTTTCAGACAAGCTCCCTAACCTAAATACACCATGCTGCTGTTAACTTGTGGAAAGTCAAAGCCACAATTCTAAAACTAGCACCAAAACCTCCATAAAATCCACCAACAGCAACTTCAAAACAGGCAGGAAACATCTTTGCCAAACACAAGGCACAAGTAAATAAACTCCACCACATCTCGAATATCGAAGATATTATTGAGGAATTAAAAAAAACTCATCAGCATCACAAAATCATTCATCAGCATGAACATGATGTGTTGAGTACCTCTTATGGAACCCTTCTTCTATTATTCATAAAAAAGTGGAGTTCGAAAGCTTTATCCAAGCAAATCACCCAAGAATAATTATCATAACTGCAAATAATAACATCCTATTAAATCATCCCGATACAGCAACATGTTTTATTCTAGGTAGAAATCTTTCAACTTTCTCCTTAACTCTCTCCAAAAATTTCTAATATAGAATCTATAAATGATTTGTTATCAAACCTCAAATTTGTTGAAGAACGCAAATTCAACACAATGACAGATCTAAAAGCTCAACACGCAATGTTGAGTCACCAGAACTGGGAGAAATTCTCAAAAATATTCGACCAAATAAGAGCTCTGGCCATGAAAATTTATCACTCCCATAGTAATTTAAAAACCTCCCGAAAAATAGCATCGTGAACTTTCCAAACTACATATTTAAAATAATCCAATTCATTCCAGCATAGATGGTCCTTGCACGTTCATATTTATGATGGAACTTCAAGAACGCTCGATATTTCATCGGGTGTTCCGCAGGCTCCACTCCGAGGACAATTTTCTTTAATCTCCTTGAAATTATACAGTTTATAAACATTGAAAAATCAAGATTAACACTGCCAATACCCAAGCTGCCCTACTCACTAACTCAAAAATTGTCAAAAGAAAAGCGACAACAAGTGTATTGGTTGTTGATAACTGAGCCATAGATAGTTTTGCAAAACCTTTCCAAACCAGCACGAATATTTCCTGTAATGATGTTTTGCCTCCCTAAACCTAGAATTTCTAAATATTTAAAAAATTTAAAAATTCGTCACTGTGCTCAATTAAAGACGGCGCATTTTGAATGCAAATTTGTATTCTAATTTTAATTGGAAAATTGTGTAAAGTGCACCAAACTTGTATTAGCTTTGTAACTTTGATCGGCGATAAGCTAATAGTAGATAGAAATACTCTAAATCGCTTTCCAAGTATCCCGAAAGCAATTTCAACAAATAATTCTATCTCTTGAAATTCTATAATCAAATATGTTTTTCTTTTCGTTAATATCCACTAAAAATACGGCTTTACAATATTGTAGCATAGTGGAAAGTCATTATTAGCCTGGAAAACGATTTATTTTAAATATCAATTATACACGTTGCCGATGTTATTGTTGCTCAATCACTTAGAAAACATACCACATCTAAATATCGTCTTCTTTTTAAGTGCTGATTTAAACGTTTCCTTGATGCTATAATTTTTCAGAAGGGTTTCACGGATATTCGAACATAAACAACGTGTGAATTTGGCTGTATTTGATTTCATTTGTTTATTGGTTTTTTATTTCGATTTAATTTTAATTTAACTGTGTATCATTTTATGTGTTAATAGTGTTACGTTTTTGCCTATTACCGGTTCGTAATATTGGATTGTGAATAACTTCAACTGATTATTAATGTCCAAAAACAAGTACACAACACTTGACAATCAAATAAACACTACACAACAGTTTCCACTTCAAATAATGTTTATTCTCACACACAATAATTTTCACAAGAAATTATACAATTATTCTATACTTTAACCACACTAAATAACTCTTTACTTTAACAACATTTATTGACTTTTAATAACACTTTAATTTCACTAGATTAACCGCTTACCACTGGTGAGGCTAGTCGCTAATCTTTACTCGTTCGCGTTCAAAGTATAACTATTTTTCGCCTACAACATCGTTTCGCTTATACACCCAAATTACATGCATCTCGAACATTCTACTTCTATCGAGAAGTCATTACTCTATTTTATTTGCTCAATATTTAGTACTATTATAGTACTGTCGATACTTAATAGATGCCTCTAGGTTTAACTCTAGAAAATAGGGTATTTTCTTGTGTATAAAAGAGAAACGATGTTGTTAGCGGTATTGGTCATAAAACGGTTAATTTAATTGATTTGTAATGTATAAACAATTTTTTTAAAATCTAATTTGTATTAATTTTAAAATTTTGTGTCAAGTAAAGTGTATGTAAATTAGATTTTCGGCGATTACATGACATATTGACATAAAGAATCAGCGCAGTAGAGAGACGAATGAAAGCCATATTTGTTCGTCGAATATGCACGCAGAACATCTTTTATTCAGCGCATTCTAAAATTGCCATCAGTGCAATGGACTAAGAATGCCACTATTGCCACGTGTTAAAATTCTGCAATGAAGCATCTGTTATAGATGGCACAACAGACGATTCAAAATTGTTTTTTCGCAAGATACGCAAAATTCAGTTGTTATTTCTAAATGACGTCATTAGAAGCAACCGATGTTTTGAAGCGACCATCGCTACACACACAATTGAAATTATTCAGATATTTCGTGCAAATCCATATAATTCGCTAACGCTACATGTACACTGTACATAAATATATATAGAGCGTAAAGTAGCTATTACACATAGCACTCGGTCGCCATGGCCTGATGAGATGACAATTAATTTTTAACTAAATTCCTCATCAGATCGAAACTGAGCTTTTGCACAACATCCAAATCTGAATAATTAAAAATAACGACACACATCCGCCGTCGTTATAGTTTCTCCAAATATACTTTATGGGCAGTGATGAAAAACTCATAACAACCCGGTGCTAGTACAATCTCATCGAACAGACAGAAAAGCGAGCAATTGTGGAATTGTTGGAAAATTCTATGGATAATGAAAATCAACTTATTCAATTTCTCGCCTTGCAGTGAATCGTCTAAAGGCGCTTACGAATCGTTCCGTGGTTAAATCCGATTCTACTTAAATGTGAAGTGCTTTGGTACTGAGGCCAAAGAAGATGCAGAGATACCCCTTGTAGGATTTGTTTCCACGGTCTTTGCTCATTCGTATGTTAATGGGTCCTGCATAGTCCACTCCATTTTATGTAAATGGTAGAGTTACCGTCACTCGAGGAGCAGGCAAATTTCGCTTGAGCTGTTCTGAGGAACCTTGAATCGATGGCATCGGATGCAATGGTGCATGTGTTGCTTAACTGTTTGAATCCCTCGGATAATCCAGAACTGTTTGGGAGTATATGCCAAAGTCAGACAATTACTCCCCTGTAACTTTTGACAATGGCTCCAATCCAGGACCAAGTCGGTAAAGTGTCCCTTGTATGGGAATATAACCAGATGTCATTCTTCATACGGGGGCTTTAAATTTTCCAGTCTACCTCCTATCCGAATTACGTTATATAATGGGTTTTTTCTGCTTAGCAATGAATGTTCTTCGGCAAAGGCCACTTGCTGGACTGTTTGGACTAAACATTATAATGCGTGATCACACTCTTCTTGCCGCATTAGTCCTCGATGTTTGGTCCGCCATCTTAATATGTAGACTGTTATTCGGATGAGTTTGCCGAAAGATGAATATTTATTGATTAACCAATCAGTTGCTAATTGACTAATCAGTATTTGGAGATGTGAACTGAATGTGATCTCTTCTGGAGTCGCGGAAATCAGCTCTCTTTCATATGGTTCCTTTTTCACTGTCCAGTGACCTCATTTTTTTTGCGGTCAACCCTCGAGATGCTCAGTCTGTGGGATTATCTTCCGACCGAATATGTTTCCATGATTGCATGTCGCTGTTGGTTTGAATCTCTGCCAGCCGGTTTACGACAAACGGTTTCCACTTGAAACGAGGTTTTTGAATCCATGCCACTGTGATCATGGAATCGGTTCATAAGGTTATGTTGGTGATGTTCACTTCTAGGGCTTTGATTACTTGTTGTACTAGTTGGCTTAACAACAATGCTCCAGTTAGTTCTAGGCAAGGAATGGTTAGTTTAAACTTCACTAGAGCTACTTTAGTTTTTGCCGTTAGTAGCTGGCTGGTTACTTGGTCGTTTACGATAATTTTACTGTATATTACATCGGAGGCATCACAAAATCCATGTAGCTGAACACTGCAATTGTTCGTGGCATAATTAAGGTATCGCGGTGTCTGGATGGCTTGACTTTTATTTAAGTCCTTCTTTAGGTGATCCCATTTTGGAGTTTGGATGGCAATAGGTCATCCCAATCCAAGTCCAAACATTGTCTGATCCACATTGTCTGATACATTACTTTGCAGTTGATGGTTAGTGGTACCATCCGACAAAAATTGCCGCTTAGTGAGTTTGTTTTTATTAGGTGGTAATTGGACGTGGAAGATGAAGTGAATTCCCGTTGGATTGTAGTTGATTCCTATGGTTTTAAACGCATGTTTGTCGGTCAATGTCAGATCACCGATCATGATTTTGTCTACCGGAATATCTGCGAAAAGGGTCTGACGGTTGCTACCCCATTTACTGAATCCCCTTTTTCCCTTATGAAATAGTTTTACTAGTTGGAATTGCAATTGTTAAGCTTCTTTAACGGTGTCAGCACCCGTTAGGACATCATCTACATAAAAATCTCGTTTAAGAATGCGACTCGCCTCTGGATGTTGAGCGAACTCATCTTTAGCTAGTTGATGTAGTGTCCGAATGGCGAAGTAAGGTGCGGTGGATGTCCCACACGTAGCGGTAGTGAGTTGGTACTCTTGCAACAGTTAATGTTTATTTTCTCTCCAAATAATGGTTTGATAACTCTGATGTTCTCTCTGCATTTGTATTTGGCGATACATCTTCTCGATATCCCCGTTGAACACTATCCGATGTAGTCTCCATTTTAGTAGTATGGACCACAAGTTATTTTGTAGTGGAGGCCCAATATGCATCACGTCATTTACACTTAAGCCTGTAGATGTCTGCAACGAAGCATCGAAAACCACCCAATTTTTTGCGGTATCTGCATTTTTCAATACTGCATAGTGAGGAATATAGAAATAATTCCCTTCATTGAGTTTAACCAGCCTTATATGTTGCAATTTGATGTACGTGGTCATGAAAGTTACATATAGTTCCTTCAGGTTAGGGTCACGGTTCAATTTTTTCTCTAATTGTAAGAAACGTTGGAGTGCTCAATGACTAGAATGTCCCAATAGGTCTATTTGCTATTCTTTAAATGGGATTATCGCTGTTAATTAGAACTTTGTCTATTTCCCAGAATCTCTCCATAGCTTCCTCGTTTTTGCTACCGGTATGGGCTGCGGCTTTTTGTGGATTTTTATTGATTGGAGTTGGGCCGAAAATTAGCCAACCGAAGCTAGTTTTTATCGCGCTAGGTTTACCCTTAATGATTTATGTGCCAATGAAGTCGCTGTACATGTCTACTCCTAGCAGAATAACGATTGGGGCTGGAAGCTGATATTCTGGATCAGCCAAAACCAATTTGCTCCATCTATCGTTCTGACTTCGCGTTATTGGTTGTTTTAATACATCTATTGTAATTTTTGGCAACACGTATGCTTTAACCTTTAATTTGTATGTTGATGGGAAATGCGGTTTAAGGCAAATTGTTACTATGGAATTTCTCGTATTTGTATTAGTAGCCCCATTTCCTGATATATTCACCTTGGTTTGTTGTAGTGATATAAGAAGATCTTCAACCACGGATTCCGCGATCAAAGAGAATTTTGATTCTGGGTCTATTAAAGCTCGTACATTGGTTGGAACGCCACAACTGGAAATGATCGTTACAACGGCTGTTGACATTAATATTGTTTGAGAACCCTTCAAGGTGCCAATTAATTCCTTTTTTTTGGGTCTTCGATCTGGTTCGTGTAATAGCTGATGGTGTCGGTTTTTGCAGGTTGTACATGCGGGTTTTTCGTCACATACTGAATTCTTGTCATGCAACAAGCAATTGGTTTTTATGCTGTATCGGACCTTGGAGGGTATGTTTCTCTATTACTGGTGAATGATGATTTAGTACTAGGGATGTTGGGAGGGTGGATTGCGATTACGGTGAGCTTGTTGATGTCCTTTTTAAGCTGGCGAATGTCCTGGATGTCGCTCATCGCTTTTGTATACGTCCGTTTTATTTCCTGGTGCTCATCTAAATAGGGATGTGTTTTGGGTAACGTTCCAAGTTCGACAATCTGTTTGTCGTAGTCGCAATATTTTGCTTCTATATTTCTCTTGAGCGTGCCGTAGGAGCCACTGGTGATCGGTCGGCCGTCATCGCGCTTTAGTTTTGCGATGTGTAACGCCCGACTGACGTGCGTCCATTCTAATGCTCTCGACTAGTTGTTATTTCGACGTACTGAAGTTCGAATTTATACAACGACTGTATAATGTTATGCGGCTATAGCGCGACGGGATTAAATTGTGTCCGCTCGTCTTTTTGTAGTTTCTATGTTTTTGCCTAAACAACGTCTGATTTCTCCTTATTGATGTTTTTATTAAAGCGCATTAGGCTTAAATACTAAGGCCATATGAGACCATTAAATTTATGAATCGTAATATTTTAATATCGTAGAGGTAAACTTAAATAGTTTTTAAATTTTACCAACAACTTTAATTTTACTTGCAAATAGATCAAACTATAACCTTTCAAACCCACACATGTAAATATTACTATAAAACAAGAACGACATACAATTTAATATTCAACTCTAAACTTTAATAAAAGGGTATTCCCCAAATTCAAACAACATAAATAAAAAAAATAATTAATATAATTCCACAGGGGGACATATAATAATGTGGTATTATTATTTTTAGGAGAGTAAAAACATCCCATGATAAGGCTATAGGTTCATGGTCAATGCATAAGCAACGATATGATGAACTGTCTCGATTGGTTTGTCTATCAGAATCGGTCCGATTCTGGTTCGAAATGTCTCCCAACGAATGAATCACAACTTATTAGTATTAAATTAATCATTTGCATTTTGGCTGATCCTATATAATATATGTCCAGACACGAGAACCACACCTAACTGATAATAAATTAGCTAACTAATTTTTCTTTTTGTCTTTAAAACGAAGCAAAAAATTTTCATTTTTTTATTAGAAACGAACCCAAAAATGTTTTTGTTTTTCTTGGTGTCATGCTTTTTAGCTTTGTTTTCCAACAACCTATCATTAGCTTGTTCCATCATTGTACATCAAACTATGGTAAAATTTAATATATATATATATATATATATATATATATATATATATATATATATATATATATATATGTATATATATATGTATATATATATATGTATATATATATATATATATATGTATATATATATATATATATATATATATATATATATATATATATATATATATATATATATATATATATATATATATATATATTTATTTATATTTATTCAAAATGCGCACCAGACTACCACAGTCCATATTCGAATGTGCACAAAATTAACGAATTTCGTTCTTACAAAAATTATATATTTATTATTTAAAGAATAATAAAATTAATCAAATATAACAAAAATTATAGATTATAAAAATAATAACAGTGATGGAAACGTTTCACGTAACGTAACGCTGTAACGAAATAACATAATAAATTCACATAATTATGTTCATAACGTTACAATTTTTTGATTTCGGTACAAAACGATATTCATAACGTTACAAATCTAAAATTACGTTTCGTTTTCTATTACACTTTGCTTATTAAGTTTTTTTAATTCACATTTGTTTATTGGGCGTTTTTACTTTTTAGTACTTCATACTTCTTTTTATTTTTATTTTGGAACACAAATGTCAATATTTCAGTTCAGTGTATTTTCTGCAGTAAGAACGAGATTTTTCTTGTATCCTTCATTATTAAAAAATTAAAAATTTATAATTTTTTTTAAAAATTGTACATAAGTTTACGATTATTAATAAAATAATTATTCAATTATTGGTTTCATTTGCGGTGAGCATTATATTAAAAAGTTTATTTTGTGTTTTATTTTGTGGTTTAGTTTGTGTGTAACGGACCATGGCGAGGAAAACGAAACCCGAAAATGAAACTATTCGTCAACAATTCGAAATAACTGAAATAAAAAGCAAATGCAAATTATTCAAAAATGAGACTTATATACCTGGCCAACACACAGGTACTTTGATTGTTCATCTAAAACGCAATCATCCAGAAAAACTAAACGAAATCGGAAACGTTACCAAATTTAATAAATCTAAATCTGAAAAGTACCAAAAACTCTAGTCGAAGTAGGGTTAATTAAAAACAAAACTATTAGTATTACGATGAATGCTGAAGAAATGATTGATTTATGTGTCGAATTAGTGACTGTTAACGGTTATCCATTAAATTCATTAGAATGCACTTCGCTCAAAAAAATATTTGATCCAATTTGCCATAATTTAGGCATTACCATTAATCGACACAATATTCGGGATCACGTCAAAAATAAAGCCAAACAGTATCGCATTGAAATTATTAATGATGTTTCTGGAAAAATGGTATCATTAAAAATAGACAGTGCAACAAGAATCGATAGATCAGTTCTGGGAGTCAATGTTCAATATGAAAAAGGAAACAAAATTTGTATACGGACCTTAGCCGTTAACGAGCTCAAGCAACAACATACAGCTAAATATATATCCTCGGAAATCATTAAAATTTTGGCAAATTATAATATAAAACTGGCTCAACTTTATACAATAACATCGGACAATGGTCGAAATATGCTAAAATCGACTGAATTGTTAGGAGAAGCTCAATTTAATGCTGGTAACGTTTCAGATAATGAAGATGAATATGCCGAATGTTTTAATGCTGATAATGTAGAGGAATTTTTAAATACCGAGAATCGCGATGTTACCATACTATTAACTTCAGTGAAGTGCATGGCCTATAAATGACGTGTTGGTCAACGTTCAATCATATAAAACAATTATTGAGAAGGCATTATATCTCGCAATAAAATTAAGAACACCTACAATTTTAACTATAATTAAATCTAATGGACTTAAAAACCCCATTAGAAATATATGTACACGTTGGAACTCTACGTACAATATGGTGATCAGACTTATTGAACAACGCAATTTTTGTACAGAAATGGAAGGTTTATTTCCAGAACTAAAAATATGTGATCGGGATTGGTCTAGAATGGTACTTATGTCGGCAACGTTAAAATATCGCTTCGAAGCAATGGTTCGATTGCAAACGGCGACATTAACTTTAAGTGACGCTTACGCAACGTGATTCTCATGTAAATTACATTTGTCTAAATCCAAAAATTTATTTTCTTCAACTTTGGTAGATGCAATGAACAAACGAGAAGATAAATTAATATCGAAATGTGACCCTATTAATGCTGCGGTTTACTTAGATCCGAGATATCAAAATTTGTTGTCTGCAAGTAATAAAATATCAGCAAAAGAACATTTATTAAAATTGTATAATTATTTATATAATAATGTGGCCCAGCCAACAACAACAGCATCAATTCCATATGAAACAATTAATGATGACATGTTAAATCAATATATGATTAAGCAATCGGAAAAATATGTAAGCGTGTATTAGGCCTAATTCCAATATGAAACATTAACGTAAGAAAAAATACTCTAAACATTTGATTCTAAACTGGGACGGATGTGAAATTCTTCTAAGATTAATAGGCAAGCTATTAAAAGTTTGAACTCCATTAACAAACAAAAATGAGGCTCGAAATGAAGTACGATGTCGAAGTGGGATTAACGTTTCACATCTATTGGAACGAGCCAACTGAATGATGTTACGAAAATATTCAGGATACTTACCATTAATAATATCAAAAATGAATACGCACATTGCCTATATTTCAAGTAGTTGTTAAATGTGCAACCCAACAGAGATTTCGAGTAGGTGTAAAATGTTCAAACCTCGACACATTATACACATATCTAGTGATTGAATTAAAAGCAATTTGTAATCTTTTATTGAAGTTATTAATCAAGTTTGCCAAGTACTAAGCGATACACTTTTTAGATTTGAAAGGAGTGGCGTGCTTTAATTTGGAAAGTCGCTTCATACCAGAATATATATTAGAACAAATGAGATCAACCTGTAAATCTCACTCAAATTTAGAAGTCAACATAAAACCAGGATTACGCACACTGTTAGTATATGCAATTAACTCATTATTCAACTCAAATCTCGGGTATGGCAAATTGCTTTTTCCTCTATAGATGCGCATTACTTTTGATTTAGCTGAGTTCAAAACACGTCCATTTAATTAATAATGAGCGCCACAGTATGGTCGATAAAACCCATATTACTATTCAAAATAAATCTGCAGGTCATCTGCATATAAATGGTATTTAAAATGTGAAATTAATTTAGCAATAAAATTAATAAAAATCGAAAATAATAGCGGCTCTAGGACCGACCCTTAAGCGAGCCCGCACATGGTCTCAATAGGAAAAGATTGCTCATCATTATAATTCACGTACTGTATACGTCTTAAAAGATAATTTCGTACCAATTTAATAGCTTCATTGGTAAAACCATACATACACTTTAATTTGTATAGCAATATTTCATGATTTAACTTATCGAACGCCTTCGAAAAAGCAAGCAAGACAAGAAACACAACTTGTCCATCATCCAACGATCTAGAAATATCTGCAGTTACCTTTAACATAGCTGTCCTCGTGCTATGTCCAGGAATCCAGATTGTAATTGAATAAACATATTATTAGTATTAAAGCATTCGGTAATTTAATTTTTCATTAAAATTTCAATAACTTTAGTTAACACTGGCAAAACACTAATAGGTTTCATGTCACTAATCAGTTTAGGGTGAGACGTTTTAGGTATAAGAATCACTTTAGAAATTTTCCACTGAGATGGAGAAATACTGCATCAGCAATACTCGTGTTTATTATATGACAAATATACGGAATAACTAAAGGAATTATTAGTTTGATGAACCTCAGTGGGATGCCATCATCACCAATGGCATTAGACTTGATAGAATTGATTGCTAATAGAACAGCAGCTTCATCAACAGTTTGAAAATTAAAGAAAGATCTAGTAGGTACAGGGCTACCAACATCACTGTTCATGCATCGACCACCAGTTTCAGATGTGTCATATAAAAAACGCTTGTTTGTTGACATATACTTGATGGGAACAAAAATATAGCAACATAATGAAGTTAGCTATGAGTCATTATTTTTCATCTTGCAATACAACATACTACGTGAATGGTATAATACGGCTCTTAAATGAAATCGACTATAATTAAGTTGTTCCATCAAATATATGTCAACAAACAAAAATAATTTTTTAAGAAACCAACCAGATACATTTTAGAAGGGGAAGAGAATACATCACAAAAAAATTTAGATCACATTTTTAGTTTTATTTATTTTATAAATTGAATTACAAAAAAAGTTGAACAGCACAAAAAGGCTTGTGCTACAACATTTGGTGTCAGAAGTCGGATACCACAATTAGAATAGATCATTAGCGAGTGACACCATAACAATTTATAAAGGCCATTCATATTGTAGTGAATATTTTTGGGGAAATACAACATAGTTGTATCGGTGTTTGTGCGACAAGCGGAATCCATTTTTACTGGGCGCGTGGTATAAAAAACGCTACTTACAATAACAAAGAAGAGCGGTACAAAGAAGAGCGGTACTTCTATTAAACAATTTATACGTCATCCGAACTGTAAGTTACAATTTAACAAAATGCCTGTGGATCCTCGTCGTTCTAAATAGTTCATCGACAACCTGGTTGAAAAATTGGAACAGTATGAGGAGTATTGAAAACAAACTTTCAACTGCAAAGGCCAAGCAAATCCACCATCGACTAACAGGTTTAAATAAGAGTTTTTCTGTGTATCAATAAATGTTACCGCCTTATGACTTAATAGATACAGAGTTATTAACTGAAGGTATACGCACTAAGATTAAGGAGTCATATATTTCAATTGCTTCCGACCTTGAGGAGAAAATGGAGGAACTGAAAGAAGCACGACACATGATAAAAAACCACTGATACAAAACCATTAAATCCGCTACCTATAACGATTGGCGCGAAACTTCCAACAGAAAAACTTCTCACGTTTAGTGGTGGATACCTGGAATGGAACTCATTTATTGGTACCTTCGACGCCATTATACACGACAATCCATCCCTAAGTGAACGCACTAAGTTCCAGTATCATAAATTGTCACTTAGCGGTGTCGCTGCCGGTGACGTAGATGTATAAACATCCCTACCAATATTATCATTCTAGTTTGTTGCTAACGGTACACACCATATTGCATCGTTTTTAATTCGACCGGTCGAAATAAAATAAATAAGCAAAATGGGTAAAACCGAAGAGGAGCAACAAAGTAGAATGGAAGTCGAGCGCAAGAGAATAAAATCGAAATCTCAACCACAAAAATGGCTCAACTCCAACCATTGTGGATGGATGACATTCGAGGCTGGTTTGCTCTAGCGGAGATTTAGTTCCAGCTACAAAGCATAACATCAGAAAAACATAAATACCTAAACGTCATGGCCTCGATACCAGCTCAACTATATAAATCTACCATCCCGGATGTACTGATAGATCCGCCAAAGGAGAATCAGTATACACACATCAAGGCGTTGCTATTAGAACGACTGGCACCTTTCGACGAACGGCAACTGGAGGCACTGTTGACGGGAGAAGATATCGGTGATCGAAGACCATCTGAAGCACTTCGACACATTACAAACCTGGCCGGAACAAATTTTAGTAATTCGAAAATACGTTCGTTATGGACACGAAAAATGCCAGAAATTATACGCATAGCACTCGCCGTGCAGTCAGATACGGTATCCCTGGAGATCTTAGCTGGCATGGCAGACCGAATGCACGAGACTATGAAGGTGCAAACACTTCAAATACATGCAGCACGATTTAGTCATAGACCTAATATCACGCTCCAAACGCGGCAGGAACACTACGAGCATAATACCCCTAGTACTACCCAAGACGTAAGAAACCGACCATTCAACCCACCTACACTGGAATCACGCATAGCCAACATTGAGAAGATGCTAGCCAGAATGAACATGGAGCAGATATCACCACGTGGTCGTCAGCTCTCGCGATATACCTCAAATTCACGTTCTCGGTCACGTTCAAGTTCACGTAGTAGGCCTAGGCATAATGCGAGACGAGACATCGTAATACCAGGCGTGTGCTGGTATCACGCAAATATGCGAGAAAACCTCGCAACTGCACACCACCTTGCAAATATTCTTCATCCGCTCCCCACCAAAACATTCCAAAAAACGATTAACCAGCACAATTGCAACAACAAACAACATAAACAAATCTCACGTAAGTCAACGCCTTCACTTACATGACAAACACAACAATCTAACATTTCTCATAGACACAGGAGCCGACCTTTCGGTGCTACCTGTTCGACGTTTTTCAAAATCTATATTTCTCAACGTTAAATCGTATGATCTAGTTTTATCAGCTGCTAATGGCACACTTATTAATACTTATGGCAGAAAGTTGCTCAGGGTAAATCTCGGACTTAAACGTTTGTTCACATACACGCTTTCATTTTAGCAGATGTGAATCGCCCGATCATTGGTGCCGATTTCCTTAGCAAATTCGGTCTTCTTGTCGATCTCAAACGCAAACGGCTGGTTGATTCAGCGACACAGCTGTCAATCAATGCCACAACGGTGTGGGTCGATACGCCCACTTCCATTCACTTCACAATCGACAATGGTTATGGTACGCTACTAAAGAAGTATTCTTCCCTAACAGCAGAGCCCAACTACAATTAGACGTTCACAAAACGGCAATCACAACCCCATTTGGTCTTTTCGAATTCACTCGAATGCCATTTGGTCTCAGAAATGCCGCCCAAACGTTTCAGCGATTTATGAATGAAGTCGTTCGCGATTTAGACTTTGTTTTCACATGTATCGACGACATTCTCGTCGCATCACAAAATGAGGAACAACACAAACGCCATTTGGAACAACTTTTCCAACGACTCGAAGATTTTGGCGTCAACATCAAAAGTTCGAAATGCATTTTTGGTTCGAATTCACTCGATTTCCTCAGTCACACAATCACACCTAATGGTATTCTTCCAACTAAAAAGCGAGTTAATGCCATTACGGAACTCCCAGTCCCAACTTCAATCAAGAAAATCCAACAGTTTATCGGTATGGTAAATTACTACCATCGGTTTATACCGAAACTTGCGGAAATTATCGCTCCAATTCACGCACACTTGGCCGCTCTGCTAAAGAAGCCCAAAACAGCCAAAAATTACTTTTGGCCCGAAGAATGCCAAAATGCATTCACACATCTCAAAAGTAAATTGGAAAATGTAACCTTGTTAGTACATCCGCCGAACGACGCTAAGTTCAGTATCACAATCGATGCATCAAACACTGCTGTCGGATCAGTACTACAACAATACAAAAATGTAAGCTGGGAACCACTTGGATTCTTTTCCAAGAAACTCACGGAAGCTGAACGAAAATACTCAGCTTTTGACAGGGAATTATTGGCAATATATCTATCTATAAAACACTTTAGATATTTTGTAGAAGGTCGAGATTTTACCATCTACACCGATCACAAACCTCTGACTAGAGCACTTCAGTCTAAAACTGAACGTAATCCTAGACAAGCACGACATTTGGATTACATCAGTCAGTTTACCACGGATATTCGACATGTGAAAGGTAAAGACAATGTCGTGGCGGATACATTATCCCGCACGATCAATAACGAAGCGGCAACAGACAACAATCAAACAAACACAATCGAAACAGTTGAAGCAAATTTCGACTATCATACGATCACTCAGGCACAAAAAGCAGACTTAGAACTTCAGAATTTACTTTCTGGTTCCAAACGTCGCGCTAGTTCAAGCAATTATAAACTAGAGCTT
The DNA here is from genome assembly GCA_963556175.1 of Tipula confusa. Classification (NCBI taxonomy): domain Eukaryota; kingdom Metazoa; phylum Arthropoda; class Insecta; order Diptera; family Tipulidae; genus Tipula; species Tipula confusa. The sequence continues at coordinate 117,925,619 of OY744477.1, forward strand.
TTTAAAATGCCTGGCTTTCAGATATACTGCGAAACAATCGTCCATATATCGCAGAGTCACTCCGTCATACAATCTTTAAAGCTTTACACAACATTTCACATCCAGGTATACGCGCAACTCGTAAACTGATTACTGCTCGATACTTCTGGCCTAGTATAAACAAAGACATAAACCACTGGACACAATCTTGTTTATCCTGCCAAAGTTCGAAAGTCCAAAGGCATACAAAGGCGCCTTTGGCACAATTCGAAATTCCATCAGGTCGATTTGAACATATTCACATGGACATAGTGAGACCTCTTCCACCGTCCAATGGATATACATATCTTTTAACCTGTGTCGACAGATTTACTCGATGGCCCGAAGCATATTGCATGAGCGATATGTCAGCACAGACCATGGCCAAAACATTCATAGACAATTACATTTCCCGATTTGGTGTTCCGCTTGAAATCACGACCGACCAAGGAACGCAATTCGAATCCAAACTATTCGTCGAATTAACGAAACTTCTGGGATCTCATCGCATACGAACAACCGCTTATCACCCTCAAGCGAATGGCATAGTCGAACGATTTCATCGACAGCTTAAAGCTGCACTCCGGGCTCGAGGCCATACAGTAAATTGGAACTCAGAAATACCTATCGTTCTACTTGGTATTCGAGCCACGATTAAAGAAGATCTTAATTGCTCACCAGCCGAGATGGTTTACGGTCAAACTATCAAGCTACCTGGTGAGTTCTTTATTGAAAATCCTCTAACACCTCAATCATCAACTGACACCGTCATCGACCAACTACGCAACACTATGCAAAATCTTGTCCCCTCTGCAACACGACAACCTACTCAGAACGATATATTTGTTCCAAAATCGCTCGAGAAATGCGATTTCGTTTTTATGAAAGTAGACAAGATTCGCACTGGATTTCAACCTCCTTACGAGGGACCATATAAAGTGATAAGAAGATTACGACGACACTTTGTTATTTTGATAAAAGGAAAACAACAATCAGTGTCTATCGATCGCCTAAAACCTGCGTACGGAATACTGTGTTCTGCTGATCGAATTACAGCGTCCTCAACAAAAAATCCGTTCGCATCAATGACCACATCACTTTTTCATAGGGCCTTTCAACTGCGTAGGGGGTACTGTAGCGGTTAGAATTATTCATATTGTCACGGTACCACCTAGTGTGCGATAGCATAAGTGTAAATATATGAAGATTTCTCTAAGCTTAACCTTAGAGACATCTATTAGATATCGATAGTACTGGTAGTACTAAAAATTGAGCAAATTAAATGTAGTAGTGACATCTCGATAGAAGTAGAAAGTTCGAGATATTTTAATTTGTGTATATAAGCGAATCGATGTTGTATGCGAAAAGATAGTTGTACTTTAACTACGAAAGCGATAACAAGCGGTTAAAATAAAAAGTGATAGAAAGTGATAGTAAGTGATAGTAAGTGATAGTAAGTGATTTTTAATTGTTAAATAAAGTGAACAGTGATTTTTGTGAAATAAAGAATTGGTAAAGGAACTAAGTTGTGAATAATTGTGTTTTATTGAGGCAATTGTTGTCTGTGAAAGTGAACAGTGTTAAAGTGGAACTTGTGTAGTTTTTGTGAAATTTGTTAGTGAACAGTGGTGTTCGGGGAGTTATTCACAATCCAGAGATACGAACCTTAAGTGACAAGGCAAGAACGTAGCAATTGGTGACAGCGGTGGGATTGTGAATAAAAAAAAAATAAAAAAAAAAAAAATAAAAAAAAAAAAAATAAAAAAAAAAAAAATGAAACTCTACAAGTTAAAAGTTCCAGAATTAAAGAAAGAGTTGGAGAAGCGTGGTTTAGAGACAGAAGGTCGTAAAGACGAGTTGATGTTACGATTGCGTGAAGCAATGGAGCGTGATGGTTTTGTAGCGACCGATTCAAACTTATATTACTTATTTCTAATTATTCAGTTTATATTTTATAAATTATTTGAATAAGTGTATTTTGAATCGCGCTCCAATTTATTATAAATTATTATCAGTTTAGTTCTACTATACTACATCTAGTGTAGAATAGAATAAACTTTTTATATCAAATATTTTAGAACAAATGTATACAACTTATAAGTTTGTTGGGGAACAGTTTGTTTACATTTCAGTGGTTTCTATTTCTATTTTACAATCGACTTTGATTGATTGTATATGTTATACCACGTTTTCTTTTATGCTATCTTCCGGCTTTTTACCTTTTCTCGTATGATATCGTAATCGAATATCATACGAATGCTTAAATTCTATTCCCCGTTTATCAGTGTGCTTATAAATAAATAAAAACACTACAAGTGGTGACCCTAGACGGTCCTGTTTAGGACGTTGGAAGTGCAGAATCTGAGTGAATTAAATAGGATTCTTAGTACAATATATGTACCAAGGCACGTTTCTTTTAGATTCTCGAACACCATGTGAATTAAAAGAACCGCCATTAATTTTACATTTTTATTACGCCGAGTGAATTTTATTTTGGGGAGCACATTTCCACATTTCATATTACAATCGGATTAAATCACAGCCAGCATAGAAAATAAATTTCAAATATTAATACGGATAGATACATCGGATCATCAGCAATCACCATACGGATATAAAATATTACATCAAGCCATCAATGAAAATAAATTTAATTCGTGAGGCTGAGCAGAAAAGGATTGAAGATTTCGGAATTATAGTGGACACCGTCAGTTCCAGCCAGTATTTAGGATAAGTTATATTTTTTTTTTGTTTTAATTACACATTAAATTTTTATAATTTTTAACGTAGTGGAATTGTAAATTCAACACACTGATTTATAAGACTGGTGTGAGTTTTGTCGTGGTAATATTTCGTCATTACATCCGCTTGCAAAAGTTTTTTTTTCGTTCGATAATATTGTGTAGTAGTACATTTCCACATATACCATATTAATTATTTTGGTTATCGAATTTTCTTAGTAACATTTTTTTATACGAAGCACATTCTGGTGCAAATTCCTAATATTTTAATTGCGTTTTAAGAATCCAAAATCAAAATGGATAATAAAGATGACCAAATTACCAATGTTGGCACAGATGTTGACATGAAGAACATCGAGTCGAAGGAAACTATTAAGTTAACCCCGTTTTGGACGGCCAATCCGGGTATATGGTTTATTATTATTAATTGATAAAATTTTTGATGCAATGAATAGATCATCAAAAATATTTTCAATTAATCAGACGTCGCCCACTATATTTAAAACACCTCTAAGTAACCAAATCCTTGAAGCTAATGCGAATAATAATCGTTCAAGCATAAAAAAGGCGCCACCAACATTGCAAGGAATCATGATGAGGCTTGTTGCATTGGAAAATAAAATAAATAGCTTAACCAATCAACCTAATGGTGGTAGATCCCGATTGCGGTCTACAACAAGAGCACGGCCAAATACACAACGGAACCGAAGTAATTCCGGTAACCGAGTATATTTAAATAACTCTGGTTTCAACGGCGCATGGTGTGTCATGCACAACCGTTGGAAACACAAGGCGCATTATTGTAATCCGCCTTGCACTTTTAAAAAGGATAACCATTTGGATTCGGTTATTTCTTCCCCTTCAAAAAACGAATAGGGACAGACAGGGTTGAGTCGACTAGCATTTTAGAATTGCAGTCTAGTCGACTAATTATTTATGATAGCATAAACAAATTTAATTTTTTAATTGATACTGGAGCTGACCTTTCAGTTATTCCAGTTTATTTTTTCAATATTAATATTGATAATTTTTCAACGGATCTAGCTCTTAAAGCGGCCAATGGATCACCTATTCGTACTTATGGTACTAGGTTGATCAATATTGACATCGGTTTAAAACGTAATTTCACTCATGCGTTTATCAGTGAATCGTCCGATTATTGGCGCTGATTTTTTAGCTCATTTTGGTTTATTGGTTGATCTTAAACATAAACGTTTAATTGATACAACCACTTCATTTTCAGTTAATGCATTGGTGAGAAGTTTTACAACTCCGACTCCAATTCATTTTTCAATTGATAATGGTTTTGGCACGTTACTTAGGAAATACCCTAGTCTGACAGCGTTGCCTAATTTTAATTTACCGGTACGTCATTCAGTTGTACATTATATTGTTACATCTGGGCATTTGCCAGTGGCGAGACCTAGGAGACTAGATCCTGAGCGGCATAAAGCCGCATTTTTAGAATTCCAGCATATGGTGGAGTTGGGGATTTGTCGTCCATCGTCATCCCCAGTTTCATGCCCTTTACATATGGTGAGGAAAAAGGATCTCGATTGGAGACCTTGCGGTGATTATCGGCAATTAAATACGGTCACAATACCGGATAGATACCCGATAGCACATATTCATAATTTTTCCATGAATTTAAATGGTTGCACAATATTTTCCAAAATTGATCTTGTTCGTGCGTATCACGTTATTCCCATTGCTGAAGAAGACATTTTTAAAACGGCTATTACAACACCGTTTGGTCTATTTGAATTTGTGCGTATGCCTTTTGGTTTGCGTAATGCCGCACAAACTTTCCAGCGATTTATGAACGAAGTCGTCTGAGGACTTGATTTTGTTTTCGTCTATATTGACGATATCCTGGTTGCATCACAATCAGAGACACAGCATTTGCTCCATCTCGATGAATTATTCCGAAGACTTGTTGAGTTTGATGTACATATTAAGTCATCTAAATGCGTGTTTGGAGTTTCTTCTATTGACTTTTTAAGCCACAAGATCACCCCTGATGGAATTTTTCCTTCCCAAGATAGAATTATGGCCATCAGATATTTCCCTGCTCCAACTTCTGTTAAGCATATTCAGCGGTATATCGGTATGATAAATTATTATCACCGATTTATACCAAGGTTAGCTGAATTGATTGCTCCTTTACATAGCCATTTGTCTGCCTTAAATAAGTTACCGAAGACACCCAAGAATTTTTCTTGGCCTGAAGAATGCCAGTTGGCTTTCTCTAATATAAATATTTTATTGGCTAATTTGACCCTTCTTGCGCACCCTTTGGTTGATGCGCCTATAAGTATTGCCACCGATGCTTCAAGCATCGCAGTTGGCACTGTTTTACAGCAATTTAATAACAAGAAGTGGGAACCTTTAGGTTTTTTTTCAAAGAAGTTGTCGAGCCCTGAGTTAAAATACTCAGCTTTTGATCGTGAACTTCTCGCGATATATCTTGCAGTAAAGCATTTTAGATATTTCGTGGAAGGTCGGGACTTTACCATTTTTACCGACCATAATTAATTAGAGCTCTTCAGTCTAAAACTGAACGTAATCCTAGGCAATCACGCCATTTGGATTATATTAGTCAATTTACCTCGGATATTCAGCATGTGAGTGGTTCCGACAATGTTGTCGCAGATACCTTGTCCAGAACCAATAACATAGACTCGGCTTCTGTTGACACTTCTGTTGTTAACAATTTTCTCAGTTATGAGAATATTATTTTGGCACAACGGACCGATGACGAGCTTCAGAATTTACTTTCTGGCTCTAGGCGCTATTCAGCTAATATTAAACTTGAACTTTTTGTTTTGCCAGGCCTTGAAGTCTATTGCGAGACATCGACGGGTATTAACCGTCCTTATATTGCAAGTTCTTTACGTCGGAATGTTTTCGACAGTTTACATAATTTATCACATCCTGGTATTCGAGCTACTCGTAAATTGATTACGGCTCGCTATTTTTGGCCTAGTATTAACAAGGACGTAACCCAATGGGCCAGTTCTTGTGTATCATGCCAACGTGCCAAAGTGCAAAGGCACACTATTTCACAACATGGAAAATTTAATATCCCACCAGGTCGATTTGAACATATTCATTTGGATATTGTTGGTCCTTTACCAGTATCAAATGGTTGTTCATATATTTTAACTTGTGTTGATCGTTTTACCCGTTGGCCGGAAGCTTATTGCATGGTTAACATGACAGCTGCCACCATTGCCACTACTTTCGTTTCAAATTACGTATCTCGTTTTGGTGTACCTGCTCAGATTACTACTGACCAGGGATCACAGTTTGAGTCCAGACTTTTTGCGGAGCTAACTACACTCCTTGGATCTCATCGGATACGTACTACGGCTTATAATCCTAAAGCCAATGGCATGGTAGAGCGTTTCCATAGACAGCTCAAAGCTGCATTGATGGCCAGAGGTAACGTTATTAATTGGAGCTCTGAGATTCCAATTATATTATTAGGAATCCGAGCAACTGTGAAAGAAGATTTGAATTGTTCACCCGCGGAAATGGTATATGGACAAACCATTAAACTTCCCGGAGAATTTTTTGTGGACAATCCCCTTTCACCATTGCCTTCTAGCGACACAGTTATCGACAATTTACGTCAAGCCATGAAGAATCTGATACCTTCACCCACGCGTTTAGCGAAACAAGAACACATATTTGTCCCGAAATCTCTGGACAACTGTGATTTTGTGTTTGTGAGGTCTGATAAGGTTCGTGTTGGACTAACTCCTCCATACGAAGGCCCCTTTAAAGTGGTTAAACGCCTTCGTAAGTTTTTTATTATCTCGATCAAAGATAAACATCAAAGTATCTCGATCGATAGATTAAAACCTGCTTTTGGTATTTTGAGTTCGGTGGATTTGGTTTTACCATGCCGAATCATGAAAGCAGTGCGTTTTATCGTTTAGTTTTTTTTTGGTTTCACTAAGAATCAATTAGGAGGGGAGTACTGTAGCGACCGATTCAAACTTATATTACTTATTTCTAATTATTCAGTTTATATTTTATAAATTATTTGAATAAGTGTATTTTGAATCGCGCTCCAATTTATTATAAATTATTATCAGTTTAGTTCTACTATACTACATCTAGTGTAGAATAGAATAAACTTTTTATATCAAATATTTTAGAACAAATGTATACAACTTATAAGTTTGTTGGGGAACAGTTTGTTTACATTTCAGTGGTTTCTATTTCTATTTTACAATCGACTTTGATTGATTGTATATGTTATACCACGTTTTCTTTTATGCTATCTTCCGGCTTTTTACCTTTTCTCGTATGATATCGTAATCGAATATCATACGAATGCTTAAATTCTATTCCCCGTTTATCAGTGTGCTTATAAATAAATAAAAACACTACAGTTTAGATCTAGAAAGTTATGAGTTTGAAATAGAAACGCCGGAGTTACGCATCGAAGCATCATCTGGAAATTTCGATATGGCACAGTTGATGGCAGTCATGCAACAGATGATGACAGAACAAACGAAACGTCAAGAAAAAATTCAAGAAGAACAAATTAAACGACAAGAGAAATTTCAAGAAGACCAAATTAAAGGACAAGAGGAAATTCATGAACAAATTAAACGACAAGAGAAAGTTCAAGAAGATCAAATTAAACGACTAGAAATACTCGTAGTAGAAGGTCAAAATAAAATGGAAGAAAAACTTCTCGAATTAGCTAGTACTTTCCAAGGCGAAGTAGAGAAAGTGAAAGACGAATTTACAACGAAAATTCTAGAAGTTAAAACTGATGTTAAACATGTTGATCAAAAATTGGACAACAATATTGAATATGTCGAACAAAAATTTCTTCGTCTCGAAAAGGAGGTCAGTGTAATGAAACGCAATGAAACATCAGCGCAAGTAATCCAACCAGTAAACAATTTTAAATTGAAGCCACCAACGTTTGACGGCACCACATCATTCGCAATTTTTAAGCTTCAATTTGAAATAGCGTCCACACAAAATCACTGGGACGACGCGCATAAAGTAGCAGCGTTAATAGTGGCACTTAAGGGAGAAGCAGCCGATATATTACAAACAATTCCAGAAAACGATCGCAAAGAATATGGTGAAATAATGAAGGCGTTGGAACGCAAATATGGAAGTGACCATAAGCGGGAAATTTATCGAATGGAGTTGAAAGGACGGTTCCAGAAGGTTGGAGAAACTTTACAAGAATTTGCATCGGCCGTCGAGAGGCTAGCACATCTAGCACATGCAAATACTGCTTCCGATTTCATGGAAAGAATTAAAATGGACGCATTTATTGATGGTATACGAGACCAAGACACACGCAGAGCAGTGATATTATCACCAAAGGCTACTTTCGCGGAAACCATTGCTTGCGCGTTAATGAATGAGACGGCACAAACTCTCATTGGACCAAGAATCAATAAGATACGTCGGGTAGAAATAAGTACCAGCAGTAATATGGAGCAGTCGGCCCCTAGAATTTCGAATGGTGGCAAAATAAAATGCTGGATATGTGACAAATTGGGTCACATCTCACGAGACTGCTATAAAAATAAACGGAAACGTGGAAGATCACCATCTCCAATGGTACGAAGGGACGGAGGGAGGTCCATCTCCAATGGTACGGAGGGAGGTCAAGTAGTGACCAATCGAGACGCATTGTCAAGACAACCATGTCAGGCAGAAAGCAAACATTGTAGTTGCGTAGAGGGGAAGGAGAATATCATTGATGTCAGGCTGATGAAAGTGTTACCTCATGATGAATGGACCAATGAAGCAATCCGAGAGGAACAACAACGAGATCCGAATTTGTCGATAATTTTGGAATATAAGAAGAGGAAGTACCGGCCAACATGGAATGAGATCGCGGACAAAGCCCCCACTGTAAAGGCTTATTGGGCACAATGGCAGAGCCTTAAATTAGAAGACGGCTGTTTAAAACGAGTGTGGGAAAGCACTGACGGCAACGTTAAACAATCCTTGATCGTGGTACCACAAAGTCGTATTAAGGAAATTCTGAAGGAATATCACGAGGGAACTAGTGGAGGTCACTTAGGAATTAACAAAACGCTAGCTAAGGTACGTCAGCGGTTTTATTGGTCCGGGTGTAGACAGTCGGTGGTTGAATGGTGCCAAAAATGTGATCTATGTGCAGCCGCAAAGGGACCGGCTCGGAAAACTCGAGGAGCTATGCAACAGTATAATGTTGGAGCACCTTTTGAGAGAATTGCCATGGATGTGGCAGGTCCATTTCCCACTACCGATAATGGAAACAAATATGTGCTAGTTATAATGGATTATTTTAGCAAATGGCCGGAGGTGTATCCACTACCAAACCAGGAAACTACTACAATAGCGAATGCCGTTGTTAATAATTGGATTAGTCGTTTTGGAGTACCAATGGAACTTCATACGGATCAAGGAAGAAATTTTGAGTCGGTTGTATTCCAGGAGATCTGTCAGATGCTCGGTATCAACAAAACGCGAACGACGCCTTTGCATCCACAATCGGATGGAATGGTAGAAAGGTTTAACGGAACATTGGAAGAATATCTAAAGAAGGTGATAGATAAAAACCAACGCAACTGGGATCAACATATACCGATGTTTTTGATGGCTTATCGATCAGCAGTACATGACACTACTGGGGTGACGCCAGCAAAGACGCTTTTCGGAAATAATCTTCGCCTGCCTGGAGATTTGAAGTTTGGGGTTGTTCCATCAGCGGCCTTATGCGGACAAGATTATGTAGACCGGATGAAAGAAGAAATTAATGAGATACATCAGTTTGTACGAGACAAAATACGGATATCAAGTGACAAAGTGAAAGCTCGATATGATATACGAGCAAATAGCAAAGGCTTCGAAGAAGGGCAATTGATATGGCTTCATAACCCGCAACGACGAAAGGGTTTATCACCGAAATTACAGTCAGCATGGGAAGGACCTTACACTATCATCACAAAGATAAACGACGTGATTTATAGGATCAAGAAAGGGCGACGAGGTAAACCAAAAGTGGTGCATCTCGAGCGGATGGCTATTTATAGAGGAGAGATTTTGGATCCTGTTCGGGACGAACAGGTTTAGGTGGGGGGTAGTGTCACGGTACCACCTAGTGTGCGATAGCATAAGTGTAAATATATGAAGATTTCTCTAAGCTTAACCTTAGAGACATCTATTAGATATCGATAGTACTGGTAGTACTAAAAATTGAGCAAATTAAATGTAGTAGTGACATCTCGATAGAAGTAGAAAGTTCGAGATATTTTAATTTGTGTATATTGCTACGTTCTAGCCTTGTCACTTAAGGTTCGTATCTCTGGATTGTGAATAACTACCCGAACACCACTGTTCACTAACAAATTTCACAAAACTACACAAGTTCCACTTTAACACTGTTCACTTTCACAGACAATAATTGCCTCAATAAAACACAATTATTCACAACTTAGTTCCTTTACCAATTCTTTATTTTACAAAAATCACTGTTCACTTTATTTAACAATAAAAATCACTTACTATCACTTACTATCACTTACTATCACTTTCTATCACTTTTTATTTTAACCGCTTGTTATCGCTTTCGTAGTTCAAGTACAACTATTCCTCGCATACAACATCGATTCGCTTATATACACAAATTAAAATATCTCGAACTTTCTACTTCTATCGAGATGTCACTACTACATTTAATTTGCTCAATTTTTAGTACTACCAGTACTATCGATATCTAATAGATGTCTCTAAGGTTAAGCTTAGAGAAATCTTCATATATTTACACTTATGCTATCGCACACTAGGTGGTACCGTGACAATATAAGCGAATCGATGTTGTATGCGAAAAGATAGTTGTACTTTAACTACGAAAGCGATAACAAGCGGTTAAAATAAAAAGTGACAGAAAGTGATAGTAAGTGATTTTTAATTGTTAAATAAAGTGAACAGTGATTTTTGTGAAATAAAGAATTGGTAAAGGAACTAAGTTGTGAATAATTGTGTTTTATTGAGGCAATTGTTGTCTGTGAAAGTGAACAGTGTTAAAGTGGAACTTGTGTAGTTTTTGTGAAATTTGTTAGTGAACAGTGGTGTTCGGGTAGTTATTCACAATCCAGAGATACGAACCTTAAGTGACAAGGCAAGAACGTAGCAATATTTAAATAATTCAACACCGCACAACACTTTCATTTTAATTGACTTAGGCGACAATTAATATTATTGCAATTGTGCGTTGTAACAATGTCATTTAATCTTAATGATTACACTGCCATCTATATTCAGAATAATTATGTTTTGTGTCTCCACTCATCTTACAACAACAAAACATAATTCCGTATTTTGTGCAGTGGACAAATGAAAGTTTAACAGGGTGACTCTTCATAATTGGTGCACATTCATATTGATATGCGTTTGGTCAATATGAAAATCAGAATAAAATGCATCATCCGTTTTTCTATTGCGCTCGTTGGCTATGGCAATATAAAAACGGGACAATCAAGAATATCAGTCTTGTGGGGTAAGAGAGCAAAGAAGAGAGTTTTAAAAAACGAATCAGTCAGTGGTGATGTGCAAAATTCATTAAAACAAATTATTATAAATTCATAACTATTAAAAATTGTATTATTATTATAAAAAAAAACAGATCAAATTCTAATTAATAATAAACCTAATAATAATAAACTTATAATTAGTTTTACTTGGGTTACTATAAGTGAAGTGAATAAAATTAATAAACTTACAATTAGTAGACACATATTACTAGTGAAGTGAATAGACAAAAGTTAACCTTAAAATATTGCCGTAATAAGCGTTATAGAACTTTGGACTCACTTGAATGAAGTCATTTTAATAAATCAAAAAGTGAAAATGAAAAAAAAAAATAAAAATTGGAAACTCAATTCTAGTGCAACCTGAGTTAATTGCAGAACATCTTAATAACTTTTTCATTTCGGTAATTTCTGATATTACAAAAGAAATGGGTGATCCTGTAGAAACAAATTTTTACAATGCTTATACTATAGTAGAACCTTCTTCCTTATATGAAACCAATCGAGTGGAAGAAGAAAACATAATAAATAGCCTAAAGACAAACTCGGCTAGTGGGATTGATCGAATATCAAACAAATTTATAAAGATGTATAACCATAAATTATCGAGTATCATTTCGAATTTAATAAATAAATCAATATCTGCATCAAATCCTAATGAACTAAAAATATCTAAAGTTATTCCTGTGCCAAAGCTACCAAGATCAAATGACATACTCAACCACCGGTCAATTTCTATACCATCTTCACTGGCAAGATGAGATTCCAAAAATTATCTTTTCTGATGAGAAAATTTTCACCATTCAACAGTTTGTGAATAAACAAAATGATCGTGTTTGGTTAGAGCACAAGTCCAACGATAATTTCGATACTAGAGTTGCCATGCGCAAGCAATCACCAGCTTATGTTATGGTTTGGGCTGTAGTTACGGCAGATGGACGCACTCCTCTGGTTTTCATCGAGCATGGAGTCAAGGTAAACCAAGAGGTGTACCGCCAAAAGATCCTAAACGATGCTTTGCTACCATGGGCTCGTAAACACTTTGGTACGAACCGTTGGACATTCCAAGAGGACTCGGCACCGTCACACAAAGCTCGAGCGACACAGCAATTTTTACAAAATTGTGTTCCGCGGCTGTTTTCGTCGAAAGAATGGCCACCATATTCACCAGACCTGAATCCCATGGATTTCTCCATATGGTCCATTTTGAAGAGTAAGGTGTCCACTAAAAAATACGAAGCTGTTGATGCATTGAAGTCAGCTCTTGTTTGAAAATGGAATAAAATTCCGCAAGCCCACGTTTGGTCAGCATGCAATGCTTTCTATGGAAGACTGAATCAAATAATCAGAGCCAAAGGAGGTCATATCGAGCAGTAACATGTTTGTCATAAAATGTAATATGTTTTCAACATATTCCACGAAATTTCAATAAAAAATAATCAAAATTAAAAAAATTACAGCGTTTTATTTGGTAACACTTGGTCTCAGCCACCCTGTTTATATATATATATATATATATATATATATATATATATATATATATATATATATATATATACATATAGCAGGGTGATTGATATACAAAGTCTAAGCAAATTAATCACCCTGCCTAAAGTTTAAAAATGTAATCGTGATTATCTTATTTATATAAATGTATCTAACTTATATCGAAATTTTACAGATTTCAATTTGATTTTAAGCAAAATCATTTTTGCGGTTATCAGGACAAGATAGGAAAACTTCTTATTCAAAACTGACGATGAAAAAAACGAGGAAAAATGGAAAAATTGAGAGATAGGATAAAGAAAATCGAAAATCAATAAAAACTTAATTTCGATTATTGAAAAAACAAAAAAAAAATTGTAATAATAATTCAGAATATTTATTACCGTTACAAGATTACACAAAGAAAATAAACCGTCTTAAAGCTAAATCGTATCAAAATGTATATGGAAGCTCGTAGAATTGCTGTATATCATTTAGAAATTATTTTGTAAAATACTTAGATATATATATATATATATATATATATATATATATATATATATATATATATATATATATATATATACTTGCTAGTATCGCAACATCGCAGATGAATCGGATTTGCAATACTCAAGGAAAATTTCTGGATTTAGTTTTTTCAACCGCTGTTTTGTACTCCGTGGTTTCATCTTGTGATGACCTTACCGGATGTTCGAGCATTTACCATACTCATAACCTGTATTGGGTTTGAATCCCGACTATGTGCATTGAATAAATATACATAGAAATGACACCAAACGTTTCCGCCGTTACGAAGTTGTTATAGCGCTGAATGCATGTGTATCTTAGGTAAATTTAAATTAAGGGTTTAAGTATCATCTATATAAAACAAAAACTTTTTAGAATTTTTTTTGCATTGTTCTTTCAGTGCAAATACACATACAGAAAAAGCCAATTCAAAACTAAAACTTTGGTATACAACAGGAAAATCTAAATAAAAAACGAAATAAAATGTTTATGTAGTTTATTCAAGGTCGTTTAGTTCATATTTTACAAATTATTAATTAGCTTACTTTATTAATTTACTTTACATGGCCTTACATGTACCTGACATAAAGTATACCATTACCATTGCAATATCTTTTAATAAAAATTTCAAAGATGGCGTCATGTTGACCTCACATTTACAATAAATTTGACGTTTAGTAATCATTTGAATTTTTGTATTTAAACTAAGCATTATTTGTTTTTAAAAGTTATTTACGCCGGTGACTGGAGTTTGTTTTCAGGAACGGATTATTCCCCATATATACTATATGTTCTGCTAAAGCTGCCACATCCAAAATGTTATAAAAAAATGCCGGTCGCCAGTAAGACGAATCTTTCATTTGCATGAGTATTCCCCAGCATTTTGTTCATATTGTCCACGCTGCCCTTGGTTCTATTGCAATATAGAATCATAATTGGTTTATTTACTGATCTTTGATTTTCTTATCATAATGTTTTTTTGAGAATATTGTGATGTTTGAAAATCCGAAAAAATGGAATGATCGATGGAATGTAATGTGTGGAATACGTATACCACTTCGATATGGGAACAGCTGTTCAACTTTGATGTTTACACTCTCGTAGATTCCGATTCAACATAAGACATATATTAGTAATCGCTGCGCACGAGTAATTTCATTATCAAATCTGATATATCGGCTTATCGTATAAAAGCGCTGTGAACCCATCGTAGCGTGGTAAAGGGAATGAGAAAGCATTCTCCATTAATCCAGTGTATGTTCGTTTTTTGATCGGCTGACGCCTGCAAATATTATAATGCTAAGATTTTTATTGATTAAACTCATCAAATCTCACGATAGACTAAATAATGCATTTCAAAATTCAAAAACAAAAGATAGCTACTCAAGTGCCGCATGAACACTTTTTGTTTAGTTTATAATGAAAGCGATTGAAAAATAATTACGTTTATTTTGTGGTGCTTAGAATTTTTCAAATTAAACACTAATTATATTTGCACAACATAGAACACTACACGAAATATTCACAAATATTTATAAAACTTAACTTAAATATTACCTCGAAATGGTTTCCACTACCGCCATATCTTATGTATCTAATATAATAATAATATACAATAAACAGCTGTTCAAAACCAAAATGTGCATAGTAGAAACCACCCTGTGGCCCTTGTATACACAAAATGTTTGGTTATAAGCACTCTCAACAATGCTCTTACTCTCCTCCCACTTTTTACTTTTCATCAAAACAAATACAACATTTTTTGTGGAGGGTGTCTCGACTAACAATCGAAACAAACGTGTGTTTTGATCGCTGCCAAAAAAAAAATAATTAAAATAGTTATAGTGTAATTTAAAAAGTACAGACTGTTTAAAAGTGTAGAATAATAGTTTATAGTTTAGTTTATATTAAATGTAAAGTGCAGTGATGGAAATATAAAGAATGAAATGGTTAATTAAAAAATGAAAAAAACAAAAATAATAAACTTGTCAAAAAACGCAATGTGGTAGCAAAGATGCAAACCATAATTGATTTTTTTGTGTAAATATTGTTTTTTGGTACACTCATGCATTGGGAAAATAACATAGGAAAAATGTGTATTTATTTAATCATTTATATTAATTAAACTAGATTAATTTATATTAATTATTTATAAATATATTAATTTATATATGGTTATATATGTAGTATAGTGTTAGTGAATTGATGTGGTTTGGTTTTGTTTCCAATATGATATCGGTATTGAAAAGGCTTTTTTTCCATATACATATTATAATTTATTGATCATTTTTTTTTGTGTGACAGTTTAACATTTGTACTAAGTGTATTGCTTTGGAAAAAAATTTAATGAATTTAGAAAACTTAAACTTACCAAAAATAAGCAACTTTAAATTCAGTTTTATATGAATCGACTTCATGTTGCGATATCCAAAAATTCAATTTAATTTATGTAAATTTAAATTTCCTTTCAATTTAGCTAAATTTGTTTTCAATGTTTTTCTATGCGATTATTGTTGTAAATTGAAAAGAAAAATTACCAAAGCAATACACTTACTGTTGAATTTGGTATACATATTTAGTTTAGAATGGAAAATGGAATATGGATGCGTATTCAATTTTTGTAATATGAACGCTCTTTCTTATTAGAATTGCAGATATGGATTTTTGTATTATAATTAAGCTGCATTTAAGGAGTTTTAATTTTTAAAAGTTACGTTGTTAGTTTTATTGGTATTAGATTTCGGAAAGCGAAGAACGTTTTTTACTGTATTGTTTATTATGTTCAAATTTTTAGGAAGTTTCCTGATGCTTTTGGAAGGTGGCGGTTGGGGGTAGGCTGGAGTTGTGCTGTGGGGGATGCTGTGGGGGATGCTGTGGGGGATGCTGTGGGAACTGACTCGTCAAAGAGCTTTGTTTTTCAGTACAATCCCATCCAATTTTAGAAGAAAGTGTATATAAATTATTTTTTCGGTGATTATATGACGTATTTGTCGTAAAGCGGTTAATTCAATTGGTTTGTAATGTTTAATCAATTTCTTGATTTTATTTAGCAATGTACTTGTCTGATAAGCATTTAGAGGTGCATACAGATGCCAGACCTTTTGGAATAGTTGGTGTTCTATACCAAGAACAAACTCCAAAAGTGTATAAGCCAATAAGTTATTTCAGTCGTAAGACCACACCTGAGAAGTCGAAATACGCTGCTATGTAATGTTGGAATTTTTTGCTATAGTGGCATGTTTGAACAAGTGGCGAGTTTACTGGTTTAGAGTTTACTAGGGGTTCAGTTTACCGTGAGAACCGATTGTAATAGTATCGAGCTGTTAGCTAAGAAGAAAGATATAAATCCAAGGATAGGCAGATGGTTTGCTAGGCTATCCGAATTTACATTTACGATAGAATGTATTAAAGGAAATACGAATTTAGTAGCAGATATTAAATTAAAACAATAAACAGTATACGGTATTAATCTAAATATGAATTCGATTGCTGCTTTACAACGTACTGACGAAGAAATTTTAAACGTCAGAAATTTACGAGAATTAGGCGATGTGAAAAGCTTTGAATAATTTATCATGTATAACTCGTGTGTTTATAGAACGACAAGGAATAAGTGGATATTGTACGTTTCCCAGGATTTATTCTATGACGTTGTCGGAGATGCCCAGGAAGCATTAAGTCACCAAGCGCTCGACAAAACGCTAGAAAATTTAAAAATGTGCTTTTATTTCTCATAATAGTTTTCTCATGAGTGCCGTACATTTTGAAATACTTACGAAACTCGAAAAGCTTCCTATGGAAGCAGCCACTTCTGGTTAGCCGATTTCCGCCAAAGTTAATTAACCTTCATACTTATTTTTAGCCGGTGAATCCAAATCTACAATAAAAATAGGGGTTCCTATCTTAATTTCAAAGTTATCGCCCGCCCCACCTACAAGGAGGACATAAAGAAGTACTAAAAGAATTACCCGGTATATATATATATATATATATATATATATATATATATATATATATATATATATATATATATACTTACTACTTGAAACAGTAAAAGTATACTTCAGGGCAAACTTTAAGGTTAACTTCTAAGGTAGCTTGTTGTCTCAATTAATGAATACTGACTAATAAATTAATTCGAAAATACGCCATCAAATTTGCAACGATCTAATAAGAATTGTATATATGTACTCTTAAATAGACACATATGTATATTCACACACGAATAATCATCAAAAAAGTTAAAGTGATTTTTTTGTACGAACACCAATTTATTGAACTTCCTTCCTTTTTGAATTTTATTTTTTTTCGTATATACGAGTATATTTCTCGTAAGTATTACGTATCTGCGTCAATGATGAGCACAAAAAATGTGTAATCTTTATTTTATCGTTTTGACAACAACAACAAAAACAAAAAAATTCAACCCCTTTCGATAATGAATGTTTGTATTAAAAATTTAAAAGTTTTTCCTTTCGTCGGGAAAAAAGTTCAAACGAATTTGAATGCTAGATTACAAAATCGTAAAATTATTTAATGTTAAAGACTATTATCTAAGAAATTTTCTGCGTAAGTGATTTCTCTTACTCGTCAGCCAGCGTCTAACTCTTACACCAATACAGAAAGAATTTTTATTTAATTATTTTAATTCAAATTTCAGTAGTAGCCGAAGAGCAGATAAAACTCAACAGGTTTTGCGAGGATTACTATTTAATTTTTTCTCAATAGTTTTAAGGAGGTAAAAACGTGTCTCAAAAAATTACTATATAATAATTATTAGAAAAAATTATTTAACACGAAAATTAAATGGAATAACCGATAAACTGACAAAGCAGTTTATCGGTTATTTCATTTAATTTTCGTGTTAAATAATTTTTTCTAAATCTAACTTATATTCTTTTTAATTTTGTAATTAAAATGAAGTATTTTGTCCATTTAACGGTTATTTTAATTAATTTTTTTTTGAGTCCTAGGAGCACGTTTTTTCTAAGAGATAGGTTTTGTTAATTTTTCAATATTTTTAATTTCTTATTGATTATTTAAATTTAAGGAAATATCCTGATACTCGTGGAAAGCGGCAATTGCAGGTAGTTTGAAATTGTGTCATCTTGTCCAGTACGATCATTAAGGTGGACGTATTTGTCATAAAACATAAAGAAAGTGTTTTTAAATTAGATTTTCGTCGATTATATGACGTATTTGTCCAATCCAATTTATTACAGCATACGGCTGGTAGAAATTATATTATTATGTTATTATATTATTGATTAATTATTTATAATTTTCAGGTGAAAATTAATTTAATTTATTACATTCTTCGACTTGGAGAAATTAGCCCATTAATAGATTTTATTTCTATGAAGTTTTTTTTGCAGATTACAGTTGAATGGTGGCATACTGGAGTTGCTGATAAGAGATGACACAATACAGAAAACAGAATGCACATCAGTTCAATAAAATTGTGTTTGTTTTATGCTAACAGTAGTTTGCATATTGTCTACCGGGAAACCGGACCAATTATGTCATTACTGACATACCTTCCTTTCCCTACACCGGCAAAATAGAATAGAATTGTGCCATAATGACCATAAAGTGTCTAAAACCGGTTCTTTTATATACATGCATAGATATATATTTATAGAAATTTAAATATACGAAAAAACCTTCTATCCTTACTGTTTATTAAATGAATAAAGGCTGAGAGAATAGGACCGGCGTTAACCGGAACACTTGACAAGCGCTTAGACTCACACTCTCATCAAACAATCAATTAATCAAATCCAAGCATCATTTGAGACCTCTTTAAGACTAGAAAGCACTTGGAGAGCAAAAAATTTTAAGTAAAATGGTTTCATGCTTGCATTTACCATAATATAAATACACATAGTACTACCATCATAAGAAAAAACAGTTTACCTATTGCTGATCCAGATGTCGGGTCAATAGAATATCGTTAAAATTTAGAATAAATATATGACATTTAGGCGATTATACATATAAAAATATTTTGATTATTTTAAAACGATACAAGCGACATCTAGTACGTCAATGGGCTAACATACGATGGTAGTACTATATTATGCATTAATCCAGATTTATGGTGACTTGGCACTTTAAATATGCCATCTAGTATCTGTGAAAAATACCAATTTTTAAAAAGTCAAAACAGCGCGAGTTAAAATTATTATTTGCTATATACATATATTTATATTTAAAAAATTATGACGTCAATGATGACGTCAATCGATTTTAAATTCATAGATGACAAATATTTACGAATATACCAAAACTAATGTTGTTCGAGCATGTTAACTATACAGTAAACAAATAAATTCCAATATTTTGCTAATTCAAAAATTTTAATATCGTCGATTTGTATAAGTTCGCCGAGATAGGTCAAATCTAGCTAATGATACATGCTCCATGTGTTGTTTGTATATCTATATATAATCTAAAACTGTTACGGAAAGCAATTAATTTTATAAAATTCGAGAGAGAAAAACGTGTGTGTAAAAATCAATATGCCTTTATTTGAATTTACGCAAAAAAAAATTTTTTTTTATCATTTTCCTCCTATTAATAGCATACATGTATGACAAAAAAGCTTTTCAAAATATAAAATTTTAATATACTGGGTAGGTAATTTAGATTGAAACTACTGAGAAATCGGATTAAATTTATACACTGCGCCGAAAAAAACGCCTTGCAGAATTTATGACGCCATTTTTTTGATGATTTATTGCAATTTTAGCAAAACGCTGATAAACCATGTTTAGATGTCCCCGTTCAAAGCCATAATGAATAAGTCTAGTAAATTCGAGATATGTTCTTACAGCGTTAGGCGTGGCGATGATTGAGGAGAAACAAGTATTCTTGTATACTTGTTAATAATAGAGAGCACATCAACGCGTACACAGTGCAGCATTTAAGAGATGATTTGGAGGAGCGGGGACTACCCACGGAAAGCAATAAGACGAAACTATATTTAAGGCTTCAAAAAGCAGTGAAAAATGACGGGCAAGAAACTGGCAGCAAAGAAGAGTTGGCATCACTGCGACCACCGTCAACAGCAGTACACGTCTGCAGATCCCGATCAATGTCACCAGCAGAAAATTCACAACCATCGTGCATGAAAGATCTAAGCGTGCTGGAAGCTATAGCAACTCAGTTGGAAGCTAACGATGACCCTACTCCCAAATACAAACCTAAAGCAGAACCGAAAAAGAAGCAAACAGAGCAAGTCACAGCTGTTTCCGAATTAGTAACCGGAACTACAGACATCAGAACAGTTACAAACAGTTACAAATGAAACAGCTAAGCATTGAAGTAAAACAGCAGGCGCAACAACAAAGTGAGAAGCTGTATGAGGTCAAAATTAAAGGCAAAATGCAAAAGTTGGACAGTTCCATCACAGCTACCATAGAAAAGTTCAAGAAAGGATGCAACAATTGGAGTGCAGAATGAAACTGTGGAAAGACTGTCAGAAGAACTATCTTTCGCACTGGAGCTTTCCGAGAAAGCAGCCCAACCAGTGTTAAGAAGTCTCACGTCCAAGAACTATGCAAAATACAGCTGCATAATCGTAAACAGCAGCGAGGAGAACGCTTCCAAGATATGAAACGAGAAATACCAAGCTAGCGCGGTAAGCTTACTGTAATGCTCCTTTGGATGTATTAAATGGGTTAACCGTATACATTCATTCACGCTTTAGGAGATAACCAATTGAAACTCCACTTGAGAATGACGGTGAAAAGAAATACTATGAACGAGGTCTCAGCATCAGCCATGGAATACGAAGTAGTCAGAACCAGCCTACGGTGAAGGGTTATCGAGCTCAGTGGCAATCATTAACAATAGAGGATAGGTTGCTGTTAAGCTGCTGGGAACCGAGCAATTGGCGTAGTGGTTAAAGCTGCGGTGTTTGGGATGGGAGGTACCGGATTCGAATCCCAAAGGGGAGGGTTGCAAAAGGGATTTTTCATCACCTGATTACGATCGGTGATGACGATGAACACAACTATGACCCCCTGTTGGAGTGCAGATCCCATGGGCCAAACCATCGTCCATGTCAGTATAGGCTGGCTGGAGCAATGCAATGTGCAGATGGATTTAAAATCGAACCTGTATTCGTGTGTCCTCGATTTGGCTGGTGCCGGCATTAGGCAGGACGTTAAAAATTAACCGCAAAAGAGTTGGGAGAGCTTCGGCCTCAGAAAAGATTGCAGGAAACAAAAAAAAAGATGCTGGGAATGGTAAAGACATAAAGCAGCAAATTGTGCTTTTACATAACCGGACAAAAGAAGTTCTGCACGAGATTCACAATGGAACATCTGGAGCTCATTTAGACATCAATAAGACATTGGACATGATAAGGTCTCGGTTCTATTGGGTCAATTGCCGAAAGGATGTAGAAGAGTGATGCAGGAAATGTGAAGTATGTGCTGCCAGTAAAGGTCCCGAAACAAAAACCAGAGGAAGGTTGAAGCAATATAAAGTCGGAGCACCATTTGAGCTGATCGCGATGGAGATTGCTGGGCCATTTTCCACGACAAAAGATGAAAACCGATACATTCTCGTATGATCGATTACTTCAGCAAATAGGTCAAAGCGTATCCGGTAATGAATCAAGAAGCAGATTAGTTTGGCAATGATATAAAGGACCTCGATAAATGGGATTTTAAAAAAATTATAAGTCTTTAAACCCAGAAAGGACTAGAAATAAAAATTGGAACAAATCATTGGTAACTATAACAATAGCAGAGTTTTTGCTGTCGATATTTTCGTAGCTTTTCATACATTATTGATACTAATACCTTAATTTAAACCAATTATTGGATAATCATCTGTGTAATTTGGAAACCCAATGCACTAATAAGTTTGCCCTTTGGATTCAAGGTTTTAAATAGCGTTCTTAAAATGGAATATTATTTGTTATCTAGATATTAGATTTAAAGTATTATATCAGAATGTAGTATTTCCAAATCGTTTACGTCACTGGATATACCACGTTCAACCTAGATTAAACGCCAAATCTGGACGCACAATCATATCTTAATCAAGAAGGGTAGTCATCACTTCCTGGCCAAAACATTTATATAACAGCCAAAACTGAAACTTGGTTTGCTATATTTATGTTAGAAAAGTCAAAAGGCTCGTTTTCGAACATCTTGTCAGCTCCAGTAACAAAATTATCTTGGAAGGTAACTTTTATTCGCGCCACACTACGTGGGGTTGCCCAAACAATAAAACAAGCCAACATTTCTTAGAGGAAACTTGGTTTTGGATTTGATACTATCTGAAAATTTCTCTCTGATCACTCTTCTGAAATTTTTTCTCGAACTTATATCGAGATCATTTACCAATTATATCCATAATTCCGTTCTAGACCTCAGTCGCTTCTCAAATCTTTAACGCAACTTAAATTGAGAAAAACCCGTCAGCTATCGTAATCAAACTTACCACCAAGATAATACTATATCTGTCCAACTCGAACTCGAAAAGGAAAGCACTGCGGATGACGATAAAATATCCAACTCAGTACTTAAACATCTTCCAAGACAAACCATAATACAACTTACTGATATACTTAAGGGTATCCTAAAGATAAACTTCATTCCAGAATATTGGAAAATCGGCCAGGAACTTCAAGAAAACCATCCAATAGTATAAAGCAAATACATCCAAATTTACTCATAAACAGAAATATTAATTCTCATTTGGCTCCACCGTGTCGACTAAGTAACCGTGTCGTTTTACCTTTTCAACTAGCGCAAATTTATGTCCAAATATCTAAATCAGTATTTTGAATATGCGAAGAAATGGATAATAACGGTTAACTCTTTTAAAACCGAAATTATTAATTTCAACTGCAACCAGTACAATAAAATGACCAAAGCCAGCTCTATATTTCATTAGAAGGTATAATCTTAGAATACAAAAACTAAATTAAATATACATAGGAGTCAGCCATAGATAAAAAATTATCACTTTTTTCTCACTACAAAAATGTTCAAAAATAGCCTTCGCAGTTCGCAACTTACTTATAGGTTTTTAATCGCAATAGTCACCTCTTTAATTGTGCTACAAATGCACAATTAACAAAGGCCTCGAGGCACACGTTAATCTAGAGAGTCTGAATAACTTTGTTCGGCGGCTTTTATCGATATTAACTGATGCTGTAACGATTTCTAAAGCACTATTCCTTTGCGGAATTACTATGCCAGGGAACTTTGCACTTGGGGAAGAATACAAGATATAAATTTAAAAGGGTTACAGTGAGTGGTCAGGAAGTTGCTGATGTCGTTTTACGTCTGATACCATATAACAGCTACAGAACTAGGTTATAATCAAAAATTGATTATGAGATTATTGACTGATGGTCCTAAATAAATTGAAAGTGACCATTTTTTTGGCAGACGGTCACAATGCAAGCCTTTTTTTTTTAACTTTTATATAGGAAAGCGATGATATGCGCCAACAGAAGTTTACCAGCGATCCATATTTGGACCAGTTTTGTGATATTTCAAATGAATAATTTAGCTAACAAGCTCGTGGTTTAAGATTGGTACTAGCATCTATAATCATGGGCCCACTAAAGAAAACCGACCGACACATAATGACTTATTTTAGAATAGTGATTGGTGACTTTAATGGTAAAACTAGCAAAAATCAGATAGATTTATGTAAAAATATAAGTTCGTACTTCCGACACAATCTAGCGAACGGTAATGGGGAACGGATGATGTACTTTGTTATTGCGCTCGATCTTATTGTGCTTAGAATATTCTTGGAATTGAGAATTTTCTATTTGGAGACATGAACACACCGTCGTAAGACGTCTCAAAGTCAAATATGTTAGTTCCTAACGAGACATCGGGGCATCCAAGATGTGAGATTTTATTGGTCGATCGCCGAATTCATAAGCAGTGACCGTCAATTACTCACTGCAAACCTAAAATGAGACAATTGAAAGAGTTAGGGATCACAGAAAAATTAACCTTATATATTCCAACTATGACGGTCTGATAAACAAAGATAAGAAAATAATTTATAAATATTTTCTTAGCAATATCATGATATTGCTAAGAATAATGCATTATTGAAGCTACTGGTCTGATGTGATGTAAAAGTACAAAGAGGTTATTAAAAATGTCGGTTATTAGTGCGAGTAAGGCGACTCCAGTTATGGTAAAAATTAAATCCAAAAATGAATTATTTGATGAGGAAAGTCGTCTTGCTGTCGAGCAACAGAATATAGACTTTAGAAAAGTACTGTACTGAATTCCAACATCAACCAGATTTTAGTGAGAGCGATGCGTGTGATCATTGGTGACTTTCTCTTTGCCAATTTTACGAATTGTATCTTTCACGATTCGAGCATCCATATACTAGCAAGCTGATAAATTGTGGAGTTCAGACAGAAATTCGAGATAAAAACCTAGATTCAAATCAATCATCCTCCGCAGCTGCCAAATTTAATAATTCATCTGCTATTAAATCATTACCGGAAGACTGTCCTAGATGTTATCAATTCATAAATGACATCCCAAATAAAAGTTTTACTTTCAAGGATCTTTAGGTAATTTTGTGGATAAAGTCAAACTCATTACAGGACGTTTAATAGTCCCCAATACAACCACAGCACAATCAAAATAACATTTTCCACCCAAATGATTTTCTGAACGCCAAATACGTTTTAGTTTGTAATGACAGAATCAAACTTCCTTAGATTTTTCTTATCAATAACCGTCCTTTAATAACCGTCCTTTATCAATAACCGTCCTTTTACAAACGGCAGCTTTGGTGGCGATTTAAAACATAGTATCAATGAGTATATTATTTCTTTCGTCTGAATTTTGGATACTATTAGTGATGGTGATCTTATTGCTTTCGTAGCATCAGAATTTTCATTTCTGGACGATCGTATTCTATCTAAATACCATCGTAGTCTGTTTTTCTTAAATTGTGTCTCGTATTTGATAATTTTGGGATGAAGTTAAAAAATTTAAGCAAACAAAAATTGTGCTACTATTTTTCTTAAAAACCATAAAAATGTATATACAATCAATCCAATATTTTGATAAGATTGATCGATGACTATTAAGAAATTTGAAAAGCAAATATAAACAGCCAGAAAACGACATAAAAAAAAGTGACAAATCATAACAATATAACGGCGGAAGGATAAGAGGTTTGATTGATTATTACAAGCGGAGACAATAATAATAATAAAAAAATGTCATCACAAAATATGGTAAATGATGATAATTGCTACAAAATTGGCAAAGGCTTTGTATATAATTTATGAATATACTGAATAACACAACCAAAAGTTAATGTAACTTGACAAATTATATTATAAATGTACAAATCTTTTTTATTTATAAATTTAATTAGTCACCTGTTACCCATAAATGGGTTAGTATAATAAAATTTAATTTTCCTTCCCTCATGTTGAAGTTTCCACGTCAAAATATATACATAAAAAAAAAAAAGTAAAACCGAAAAAAAATTTAATGAAGGAAACCAACCTTCTGATTTCTGAATAATTTAACTATTAATTATGGTGTCTATATTGGAACTATTAGATTTAGAAAATTAAATAGAATATAAAGGGTGACTCACGTTATTTTTATATGGCCTTTATAAATGACCTATTTAAGGAAAATTATTTTTCCGTTCAATTGAATTGACTTCTATGTCAACTGATCGATCCGATAAGGAAATTTGTGAATTTAGGTCGTTATATGATTAAATGACAGCATTTGATGGAACAAAAACCGACATCGAAAATTGCTTACTTCACAACTAGAAGGAACCAAGTCTTTCCTCCCAAGAGCTCTCGTTGTAAACAGTGTGAACAAATTCACTGGACTAGCTAACGTAGAATTAACGCATGGCAATCGCTTTCTAGTTTATTAGAAACTTAAAAGGTTACTGAGGATATTTCCGAAAAAGGGGAAACCGCCAATTTATTTGAGAGAAGCGTCCTCAAAAAATCACACAACATTGATGCTAACCGAGCATTAATTAACCATTTCGACAAAATTGTACGTTGAGCGATCTGCTTGTTCTGCAGAACTAAATCAACCACGTTGTTCATTCAGACAATATTTATAATAATACAAGATAACCATTCATTTCAGTCGTCTTTCCATCTTGCTGACAATTTAGCAGCAACCGCAGATAAACTGATGTGCGTTTACATCAGTTTATCTGCGTTTACAACCACAAACTGATTCACCATGAGGCGCGACAGTTGAACCACGACTGGCAATAATTAAGGCCAGGCTAAATAGCCTTCCCAGCGCGGGAACCGTATCCGTTCGTCACAGTGGGATCACAGACGTCAATTCCGAGGTAGACACACCTGTTACCGCAATCGGTCACGCCAACGCCGCGTCAGCCGGGATAGAACCCGTTCAGGTAGCCAAAGCTACAACACCAGAAACAATAATAACAAAGACTGTTGTTATCTACATAATAAATTCTGCATCCGGGCTTACCATTGCAAAAAGCCGTGTAGATTTCACAAAGACCAGGCCACAGAGAGTAACGAGGTGGATATGACCACACCAAAAAACTAAATAGGCACGCTGTGGTACTTTTCATATATGATGTCACTAATAAATTGAGTTTTTTAATTGATATGGGAGCCTATCTTTCGGTGATCCTCATCACAATTTTTGCGGAAACTTATTATTTTAACCAAAAATCAAGTGATTTAGTCCTTTCAGCAACCAATGGTTCAATCATTAACACCTACGGAACGAAATTACTCCAGGTGGATATCGGATTAAGACGTACTTCGGATTAAGACTAAACATGCTTTTGTATCCGTCCGATTATCGCTGACTTTCTTTCAAACTTCGGACTCCTTATCGACCTGAAACATAAAAGGCTGATTGATTCAGCAACTAAGCTACCAATCAATGCTTTTAGAGTAAAGGTAAATACACCAACACCAATTCACTTCTCGGTCAACAACGGTTATGGTAGTCTGCTTAAAAAGTATTCTTCCTTATCAGCAGAGCCAGATTATAAAATTCCAGTCCGTCATAACGTGGTTCATCGTATTGTCACGACAGGCCATTTGCCAGTGTCAAGACCACGCAGACTAGATCCTGTAAGTCATAAAGCAAGCAGTCTTTACAGAATCCCAACATATGATTGACTAAGAAATTTGTCAGGTATCATCATCTCCAGTACCGTGCCCGTTACATATGGTAAAAAAGAATGAACATGATTGGAATACCGCACAAACCTTTTAATGCTTCATGAATCAGGTCGTTAGCGATCTAGAATTCGTATTCGTCTATATTGCCGATATCCTAGTGTCATTAAATTACGAGGAACAGCATAAACCACACTTAGAACAACTATCCAAAAAGTTAGTGGTGTTTGATGTCCATTATAAAACCGTTAAATGCGTTTTTGAACTAAAATCTCTAGATTTTCTCAGTCACACCATCTCAAGTAAAGATGAACTACCCTCAGAGAAACGAGTTAATGCCATCAGGAATTTCCCAGCTCCAACAACGGTAAAAAGCATACAACGCTTTGTAGGTATTGTGAATTACTATACCACCGATTCATACCGAATACATACGCACTTGGCCGCATTAGTGAAAACGCCAAAGACACCCAAACATTTTTCTTGGCCCGTCGAATGCCAAACTGCATTCTTTTCGGCAAAAACCAAGTTAGCCATAGCAACAATCCCAGCCGATCCAATGAATAATGCGAGGCTCAGCATCACTAGTGATGCATCTAATACAACTGTAGGCGCAGTACTTAAACAGTACAGGAATATGTATTTGGGGCTCCCAATACCTTCGGTTTTAATCAAAGAACTCCTCGGATGCCGAAAGAAAATACGCATTCGATCGGGAGTTACTTGCAATATATATTTCGTTATATTTCGTTATAAAAATAAATAAAAAATAAAAATTATCATTGTGTGTATGAAACATATTTATCATCGAGACACAAATTTTATGTATGTACTATATATGTATTAAATGTTGCCATAAAAAGTATTCTTCTCGATACTTTTGTATAGGAACTTATTTCAAAACATTAACACAAACCCAAACATTTCCCCTACATTATTTTGATTTTACCAAAAAAATCATATTGAAAAAGTTGGCAAACTTATTCACTCATCCAACGAAACTATACATATATTTTTTGTCTCGTTCTCCAACAAAAATTTGTTTTATAACAATTTTCCATAATAGACTATTATGAAAAATTTCCTGTTTTGTTATTTTTTTCTACACTGTATTCTTAATCGTATATAAACGAGGACATAATCTCACAAATACATTTAACAGGTTACATTTTTCTCATTTATTTTACAGCTTATGTATGAGTAAATTTGGGCTTCCTATAAGGGATTGAAGACGGCTTTGGTTGAGTTCAAACTTTAATTATTGTAATGAAACTCAACTCTAAAGCCACTGTTGGTCGAGGGGTGTGAAAAATATGACGCCACTGCTCTTTTGTAGTCCCCAGATTGAATTATAATATATACAACTCGTACGGTACCATCCATGCCGGGATGCAGTTGCGTAACTCTTCCAAGAGACAATTTTAAAGCAGGTAAGTTTTCATCTTTTAGTAATACCAATTGGTCTATTGAAAGAGCTCGCTTTTTTTATGCCCATTTATGTCGTTACTGAAGTAGATTTAGATATTTGGAACTCCATCTAGATATGTCTATAGAACTCTATCTAGATAATTGCATATCTAAATGACAATGCGATTTTCACGTCAGGCTAAAAAATGACATTTATTGGACTACTTATCAGGAAATGAATAGGTGTTAACACTTCTAGTTCGTTTAAATATGATGATATCGACGCAAGTGGGCGTGAGTTCAATACAGCGTTGATTTGAATAAGAAGTGTATTAAGCTCTTCGAAGGTAAGTGAAAAGTTTTCAACAACTCGAATTAAATGGTGCTTTCATATCAGCCTCTTAGTGACCACCGAAATGTGAACTTCTTGGTGGTATTGAGTTCCAGCGAACTATATTATCTTCTTGACACCATTGTTGGAGATTATCATGATATGGATGAGACTTGAACAGGTTGTATAATTCTTAGAGTTCAGAACTGGCACCAACAAAATTCGTTGTGCTGTTGCAGAATATAGTGTAGCATAAACTGCGTCGTCGTACAAACTGTTTTAGCGAGGCGATGAACGTTTAGAAATCGCAAATCATTTAAATTTGGCCAGATATGCTTTTGTTCGTGTGTTCCCACGTATTCGTTAATGTATACGTATTGCCCCACAGAAATTTACGCCAGTCTTATAGAATGCAAGTACGGGTGTCACGCGTTTTGCAGGTAGGTTTCCCATGAGATGTTCGTTACTGATTATTTTTGTTTTGAAACAGGAAATGCAATTGTTAAAGGTGCGACGAGCTATTATTTTTCCATCAATTGGCTAGAACCGCTGTCTACTGATAGCCAGAAGGATTTGTGGTGTGGCGTGTAAATATTTCACATGCAAATAAAGGCATAAGATAAGGAAAAGGAACAGACTTGGGTAAGAGGAGGTGATGTTTTGCTTCATAAGAAAGAAGGGAATTACGGATTCGACCTCCAACACGTAGTAATCCGTGGACATTCAGAAATGGACTAAGAGAGCGTAATGACTCGTTCGATAAACTTCTTAATTTTTCTGTGGTTTAGTTACCTCATCGCTAACTGTATGGATTGAATCATGTTTACAAGTGATGGATTGAATCATGTATTGCGCTACCTAATTCGTCTGTTGTCAATGGCCTATTGTATCTGGAGGACTTTCGTTTTGAACAATTGGATATGAAAGGAACACAATACGTAAATATTCTTAGTATAAATGGCTTGTGAAAAAACGTAGGACCACGAAATCGTTGCTTTTCATAGTTGACTTGGAAGCATACCCCTACTAATAATATCTGCGGGATTTAATCCAATTCATGAATTTAATGGCAAAAGACGGTAACTTAATTTTTAGAAGATCTAAGTTAGTGCGAGATTTCCACCGGTTAGATGAGATTGCAGATTTAATTTAGCTTCACTCTTTCTACGATTAACCTCAATTAACAATTCTGGTTTTTATTTGTGATACCATACCTCAAAATTTGCCATAGAACTTTCATTAGATTCATTTGTATCTAACCTTGAAACGGTACTGAATATTATAAGTTTCTGGGCAAAGTTAGTGCCACCTCCAACATCACCTATGATTATGCTTTTAAAAACTTAAGTAACTTTCGTTATAAATTTGCTGCGCAGTTATTTCATAGCATTGTTTGTTAAGCTTACAAGATTTAAATACTTCTTGTTCCTTTCTTCTGTACAAAGATTCAGGGATAAAGCCATTGGCACCATTATTTAAAAAAAGGAACTGTTCAGTGAAAGTAAGATGTTCTAAAAAAAAGTTTAAAATGATTGCTTGGATCAGAATGAGCTCACATATTTCTTCATGTAATACTATAGTAATGCTTAGGCTGCGATATTTAAAAATAAAAATAAAAAAGTTATACAATATTGTGCCACCTTAAATAAGTCACCCCTTAATATTTACATTTCCGTCGCATAAAATTTTGAAGTAAATAAATAAGTCGACACGTCATAAAAAATATGTTACACAGTTAAAATTGAAAATCTTTTAAAGCGGCAATAAGTAAAAAACACTTTATCAATTACTTGAAATATATTAACCTCCTCAAATGTTGTTGTACAGTACGAGTATATAATATATGTGCCAATAAATTGCAAATTGAATTTATTTTGTCAAATTTCCCAAAAAAAAAAAAAATTAAATCAAAAGAAATTATTTTCCAATTGAATTTATCATAAATGCGTACTCGCATATATGTACAATTCCCGCTCCGTTTCACATCACTGGCACATATATCATTATTCGTCTATAACACACGTTGAAGAGTTAACCATGTTTTAATATCCATAAATAGGGTATGTTTCAATATTGATTTGAAATTGCCAACGTGCTTCAAAATCTTACCACTGATTTTGGTCTGATTTTATGTATGGGTACATGGTGATTCAAAAAAATATGAGTCACTGATTTATTGGTTGAGGCACAGATAAAATTACCCTGTGTAGACAACAACGCTCATAATTTTCCCAATACGCATAATTTTATTTACTTTCCAAATTATTTTCACATCAATTTATATTTAATTCACCAAAAAAGTCATCTATATATACACCCTCCACCCTCAGTACTCGGATCTATGAGTACATATTCATATAAATTGAACATTTGG
Organism: Tipula confusa; assembly: GCA_963556175.1. Lineage (NCBI taxonomy): Eukaryota > Metazoa > Arthropoda > Insecta > Diptera > Tipulidae > Tipula > Tipula confusa. The sequence continues at coordinate 117,957,240 of OY744477.1, forward strand.
AAACTTTATTGAACACCCACATATAGGTTTAGCATTTTGAATACTTAAATTTATGATTTTAACAGATTTATAATTCAGACGCATTGATATTATAGAGGCTTACAAATTGCTAAGCAGAACGAGACTATAGAATCTCGAGCTTTGCGGAACATCAATCTTTATTAAGGATGATATTAAATATTTTAAAGAATTAAAACTAAAGAAGGATGCTATGCAAGTAACTGCTGTATATAGCAGCTTTCTACTGTTTAAGACTAATAGACTAATCTTTTGGTGCGGAAGATGGTTATTTAAAGCAGGCAGAACATTGGAATTGGAGTTTCACTCCAGTAGAAAGTCAATCTCTGGACCTATGGAGCCAAATAAAATCGGGAGTATTTCTGAAAATTACTGAGCAGTCGAAAATGAAGAAAGGTTATCAACAGACCATTATCCAGTTTTAATGGTAATACGTGGGATATCTAGTCTAGGGATATCTAGTCTCTTCGCATCCATTATTATAGATCTCAACAACTATACATCGCATCCAAGAAGATATTTATTTAATTGAAAAACCAAAGCGGCAAGCAGCTCTTCGACATTAGTGATTACCAATTTCACTGTCCAACTATAACGGCTATCAAATTCAACCTTGGGTATTACTTGGCCTGGATATCTCAACCAGCAGATATCAACTACAACCAAGAAGGCAATTTGATATACTAGGATACAAGGCAATCTGTTTAGTTTTCCATATTTTTTTGTGTGTGTTCGGCATCTCAGGCGGTGCATTGTTGCTAATTCCAATTGAAACTTTGAAAATAATACCTACTTTATCAACTAAAATTCAATTAATTTTTCTCGGAGGCCCTAAATGAACGAAAGGGTATCATAAAGGGGCAGTTACAAAATTTTCAAATTTCATTACTGCGAAAGGTATAAGGATGCCTGAATAGAAGAATTGAGCTACGAGGAGCTGCTTATACGATGGTTTGCCATTTTCGGGTCTATGATTCAAATTATTTAGAAGCGATTAAACATCTTACCAAGAAAGACGACAAAAAAGAAATCTTGGGCCTAAAGCGTCGGAACGAGATACATGTATAATTTTTTTCGCTAATGATAAATTGGATGCCGAAACCCGACGACTCCGGAAATATGAAAGTACCGAAGACAATTATCCAGCAATTCAGCATTTTTTGACTTTTTAAGCAAAAAAATGGATGCATTAATTGATATTATGCTCAAGTTTAATAAGAGTGCCGCTTCCGTAAATTCCAGAGAAAATTTTAATCAGGCAAGACAACCCTTAGTTGCCCTATATCTCCAATATAAACCATAGATTATATGATTAATCAAAATTCAGAGATATGACATTGCGGTACGGCGAGAATTCATAACGAAATCAAACAGATGTTACAACTGCTTCAGGAATAAAACAAAAACACCATAACACGCTAATCCATTTCATAATAAATCAATCCAGTTCTTTAGCCAACCACATATCCTCGAACCAAACTGAAACCGACAGCAATGAAATTAATTCCAATTTTACAGTTAACATACATCAGTCAAATCCCCCAAGAAACACTTCACCAATAGCCGTATCCTTATATACAACTCAGCAAATCCCAGTGTTACCAACGGCAAGCATCTAAGTACAAGATATTGAGGGTAATTGGATCAATTGTCGAGTTCTGTTGGACGTTGAAGGTTTGGATATTCAATATTTAGTGCAGTGGTGATTTAAAACTATTCACTTGTGAAATTAGGATATCTATATAATTATTTTTTTATAATCAAAAATAAAGACATTGCTTGGAGCATCAACGTTAAATAGTGAGTTTTTATTAGTGACGGCCTTCGGCAGAGATTCTAAATTGGTGACCTCGACGTCCCTGTTTATTAGGGACTACCATAAAAGAAAAACGTGCGAATTCCTTGTTATATTTTTTTTTATTATTGCTTGTATATAAACGGTAACCGCAATCCGGTACCCGGTCGAACTCGTTGTTATAAACGGTAATAGTTTCAAACACGTTAGCACTCGTGGTTATATACAATAAGCAATCCGTAAACTTTCAAACTCGCTGTTATATACGGTAAAGAACCCGCCACAGTTTTTCGAAAAATCGTAGTTAAATACCATATATATTAAGCGACATGTCACAAACTCCACAAAACCCGGATTCTGCGAAATCCGAAGGAAAATATCTAACCGTCAATCAAGACATTGGAATGAGAGATGTTCCGCAAATTACAGCTGCGGCAACTAGGCTCATTTCACAGCCATTCTGGCCACAAAGTCCAAATATTTGGTTCCAGCTGGCCGAAATTCAATTCGCCATGCAGAATACCTCGGAAAAACAAAAGTATATGAATACTTTGTCGGGCTTGGCACCGGAAACGTGTGACATAATCTCGGATTTCCTACAGAAACCCCCCACGGAGAATCACTATTCGGTTTTGAAAACCATGTTGTTGGAACGGTTATGTCCCTCACCTGAACGCCAGCTCGAATCGCTATTATCTGGACAACAACTGGGCGACCGTAGGCCGTCAGACGCGCTTCGCAACATCCGCACGTTAGCCGGAAATAATTTCTCAGAAGACTTAATCCGATCTTTGTGGATCAGGAAAATGCCAGAGCTTATTAAAATTGCCCTTATTGCGCAACCAGAAGCAATGTCCATTGATAACTTGGCACGTACCACCGATAAGATGTACGAAGTGATTAATGTGAACCAAACACTACAATCACAATCTAACCTGGCATCTGTTAACAGACAGTCCAGACCGTTAGAGAGGGCGGGAACTAACCGGCACGTTAATCCCAGTCCTGTTAAATTGACAATCGAGCAACGTATGGCTCGACTTGAATATCGACTGAACGACTTCATAAGAAGCCGAAGTAAATCACGTGGATCCAATTCTCGATCCCGTGGTCGGTATCACAAAGAGATACCAATGAAAAATATGCCCCATCAAAATGGCCAGTCATCGTCCAAGTCCAATCATATATTTGATTCGGATTCAAAAAACGAGTAAAGAGCCGGGCGGTTGCTCAATTAATAAGTACACTCTATACGTCCCGTTTGTTTGTCTTTGACAAATTAAACAAAATAACCTATCTTGTCAACACTGGCGCTGACCTTTCGGTTATTCCAGCTGAATTTTCTAAATTCTCCTATTCAATTGTAAATCGAAATAAAGATTTAATTTTATCGGCCGCAAATGGTACAACCATCCACACATACGGTACTAAGTTACTAAATGTGGATATCGGACTTAAACGAACCTTCACACATGTTTTACTTTAGCTTTCTTAACCAAATTCGGGTTACTTGTTGATCTAAAAGGAAAAAAGCTAATCGTTTCACTTACGAATCTGGCAATAAATGCCATGAGTGTTACGGTCTATACACCAACACCTTTACATTTCCCAATCAACAAAGGGTACGGCACTCTGCTCAATAGATTTTCATCATTAACAGCAGAACCAAATTATAAGTTGCCGGTACAACACAACGTGGTACATCATATCGTCACATCTGGCCATTTACCGGTGTCACGACCACGTAGGTTGGATCCTAGTCGACATAAAGCCGCTAAAACGGAATTTCAACATATGGTTGAACTTGGAATTTGACAACCATCGGCATCTCCATATTCCTTTCCACTTCACATGGTGAAGAAAAAAGACAATGACTGGAGACCATGTGGGGATTATCGTAGATTAAACATGGTTACAATGAAAGATCGTTATCCGATACCCCACATTCAGAATTTCAACATGCAATTGCATGGTTCAAAAATATTTTCAAAAATATACTTAGTCAGAGCGTACTATGTAATTCCCGTAGCATCAGAGGATGTTCATAAAACGGCAATTACAACTCCGTTCGGCCTATTCGAGTTTACTCGAATGCCATTTGGCCTTCGCAACGCTTCTCAAACATTTCAGCGATTCATGAACACTGTCGTACGAGACTTAGAGTTTGGCTTTGTATACATCGACGATATTCTGGTAGCTTCAGAAACTGAGGAACAGCATAAACTGCATTTGGAAAAATTATTCCAAAGACTAACTGAGTTCGATGTCCATTTAAAATGCGGGTTTGGAGTACCATCACACGATTTTCTCAGTCATAAAATCACACCTAAGGGTATTCTGCCGTCAGAAGGACGAATTAATGCCATTAGGGAATTTCCAGCTCCAACAACCACAAAACAAATACAACGTTTTGTCGGAATGATAAATTATTATCACAGGTTTATACCAAAACTAGCTGAGATGCTCGATCCAATTCACACTCAATTGGCCGAATCATCACGCAAGCACAAATCAGCCGCTAAATTTAGCTGGCCCGACGAGTGCCAACGAGCATTAACGTCGATTAAAGAGGAATTGATGAATATAACGATGCTCCAGCACCCAAAAAGCAAATCTCAGCTTAGCGTGACTACTGACGCGTCTAATACGGCGGTCGGAGCTGTACTTCAACAGTACATTGATCCTTGTTGGAAGCCCTTGGGATTTTACTCAAAAAACTTTCGGATGCTGAAAGAAAATATTCAACATTCGATCGGGAGTTACTCGCAATTTACCTAGCTATTAAACACTTCAGGTATTTTGTCGAAGGTTGTGAATTCATTGTGTATACCGACCACAAACCTCTGACACGAGCAATTCAGTCTAAAACTGAACATAATCCGTGACAAGCACGCCATTTGGATTACATCAGTCAATTTACAACGGACATTCAGCACAAACAAGAGAAAGATAACGTAGTGGCAGATACTTTATCGCGCACAACTGATGGCGAAATCGCCACAGTTGAAACTTACTTCGACTGCAATGCTATAATTACAGCGCAGAAATCAGACTTAGAACTTCAGAACTTACTTTCTGGTTCCAGGCGTCCTCTAACCGTAAGCGTTAAACTTGAACTTTTCAAGCTATACCAGGTCTAGAAATATACTGCGAAACGTCAACGGGTAACAATCGCCCATACATTGCTGAGCCTCTAAGGCAAGCAGTTTTCAATCAGTTACATAATATCTCCCATCCTGGTGTTCGTGCTACTCGTAAATTGATTACAGCTCGATATTTTGGCCTAAGATAAACCAGGATATAAACCACTGGGCTCAGTCCTGTGTATCCTGTCAAAGAGCCAAAGTTCAAAGGCATACTAAATCAGCCCATGGACAATTCCAAATCCCATCTGGCCGTTTCGAACATATCCTTATAGATATTGTGGGACCGCTACCTCCATCAAATGGGTATTCATATTTATTTACTTGTGTCGATCGTTTCACACGATGGCCAGAAGCCTATTGCATGACTAATATGTCAGCTGCAACAGTAGCAAGTACATTTGTTAACAATTAAGTATCACGATTTGGCGTACCTCTTAACATCACGAGTGATCAGGGGTCCCAATTTGAATCCAAGCTTTTTAGCGAGTTAACACAACTCCTTGGATCACATCGAATACGTACAACCGCTTATCATCCACAGTCGAATGGCATGGTTGAAAGATTTCACCGCCAGCTCAAAGCTTCTCTGATGGCCCGAGGTAACTCCATAAATTGGAGTTCGGAAATACCAATTATATTATTAGGAATCCGAGCTACAGTAAAGGAAAACCTGAAGTGCTCACCTGCGGAGTTAGTTTACAGTCAACCGATCAAACTACCCGGTGAATTTTTCGTCGAAAATCCTCCTTTACCTCTACCAACTAGAGATACAGTCGTCGATCAGTTGCGTAAAACAATGCTATAACGACGGCGGTGACGTGTCGTTATTTTAAATTATTCAGAATTGGATGTTGTGTAAAGCAATGCTCAGTTTCGATCTGATGAGGAATTTAGTTAAAAATTAATTGTCTTCTCATCAGGCCATGGCGACCGAGTGCTATGTGTAATAGCTACTTTACGCTCTATATATATATTTATGTACGGTGGACATGTAGCGTTAGCGAATTATATGGATTTGCACGAAATATCTGAAATAATTTTAATTGTGTGTGTAGCGATGGTCGCTACAATGCAATACCTCATACCACCGGTTACTCGTCAAACTAAACAAGATGACATTTTTATTCCAAAATCACTTTCAAACTGTGATTTTATTTTTATCAGAACAGACAAAGTTCGAATCGTACTTTCTTCATCTTATGAAGGCCCATTCAAGGTAATACATCGCCTTCGAAAACAATTTCGTGTTGATAAATGGTAAGAATCAAACTATTGCAATCGACCGACTCAAACCAGCGTACGGAATACTAGTTCCACCTGAACTTAAGTGAATCGTCAATCCAAGACAGTCCGTATTGCCATATAAGTAAAATTGAGAGATTCACTTGTGGGGGATTCCTGTAACGTCGTAACAAATAATTAATTTCAATATTTGTTCACGCACTGTAAAAATATTATTCGCGGTGTCATCTCTAAACCGCTAGTCACATTAAACATTCTATTGGGTTAGTGTTGACACATATAGCGTAGATGCTCACCCTGTATTTTTACGGGGCACATGTGGTAAGACGAATTAGAAATAAAAACATTTCTATCATTCGTAGTGACATCTGTAAACCGCCACGACACACACAGTATAAATCACACTTAAGCGGTGTCGTCCCGGATATGGCGTATATGCTCACATATACATACACTACTTTGCGCGGTACGATTATGCTCGTACACTGCACATAAAAAAATAAAATTAGTCGTGTTCTTGATTTTGACAAGAGATTTTGACATATTCGGTATTTAGTGCAGTGGTGATTTAAACAGTTCACTTGTGAAATTAGGATATCTATATAATAATTTTTTTATAATTAAAAATAAAGACATTGCTTGGAGCATCAACGTTAAATAGTGAGTTTTTATTAGTGACGGTCTTCGGCAGAGATTCTAAAAGATCTCGTATCGATCACAATTACGCAATGTTGTTGGATACATCGAGCAGGCCCAAGATTTCCTCTAACTTACTTCCAGTTCAAACAATTAACCTTAAAACTCAGGATTTGGCTACATATGTGCTACTAGCTGATCCATCTTTCAACATACCATCAAAAGTCGACATATTATTAGGATGTGAATCATTTCTCCAATCACTCCAAAGGATGATGTGCACGCAAAATAATCGGTGTCGCCAAATCGCTATCAATGTTAAAGACAATCATGTATTTCCAACCAAGTTGTTAAATGTGCCTATTCAAAAAACTGTGACCCAAATAACGACATGCCGCAAATCGCTGCAGTTATCGAGAAATTTTGGAAAATCGAAGAACTAGTACCGATTACGACATTAGATTTAGAGGAACAGAAGGTCATTGATCTATTCAATAAAAATTTCATAATTCATAATAACAAAATTACGGTGTGTCTACCATTCAAGAACAGCCCACCAAAGCTTGACGACAGCGTCTCACAAGCAACTAGGCGATCCTACTCCTTAGAACAACAGGGTATTCTACTTGCCTCACCATCCAGTAATAAACAAATCTAGTAGTACGACAATGGTTCGCGTAGTTTTCGACTCATCAGCCAAATCTACATACAATCATTCATTAAATGACAATCTATTGGTTTGGAAAATATACAGGAAAATTTAGTGAATTTCATAATCCGTTTCCGAAAACATAAGTATGTATTCTCCGCCGATATTGAGAAAATGTTTCGGCATTTTAATTTTAATTTTAATTTCAAATCCCGATAAAGATTACTATCGAATTATTTGGAGAGATGACCCTAACTCGTTTCTACAGCATTACCACTTAAAACCCGTTACTTATGGAACGGCCATGGCACCTTTTCTTGCAACTGCAGTGCTTCACTATTTGGCCGATAAATTCAACGAAAGATTTCCAAGAGCCAGCAAGATTTTTAAGTCAGATTTTTACATGGATGATTTAATGTCTGGCGCCGATGATATATAGTAGCTGCACAAGATTTACGAAGTGACCTGATCAATCTATTGAAGCTTGGCAGGTTTAACATTCGCAAGTGTTTAATATTCTCGTTGAAAAACGAGAAATGTCATTCTAAGAAATAACGGATATTCAAATGATATCTATCCTTGGTATTAAATATAACCCAATTCAAGATTACATCTTCTTCAGAATCATGCTCCCGCCAACCAGCCAATTATCAAACCGCTTGTATCTATTTGAGATTGTTAGACTATATGACACCTTGGGTTTGTTATCACCTATTATGGTCGGATTGAAGGTGTTATTCCAGTCGCTTTGTCATATTGAAACTATATTTATCCATAAGAAACCAATTTCATCAGTTAGCTGAACTCAAATTCCCTCAAATGGTTGCTTACGACAGAATAACCAATAGAACTACATAGATTCGGAGATGCATCCCTACATGTATATGTAGGGATGCATCTCCGAATCCATTGCAAAGACGCGTGTAACTCCAATCAAGACATTACGCATTACCAAGCTTGAGCTAAATGCTTGGTTATATTTATATTCGGACTCAACAATAACGTTACAATAGTTAGCCAAACCACCAAATTTATTGGAAACTTTCGAAGCAAACCGTATCTCTGAAATAATGTAATCGACTAAACTGTGTCAATGGAAAATTGTAACAACATAAAATAACCCAACTGATCTGGCTACTCGAGGAATAGAGCCAGATGAATTGTTGCGCAATACACCACTTGGCTTAGGGGACTTAATTTTTTAATTGTTACTCAGCTGCAAGTTATAAAACCATCGATAGTGAATGATACAAATGAAGTACTGGCCAATTATGTACTACAATCCAACAAATTTTACAATTGTTATCCCCTTTCTGGGGATAAGCCGTCAACTTAAAGAATTGTACAACCAATACCTTAACAAAGTCTAAGAGAATAAAATCAAGGCATCTAGTCATTTTTCGAGAGTAACACCTCCCCATCAAAGTGGCTCTTAGCCCGTATTTACGATGTGCATCCCGGTGAAAATAATCTTATCGGGGTTGTCACTATCAAGCTTCCAAATGGTAACCTTCTAAAAAGACCGATAACAAAGGTTAGCCTACTTCCCAGCTTTGACTATTATTTTTTTGTCTATTAGATTTTTCCTCGGCGAATAAAAATGTCAACCTAAACATAAACAAGGTATCAAACGTTCAATGACATAGAGCTGCTACTATTTGAAAACTTAGCATACAAACCAATTACAGTGGAAATTAATGAGGTATCAAGCTTGTGTTAGCCGAGTTCGAGGTCGCTTAAATTAAAATCATGACCTTAACACTACCAAAAGACAGTTTTTTGGCCAACAAAAAACCTTTTATGAGGGTATTGATTCATTACAACATGTACGATTACCCAAAATTAATATCGAACCATTTTCTGGAAATTATAAAAATTGGGCATCCTTTCATGACCTTTTTGAAACAATGAGGCACAATAACTGTAGCATTAGCAATGTGCATAAACTGTAAATGCTCAAAGGTTTAGTTTAAGGTGAAGCGGCGTCTCTAATTCGGCATTTTCAAATAATGGACTCTAACTACGAGGAAGCTTTGGGAAAGTTATATGTGAACGATACCATAAGATGACATCGATTGTGACAACACTGGTACACACATTCACGTGTGTACGCGGAAGCGAGTCAGAATTGCGCAGAATCAGTGAAACATCAGATGAAGTACTGCGTAGTTTACGAGTATTAGGACCAGACGCAGAAACTCGAGATCCATGGCTAATTCATTGGCTGTTAAGTAAAATTGATGAAAAACTCAAAGAATTGTGGGCTTTCTGAATAAGAGGTGTGATGCTTCAAAAATCTGCGAAGCCACGAGCAACAAAAGTACAACAAGATCCACAACTAAATCATTCGTTTCTACGCACTGCAATACTGCATTTCATTGTGTAATTTGCAAACAACAGGGCCGTTATTTAAATGTCATGCGTCATTTGCCTGCAAAAGCATCATCAAACGATCTACACAAGACATCATGGTTCCAACCAAGCATCATCAAGCCATTATATTGCCTTGGATCAGTCAGTAAGTAATCAGCAGTCACAAGAGCACAAATAACAGAATTAGCAAGCCAAGCAGAAAATTGCATGATCCAAACACCGCCAATTAATATCAACCAGAGTCTTCCGAAAACAGATGTTTAACACGCACGCTACTCCTCTATAAAAACACGGTATTACCAACAACAGTTATTTATATCAAATCACGTACCCGTGAACGCCAGTTATATAGACCATTGTTCGATTCGGGCTCACCAATCTCATGTGTGAATGAATCTTGCGCTCAACACCTAGGCCTAAAACACAATCGTTCATGTATTTCCATTTACGGTCTAGTATCAACTAAAGCTGGCAAAACAAGAGGAAATATCGATATGACCAAGCGAACTGTTACGGCTCATATCATAACAAATATCACGAATTTACTACTATCAGAACTAAAACTTGTCAATTCGTGGTTAGACTTCCGTTAAAAATTCCAACACCGCTAGTAGATAGATCATATGAATCAGCATACCATCGATTGTGTGCAATGGGGAAAAGGTTTGCCAAAGCACCCGACTTTATTCGAATCATACAAATCTTTTTTGAACGAGTATATTACTCTAGGACACATCAGCTATAAACCACCAAACTGGGCCAAATCTTCAGGGTGATTTGACTGCAATAATTTTAAATTTTCGTATGCATCCAATTACATTGGTGGCTTACATAGAAAAAATGTTCAGGCAAATTCTGGTCAATCCTGATGATGCAAATTATCAACTAATACTATGGTGCGAACATCCGATGAAACCGGTGACGACATATAAATTAAATACTGTTACCTATGGAACAGCATGTGCGCCCTATTTAGTAGTGAAAACTTTGAAGAAATCATCGGAGGGTTCTTCCCAAGTAAACACAACAGCTGCACATGTGATCAAGAACAATTTTTGTGTCGATGATTTGTCACATCCTGCCATGTGAGTTTTTGGATTCATTTTCCCAGCACTAAGTTAAAAACATCTCAAAACTAATTAAAAAGGACTCAACAATCAAAACACTCGGGATTATTTGGGATTCAAGACAAGACAAGTTTTTGTTCAAGCTGCAGAGAAATACAGAACTAAATTGAACCAAGAGGAAAATTGTATCAACAACTTCCAAAATATATCCATTGGGTTGTTGGCACTGTCCATATAGTTCCATTAAAAATGCTACTACAGAAACTATGGTTACTTAAGTTGGAGTGGGATGCTAGATTTCCAATCGATATAAATAATGTATGGCAAGGTTTCTATCAATCGTTACCAGAGTTAGAAAATATTAAAATTCCTCGACGGTTAACAACATTCTTAACAACAAATACACGTGTTCAGCTACATGTATTTTGTGATGCCTCCGAAGTTTCGTATGGTAGTGTTGTATATTTAAGAGCTAAAAATGAGTTTGGCAGAATTAGGATAAGTCTTTTAACTGCCAAGAGTAAAATAGTTCCAATAAAGCAAATATCGTTACCTCGACTGGAACTATGTAGAGCGGTCCTGTTGTGGAAGCTATTCAAATTTTGTTTACACTCATCTCTATCTTACAAAAATCTAGAAGTATTTGCGTGGACCGATTTGACGATACTGCTTGACTGATTGTTAGATGTACCTCAAAGATGGCAAAGTTTTATTTGTAATCGAACATCTGTAATTTTAGAGAACATTCCTCGAAACTTGTGACAACATGTTGACTTAAAGCAAAATCCGGCCGATGTCGCAAGGGCCTTCTTGGCCAAATGCACCAGTAGTAGTGGAAGATGTTTTTGTGGAAGAGGAATGCAAATATATTAAAGTACTTACAGCAACAACGACTAAAGACAATGTAGTTTCAAGGATACTAACCAAGCTCTCGTCATGGATGAAAGCACGGAAGGTAGTGGTCCACACTTTGAGATTCGGAGTATACCTTTACGTAGAAGACAGTTAAAAGAAAGTACCAATTACACAATCACCCTAACTGAATTACATCTAGCCAAACTGATACTTCCTCGTACCGTCCAGTATAGTAAATTCAAAACAAAATTCACATTTCTGGACAATAATTTACCATTACCAGCAAAAAACCATTTATCGTCACTTGATCCATTTAAAGACACGTATGGATTATTGAGGTGGCCGCCTCAATAAATCATCGATTCCATATTCAACAAAGCATTCAGTCATCCTGCCAAACAACCACGTAGTCCAAACATATGCATACTGGTAACTCTTTCACTTTGAGCATTCTTCGAAATAAGGATTGGATGATAAGCGCTCGACACACCAACAAACTCTGTTTAAAATCATGCGTAATATGCATTTGCTATCGAATAAACAACACCATTCAAAATATGGCCGATTTTATGGCAGCTTGATGCAACTAAAACCGACCATTTTCGAAAACTGGGTTAGATTATGCTGAACCATTAAATATCAAAGCCAGCCAACGAAATATGCAAAAAAAAAATTAACTCCCTTACATTTTCTAATTGAAGATGCGTTAACAGTTGTTCCAGAACCTATACCCGATGAGGTGACATCTAATTAACCAGATTAAAGACCAGATCTAATTTAACCAGATTCATCCCGGTATAGTGATGGTATAGTAAGACTATAATTGATTGATTGATTGATTGATTAGAATGTACGGCCAAGGACGAATCAGGAACTCCCGGAATGCCGGACACCACCGTACACCCGTGTTACATATAACAAAACCGAAGGAGTGGGTGGAATTTGTTAGTTATGACAGACTCGACCCGGTTGCAGACACCTAAGCGATCGATAGTTAGTGTTTTTTTTGTGGTGTAAGGAAAGGAAGGGCATGTTAGTAATGACAGATTTGACCCGGTTTTCCGGAAGCCAATATTCAACTAATGTTAGCACAAAACAATCACAATTTTGACGAGCCGCTCTGCATTATTTTATCAACTGCAGTATGCCCCCTTTCAGATGTATCAGCAAACGTAATGAAATAACCGCTCTTAGCCGTAGGCTGTAATAAATTGAATTAGTTTTCCCTAAATACATAAATATATAAATATATAAATACATAAATATATAAATACATAATAGCAATTACACAAAGTACTTGCATCAAAATCCACATTTACTTTAAAACCAAAAACACTACAAATCGAATTTTATTAAAATAATTAGACAATTGAATTCGATCGAATCCACCGTTTTTTAGCAATTACCAATAATATAATAATATAATAATATAATAATATAATAATATAATAATATAATAATATAATAATATAATAATATAATAATATAATAATATAATAATATAATAATATAATAATATAATAATATAATAATATAATAATATAATAATATAATAATATAATAATATAATAATATAATAATATAATAATATAATAATATAATAATATAATAATATAATAATATAATAATATAATAATATAATAATATAATAATATAATAATATAATAATATAATAATATAATAATATAATAATATTGTCACGGTACCACCTAGTGTGCGATAGAATAAGTGTAAATATATGAAGATTTCTCTAAGCTTAACCTTAGAGACATCTATTAGATATCGATAGTACTGGTAGTACTAAAAATTGAGCAAATTAAATGTAGTAGTGACATCTCGATAGAAGTAGAAAGTTCGAGATATTTTAATTTGTGTATATAAGCGAATCGATGTTGTATGCGAAAGTAGTTGTACTTGAACTACGAAAGCGATAACAAGCGGTTAAAATAAAAAGTGATAGAAAGTGATAGTAAGTGATAGTAAGTGATAGTAAGTGATTTTTATTGTTAAATAAAGTGAACAGTGATTTTTGTGAAATAAAGAATTGTTAAAGGAACTAAGTTGTGAATAATTGTGTTTTATTGAGGCAATTATTGTCTGTGAAAGTGAACAGTGTTAAAGTGGAACTTGTGTAGTTTTTGTGAAATTTGTTAGTGAACAGTGGTGTTCGGGTAGTTATTCACAATCCAGAGATACGAACCTTAAGTGACAAGGCAAGAACGTAGCAATTGGTGACAGCGGCGGGATTGTGAATAAAAATAAAAATAAAAATGAAACTCTACAAGTTAAAAGTTCCAGAACTAAAGAAAGAGTTGGAGAAGCGTGGTTTAGAGACAGAAGGTCGTAAAGACGAGTTGATGTTACGATTGCGTGAAGCAATGGAGCGTGATGGTTTAGATCTAGAAAGTTATGAGTTTGAAATAGAAACGCCGGAGTTACGCATCGAAGCATCGTCTGGAAATTTCGATATGGCGCAGTTGATTACAGTCATGCAACAGATGATGACAGAACAAACGAAACGTCAAGAAACAATTCAAGAAGAACAAATTAAACGACTAGAAATACTCGTCGTAGAAGGTCAAAATAAAATGGAAGAAAAACTTCTCGAATTAGCTAGTACTTTCCAAGGCGAAGTAGAGAAAGTGAAAGACGAATTTACAACGAAAATTCTAGAAGTTAAAACGGATGTTAAACATGTTGATCAAAAATTGGACAACAATATTGAATATGTCGAACAAAAATTTCTTCGTCTCGAAAAGGAGGTCAGTGTAATGAAACTCAATGGAACATCAGCGCAAGTAATCCAACCAGTAAACACTTTTAAATTGAAGCCACCAACGTTTGACGGCACCACATCATTCGCCATTTTTAAGCTTCAATTTGAAATGGCGTCCACACAAAATCACTGGGACGACGCGCATAAAGTAGCAGCGTTAATAGTGGCACTTAAGGGAGAAGCAGCCGAGATATTACAAACAATTCCGGAAAACGATCGCAAACAATATGGTGAAATAATGAAGGCGTTGGAACGCAAATATGGAAGTGACCATAAGCGGGAAATTTATCGAATGGAATTGAAAGGACGGTCACAGAAAGTTGGAGAAACTTTACAAGAATTTGCATCCGCCGTCGAGAGGCTAGCACATCTAGCACATGCAAATACTGCTTCCGATTTCATGGAAAGAATTAAAATGGACGCATTTATTGATGGTATACGAGACCAAGACACACGCAGAGCAGTGATATTATCACCAAAGGCTACTTTCGCGGAAACCATTGCTTGTGCGTTAATGAATGAGACGGCACAAACTCTCATTGGACCAAGAATCAATAAGATACGTCGGGTAGAAATAAGTACCGGCAGTAATATGGAGCAGTCGGCCCCTAGAATTTCGAATGGTGGAAAAATAAAATGCTGGATATGTGACAAATTGGGTCACATCTCACGAGACTGCTATAAAAATAAACGGAAACGTGGAAGATCACCATCTCCAATGGTACGAAGGCCGGAGGGAGGTCAAGTAGTGACCAATCGAGACGCATCGTCAAGACAACCATGTCAGGCAGAATGCAAACATTGTAGTTGCGTAGAGGGGAAGGAGAATATCATTGATGTCAGGCTGATGCAAGTGTTACCTCATGATGAATGGACCAATGAAGCAATCCGAGAGGAACAACAACGAGATCCGAATTTGTCGATAATTTTGGAATATAAGAAGAGGAAGTACCGGCCAACATGGAATGAGATCGCGGACAAAGCCCCCACTGTAAAGGCTTATTGGGCACAATGGCAGAGCCTTAAATTAGAAGACGGCTGTTTAAAACGAGTGTGGGAAAGCACTGACGGCAACGTTAAACAATCCTTGATCGTGGTACCACAAAGTCGTATTAAGGAAATTCTGAAGGAATATCACGAAGGAACTAGTGGAGGTCACTTAGGAATTAACAAAACGCTAGCTAAGGTACGTCAGCGGTTTTATTGGTCCGGATGTAGACAGTCGGTGGTTGAATGGTGCCAAAAATGTGATCTATGTGCAGCCGCAAAGGGACCGGCTCGGAAAACTCGAAGAGCTATGCAACAGTATAATGTTGGAGCACCTTTTGAGAGAATTGCCATGGATGTGGCAGGTCCATTTCCCATTACCGATAATGGAAACAAATATGTGCTAGTTATAATGGATTATTTTAGCAAATGGCCGGAGGTGTATCCACTACCAAACCAGGAAACTACTACAATAGCGAATGCCGTTGTTAATAATTGGATTAGTCGTTTTGGAGTACCAATGGAACTTCATACGGATCAAGGAAGAAATTTTGAGTCGGTTGTATTCCAGGAGATCTGTCAGATGCTCGGTATCAATAAAACGCGAACGACGCCTTTGCATCCACAATCGGATGGAATGGTAGAAAGGTTTAACGGAACATTGGAAGAATATCTAAAGAAGGTGATAGATAAAAACCAACGTAACTGGGATCAACATATACCGATGTTTTTGATGGCTTATCGATCAGCAGTACATGATACTACTGGGATGACGCCAGCAAAAACGCTTTTCGGAAATAATCTTCGCCTGCCTGGAGATTTGAAGTTTGGGGTTGTTCCATCAGCGGCCTTATGCGGACAAGATTATGTAGACCGGATGAAAGAAAAAATTAATGAGATACATCAGTTTGTACGAGACAAAATACGGATATCAAGTGACAAAGTGAAAGCTCGATATGATATACGAGCAAATAGCAAAGGCTTCGAAGAAGGGCAATTGATATGGCTTCATAACCCGCAACGACGAAAGGGTTTATCACCGAAATTACAGTCAGCATGGGAAGGACCTTACACTATTTTGAAGAAGATAAACGACGTGATTTATAGGATCAAGAAAGGGCGACGAGGTAAACCAAAAGTGGTGCATCTCGAGCGGATGGCTATTTATAGAGGAGAGATTTTGGATCCTGTTCGGGACGAACAGGTTTAGGTGGGGGGTAGTGTCACGGTACCACCTAGTGTGCGATAGCATAAGTGTAAATATATGAAGATTTCTCTAAGCTTAACCTTAGAGACATCTATTAGATATCGATAGTACTGGTAGTACTAAAAATTGAGCAAATTAAATGTAGTAGTGACATCTCGATAGAAGTAGAAAGTTCGAGATATTTTAATTTGTGTATATAAGCGAATCGATGTTGTATGCGAAAGTAGTTGTACTTGAACTACGAAAGCGATAACAAGCGGTTAAAATAAAAAGTGATAGAAAGTGATAGTAAGTGATAGTAAGTGATAGTAAGTGATTTTTATTGTTAAATAAAGTGAACAGTGATTTTTGTGAAATAAAGAATTGTTAAAGGAACTAAGTTGTGAATAATTGTGTTTTATTGAGGCAATTATTGTCTGTGAAAGTGAACAGTGTTAAAGTGGAACTTGTGTAGTTTTTGTGAAATTTGTTAGTGAACAGTGGTGTTCGGGTAGTTATTCACAATCCAGAGATACGAACCTTAAGTGACAAGGCAAGAACGTAGCAATATAATAATATAATAATATAATAATATAATAATATAATAATATAATAATATAATAATATAATAATATAATAATATAATAATATAATAATATAATAATATAATAATATAATAATATAATAATATAATAATATAATAATATAATAATATAATAATATAATAATATAATAATATAATAATATAATAATATAATAATATAATAATATAATAATATAATAATATAATAATATAATAATATAATAATATAATAATATAATAATATAATAATATAATAATATAATAATATAATAATATAATAATATAATAATATAATAATATAATAATATAATAATATAATAATATAATAATATAATAATATAATAATATAATAATATAATAATATAATAATATAATAATATAATAATATAATAATATAATAATATAATAATATAATAATATAATAATATAATAATATAATAATATAATAATATAATAATATAATAATATAATAATATAATAATATAATAATATAATAATATAATAATATAATAATATAATAATATAATAATATAATAATATAATAATATAATAATATAATAATATAATAATATAATAATATAATAATATAATAATATAATAATATAATAATATAATAATATAATAATATAATAATATAATAATATAATAATATAATAATATAATAATATAATAATATAATAATATAATAATATAATAATATAATAATATAATAATATAATAATATAATAATATAATAATATAATAATATAATAATATAATAATATAATAATATAATAATATAATAATATAATAATATAATAATATAATAATATAATAATATAATAATATAATAATATAATAATATAATAATATAATAATATAATAATATAATAATATAATAATATAATAATATAATAATATAATAATATAATAATATAATAATATAATAATATAATAATATAATAATATAATAATATAATAATATAATAATATAATAATATAATAATATAATAATATAATAATATAATAATATAATAATATAATAATATAATAATATAATAATATAATAATATAATAATATAATAATATAATAATATAATAATATAATAATATAATAATATAATAATATAATAATATAATAATATAATAATATAATAATATAATAATATAATAATATAATAATATAATAATATAATAATATAATAATATAATAATATAATAATATAATAATATAATAATATAATAATATAATAATATAATAATATAATAATATAATAATATAATAATATAATAATATAATAATATAATAATATAATAATATAATAATATAATAATATAATAATATAATAATATAATAATATAATAATATAATAATATAATAATATAATAATATAATAATATAATAATATAATAATATAATAATATAATAATATAATAATATAATAATATAATAATATAATAATATAATAATATAATAATATAATAATATAATAATATAATAATATAATAATATAATAATATAATAATATAATAATATAATAATATAATAATATAATAATATAATAATATAATAATATAATAATATAATAATATAATAATATAATAATATAATAATATAATAATATAATAATATAATAATATAATAATATAATAATATAATAATATAATAATATAATAATATAATAATATAATAATATAATAATATAATAATATAATAATATAATAATATAATAATATAATAATATAATAATATAATAATATAATAATATAATAATATAATAATATAATAATATAATAATATAATAATATAATAATATAATAATATAATAATATAATAATATAATAATATAATAATATAATAATATAATAATATAATAATATAATAATATAATAATATAATAATATAATATTATATTAATATAATAATATAATAATATAATAATATAATAATATAATATATAATAATATAATAATATAATAATATAATAATATAATAATATAATAATATAATAATATAATAATATAATAATATAATAATATAATAATATAATAATATAATAATATAATAATATAATAATATAATAATATAATAATATAATAATATAATAATATAATAATATAATAATATAATAATATAATAATATAATAATATAATAATATAATAATATAATAATATAATAATATAATAATATAATAATATAATAATATAATAATATAATAATATAATAATATAATAATATAATAATATAATAATATAATAATATAATAATATAATAATATAATAATATAATAATATAATAATATAATAATATAATAATATAATAATATAATAATATAATAATATAATAATATAATAATATAATAATATAATAATATAATAATATAATAATATAATAATATAATAATATAATAATATAATAATATAATAATATAATAATATAATAATATAATAATATAATAATATAATAATATAATAATATAATAATATAATAATATAATAATATAATAATATAATAATATAATAATATAATAATATAATAATATAATAATATAATAATATAATAATATAATAATATAATAATATAATAATATAATAATATAATAATATAATAATATAATAATATAATAATATAAATATAATATATAATAATATAATAATATAATAATATAATAATATAATAATATAATAATATAATAATATAATAATATAATAATATAATAATATAATAATATAATAATATAATAATATATAATAATATAATAATATAATAATATAATAATATAATAATATAATAATATAATAATATAATAATATAATAATATAATAATATAATAATATAATAATATAATAATATAATAATATAATAATATAATAATATAATAATATAATAATATAATAATATAATAATATAATAATATAATAATATAATAATATAATAATATAATAATATAATAATATAATAATATAATAATATAATAATATATAATATAATAATATAATAATATAATAATATAATAATATAATAATATAATAATATAATAATATAATAATAATAATATAATAATATAATAATATAATAATATAATAATATAATAATATAATAATATAATAATATAATAATATAATAATATAATAATATAATAATATAATAATTAATAATATAATAATATAATAATATAATAATATAATAATATAATAATATAATAATATAATAATATAATAATATAATAATATAATAATATAATAATATAATAATATAATAATATAATAATATAATAATATAATAATATAATAATATAATAATATAATAATATAATAATATAATAATATAATAATATAATAATATAATAATATAATAATATAATAATATAATAATATAATAATATAATAATATAATAATATAATAATATAATAATATAATAATATAATAATATAATAATATAATAATATAATAATATAATAATATAATAATATAATAATATAATAATATAATAATATAATAATATAATAATATAATAATATAATAATATAATAATATAATAATATAATAATATAATAATATAATAATATAATAATATAATAATATAATATATAATAATATAATAATATAATAATATAATAATATAATAATATAATAATATAATAATATAATAATATAATAATATAATAATATAATAATATAATAATATAATATATAATAATATAATATAATAATATAATAATATAATAATATAATAATATAATAATATAATAATATAATAATATAATAATATAATAATATAATAATATAATAATATAATAATATAATCATATAATAATATATTCATATAATCATATAATCATATAATAATATAATAATATAATAATATAATAATATAATCATATAATAATATAATAATATAATAATATAATAATATAATAATATAATAATATAATAATATAATAATATAATAATATAATAATATAATAATATAATAATATAATAATATAATAATATAATAATATAATAATATAATAATATAATAATATAATAATATAATAATATAATAATATAATAATATAATAATATAATAATATAATAATATAATAATATAATAATATAATAATATAATAATATAATAATATAATAATATAATAATATAATAATATAATAATATAATAATATAATAATATATAATATAATAATATAATAATATAATAATATAATAATATAATAATATAATAATATAATAATATAATAATATAATATATAATAATATAATAATATAATAATATAATAATATAATAATATAATAATATAATAATATAATAATATAATAATATAATAATATAATAATATAATAATATAATAATATAATAATATAATAATATAATAATATAATAATATAATATAATAATATAATAATATAATAATATAATAATATAATAATATAATAATATAATAATATAATAATATAATAATATAATAATATAATAATATAATAATATAATAATATAATAATATAATAATATAATAATATAATAATATAATAATATAATAATATAATAATATAATAATATAATAATATAATAATATAATAATATAATAATATAATAATATAATAATATAATAATATAATAATATATAATAATATAATAATATAATAATATAATAATATAATAATATAATATATAATAATATAATAATATAATAATATAATAATATAATAATATAATAATATAATAATATAATAATATAATAATATAATAATATAATAATATAATAATATAATAATATAATAATATAATAATATAATAATATAATAATATAATAATATAATAATATAATAATATAATAATATAATAATATAATAATATAATAATATAATAATATAATAATATAATAATATAATAATATAATAATATAATAATATAATAATATAATAATATAATAATATAATAATATAATAATATAATAATATAATAATATAATAATATAATATATAATAATATAATAATATAATAATATAATAATATAATCATATAATCATATAATAATATAATATATAATAATATAATAATATAATAATATAATCATATAATAATATAATCATATAATAATATAATAATATAATAATATAATAATATAATAATATAATAATATAATAATATAATAATATAATAATATAATAATATAATAATATAATAATATAATAATATAATAATATAATAATATAATAATATAATAATATAATAATATAATAATATAATAATATAATAATATAATAATATAATAATATATAATATAATAATATAATAATATAATAATATAATAATATAATAATATAATAATATAATAATATAATAATATAATAATATAATAATATAATAATATAATAATATAATAATATAATAATATAATAATATAATAATATAATAATATAATAATATAATAATATAATAATATAATAATATAATAATATAATAATATAATAATATAATAATATAATAATATAATAATATAATAATATAATAATATAATAATATAATAATATAATAATATAATAATATAATAATATAATAATATAATAATATAATAATATAATAATATAATAATATAATAATATAATAATATAATAATATAATAATATAATAATATAATAATATAATAATATAATAATATAATAATATAATAATATAATAATATAATAATATAATAATATAATAATATAATAATATAATAATATAATAATATAATAATATAATAATATAATAATATAATAATATAATAATATAATAATATAATAATATAATAATATAATAATATAATAATATAATAATATAATAATAATATATAATATAATAATATAATAATATAATAATATAATAATATAATAATATAATAATATAATAATATAATAATATAATAATATAATAATATAATAATATAATAATATAATAATATAATAATATAATAATATAATAATATAATAATATAATAATATAATAATATAATAATATAATAATATAATAATATAATAATATAATAATATAATAATATAATAATATAATAATATAATAATATAATAATATAATAATATAATAATATAATAATATAATAATATAATAATATAATAATATAATAATATAATAATATAATAATATAATAATTATAATATAATAATATAATAATATAATAATATAATAATATAATAATATAATAATATAATAATATATAATATAATAATATAATAATATAATAATATAATAATATAATAAATATATATAATATAATAATATAATAATATAATAATATAATAATATAATAATATAATAATATAATAATATAATAATATAATAATATAATAATATAATAATATAATATATAATATAATAATATAATAATATAATAATATAATAATATAATAATATAATAATATAATAATATAATCATATAATAATATAATAATATAATAATATAATAATATAATAATATAATAATATAATAATATAATAATATAATAATATAATAATATAATATATATAATATAATAATATAATAATAATAATATAATAATATAATAATATAATAATATAATAATATAATAATATAATAATATAATAATATAATAATATAATAATATAATAATATAATAATATAATAATATAATAATATAATAATATAATAATATAATAATATAATAATATAATAATATAATAATATAATATAATAATATAATAATATAATAATATAATAATATAATAATATAATAATATAATAATATAATAATATAATAATATAATAATATAATAATACCATCAACAAACTAATCAAATTACCTGTTGAGCAATTAAACTTCCTCAACGCGTGAGATTATGTTGAAGAAACAAACCCAATTTTTACCAATTAATTATATACCTTCCTTAGTATCCTGACAGCTAAACCTGACTCGGACTATTCCCTATAAACGCCACCATAGGTTTGAAAAGACCGAAATTGGAAGGTCCGTCCTTAGTCTAGGGATTAATACTAAGGTATGTTTCGAGACATAACATTTGGGGCTGTGCAAAATACAAAAATTTGCAAGAAGCTATGTAATGCGACTGCAGCAGCATGACAACGAGGAGCTACGTACCAATGAACCGAAACATATTAAAAATAAAAATGAACTCTCGAATAAGTTGTACTTATTAGTTGTAGTCATTGAAATTATAGGACTATATTTATATTATTTTCAACTCAGCAATCCATGTAATTTGTTCAGCTATGCAAAGCTTAAAAAACCGTCCTCCTATTGTTAGTTACACTAAGCCAAAGCTCTTTATATTTGAAGTAGTTGCTTTGGCTTCTTAGTAGCAGTGATTGCCCATTTAAAGGCCTAAAGAGTTGCTCATTCTAATTGGTCTAAGTTCTTAACGCAGACAACCATACTTTAAATACCTTACATCCACTACATCAGCAAAGTTGAACCCTAACGGATGATGTAAATTCTCTTCAATCACCGAATTAAGGTAAACCACAGTGAGGCTCGTTTTGCGTGATAATCCTGTAAGAAAGGTACTGGGTCGAATTTTTTCTAAAAGGAATTCCACAATTTTTTAAATTCAAAAATCGTTGTCAGTAAAGATTACTTTCTAGAGTAGAGAACAATACAAAGAGCAATCTCAGGATCAAATATTGCTTAAAAAAATAAGTTGGACAACCTATGTACAAAATGTATATTATAATATTTTAATGAATAAAAACAATAGGAATGACACATTATTATAATAGAAAAAAAAAGTTATTAAACCATATCCTGATTTTGAGTCACAAAATAAAAGGTAAATTACATTAATCTAATCCACATTGGATTAATTCAAAAGCTCTGTACTTTTATTATATTTTGATACGAGTATTTTTTTTATATATTCTTACAAAATCCTGAAAACATACGCTTTTTATAAAGGGTTTTCAATTCAGGCTGTATTTCATGATTAACATGTGTGTTATTTCTTTTGGACATTTTGATTTGGGCTTCTCAGTTATAACGTTTCGGCCGGTAAAACTGTAGCATCTATTTCTCATTTATGAGAATTTTTTGACGAAAATTTCACTGGAGTTCCACATAGTGACATCTATGAAGTTTTATTAGTATTTAGTAAAAACGTTGTATAAAAAACAAAATAATAGTGTAGTCACCGTTGAACCAAGAATTGGCAATAACGTAACAATTGGTGACATCTGTGGGATTGTAACTAAGAAAATAATAATGACTTTCTATGAATTAAAAGTCTTGGAATTGAAACGGGAGTTGGTGCAACGAGATTTACGTTAATGATACGACTATGTGAGGCTATGAAGAACGAGCGGCTAAACCCCGAAGAATAAAAGTTATTCTAACAAATAGAATTCATTGAGAAAACTGTAGAAGAAATACAATCGTTGGTAAAATCGACTAAAGAAACATTGAGACATTTCGATTTGTCGACCAAATAATGCAGCAGCAGAGCTGAATGAAACAAATGATGGAGCAACAGAAGCAGCGTTTCAAAATAAACCATCGTAGATGGTGAAAACAAAATGAAAGAGAAATTCATTGAATTGCCTACTACTACCTAAACGAAGATTCGAAGAATGGAGAAAGATAAACCAACGAGGAAAGGAGGCAGCACCTTGCAATTATCAATGAAATTCAGTGATTTCAATCAGATGCCGGGGTTGTGACGAAATGGGTCATGTCTTAAACTCCTTGTGTACAAGGTGAAATGTGGAATGTGTTAAAGGTAGTCACATATCACGGAACAATAGGTGGAGGAAGGAAGATCACCATCTCCTAGACTATGTCGAGAGGAGAAATGAGGCAGTAGTCAGGAATGAGGGCAAAACAACGGCAGTGTTATTAAACAATATTGAAAATCGTAAAAAAAATAGGACTATACGAGGCCAGAGAACTGCAGGAAATATACAGAGCAAGGATGCAAGGTCATAATTTACATATCATCCAGATTGGGGCAAAATAATTGGCAATTACCTCCAGCTAACCTCATCTTCAATTAATCACATAAGACCAATGGGCTCTTTAGAAGTGATACATGTTTCAGTTAATTAACAGCAACTGTTCGGATGGATTATTGCCGACTCAGCTTGCACCAACAATCAGCAATTTCCAATTATATCATCACCGGTCATTGTGAGGTATACATAGATCATCTATTGAAAAGATTTTGGGATTTAGTTCACACCATCAGGTAATTCGACAAATTATACCAAAGAAGAGTTATTCTGCGAGGAGCAATTTATGGACGAATATGATGCCTTTAAGCACATGGAACAAATAGCAATAAGATATTTAGATTTTGGTGTAATTCAAAGACGGATTTTGTCAGTTTAACGGTTTTTCATTTGATTTTAGTTTTAAATAATTTCTTTTGAATTTACAACAACATCAAATTATGGAAGTTAGTACCCCGATCTCAACGGGAAATAAACAAAGAATGGCCAAAAGCCCGGCTGAGGAAAAGGAATGAAAAAGGTTCAGAGAAGGTTCTTCCACAGAAATATGGCAAATGCAAGAGTCCTAAAAAGAAGAACGATTGCGTTAAAATTTGGTAATTGAAACCGAAAGTAAGAAAACGAATTTGATCTAAAATGTCCAACCCACAGCAGATACCGAAGTGAGGCTGAAAAAGCAAAGTGGCAGAGTAAGGCCGGAAGCACTTCTTATTAGACGAGAAGAAAGATAATCGTACGCCGATGTGGTTAAAGAAATCCGCAGTAAGGTAAGGCCTTAAGAATCAGCCACGGAGAGCCATGTGTCAGACAAGAGCAACATACTTCTGGAGTTAGGACCAATCCCAAGAAATAAGGATAGTTTCCGCGACGTCTTAAGTGACATTCTAGGGGGAAAAGCTCATGTAGTTAGCCTTGTTGGAAGAGTAACCGTAGAGATCCGTGATATTGATTGTTGTACGAAGAAAACAGAAGTTGATGAGGCACTTCGGCAGGATATTCTAGATGTTGAGTACTCTAGCATCAGCTACTCTAGCAGTAATATTAATGCAGGAAATATCCATAATTAAACATAGTAAAGAGAAAATAAAACTTTGATGGATATACTGAAGAGCCATTATCGCGCGCTGTTCGGATGCTTCGGATGTGGAAATGTCGCTCGAAATTGCAATGGCTCAGACAGAAGTAAACTGTGCTGCAAATGTCTGGATGATGATCATAAGGCAAAAGTGTGTACTGCCGAGGAATGCTGTGTGATCTGTTCCGAGAAAGGCATCGACAAAACATATCTAGCTTAAATTCCTGGTTCTGGAAAGTGCAAGGTCTACCGAGGGGCACTTCAGGTGGCCATGAATCACCTATCATACGCATCCTGTAAGGAAATATGAATCGGAGCAGAACTGCCGATTATTTATTACGACAACTGGCAGTTGGGAAAGAAACAGAGCTGATATTACTGAGCGAGCAGTATCGAAAGAAAGAGTTTGCACCATGGTACGCTGACGAAATAAGAACTGCCATTATTTGGGTTCCTAATCGAAAAATATACGTTGACAGCCATCGAGCACGGTGAGGTTACAACCTACGTTACATTTGGGGCCAAATGTAAGGAAGTAACCATTTTAGCTGGTACTTCACCCCAAACGAGGCAATGGCAGTAAATACGTCGGGATATATATAGCGGTAGACAGAGACTTCAATGCAAGAGCTCTCGAGAAGAAGATGCCTAACCCGGACATCAGAAACAGACTCATCATAGAAATAGCAGCCTGAATAGGTCTTCTGGTTTTAGACGTTGGCTCGACAGCAACTTTTCACCGTCCAGTTTATTTGGTACCACACATTCAAAGATGGAGGTTTATGGAAGATTATTACGAGAGCAACCACCAGTACATTACTTTCGAGGTGGGCAATAGATGACCGGTCAGATGGAACCTGAGAAGGATAAATATAACCCAATTCACGAAACAACTTGCGAAAGGAGTGTCGCATACAGAGGTGGAGAAGGGGAGGGTAACGGTGGAGGTACTGCTTTCTTCCACAATGGGGCTTATCGTCTCACCCCAGAAATCCGAATAACCGAGGCTCTGATCAGCCGACCACAAATCCGATCAACCGACCACAAATAGCAAGGAGACTACTTCGTCGGTCTATCAATCAAAGCAAAGTCCGTTGCTGGAAGAAATTGGTGGCAGACACTGACAGCAACTCGTGGGGACTTGGGTATAAGATCGTCACGCAGAAGTTTGGGGACAAAGCCAATTCGCGTAAGGGACGCAACCACCACAGAAAGAATAGTGAGAACTCTTTTCCCCAGTCACCTAGAGAAGGCGGAAGTCTTTTTAGAGCAAGAAACTGATGTCCTAAATTTCACTTTAGAAGAGCTGGGGAAGCTGTCCAGTCGATGAAGGAGAAGAAGGCTCCTGGCCCAAATGGGATTCCCAGCGAGGTACTAAAATTAGTATTTTACCAAGACCCAGATTTACTGCTGAGCATGTTTAATTCTTGTTTGCTGGAGGGTGTGTTCAGCATGCGATGCAAGAAAGCGAGGCTGGTTTGCATGCTAAATAGAACAAGGTGCTGGAGAAGCTTATTAAAGCTAGAGTAAAGGTCGGGATTCAAGCCCCCGATGACCTCTCACCCAACCAACTTATTAGAGCCGGATTACCCACGATAGATGTGATTTAACAAGTAAAGGAAGCGGTCAGAACTTGAGACGAATTTTTCTATTGGTGACACTTGACGTAAAAAATGCTTTAATTCTGCAAGTTAGTGCGGGATGCTTAAGAATGATTGGATATGTGGACCAGATGCGACAAGCATGATTGCATGATTGGATATGTGGACGATGATGCGGTGCTTATTGCTGCTTGCAACAATCAGCAGGCACAATTCAAACTAAATCTGGTGATGGAGACAGTAAATTGCTGGATGAAAGCGCACAGGCTATCACTATGGCAGAGGATCCAATCTGCTCTCCTAATATGGGTAGGCGAATACGTAACTAATACCCCCGGTATCCAAGGCAGCGATCATGGTGAAAGCTGGCAAGCATCCTGGGAGCATGAAACTACTGGAAGATGGACCGTATTACTTATCGGACGGATGAGTCCATGCATTGAGAGAAGACATGGAGAGGTTGGGTATTACATGACACAGTTTTTAAGCGGCCATGGATATTTTTGATCATCACAGCAATGTATGTACTCCACAGGCGTCATTGGGTTCAACAAAGGAGATGTCTAGAGAAAGAGGTGGGAACATGGTCACCACAGACGACGGTAGAAATCATGCTTCGCGGGGAGCATACGTAGAGTAAACCCCAAAATTACATAGAAAAGATTCTAAAGACCAAGTTAGATCATTCACAACAAAAGTTCCCAATGGCCTAGCCCAAAGTAATGTGCTAAACAGTCCCAGGCTCAGATTTCCTATTCCCCTATTGGAAGATCCTGTATTTAAAGTTAATTAGATTTTTGAATAACCCTTTAATCCTTTTTATGCCCTTCTTATTTTCATTTTTTGTTCTTTTGACAACATTGTATGAACCATACGAATTTTATGTTGTACTCTCAACATACATTATAATACCCAGTTATATATCGGAATGTGTGAGATATTTTATCCGATCCATAAATTTTATGTTTAATAGACCAACATATTACATATACATTATGCAACATTCAAAAACAAAACAAAAATAGTCATGTCCCTTTTTTATCGGTGTTATTGTTGCTATACCAAATTGATAGATATAACAAGGATCCCAATATTATATTATATTTAAATATTAATTTCAAGAAATTTGATTTTAGGGGCATGTTTTAACAAAATAATGTATTGCCGATAGTCATCATCGCATCGACTATGTGATATCTTTAGCAGACACGTAACACAATATTTTGCGCCATTATATCGAAATACTGTACACAATTAGAGACATTCATTATTAACAAATTTTAATGTGACATCATTAAAATAATTTGACCCACCTGTAGCACAGCTAATTATTTATATATATGGTTACATATTATAGTATGTGCATTATGATTTTGCTATGTATATGTATTATGTGTATAATAGATATACTAAAACTAAATTATGGTATATAGACCGTAAAAGTTCCATATCGTCTCTAAAAATACATCATTTTTGTGTCATGCATTCTGGATTAAAGCTAGATGTATCTGTATTGTGATACACAAATGTATCGATAAAGACCTGCACACACCTATTTTTAACCATTTGTATTACGAATTGGCGACCGTTGTAGGTAGTCTATAGTAAATAGAGTTACATCGGTGTTATTAGAAAATCCTGTAACCCTTACTCTTTGTCTATATGGCTAGTTCCAAAAACCAACGTTTTAGGCCTCCAGAAAATTCGATTCGTGATTGAATATAGACAGTTAAATGATAAAACCACCAATGATAAATTCCCGATTCCACAAATCGAGAAAATCGTAAACAATGTTGGAATCCAGCGTTTTCGAAACAAATTTTCTAATTTTGTTAAAATCTAATTTATATTAATGTTAATGTTTTGTGTCAAATAAAGTTGATATACAATTAGATTTTCGGCGAATGTATGACTCATTTGTCATAAAACGGTTAATTCAATTGATTTGTAATATATAATGTCAGCAACCAAGCACGTACATACAAATTCCACCATCTGCATACACCCCATTATTTTTGTATTTGCATTGGCTCGATATATGACCGAATATTTTATAAATATATTGAAACACTAGGCAAACTTAAACACGTTAGCCATTCCTTATGCATATTAAAGTTCCAGCATTGTTTTAAACGATAAGCCCATATTGGGATGTCTGTGAAGCTAGCACGACAAGTTAGCACGAAAAAAACTATGGTAACACTAATGGTGTGGATCTTAGATAACCCATTTTTAATACAAACTAGTACGAAAATTACTTCAAATAGCATATGAAAATAAAAAGTTAGCACGAAAAAAAAGATAATTACATTTAAATGGAATTGGTTTGATAAGAAATAAATGAAATTAGTTTGATAAGAAAGTAGAATCTACAGCGAACTTATCACAAAAATAACAAAATATTCGTATGGGTCAGAGAGGAGTACTAACACTTCGTGCTAGACCCTTCCAATCATTTGTCGGATATGAAATCAAATTTATATGAAAGTTGAATCTACAGCGAACTTATCACAAAAATATCAAAATATTTGTATGGGTCAGAGAGGAGTACTAACACTTCGTGCTAGACCCTTCCAATCATTTGTCGGATATGAAATCAGTTTCAAAAATATCAAAATATTTGTATGGGTCAGAGAAGAGTACTAGCACTTCGTGCTAGAATCTTCCAATCATTTGTCGGATATGAAATCAGTTTTATATGAGAGTAGAATCTACAGCGAACTTATCACAAAAATATCAAAATATTCGTGTGGGTCAGAGAAGAGTACTAGCACTTCGTGCTAGAATCTTCCAATCATTTGTCGGATATGAAATCAGTTTTATATGAGAGTAGAATCAACAGCGAACTTATCACAAAAATATCAAAATATTCGTGTGGGTCAGAGAGGAGTACTAACACTTCGTGCTAGACCCTTCTAATCATTTGTCGGATATGAAATCAGTTTTATATGAGAGTAGAATCTACAGCGAACTTATCACAAAAATATCAAAATATTTGTATGGGTCAGAGAAGAGTACTAGCACTTCGTGCTAGAATCTTCCAATCATTTGTCGGATATGAAATCAGTTTTATATGAGAGTAGAATCTACAGCGAACTTATCACAAAAATATCAAAATATTCGTATGGGTCAGAGAGGAGTACTAACTCTTCGTGCTAGACCCTTCCAATCATTTGTCGGATATGAAATCAGTTTTATATGAGAGTAGAATCTAAAGCGAACTTATCACAAAAATATCAAAATATTTGTATGGGTCAGAGAAGAGTACTAGCACTTCGTGCTAGAATCTTCCAATCATTTGTCGGATATGAAATCAGTTTTATATGAGAGTAGAATCTACAGCGAACTTATCACAAAAATATCAAAATATTTGTATGGGTCAGAGAAGAGTACTAGCACTTCGTGCTAGAATCTTCCAATCATTTGTCGGATATGAAATCAGTTTTATATGAGAGTAGAATCTACA
This sequence comes from Tipula confusa, assembly GCA_963556175.1. Lineage (NCBI taxonomy): Eukaryota > Metazoa > Arthropoda > Insecta > Diptera > Tipulidae > Tipula > Tipula confusa. Next base: position 117,989,649 of record OY744477.1, read on the forward strand.
GCGAACTTATCACAAAAATATCAAAATATTCGTGTGGGTCAGAGAGGAGTACTAACACTTCGTGCTAGACCCTTTTAATCATTTGTCGGATATGAAATCAGTTTTATATGAGAGTAGAATCTACAGCGAACTTATCACAAAAATATCAAAATATTTGTATGGGTCAGAGAAGAGTACTAGCACTTCGTGCTAGAATCTTCCAATCATTTGTCGGATATGAAATCAGTTTTATATGAGAGTAGAATCTACAGCGAACTTATCACAAAAAGATCAAAATATTTGTATGGGTCAGAGAAGAGTACTAACACTTCGTGCTAGAATCTTCCAATCATTTGTCGGATATGAAATCAGTTTTATATGAGAGTAGAATCTACAGCGAACTTATCACAAAAATATCAAAATATTCGTATGGGTCAGAGAGGAGTACTAACTCTTCGTGCTAGACCCTTCCAATCATTTGTCGGATATGAAATCAGTTTTATATGAGAGTAGAATCTACAGCGAACTTATCACAAAAATATCAAAATATTTGTATGGGTCAGAGAAGAGTACTAACACTTCGTGCTAGAATCTTCCAATCATTTGTCGGATATGAAATCAGTTTTATATGAGAGTAGAATCTACAGCGAACTTATCACAAAAATATCAAAATATTTGTATGGGTCAGAGAAAAGTACTAACACTTCGTGCTAGAATCTTCCAATCATTTGTCGGATATGAAATCAGTTTTATATGAGAGTAGAATCTACAGCGAACTTATCACAAAAATATCAAAATATTCGTATGGGTCAGAGAGGAGTACTAACACTTCGTGCTAGACCCTTCCAATCATTTGTCGGATATGAAATCAGTTTTATATGAGAGTAGAATCTACAGCGAACTTATCACAAAAATATCAAAATATTTGTATGGGTCAGAGAAGAGTACTAGCACTTCATGCTAGAATCTTCCAATCATTTGTCGGATATGAAATCAGTTTTATATGAGAGTAGAATCTACAGCGAACTTATCACAAAAATATCAAAATATTTGTATGGGTCAGAGAAAAGTACTAACACTTCGTGCTAGAATCTTCCAATCATTTGTCGGATATGAAATCAGTTTTATATGAGAGTAGAATCTACAGCGAACTTATCACAAAAATATCAAAATATTCGTATGGGTCAGAGAGGAGTACTAACACTTCGTGCTAGACCCTTCTAATCATTTGTCGGATATGAAATCAGTTTTATATGAGAGTAGAATCTACAGCGAACTTATCACAAAAATATCAAAATATTTGTATGGGTCAGAGAAGAGTACTAGCACTTCGTGCTAGAATCTTCCAATCATTTGTCGGATATGAAATCAGTTTTATATGAGAGTAGAATCTACAGCGAACTTATCACAAAAATATCAAAATATTTGTATGGGTCAGAGAAAAGTACTAACACTTCGTGCTAGAATCTTCCAATCATTTGTCGGATATGAAATCAGTTTTATATGAGAGTAGAATCTACAGCGAACTTATCACAAAAATATCAAAATATTCGTATGGGTCAGAGAGGAGTACTAACACTTCGTGCTAGACCCTTCTAATCATTTGTCGGATATGAAATCAGTTTTATATGAGAGTAGAATCTACAGCGAACTTATCACAAAAATATCAAAATATTTGTATGGGTCAGAGAAGAGTACTAGCACTTCGTGCTAGAATCTTCCAATCATTTGTCGGATATGAAATCAGTTTTATATGAGAGTAGAATCTACAGCGAACTTATCACAAAAATATCAAAATATTTGTATGGGTCAGAGAAAAGTACTAACACTTCGTGCTAGAATCTTCCAATCATTTGTCGGATATGAAATCAGTTTTATATGAGAGTAGAATCTACAGCGAACTTATCACAAAAATATCAAACTATTTGTATGGTAACTAACACTTCGTGCTAGACCCTTCCAATCATTTGTCGGATATGAAATCAGTTTTATATGAGAGTAGAATCTACAGCGAACTTATCACAAAAATATAAAAATATTCGTGTGGGTCGGAGAGGAGTACTAACACTTCGTGCTAGACCCTTCTAATCATTTGTCGGATATGAAATCAGTTTTATATGAGAGAGTAGAATCTACAGCGAACTTATCACAAAAATATCAAAATATTCGTGTGGGTCAGAGAGGAGTACTAACACTTCGTGCTAGACCCTTCTAATCATTTGTCGGATATGAAATCAGTTTTATATGAGAGTAGAATCTACAGCGAACTTATCACAAAAATATCAAAATATTTGTATGGGTCAGAGAGGAGTACTAACACTTCGTGCTAGACCCTTCCAATCATTTGTCGGATATGAAATCAGTTTTATATGAGAGAGTAGAATCTACAGCGAACTTATCACAAAAATATCAAAATATTCGTGTGAGTCAGAGAGGAGTACTAACACTTCGTGCTAGACCCTTCTAATCATTTGTCGGATATGAAATCAGTTTTATATGAGAGTAGAATCTACAGCGAACTTATCACAAAAATATCAAAATATTCGTGTGGGTCAGAGAGGAGTACTAACACTTCGTGCTAGACCCTTCCAATCATTTGTCGGATATGAAATTATTTTTATATGAGAGTAGGATCTACATCGAACTCATCACAAAAATATCAAAATATTTGTATGGGTCAGAGAGGAGTACTAACACTTCGTGCCAGACCCTTCCAATCATTTGTCGGATATGAAACTGATTTCATATCTGACAAATGATTGGAAGGGTCTAGCACGAAGTGTTAGTACTCCTCTCTGACCCATACAAATATTTTGAGATCTGACCCATACAAATATTTTGATATGTTTGTGATGAGTTCGATGTAGATTCTACTCTCATATAAAACTGATTCCATGCCCGACAAATGTTTGGAAGGGTCCAGCGCGAATCGTTAGTCTTTAGGTGTTTACTAAAATTTTGTTAATGCTTATTAATTTTGTTATTTTCGATATAAGTATTTATATTTTATTTTTTATAAATTACAATTAAAACGTTATTTTAGTGCTCATTAGTGAATCGTTTGTAAAATTTATGCAAATCTCATATTGGTGTTCTGTTTTTTTATTAGTTTTAATTTCCATTTATTATCTTTATGATTTTTTTTTCGTGCTATCTCTATCTAATACACCAACATTTTTTAGTACACAGAATTAAATGCATATTTAATTATTATGATTAAACAAATTATTTAAACTTTTAATTGAATTAGTAAAGCCTATTACTCATAGATAATAAACATCAAAATGCTTTACATTTTTTTAATTATTTGCCAACAATTTGATTTGATTAAATTGTTTATGCCATAAACTATAAATATTGGTTTAAATCTTTGATAAAAGTATTACCTTATGTACAATTTTAAAATAATCGTGCTAACTTTTCGTGCTAGCTTCACATCGGTCATATTGGGGACAAGCAAAACATTTCGGATACGTTTTTTTGGGGCTTAAATTGCAAGAAATGTTTCTTTTGGTTTTTAGTGTGGTTGTACTGTCTGGAATTGGTTGTTCAATTGCTTCTTCCGAAAAGTTTGTTTCTTGTTTATCTTCGATGTTATAAGTAAATGCATGGCACCCACTCAGACGCTCGTGCCCGAAGCGATTCAAACGGTTGGTGAAACGTATTATTCGGGTCAACACATAAGAAGTCAAACAATACTTCCAACAGCGATTGCGAAGTTTTCAACTCCTAATAGTGGAATAATATGCAAATGCCTAATGTTGCTTGACCTCACAAGTTCTTTCGCGTCGAAAAATGTTGAACAGCAATTTAAATTACTGACTTTTCAAAGGAGAATCCCAGTAGCAGGAATTAGCGGACCATCAGCGAGTCCAATTAAGGGTTACATTCATCTGCAATTCATGAACGAAAACAATAAGACAATTGTGACCATAAACGCATATGTACTGGCAAGAGAAACGGCCAAGCTACCTCGTCATAAATGTTGTTCTGAATACCAGATGAATGTGAAAAAGATTCACTTGGCTGACCCAGAATTCAATGTGCCTGGTGAAATTGATGTATTATTGGGGGTGGATCAATTTTTTAATATTCGTGAGGAGGGACAAATACGGAATCAACAACATGAATTAACCGCTCAGATTACCAAGTTTGGATGAGTAATAGCTGGTTAACCTCCAGTGGAATCAGGCAGCCATTTTATCTTTTTTGGCAGCCAAAGCAAAACGTTGTAAAAACGATACGTATGGATTCAAAAATTATAGGGTAGTCTTCGACGCATCAGCGAAAAGTTCGACAGGTAGATCGCTAAAAGAAATTCTAATGGTCGGTCCCACTATGCATAATTTTCGCTCTATTCAATATTACTAGGGTTCCGTACCCATCAATTTGTTTTTACTGCTGATCAACAATTCAGATACCATTATGGACGGATTCCACGATAATTTTGGATTGGCTGTCATCTAGCAATAAAGTAGGGTAGCGGCAGTCCTCGCAATTTTGAGCAGAGAACATTGGAATCATATTAAGTCTCATATTAATGGCCCTTCATGGTTGAACGAAAGTATTAGGTCTTAGTCACCGCCAATCTTTACAGTAAACGAAACATATGCCGGAATGGTATCAATTTACAGAAAGGACGATGGGCTGACTGATGCATGCAATAAAATTTTCAGCTTTTTTCCTATCACCATGATAATTACTCGAGTTCAACGATGGTTCCAAAATGCAAAGAAAATGATCCGTGAAATTCGAAATTTCAAGATATCCGGACCAGATCTATCATTCGCAGAACTGGATTTTATACATAGGGTTCAGCAGGACAAATTTCAGGATGAAATCGTACAACTATAAGAAAGGGTGGTGTCGTTAAACGAAGTTCAGCTTTGGGGGATTTGGGTCCATTCCTAGATGTTCATGGTACCATGAGAGTGGGAGGTTGCATTAGGAATGTCATGATGAACTTCAATACCAGGCATCCTATTGTTTTATCACATCAATCGTCTGTAGTAAGAAAATTGGTGGAGGAATATTATATCCAATACCGCCATGCTGGACCAACCTTGTTAAACAACATATTAAACCCAAATTCAATGGTTCCTGCAAGACAGACTCCGCAGGAACAGTTGATCGTCGATTTACCAATAGCAAGAGTCCAACTCGTAAAACCAAGTTCTCAAGTTGGAGTAGATTTTGCCGACCATTTCAGTGCCTATCATGTCAGACGTATAGACGACAGAAACCAGTAAAAATTTGTATGTCTGGCTACTAAAGCCGTGCATATTGAGTTGGAAACGTATAAGAAGAGTGAGTAGTGATTGTGAATCGAATTTTGTTGGTGCAAATCGGAAATTGAAGGAGTGGTATAGTATGTTGAAAACCAATTCTAATTTAGTATCGCCTTCTCTTTTAAGACAAAAGGTTACGTAGCATTTTAATTTACCAAGCGCAGCACATGTTAGTGGTCTTTGGGAGGCATCTATCAAAAGCTGCAAAATGCATCTAAAACGAGTTATAGGCCAAAATGAACTCATGGTATTTTTAAAATATTTGGTTAAACATTACAAATCAATTGAATTAACCGTTTTATGACAAATGCGTCATATAATCACCGAAAATTTAATTTATGTACACTTTATTTCACAAAAAACTTTAAAATTAATGAAACTTAGATTTTAAAAAATTGATTCACAATTACAAATCAATTGAATTAACCGTTTTATGAAAAATACGTCGTGTACTAAAATTGTTTTGTAATAAGAAAAAATTAAAATAAAATGTTAGTCATAGAAGTCAAGCCAAGCGTATGATGTGATATGTGATATGATTGCGTAGGTGTGACCGAAAGCGATTTTTGTATTAATATAAAGGGAATATAAAATAAACTGAAAATATTGTATACAGGACAAACATCATCAAGTAGGCAATATTTACACCAAAATATAATCTCATAAAGCAAGTTTTTTTTTCGGAAGACACAAAAGCTCACTCCCGAACACCTGATTATTATTATTTTCGATTTGACACTAATTCTTACTTGATTTGTTTATTATGGCGACATCACCAAAGTATATCGTTAGAATATGCCGCGCAGCCATAATAAACAATCGAATATCTGAAGTGACTTTAAATAACAAAAGATTATTCCCCCTAGTCCCCCCATATCGAAAGTAGTTAATTTATCCATTATTGCGATATTTTTTTTTTTGCTTCTATGACTTTCAATGCTTTCGTTAATAATTTCAACATTACAATGTACGAAGTTGCTTTAATTCTTCACAGTAAAACAAGTCTTTAATTTCAATGTTTTGCTCAAGTATCGTACATACATAAGTAATTTAATATTCCATTCGGTTATATTATCGAACCGACAAATACGAGTTTTTGTTTTTATTATTATTTTTTTGTGTCCTGGGTGGTGCCAAAGGAAAGGGTGGTGTGGTTATCGAACGTTTTAAGAATTGGTAACAAAAATCGAGATGAAACGAAAAAAAATATATTAAATATATAAATATATACATAAATTATACAGGGTGTTCAATTTTTAACTTGTGTCTATAGTTATAGAAAATGTCGAAATTAGTACCGATTAGTGATGTCATAGCTTTAAGATATCGCAGTAATTGAATAAATACAACGCTATTTCTTCATAACTCCCTATATATCATAAAATCCTATTTCTAATATTTAAAAAATATTAGAAATATCATTTTATTTTAGAAATGGAAATATTTTAAAATACCGAACAAAACCTTTGATATGTTCCTAATATCCGAATATCATTTAGTTAAATCTTCGTGTGTTGAAATCAGGGGTTGTAACTTCTATAATTTCATTCATATAGCGAAAAGAATAATATATGTCTTTATAAAGCAAATGGGAAAACACTTAACTAAGAATTCTGCAATATATTGTCCCCTATACGGCTAAATTTCAAAAGGCTAAATTTCATTATTTTCCGCATACCAACCAATCAAATCAACATATCTAAACCATGTGACAAAATTTACCAATTAAATCGCTCGGTTACAAAAAAATAAAATAAAAAACAAAAAACAAAATTATAAAGAATAAAAAAAAAGTAAAAAAACGAGTTAAAAATGTTTTACTCTGTTTCAACTTTGTTTTTATTCTTTATAACTTTTTTTGTTTTTATTTAATTTGTTTTGTTCCGCAAACGAGTGATTTGATTGGTAAATTGTGTCACATGGTTTAGATGTGTTGATTTGATTGGTTCGTATGCGGCTGATATGCGCCGCGGACGAGCTGCATACATGCACCCGCGTTCAGAACGTTCACAATTTACGGTGTTTTTTTATATATGGAATTGGTGCACGTGGCTACTAAAAACTTAACATTTTGGCGACGAAGATAAGGGAAATAAATCATATATATAGATAAACATATCTAAATGGATAAGGTGGAGCTGGAAGCTGTATTAAAATCGCTACAAAAGCAAAATGAAATTTTTATGAAGGAAGTGTTGGCTGAACAGCAAATTTTTTTTAAAGCAGTTACACCGCCGGTTGAAAATATTAACGCTACGCAAGCAGTTCCAGTGTTTCATTCATTTGAAAAGGAAAAAGTCACATGACCAAACTATGTTCTACAATTGGAACAACATTTTCAAGAAAACAATATAACGGTTGATAAGCAAAAATGAGCATGTTTTTTATCATGCGTAGGCAACGAAACAATTGAATTATTACAAAAATTGTTTTCGGAAAATCTGGTGAGCAAAACGTTTAAAGAACTTACTAAAAAATTAAGCGAACACTTGCTGCTCGATGTCAATTTAACAAAACTTTAATGAAATCTAATCAAACCTATTCTAAATGGGTGGCCGATTTAAAAAGCGCTGTTCGAGGTTGTTTATCTGTTTGTCAGAAGCCGGAATGTAACACTTCGTTTGCTGATTTTGAAATTCGTGATATAATAATCTAGCATACACCGCACGATCAGGTCCGTATCAGTGCCCTTCAAAAAACCAATCCCACATTAGATGAAATTCTCGAAATTGCCACCATTTACGAGTCTACTCAGTAATCGTGTACATAAGTTAAAAAAGAACCGCCAACGTTCATAACAGGCGACGTGAATCAAATTAAATCAACGATGAACGAAAAAAATCGTTATCACCACAATTGAACCCGCCAATCAAACATTCGTGCATCATCATCGCAGAGACGATATATCGGTAATCAATCATGCCAGGGATGCAATAAGTATTACTTGCGACGTTACTATGAGCATATTAAGTCTGTATGTGATGAATGTGGTAATAAGCAAGGTCATATTTCCCCAGTATGTTTGTCCCGATCGTCATTTGGAACCAATTCTAATATTCAAAATTCCAAAAAATTATAACAATTATGGCCATCGTCCACGTGGTAGAAATCATACCGAGCGAGTTAATAATTTGTGTGCCGATCATCCGAATTTATTTTCATTGACATTAGGTTTCTGCAAATCTTTCAAAGCCGAAATAGTTCTGAAGACGAATGCTCTTCCGAAGTTTCGCAAACCATCCCACATGTCTTTTGCGTACGTCAAACAAGTTCGTGAAGAAATTGAGCTAAATATTTTAAAACCAGTGAAATTTAGTAGATGAGCCGCACCGATTGTAGTCGTCCCGAAACCGAACGGCATAATTCGAATTTGCGGTGACTTTAAAGTCACTGTAAACCCACAAATTAAGATCGATCGTTATCCAATACCGCGAATCGAGGAACCCTTCCACAAATTGCAAGGTGGTAAATTATTCACGAAAATTGATTTGACCTACGCGTATCTTTAAATCAAATTATCACGAGTCGAAGAAATGAATGGTAACCAATACACCTTTTAGATTATCTGAATACCAAAGGTTACCTTTCGGGGAGGCCAGCGCACCATGAATTTTACAACGGTTCATGGAAAAAGCCGTCATCGCATTCAACAATGGGCAATCCTTCTACAAGGATATACTTATACGATCGAATACAAAAGTACCACACAGCATGATAACGCATGATTCACTTTCACGATTACCTATGGGTCCGGATAAAAGTTCTGATGATTACGAACCAAAATTATATATAGTTTATCAGATCAATCAGGAGATCATTAAAGATTTTCCAATAAACGAAAAATTGATCAAAAAATCTACGTCAGAAGATCGAGTTTTATCGAAAATTGTCTATTTTATTCAGAACGGTTGGCGTAAGAAACTCCAAGAAGGAGACAAACCTGATTATAAAGCATATTTTGACCATAAATTTGCATTTTCAGTACAAAGCAATGTCCTTTTACTTCAAACAGATTATACCAGAGTTGTCATACCACAAAAACTCCAACAAACCATACTACAAATGTTGCACGCAGGACATTGAGGAGTCGCAAGAATGAAGCAACTTGCTCGACGATACTGCTGGTTCCCAAACATTGATAAAAATATTGAGCAACTGTTAAAAAATATCAAATATGTCAAGTTGCCTCCAGTAATCCAAAAAGGGATTTTTCCAGTTGGCCGATCGCCGAGAAACCTTGGAAAAGGATCCTTATAGACTTTGCTGGACCATTTTTCAACAAAATGTGGTTAATTTGTGTTGATTCTTTTTCAAAGTATCCGTAAATGATTGAAATGAGTAATATTAAGTCAACAACAACCATTTTAGGTTTACAAAAAACCTTTTCAAAAGAAGGGTTGCCTATAATTATTGTAACCGACAATGGACTTTAACTCATATCCAGTAAGTTTGAGGAGTTTTGTAAGCTCTACTCAATCACTCATTTGACAACCGCACCAGCGCACCTTTCTATCCAGCATCAAACGGACAAGCTGAGCGTTTTGTTAAAATGTTAAATAAATCATTTACAAAAATAATTTCGCATGAAAAAAAACAGTCATTTGGCTTTGCTGACATTTTTATTAACGTATCGATCAACACCTGATCCAATATCACAACAATCACCAGCTGAACTGCTTCACGGTAGACAACCTCGAAATCAACTATCGGTTTTGCTACTGAACGAGCAACATAAATTCAGTAATGATCAGGAAAGAAAGTTTCAACTGAATCAATATGTCTTAGCAAGAAACTTTTCAAAAAATGTCAAGTGGGTTGCAGGCCGAATAATCAAAAAAATGGGGCGGATATTGTTTTTGGTCCAAATCGCAATCTGGAGAAGACATCAAAACCAGCTTTGTCATAACTGTCTTAATCAAACCCCATCTTCTCATTCTAGCTTGGATCAACCGAACATTGATGTATCAGTTGAACCCTCTACTACAATCATCGTCGAGTAGTCAAAAACAACACACACCGAGTAAGAGGAGATCTTGTTTGACTAATCGCCAATCTTCAAACAGTAATGCACAAAAATTAATTGATGAATTAACGTCACATGTTGTTAGTCAAGAAGCTGTTGTCGAACCAAGTTCGAGTTGTTCAATACTACCACATAACATTAACCAACCACAATTGGGTCAAGCCTGATGAAGATTTTGATGTTATTATACTAACTGAAACTTGGCTTTCTACTGACGTTTTAAACGCGGAATTATTTGGATCTGATTATGTTGTTTTTAGGTACGATCGTATGGATTCTCGTGGCGGTGGCGTCCTGGTTGCAATAAAATCTAAATTTTCTAGTAAAGTAATTAATAACGTTAAAACTACTGATTGTGAAGTCGTTTGGGTCAAATTTAAAGTAGTCTCTCAACATTTTGGAGTTGGTGTTCATTATATTACTCCAAACGATGTTACCCAGTAACTCGTTTTCTATTATCGAAACTCATTTGATTGATACCATGTCGTCATTAGATTTAACGCAAATTAATAATGTTTTTAACTTTCGGGCGCGCTTACTCGATTTAATTTTTGTTTCATGTAACTTTTTTGAGCTTCAGTATCATCTTGATGAAAGTCAATATTTAGTGAAGAATGATGAACATCACAAGTCTATTTTAATAACTTTAAATTTGGATAAGACAGAGTTTGTTAATACTGTTAAAAAGCCTTTTTATAACTATTCCAAGGGTACCTTTGAAGATTTAAATTCGTTTTTTAATTCAATTAATTGGATTGAGTTGTTTGACTTTTGCGATCTAGATAGTGCCATTAAACGGTTCTATGAGATTGTTTTTATTGGTTTTGGCAAGTTTATACCGGTTAGATTTAGCCGCAGGTTTAATAAACATCGGTGGTTTGATAAGAAGTTGCGTTCAGCCAAGAATAAAATGGATCGGTTACGGAAAAAGTTTAAGAATAGTGTTAACTCGCTAGGTTATCTATCATTCCTAAAAGTGCGACGTGAAATTAGAAAAATGCATCGTAGTAAATTCGTCGGTATACAACTCGGGTTGAGAGTAATATCAAGACTAATCCAAAATGTTTCTGGTCCTTCATTAATTCCAAAAGAGGAACTGTTGGATATCCACGGACATTAAAATTTGGTGCCAAGGAGTCTGAGTGTGCTGCGGATATTAGCGCTATGTTCTCAAATTTTTTTTCATCGAATTTTTTATTATTAGCTAATCTATTCATTGATGAGCAGACCAATTGCTCAACTGTTGGAAATTTGGGTTCGATTACTTTAGATGCTGAATTTATTTTTAAATATATCTCCAAGCTAAAACCAAATCATAATTCTGGCCCTGAATTGGTGCCTGCGGTTTTATTACGTGAATGTGCTCATTCATTAACTTTACCTCTGGCCTTGATATACAATAGATGTCTATTGGGTATTTTCTAGACAGTTGGAAAACTTCGTATGTCATTCCGATTTTTAAAACTGACCACAAACCTTTAGTATGAGCTATTCAGGCTAAAACTGAACAGAATCCAAGGCAATCACACCATTTGGATTATATTAGTCAATTTACGACAGATATCCAGCATTTTCAGGGTTCTGATAATGTTGTCGCGGACACATTATCCAGCACGTTTAATATTGACTCGGCCCTAGTTGAGACTACTCCTAGCTTAGAAAAAATCATTTTGGCACAACGACACTGTGAGGAGCTGCATAATTTACTTTCTGGCTTTGGTCGACGTTCAGCTTCAAATATGAAACTTGAACTTTTTAAATTGCCAGGCCTTAAAGTCTATTGCGAGACATCGACGGGTAGTAATCGTCCTTATGTTGCGGAATGTTTACGTCGAAATATATTCGATATTTTACACAATTTATCACATCATGGTGTCAAAGCTACTCGTAAATTGATTACTTCTCGTTATTTTTGGCCTAGTATCAACAAGGACGTACGTAAACCATTGGACCAGTTCTTGTTTATCATGCCAACGTGCCAAAGTGCAACAGCACACTATTTCAGGTACCTCACTCGTGTGTCGATCGTTTTACGCGATGGCCCGAAGCATATTGCATGACTAACATGCCAGCTGCTACCATTGACACTACTTTTGTTAGCAATTACGTATCTCGTTTTGGTGTTCCTTCTCAGATTACTACTGATCAAGGATCATAGTTTGATTCCAGACTTTTCAGTGAATTAACTTTACTTCTGGGTGCTCATAGGATACGTACTACGGCATATAATCTGAAGGCTAACGGCATGGTTGAGCGCTTCCACAGACAGCCTAAAGCTGCCTTAATGGCCAGAGGCAATGTCATTAATTGTAGCTCTGAGATTCCGATTTTTTTTTTTTTTTTTTGAAATCCCGAACTACCAAGCATATTTCAACCCTTTATTTTTCCTAGTTTCAGATTCTGTTGCGCAGAATCACTGGGAAGGGAGTGCTGTGGCGGTCGATTTGCATATCAATTTGATTTACTTAAATTGAATATTGTGAATCTTTACAGATTTGTATTTCGTATTTTCCATCTAAATGTAGATTGGAAATACATGTAATAATATAGCTGCCAATTAGGAGCATGCTTAATATTTTTAATATTCACAACTCCACGTTTAGAACGGGTGAGTGCGAATATTATGTAATATAAGAAAAATGCGTTTAACATTTTCTTGTATTCTGTTTCCGGCATTTTAGTTTTCGTGTGCTCGAATTGCCGAACAACGAAAACATTTTATTCCATACTTTCCCTATCGCTCTTATGTGCAGTATATGTTCGTTTCATGTTTTGCATGACGAACCTTCTTGGCACAGAAAAAATAATATATACAGAAGTAAACCGACGAATAAAATTGTGTATAGTTTTTTTCTGGGGTTATGATGTTCATATGGGGTTATAATCGCAAAATGCGAGAGTAACAATTTTAGATTATTTTTTTTTACTCTTGAGATCGCTCTTTTAAATTCTTGCATTATAATATAATATAATTTAGCAGCTTTGTATGTATAGGTGATAATGTAACTTAATATAAATCAAAAGTGGTGTATACTAAAGAGAAGCGAAGAATCGAGAATCGAAAAATATATATGTATATTTATAAATATATATATAATATATATTTATAAATATATATTATATATATATATAAGTATATTTATAAATATATATATATTCCTCCGTTGGAGGAATCAATATATATACATCGATCAATGATTTGTTTCTTGTAATTTCACATTACAATGCTCGTTAAATAGTTCTTCAAATATTTGAATATGCGGTTTACATAATTCAAATAATAATACTGTTGGAGCTCGCAGTGAGCCAAAACTAGTATTACTAACATAGATTTTCATAAATATAAAATACTCAGAATTTATTGTAATGCATCATTTTCTTATTTTACCTATTTATTTTCGCAATAGTGGCATAATCGTCGTGCCAAACATTCAAATATTGAATATCCTAGGTAATATAATAATAGTACAATCGGTAAAATGTAAACCCTGGTCCAACATTTCATTATAAAATTTGGCTTGATCACTTTAACATAGTTGTCCGAGAAAGATGTATCTGCAACATCATCTACATTATCACTATCTTCATATTTAGGTAATGGTATTTCTAATGGTTCTTTAAATGGTGGAATACTTGCAGATCTTGTATAAAAATGTATCATTGTCATCATGATAATTATTTAAGGACGACTTTCTTAAAAACTTAATTGACATTATTTGTCCCCGATTTCCTACTCTCCCTCTTTGTCTTTGGAGCTGGGATTGTTACACAAATTACTTAATTGCATATTTTTAATAGAAACAGTCAATTAGGGATGTTTCTTTTACTTTTTAAGGAGGTTGAAACTGTACAAACAATTCCAGACGACCTACGATCGCTCATCATATACTATTATCAGTAATTAATATAGTTTTAATTAAGTTTAGTATTTTTACATTAACTGTGTTTATATCCTATAAGTGCGTTTTCATTTACACTTCCCTATTTTAATATGGGTGAATTATTTTGAGGTACTTTTTTCAAAAATTAAAATTAAATTCAATTTTATCGAGTAATCTTTACTATCATAAAATAGAACCATTCTTTACATTTATTTTTTTACGATTATTTCTTTTAAATGTTGCCCGTACCATGGGCAATTCTGAAGTTCAAATTTTCGATGATGCATTCGAGCATTTCGAGTGGTATTTGGCTAATGACGCGAGTAATATTGGCTTCTAATTCCTCAGTCGTAACCGGCTTATCCATGTAGACTTTGAACTTTACGTAGCCCCTAAGGAAAAACGTCTAAAGGTGTGATATCACATGATCTAGGTGGCCAAATCACTAGTCCGAAGTGTGAAAATAACTGTTTACCGAATTGTTCTCGCAATAAAGCCATGATTTCACGCGTTGTGTAGCAAGTAGCCGCCGTATTGTTGGAACCAAATTTCATCGAGATCACGAGGTTTCAGATAACAAATAGTCCGTTCTTAAGGCGCAATAACGGGCGACAATCAGTTACGTTCCGGTCTCATTTTTGAAACAATATGGATTGATGATTCCACCAGCCCATAAACCGCACCAAACTGTATTTTTTTAGATATAATGGTAGATCTTAAATAAACCCCTTCGGGTTACTCTTCAGCCCAAATACGGAAATTTTGCTTATTAATGTAGCCATTAAGTCAGAAATGGGCCTCATCACCGAACAACATTTTGCAAAAATTATTTTAAATACGGCTGAATAATTTGTAGAGCTGTGCCAGGTTAAGTCTTTCCGTGATGAAATGTCAAACAATACTGACCAGAAATACCATATATGTTTGACACGACTCACACGTGATCGGTCATAAAATCCCTACTGAAAAAAGAACCTCTAAATAAATCATCCGTTACATATGTTGAGTGGCATTTGATTATGCTATTACATATCGATGAGGAAAAACCCCACATTTCTGTGGAATCAACTTGTGTGCAAAATCCTACTTTTCCTTGCTGGTTTTCCATTTTTTAATGGATAATGCTTTATTAACAAAAATGAACAAATCTAATTAGTTTAATTATTTAATCTTTACTATCAATTATCATTCAAAAAACTAAATCTTAACATATTTTGAATTTAACCCAGAAATGGGTTTTATTTTAATTTATTTGTTACCTACTAAAACAATCTTAAAACTCCCATTTTCTCAAAAGAAAATAAATTTGTAAATGCATTTCATGATCGTTTGTGATATCTATCAAGGTATTAGATCACTTACACACACAATGTTACGAATATGTAATAAGAAACTGTAGAAGCAAAACCAACACTATTGTATATTATACAAGCCATGAAGCTTGGCTAAGTAAAACATATTATGACTACTATTTGGTGTATGTGTTAGTGAATTTGACTACAGTAAAAATCGAAACAAAAAATTATATTTCGCACTGTCCATACTCCTCTAAATTCAAAGTACATAACATTTCTACAAAAAAAACGAAACAAAATTATATTTTGCGACTGTCCACTCTGCTCTCAATTATTAGTATATACAATGCCTATATATATACAGGCCATTTAAACACTTTTATAGCTTATGTAGTAAGTGTGGAATAGAAAAATGAAATTTTAATATAAATTTTTTTTTGTTACTATGGAACGCTGTTTTAAGTTCAATATAACTTAAAAACAAAAAAAAAAACGACTATACGTCCTTCTAAGGAAATGAAATTTGGTTTTTCCTGGTGAACATTGATAAATTTGTTTGCACATGTTTCATATGATTTTAATTAGAATTCGGCATTTTAAAACATTAAGATTAATTTAAAAATTACCTTAGTATATGTAAAACACAAAACAATTTCTTTGTCTTTTTCATTGTAATTTCGTAATTACTTTCTCACTCATTTATTTTATTTTTTACTTCGTTTAAAAAATGTTGATAGATGCAAATGGTTTTCTGATTTTTTCATACTCGTTTTTGTTTCGTCGAGCTAACAGAAATGTACAATTTGGATTTTTTATCTTTTGTTTTGTTGATTTAGAAAATTTATTTATTTAAATGATCAGTCGAGTCGAAGCGCTCATCTAAGAAGGATGGGGGATATGTGTACAGCGCGCTTTCTAATTTTCTAAACATTGTTACGTAAATACTATTTACGTAAAATTCATGATTAATATAAATTTTTAGTAATTATTTTAATTATCATTATTTTTTTTATTAAATAATTTAAATCATATTTAGGGATACAAAATTATATGCGAGCTTATATGAATTTTGTTACGTAAAATGTGTGTTAATTTATTAAATATCGCGTTTTGACAATACAAAATAAGACGATTTTTACAGGCCACTGCTGGCCCGAATAAATATTCTGGCTTCGAAATAATTATAATAAGACGGGTGTAAAAGGCCATTGCTGGCCCGTGTTGGCATAGAAGTGTTGGCAATTTCCAGCAGAACACCTTCACTTTGATGGATTGCTTTAAAAGTAGTCATGGTTAAACCACTTTGAAAGATGTCAGTAGTCATCCACTTTTCTATCCAGGATAACAAATTGTTAAGGAACAAAATGCCTGCATCATCTAACGTATAGATATAGGCAATCGGTACGGCTCGCGTTTCTTTATACCTTCAACCACTGATTTGCAATTAACAATATTCCACTAACGTTTTATAATTTTAAGAAACTCTACAGTGCCTTCGACTTCTTTAAGATCGCTAGTTGTTTCAAGTGCGACAATTGTAGACTCATGAAAAACATTTGCAACACAATGCACATTCTGCCGTTCAATTATACCGGAAAATACCAATTTCTTATTTAATATATACGCTTTTCTTACTAGTTGCGCTTTTCTTCAGTTTCAGATAGTAAAACGACTTTTCGCCGTCTTTTTTATTGATCCAGTTGTTCCGAATGTTTTTAAAAATATGACCTGGATCATACTTAAGAAATATAAAACTACTAGAAAAATCAGGGTTAATAAATTTTAAATGATTTCGGCGCGAAAATTGAAAACATATTTTGATTAATCCTATGGTTATCTGTTACAATTGAAATTACTTCTAAATCTAATGATTGTACTAATTTTAAAATATTTAAAGTTAACTTATGAACATCATTACCTGAAGGATTACTTACTGGATGTAAGGCAACTATTTCTTTGGAATTACCAAACGCGGAACTAACTAAAAATGTAATTACCGTTTTTGCGACGTTTGAATTATTCTGGGCATAGCCAGTAATTTTTTGAGATTTATAGGTTATTTGCGCCTTTAAATAAATTCCATCTATTTGAATTATGACTTTGCGTTGCATATGCTTTAAATATTCGGCTTGCTTAAAGAGATAAGTTTTATTACCTTCAAAATTTGTAGGGCTTACGTTTTGATGGCCTGATAGTCGCTGTAGTGTACTTTTACTTGGAAAATTAAAAAAACTTAATCTCTAATTAGATGGTAAAATACGGGTGATTGAAGATATATTAAAAACGACTTGACTAGGGTATTTTCTGAATACCGTTTTTTACCAATCATAAGGTTTAGCTGATCATTAATCATTTTAAGTGCCCCTATATATTTAAAATCAATTTCACTTGCAACAATTAACAATTCAGCAATTTTCTAACATATTTCATTTAAAAGTTCCTCTTTTCTAACAGCAGGGGACTTTTCGGACGTTTTTTAAAAAAGAATTGATTCGCGCGTTTAAATTGAGACCAACACTGATATTGTTGATCAGATTTTTGTATAAATACTGACTCACGATAAAAATGACAAATCTTTATTTACTCGTATATATTGTGAAATGGTAAAGTTTTTTAAGTTAATTTTATAAATAAAAGCTTCTTCAACATTGAGTTTGATTTCAACATCCAAATCGCTTACGTGGCTAGTGAAAAGAGATTTAAAGTTATCGAATGACCCGATTAAATCAGCTTTCATTTTAAAATGATCATCCTTCAATACAGTTTCATGAGATCTAGCTAAAACCTCACGTTCCCTATCTGACGGACATTTTCTGGTATTCGGCTTGGATATTGAATAATACGTCAGTAAATCTAGGAAAATGTTAGGAACTACATTAGGTATTAACTGCGGACATTTCAAAGGAATTATTAAGCTCCCGTGCTTATTTTCAAATTTAATTTCATTTACGTTAAAATTTTTCATAGATAGAAATGAGAATTCTGTCGATACACAATTTTTACGTGGAATCGCGTTTAACAAAGCCTGTCGTTTGAGTTTACACTGCGGAAAACTAAAAAAGACAAGTGCCCTTGTTCGCTTTTAGAAGAATTGGACATGCATCCCGGGACACAACAAGTTTTGGGCATCTTAAAATCTAAACACTAGCACACAATAATTATTTACACAAATTATTTAAAATATATTTGGGCAAATATAATTAACCTTAAGAATTTAATAACCGCGGTGATTTTACTAAAACTGTGAATTTATAATGAAGTAATTTTATTTTAAGTAATATATATATATGTATTAATACTTATATTTACCCAACTATATTTTAATTTAATTAATTTAAATTCATGCAACTTACTACATGTATTTACCCGCCTAAATTTTTATAATATGTGCTGTCACAACAAAACATTCGAATTACACGTAAAAACCATACTGAACGTAAATGTACCAACATTGTATTATTAAATCAAAAAACGGACGAATCAAACACCTCACAGCATTGTATAATTGTATATGTAAAACCAAAAGTTAAAAATTATCTTTATGGAAATTTCAATGCGCAAGAAGAGTTAAGTTATACAAAACGTTAATGTACATTTGGTATAGTTTTTTAAAAATTATGAATGAAAAATCAAATTCCTCGATTTTTTTTATTGAAATGCCAAATACTAATTAATTTAATATGAAACATGTACAAACAAATTTATCAATATTCAAAAACAGTTTTGGCATGTGATTTTCATAGAAGGTCGTAGGGCTGTTACGTTCCTTATTTTAAAGTTATGTTGAAGTATAATCGGATTCATCCTAAAAATTGATATACAACCAAAATACTACTATGAACGTTTTTGTTTACTATACATTTACTAATACATAGGATCCGCCATTTTTTTCAATTTTATACGGCCTGTACTATAGTGGTATTGGTATATAGTATAGTATATAATGAAGTAAATAATAATAATACTTCTCTCTCTCGTTAAATAATAAATTTGTTTTTTGCTTTGTCTTAAAGAGCGCAACATACTGTTGTTCCATCATTCGTATTCATTTTTTATTTACATCAAAGCATATAATAAAAGTATATACAAATTATACTACGTCACAACACTAATACTTAGCTATAGTAGTCACTTTTTGGCATGAGTATCGCAACTTCATGGCTTGTATATACATTTGTGTTGGTTTTGGTAGAAGAGCAAAAACATTTTTAAATTCTCATTTAATTTTGGTTTGTTTGTTGTTTTTGTAAAATCACCAATTTAAAACACAGAAAAAATCTTCTTCGTGGGTTTACTTCTGACTATATTAATTTTTTCTGTGGGCATAGTCTTAGTTCATTTCTTGTCTAAACTCGACTTTTTGGCAAAAAACTTGAATATTAGAAATCGTTCTTTATTCCAACCTCGATTTCATAGAACTAATTACGGTACGCATAAATCTTTGGATGTTGCTATAAATGATTATAATAATTTTTTTACCGTTTTTGAATTCGATATTAGTAAACGCGAATTTAAAAAGCGAATTATTAACAGCCTACATATTCTGTGATTATTTTTATTTAAAGTTTTAATTAAATTTATTTTATTTTATATAGTTTTTGTATAATATATATATATATATATATATATATATATATATATATATATATATATATATATATATATATAATATATATATATATATATATATATATATATATATATATATATATATATATATATATATATATCACAGTAAAAAAAAATTACGAAAATACAATGCTACTTCTATTGTATATAAGTCCAACGCAATTTTCCATTACATTTTAATACAAGAAAATTATTAAATTTTTTTAATGGAAGTTGTATTAAAAACTGTCAATTTTGCGTTATTAGATTTCAATACAGACACCATTAGATTTTTTTAAAACAAGTTCCTTTAAAATTTATGTGTTTTGTTTCTATTAATTTTCAATAGTGCCACCATTTTATTAATATAATGGACCAACCATTATAGTCTAATGTAGCCTCTATTTAAAAGTAATAATAGAATGTGCATTAAAAAAAGCCAATTTTTCAAATATTGTATATTAATAAAACTGGTTTTTAGTTTTAAAGCACCCACTATTTAAATGTAATCATTATGCATTTTGACTTAAAGGCAAAATCCATTAAATTTTATGTACTGATAAACTTTAACAGATTTTGACTTTAAGTCAAAATGCATATTGATTACATTTAAATAGTGGCTTTTTTAAAACTAAAAACCAGTTTTATTAAAAAGCAATACTAGAAAAATTAGCTCTTTTTAATGCACATTCCAATATTACTTTTAAAAAGAGGCTACATTGAAATTCGCCCGCCATTTAGTTCGGTATTTATATATATGATCACTGGTATATTTTATAAATAAATAATAACACAACAAATAAAACAAAAGACATAATTGTTTATCATACATTTTTTATTTCAATACTTATATTACAGATATTTAAGTGGTATACATATTTGGTTAAAACTTAAAATTATGTACAAGCAATTTGAATAAACAAATTCAGCTTGTATCGTTTTTACATAATAACTTAATTAATAAACTTATGAGCTAGAATAAAAGTACCTTTGGAGTCCTCAAAATGAAATGTCATAAACAGATATAACCAAATCTTTTGCAGCTAAAATATTTGAAATAGTTTGAAAGAAACTTAAGTTAGTGAGTTAGAACTAATAACAAAATATTAGTCGTCTATGACACTTCAATGACACATTTACTGTCAGTATTTTTTACTGTGAAACCAGAAGGAGAAAAAAAAATTCTAAACTACTCAGAGTGACAAAGATAATTGTTTTTGGTTTTTGTTCTATTTTGTATTTTTTGTTACAACAAAAAAAATAAAAATAATTTCCTTTGTTTCTCTAATGTAAACAAGACGCTGACTACTATAAAATTTTTAATACTAATTCTATTTAGTAAATACACCAATGAAATCACTAAAAAACTGTCATATGACATGAGTATTAAAAACTAATACTTCTACTATTACATATTAAAAATTATATAACCTACAAATAACGTGCAACTTACCAGCAATTACGAAGTCTTCATACCTAAAGTTACTGACACTATATTACGTTTTATTTTAACAAACACACATTCTGATTTATTTAAATCGACAAAAAAAATTATTTAAAAAATAAAAAATTATGATTAAATAAAACCAATTATATTTTATAAAAATTTTATCACAAATCTAATTACTATCTTATTACTTTTTTCTTGAAAAAAAAATAAAAATTGCATATTATTTTAAAATCGATCCGCACCTAACGGTACACAAATAAAAATGAAATATTCAGGATAAGTCGAGAGTATAAAAATTACCGATCGAGAATCGATTGTATATGTATTATAATTTTTAATGAGTGTATGTATTATAAAAACTTTCGATGAGAGTAAAATTGAGCGAAAATAATGTATTTACCGCTGCAGTCATTTTTATCACAAATGTTAAATATAATAATATTATTTTTTAAAGGTATTGTATTAAACAATTTTTTAGCGGTGGTGTGCATTAAATTACAATAGAATATTGTATTGTATAAAATTTAATACAAAGCTTATATTGCATTTAAATAGAAGATTTTTAACTGTGTATATATATATATATATATATATATATATATATATATATATTAATATATATATATATATATATATATATATATATATATATATATATATATATATATATATATATATATATTAATATATATATATATATAAATATATATATATATATATATATATATATATATATATATATATATATAAATATATATATATATATATATATATATATATATATATATATATATATATATATATATATATATATATATATATATATACTCGTATATATATATTAATTATGTTTTAATTATGAATGTATTAATTAATTGGTTTTATGGTTTAATGTTTATTTAATATCGAAATACACCAATATCTGGAATAGATCTCCAATAAATACATACTACGATAATAACTTTGTTTTAATTAGAAAAATTATTTAAAAAAATAAAATATCCCACCGCTGTCACCATTTGTAATAATGCCGAGTACCCCATAACAAAACTCAAAAAAAAAACTTATCGCTTTTTTATTTATTACAAGATACAAATTTTATTGTATATTTCAACAATAATTATTTAGTATTTTGTATGATCTATTTTTATTCAATCCTCGAGATCAACTATTTCGGTTTTACAAAATTCAGTACCTTTTTATATCTGTGGAATTTAATTATTTAATTGTGTGTGTGTGTGTGAAAGGATACACGTATATATTAGTAGTTTTTTTTAATGCTGTATAGTCAATTGAAATTTATCCGCGTTAGGAAAACTAAATATTTGATTAAATTAAGATGGGTGTTCATCGAATTATTCTCAGATGGCAAGTGAAACAGTAAACAGGTAAAAACCTCTAAATATTTTGCTGAATATTAAAAATAATTGATAAGATGCACAGGTAAGCACAGTAATAAAAAATATAATGACCTTGAAAACGAATGTTTATCTTATTACACACCAAATTTCGTCGATTTTTACATAAAGTTGCTCGTTTTGGTGTTTTTCAGTTGTATACCGAATTAAATGACATACCCTGTGTTTTATATGTGAATATATGTATGTACAAATTTCCAAAAATATTAATTAATATGGAAATTCGTATAATTTTCATTTTTTTTTCAAAGAAAACATTCGCTTTATGCTATTTTCATTTTACTTTTTAATTTAAAATTCTACACATTTATGGTTTATTACGCTTGAAGTGTATGTTATTCCTATATATGCCTGTGGAGCCAAAGTATACAAAAGAAGGAGTATGTATATTATTTCAAAATCATCAGGGAAAAATATTACAAACCAATGATAGAAGTGAGAGTAATGAATGTCAGCCGCAGGAAACGTAATAGTAGCTCAACATCAAACGAACGGATTGTAACGGGTGGCACTTCATGGCACCGTTCCAAGCTAAATTCATTCAACCCAAAACATCTTTACCAATTCGGTCTTTTTTTAATTTTTTTTGTTCATTGTAAAACAATTAAATTATGTTGTTTCGCAATAATTTATAAAATCAAATTGTAATAGGAAACTATAAGTTTCTTATTCAAATAAAAAAAATGTTTTTTTCAAGTAATAACAAGTATATGGTAAGGGCAGTGTACTTGTTAATTCATATTTTTATGCATTTATGGCATAATTTTTTTTCCCTCTTTAACTGACTTAACTCAATAATTTTTATTGGGTTAGAGTATAATGACCGTCCCCACCATAAATTATTGATTTTTGTTTTAATACATTTCTTTTTGATGGGACGCTTTTTGAGTTTTTGAAAAAACTCCTTCTTCGGGTGGTGACTTTCGGACGGGGCGGTCGTCGGACGACCGCTGAGGAAGGTTATGTAAGTTTTTTTATTTTGTAATTTTTTTTTTTAATTTTAAGTTTTTTCTTATTTAATAAATTTTAATATTAATTTAATTTTTATTTTTATTTATTGAGTTTTTTTGTTTTCTCTCCACCAAGATGTGAGCCGTTACAGAGGCTCACATTTTTCTTCTATCGGATTGGTGGTCCGAATTTTCTTATTCCCCTTTTTATCTTTTTTTTGAATCTATTGATTTATCAAATCTAAATTGCAGCTTATCAAGGTCCAAAAGCGACTCCACCAACACCCATGACCATATCCTCGCACTGAGCTAGCGGGATATATATAGCTGCGGTAGAGAGCGCATTGGACAATCTATGTAATTGTCAGGACTCAGGTTTGCACCTGAGTCGTGTTTAATTACAGGATGATGATCGGTAATATGCTAAGCTAGACGATTTTCGAGGTGAATACCTTAATATTTAACTTCATCAGTTTTGAGGTATATTCTGGTTATTCATTTGTATTGGTGGACATTCGCATCCCCTTCATTAACTTTAATTCGTCATTTTTCCATCCATACTTGAATACTGTTAATATTCTCCTGCAAAATTTCTGTCGCTTTGATGGGGTCTTCGTGTGATGAGAGCACTGATAAGTCGTCTGCAAATATTGCGACCGTTACTTGATTGCTTGTAGCTAAATCTGCATTATATAGCAGATATAATATCGGGCCAAGCACGCTACCCTGTGGTATATCAGATTTAATTGCACGGATATTTGTATAAACATCCCAATGTTTTATAATAAAATATCTGTCCTTTAAATACCAGATTAATATTCTATAGAAGCTATGTGGAAATCATTGCTTTATTTTGTATTGTAATCCCACATGCCACATCTATCAAAAGCTTGCGCTATATCCATGAATACAGAAGAACAATATATTTTTTCTTCCAGAGCTTCTTGAATTACTTGAACTATTCTGTGTACTTGTTCTATTGTTAAGTGCTCAAACCTTAATCCAAACTGATAGTCCGGAATCAGCTTCTTTTCCAGCAATATTTCAAATAGCTTAGACGTAATTGGTAGCAAGCTGATAGGTCTGAGGGCTAAACTGAGGGATTGCCTGGTTTTGGTATCAGTATATTATACTTGTGCAACCTTACATTGTATTGTGAAGTATCCAGTTCTAAGTACTGCGTTGAATAAGTAGGTAAGATATCAAATACCCTTATCTGGTAACTCTTGCAAAACCTTTCCTGTGATAAGATCATATCGTGGCGCCTTTTTAGGATTTAACTCTTTCTGTATCACAGTTTTTACTTCAAAGATAGAAAACTTCGTGATCGTATGATTCATTTCATTTCCGCAGCCTTTTCTTCATTATTTCTCGCCCACTGACCGTTACTTTACGTATTGGCGGAAAATAATGTTGTGCGGTTGTTTCAGCTTCTTAGTCGCTTTCCACAGTGAATAATCCGTGTTTTCAATAGGTGAGAGTCGCGACAAATATTCTTGAATTCACTGATTTTTTTTCATTGAGCATCAGTTTTTTTGACCGCCGTGTTTAACTTGCGTTTATCTCCTGTTAGTCTATATTCTTGACAAGATTTGAACATTCCCTATTCTTTTCTTTCTCATTTTTTACTGGTGTGGGGTTCCATGATGCCGACTGAATACATTTATTGAGATGTTCCACTGCTTGATCTATATCACACTCCGTCTTTAATTTGATTTTTGCGTTTAAATTCTCTGTTACCTTATATCTGAATTGGAACCAGTCAGTTATTTTGTTGGTTAACATCGGTTGTTTCTGTATGTTCCTTATCTGTGTAGCCAGAGTGATTAAGACAGGCGAATGGTCCATTGACTAGCGATTACTTTTGTGATCCATAAATCTATGACGTCTGGGATCTTTCTTCTATCACTAGGTCAGTAGGTAGGTTTACAGGTTAACACATCATTAAGCTTATTTTTTTTAATTGAATTAAGTAACGCTCGGCCTCTCGTTGTAGCCAATCTTGATCCCCACTCTTGGTCATTTGCATTATAATCACCCCCTACTATAAAGCGATGACCCAAAGAAGTATACAAATGATCAAATTGTTCCATTTTTATGGCATATTTCGGTGGGCAGTAAATGGCCGAAATTGTTATAGGACATAGCCAATTTTCTATCACCACAGTAGTTGCTTGTAGATGTAGTACCACCATGTGCTGTTCCTTCAGGATGGTTTGTGTCATAAATGGTGTATCTTGGTATTTTTAGAAAACTTCTGCTGGTGTTGTGCGTTTCGGATATTAGCATGACATCAATTTCTTGATCTATCAAAATACTTTTAACTTCTTGTCCACGTTGTGACAAGCCGTTAGCATTCCAGATTGCTAGTTAAAGGATTCTGGACATTAAAACGGTCGTTAGAAGGTTAAGGATGGTATCCGTTTTGACCATCAATTTTTCCATCATATTTTCCAATAGTTGTGTGGAAGACTGCTCGGGCTATTGGTTAAGGGTTTTTGAATTTTCCGTTGACTGATTTTCTTTGGTATGATTTCCATCCGAAGTTTGATTTTTATTTGAATCTTTCAGTTTCTGCGCATATGTTGTTCCACTAATAAGCTGATAAGATGGATTAGGAT
Organism: Tipula confusa; assembly: GCA_963556175.1. Lineage (NCBI taxonomy): Eukaryota > Metazoa > Arthropoda > Insecta > Diptera > Tipulidae > Tipula > Tipula confusa. Next base: position 118,016,162 of record OY744477.1, read on the forward strand.
TTACATAAGATAGATTCGGATTGGATAGCTGCACCTTCTCCACTGTTTTTTCTCTTAGAGGGGGAAATCAGCGTTTTTGTACTTCTTGGTAAACGCTTCAACCTCTATAGTTGGCTGATATTATTGCAGATATTAACAACATATCACTGTTCAATTCGTCAGTATTAATAGACGGATGCAAGTGTTGTATGACCACCTGGTAGTTTTTGTTCACCTTTTGTTGGAACGAATGAAATTCGGTGTTTCGTTCAACTGGGGCTTTAATGACCACATGGTATGCCTCGGCATCTTTTACCATAATTTTAACCTAAATTTGACGTTTGTATATTCCTTTAACAAAACAGTTAAACGATTGATTTTTTCTACACCAGACACACGTATTGGAGGCGCTAATATTAATTTTGGTTGTGGTGTATCTTCTTTCTCTTCGGGTAAACAATTAAACCGTTGCGATAAAGGCATGTAGGTGGAGATAACCAATAATCGTTGATTTTAATTTGCTTGCGTCTATTGATAGGCTGTTGTTCATTCATTGTCATATCCAAGCAAAGATAAGGAAGGCATCAGGACATTTGGAATACTAGAATCTTTAGATGGTTTCGATTCTGACAAAAGTCAGAAACCGCATGAAACGTACTACCTGGCGGAGTTCGTTGAGTTTTTGATTTTTTTTCCAACTCAGACATTTTAATGTGCAATGCCCTAAAAACTAGGTCATTAGCATTTTGTAATGTTCATGTTTATTATCAAGATGGCTGTATCATCAGCAAATGTTGATATTATAGCTTCATTCGAAATAGGCAAATCGGCTGTATACAACAAGTAAAAAATTGGTCCTAAGACACTTCCTTGTAGAACACCTGTGCAAGTATCTTTTAAACCAGTGGTTGCTGCATTTTATAGATATAGTTTTCAAGAACAACATGGAACTGTCTCGGTAACATTTACCGAGTTACCTTTTTTAATATTGGTTTCAGTTTCCTTAGTAGTAATTATTCAAATAGCTTTGATATTGTGGAAAGCATTCTTATTAGACGATATGACGAGATTCGTGTCTCATCTTTTCCAGGCTTATGTATCATCATTGTAATTTGCGATATCCAGTTCGCATGATTGCGTTGAGGATGTACATTATTATTTTAATGCATTTATCTGGTAACTCTTTATTCATTTTACCGGTAATAAGATCATGACCTGGTGCTTATTTCGGACTCATGTCATTTTTTATTGTGCTCTTAACATCTCTCCACCTGAACTTTATAGGCTTATAATTCGAATCACTCACCATTTGGTTTCGTAGCATGTAGTTGTTAACTTGTTTATGTGGTAAGAATTACAGTTTAATAACTTGGCAGTCTAATGAGCTAAAACGAGTTTGCCAGCCTTTTAAAACTTTTAGTTGCTTTCTATAAGGAGTCGTCTGTTCACTTTAAATACCGGCGATCTTTGCTGCTGCCATGATGTTAGGTGTTTCTTTTTCTGCTGCTACTTCTAGTAGATCTCTGGGAGATGCTTCTGCTGCATCAATATTTGCTCTTCAATTTGTCTACTGTATAGATCCTATTTAGTCTTAGAAGTCGATATAGTGTGTGTGTCCCTCAAACTAACGATATAAACCTAAACAAAAGAGTAACTCGATAAATTACAAACGATTTATAACTCGACTGAGTCGTAACAAAATATTTCTTGACCCACATCTTAAACTTTCATCTCGTTTATAATATCTTAAATTCCAACTAATTAGGTAATTTAATTTTAATTTTGCAAACAACTTTGATAATTTAATTTAATTGCCCTATAAAATTATTTATAATAATTGTGTATTATGGAAAATTTGTTAATTGGAGTCATAAATATTTATTATCATGACTCGTATCTTCAAAATTATACAAGGACCAAAAAAATTAAAACTTGTAAATAAAATTAGAAATCGAAATCCTAATAAAAAAAATAAAAATTATAATAAAACTTTAGGGACATAAATAATTTAATGTACTTCGTCTCCTATCCCGATAGTGTGCGCGGGCATAGTTACACGCACGTCGAGTATTATGTTCGCAATCGATAGACAAATCGTAAATAGATTTTATTTCATTGTTATTTTATTATTTTCGATCTACTATCCGATAATCTTTGGATAATAAAAATAAAAAATCAGTGTGAATGGGATAAGGTTTAAGAATATATGAAAAGAAATCATTCCACACAGATAAGTATTTATTTCGTAGTCTGACACGTTGAAAAAAAATCCGAAAATGTATATCAGAATTCGATAAACGAGTATGTGAACTCTCTCTGTATGTGTGTGTGTGTGCGAGTAACGTTCTTGGAAAATTATTTTGATTTGTAATCATATTTTACCGACCTATATTTACGTACATCATAAATAATACATCGGAATCACCCACGCATTCATATCGTATTTAATGATTTTTCCAAAAGAAAAACAATAAAAGAAAATTCTTTTGTCATAATTTTTTGTTTGTTTTGTCTAAAAATACGATTTACAAATAAAACACCTTGCATACTCAAAAATACTTAGAACTACATGGCCATACGCACGGAACGAAGTCGTTTAACATTAATGTGAATGTGAATATGAATTGCCATACACTAGTATGGCAAAGGGTAAGGATTTAGAACATTCAATTGAATTTGCAGCTTAGAACCTTTTACCAACAGTATTTTAAAAAAAAAATTTTTTAATTTTCTCAAGTTAAATATTGCAATGCAATATGATCAGCAACAGCGACAATATTTCCTCGTAAATTAAGGTCATAGACTGAATTACAATATAACAAAAAAATATACTGGAAGAACTCCAAAACCAATCATTTTTTATTGCTACGGTTAATCATTGCTATTGTTCATTGAAACAGTCTGAACGCAACCCCAAAATTTGATTTCATATTTGATCGAATTCACCGTTTCATGCCAAATTAACATGAAAACCTTATTTATATTCACTTTACTCGACACAAATCACCGAAATTATTTTAAATCAGATTTTATTAAACTAATTAAACGTCCAAATTCGACCGAATTAGCCGTTTCATGCCAATTACACCAAATATTTACATGAAAATCTTACTTAATTTCATTTTAAACGAATCACTGAAATTATTATAAAAAAGATTTTATTAAATTAAGTAAATCATCAAATTCGATCGAATTCACCATTTCATGCCAAATACATCAAGTATTTACATGAAATCATATTTATCGCTTTACTCGAGACAAATCACCGAAATTATTATAAATACTATTCTATTAAGTTGATTAAACAATCAAATATGTTCGAATTCACCGTTTTATGCTAAATACATCAAGTATGTAAATGAAAATATTATTTATATTCATTTTACTCGACACAAATCACCGAAATTATTATATGTAAGATTTTATTAAATTAATTAACCGTTTAAATTTGATCGAATTCACCGTTTTATGCCAAATACATAAAGTATTTACATTTTATTTATCACTTAATCGACACAAATCACCGAAATTATTATAAATCAGATTTTATTAAATTAATTAAACGCTCAAATTCGATGAAATTCACTTCAGTCAACACAAATAACCAAAATTTTAATAAATAAGATTTTATTAAATTAATTAAACGTCCAAACTCGATCGAATTCACCGTTTCATGCCAAATACATAAAGTATTTACATGAAAATTTTATTTATCACTTAATCGTTACAAATCACCGAAATTATTATAAATCAGATTTTATTAAATTAATTAAACGCTCAAATTCGATCAAATTCACTTCAGTCAACACAAATAACCAAAATTTTAATAAATAAGATTTTATTAAATTAATTAAACGTCCAAACTCGATCGAATTCACCGTTTCATGCCAAATACATAAAATATTTACATGAAAATTTTATTTATCACTTAATCGACACAAATCACCGAAATTATTATAAATCAGATTTTATTAAATTAATTAAACGCTCAAATTCGATCAAATTCACTTCAGTCAACACAAATAACCAAAATTTTAATAAATAAGATTTTATTAAATTAATTAAACGTCCAAACTCGATCGAATTCACCGTTTCATGCCAAATACATAAAGTATTTACATGAAAATTTTATTTATCACTTAATCGACACAAATCACCGAAATTATTATAAATCAGATTTTATTAAGTTGATTAAACAATCAAATATGTTCGAATTCACCGTTTTATGCTAAATACATCAAGTATGTAAATGAAAATATTATTTATATTCATTTTACTCGACACAAATCACCGAAATTATTATATGTAAGATTTTATTTAATTAATTTAACAATCAAACATGATCGAATTCACCGTTTTATTCCAAATACATCAACTGTGATGTATGTCAACAAATGTGAATTAATTAAGATAAAAAAATTGCTAGATTCAGTTATCTTTAATTATATTTTTATTAAATATTCTTTTCCTTTTCTAACAAGACTTCCATGGTAATCAGTTGCCTGCTACTCATGTATTTTTCTAAACGAGTACATTCAAAACTTCCTATAGTAAACAAGCCCGATTGTCACCACTATGTTTCCATTTTCTTGTCCATCTATACTTGAAAGTATTGGTTATTTTATAATTTTTATAATTTCTTATTTTTATAAATCTAAAAAAATTAATTAATTGTAAATTTCAGGTAAAAACTAATCCAATTTATTACAGCATATGGCTTGTAGTAATTTATGTTATTATATTGATAATTAATTAATTTGTAATTTCAGATTAAAAATTAATTCTATTTCTTACAGCCTATGGCTAAGAGCAATTAGTTCATTAATAGATTTTGTTTTCAGGAAACCTCTGCAGATTACAGATGTATGGTGGCACACTGGAGTTGCTAATAAAAGATGGCAGAATGCAGAGCAGTACAAAAAAACTGTGATTGTCTTACACTAACAGTAGTTTGAATATTGGCTACCGATAAATCGGACCAATTATGTCATAACTAACATACTTTTCCTTTCCCTAATCCACAAAAATTTACTAACTATTGGCCGCCAAGGTGTCTGTAACCAGGTTGATCTCAATAATTTAACTAGTATCCTTCCACATCCGTCCAAGTTTATGTAAAAACGGGTGTACTGTGGGCCCGGCGCTTTCCGGGATATCCTGCTTAATGCTTGGCAGTACATTCAAAATCAATCAATCAATCAATCAATCATCTATACTTGAAAGTATTGGTAATCGGTACACTATAAAATTTGCTATTTTCACACCAACACAATATAGTATAGATGGGCAAATGTGAGAGAGTATCTGCGTACTCGATGCAACAATCAGGCTTGTAATACATTCGTGTTGGTGTTGGTACATTGCTAATGTACCAATGTATTGAGGTAAAATAATGATTTCTTTGGCCGTGTAGCTATTTGTTAGCACCCAAAGTTTGGGTCTTCGCTCTTACCCTAGTTGTGAAAATACGTTGGCCAGTCGCACTAAAGAATTATAATATCCGGATATTCTAAATGGAAACTCCTTGTCCTTGGAACAATGTAATTATATTCAAATTTGCTAATGATACGGTCATCTTAATGTCACACAAAAACTTCCACACTGAGAAAATAAAAATTATTTTTATGTATTAATTCATTTTTATTAATTCATACTTTGAAGTATTATAAACGCCCCATTGTATATTCGAAAGAGCAACATACAAGATGACCTTGGTAATAAAACCATTCAAGGAACTATCAGAGAGTTTAGTACGAAATATTACTTAAAACTACAAGTGTATCCCAAATAATTAGCCAGTGGTAGAACAACCACTAAAACAATCAAGGTACCGACAACTTAGAAAGGTAGATCCACTTAGATTTACGAATTTTTAATTTAAATAATTTAAATATTTATGTTTGACAAACAAATACGATGGCTCCCCAATTTTTAATAATTAAAAAAAAACAAGCACGATACATGTAAAAACTTTAATAGGACAAGTAATAATTGCACAACAAAATAGTGAGATATGATCGTATCATAATCAAAATAAGGGAATATTTACGTCAAAATCAAATTTTGTCTAAGTTCTGAAGATGGACATCTAGTTAAAGTTCAAAGCCTTCTAAGTTTTGAATATGTTTTACTACAAATTGAATTAACGTGTGATAAACATCATGAAAATAACTTATTTAGGCCGTGTGCGAATCGGTTAAAAATTTTAATAATTTAACTGTGGTAGAAATGATAATAAATGACTAGTCAATTTTTTATCTATGGTTATATGATGCTCAATACGTCAAAGGAAAATATGAACAATTTTTATCTGCGCCAGTTAAAAATTGTGTGGTGAATAAAAATTTAAAAATTTTATTTTTTTAACTTTTCACCTGTTTTTAAATCAATAAAAAAGGAATTTACAAAAAAAAATTTCGTCATTACCGACTTTTACATTCGGTAAATAGGTTTTATCTATATACTCACGGAGCAAAAGCCGCTTCCAAAAATTGGCCGTTATTACATACAGTAAACTTATTCTACCACTCAAGTAGCTCTTAATCAATTTACATGCAATTAAAAGTGAAAATTTTTTACAGCAAACACACTATATGGTTGATCGAGTGAAATTCAGCAAGACCAGTATCGTTGGCCTATTACTATCAGCGTATCTATGTATATTATCTACTACATTTAAAATTGCAGGTGAAGTGCTGTGATCGCGGATTGATATACAGTAACTATAAATAAAATTGCTTGAACAATTTTTCCATAACCTAAGAAAGACTCTAAAAAATAATTATGGGTCAAAATTTTGAAATCAAAACCGGAGATGTTTTTTAGGAACGGGAATTAACTTAAGAAATCTCCAGTCTTAAAGTCTTATTCAATTCCAGAATATCCACACATGTAAATGAAAACAAAGCAATGGGGTTCTATCAGTCCGATGGCTTTATAACATTTGAAATGCTATTAGAAAATTCATTAGCAAAACTTTCAGCTGAGAATTGATTATTTTTGCTTGTAAGTATTATAGTTTGTAAACACGGTTCTAAAATTTTTGTGGTGACAATTTACAATCCAAAACTCTCTTCTAATAAGCAGCTTTTTCAGAATGAATCTTATCTATTACTTAATCGCTCATTACCAAACAGTAATTTACTAGATCATTAAATAAGTTTAGTTGGCGATCAATGTTATTGGTGGAAAATATATTATGAATCATATAAGGCAGTGATTTATACTCATTAAATAATAAGTCATAATCAATATTGGTGTAGTCTAAATATGCGTTTTTATTTCACATGCATCATAAAGTCAGAATAAAAAAAATCTTATAACAAGAACTAACAGAGACGACGAATTTTCATAAAAGTATTCAGAGAAAATCATTACAATAGCTCCAAAAAATGTTTTCATTATACAGTGTTGTCTTGTATATTACAGTTAAAATCACTACAAAATATTATGCCATTGTAAATAAGGGAATACTGCTTTAGAGCGTATACATAGACAACCATGGCGTTCTCTATGGCGTATACTCAAACTCTTCGAAAAATTCCGAATCCAAATATTTTGTTTCGTGCAAAACGTAATAAAAACGCGTAAAAAGTAAAAAACAAAAATTTTAACTTTTTTTTCACCACGGCATTTTTTACTGGTCGCGTACAATTAAAAATTGTTCATATTTTCCTTTGACGTTCATATAACCATAGATAAAAAATGTACTAGTCATTTATTTTATTTTATTTCTACCACAGTTAAAATATTTAAATTTTTACCCAATTCGCACACAGACTAAATGTCAAAAACATACTCAATGTTGTAAATATGTATTTATACCAAGAAAAAAAATAATTAAAACCTAATTGATGTTGTTCCTGATTGTTAAGTATCGTGTAAAAAAACGACCACAATAACAGATGATTTAATTACAAATTTAGACGTCGATATGACAGCTTTAGATTTAACTAGAGATCCAACTCAATTTAAACGATTAACAGCATTTATAACAGATTTTTTACACGATGCAGCATCAATTAAAGGTTGACTAGGAATGACTACTCTCATTCCTAGGTATATAATAATATGTGTATCTTTGAAGAAATCGTGGGGGTGATTTTCAACCAAAACCCTCTTTACTACAAGCCGTATTGAAATTTTCGTTGACACATATTCTCATATATTTTTAAAATGTATTAGTGGAAATATATACTTTAGATGTGTTAGTAACTTTCAAAATCCATATATAAAAAAATATAATTTTCTCTTTAAATAACGCACACCATTACCATAATTGAGTATTTTTCACTCACACCATTAACATAGTTGAGATTTTTTCTCTCTATTTGTGGTATTAAACGTCAAATTTTATTTTATTTGTTTAGTAAATGATGTAAATTGTGAAATTTTCAAGTTAAATTTATTAATTATTTTTATATAATATATAATATATTGTTATATATTGTAATTATTTATTTCTATTAAAATCTATCGTGCGGTGTAATTAGTAATAATACAGTAATAGTAATATAGTAATATTATATATATATATATATATATATATATATATATATATATATATATATATATATATATATATATATATATATATATAGTGTATACATAATAATTAACATAAAAGTTGAGGTTATGTAATTGGTTTTTGTTTTTTGATAATTTTTACTCTCTTTTCTTAATCTCTTTTGTATTGGTATGTGAATGTTTCTTTTTTTATACTATAATCGCGATCATATCCCAACACGATTTTTACTTACAATACAATCAAAGTACATATTTTTGTATAGCATGAGTATGCAAACAATACGGGTTTGTAGTAAAGAGGGTTTTGTTTTCGAAGCATTGACAAATATTACAGTTATTATATTTATTTATCAAAATATACCTTCAAATACCGTTTAAATGATCTTAAACCCATTTCAGTTATTTTTAAGCTTGTGTTAGCCGATTATTGTTATTTTTTCCCTGTATGAGTAGCACTATCTTTTGCATCTCTACTTACAATTTGTGATTTTTTAGTCGAATACCATGTTTAGTGCGTTAAACAATAAAAATAAATAAAGTAACCAAAATTAAAATAAACCATCCATTTTTTCATTAACTGTCCATCGTATTTTGGGTTTCTATCTTGAAAGAAAGTCACATCAGCACAAAAAAGCATATGCCCCATCTTTTGGTGTCAGAAGTGGGATATAACATTATAAATTGGTTGCATAGTGGATGGAATCATAACATCTAATACAGAAAATTACCTCCTGACTTATTATAACATTAATTTTGTAATGCTTCCTGCTGTGTATAACCGTCGCTCCCAAAAAATTCGTTGAAAATTTCATATAAAAATTGGAACGATATGAGAAATACATAGCGAACGAACTTTCAAAGGCAAAAGCCAAACACATCCAGCAACGATTAACTGATCTGGGTGAAGGATGGCTGGTGTACAAACGTATCTTGCCCCCATATGAAATCAAGGATACGGAACTGCTGACCGAACAAATTTGCAATACAATCGAAACTTCCTATTTTTTAATTGTATCCGAATTTGAAGAAAAATTGGAGGAATTAAAAGACGCTAAACGTAACTCAATAAATCCAAAGCTGCCAACAATGGAACTTCCAACATTTTCAAACGTATACCTGGAGTGGGATTTAATTATAGGCACGTTTAACGTTCTTATACATGAAAACCCATCGCTTAGCAATCGTTCCAAATTCCAGTATTGAAACTTATTGCTTTATGGTGTTGCCACTAGTGCTGTTTCAGCACTGAGGTTACCGCATGCAAACTACGAGGTGGCGCGAGAAAATCTCAAGACCAGATTTGACTAGCCGCATTTAATTTGCGAATAAAACGTTTACGCATTATTCCAATTCAAACAAATCGAGAAACCGGATACTAAGAAACTTTTAAGTTTGCTCGACCATTTTCGATCACAGAATTGCTGAACAGGTCAATAAAACATTGAAATGACCTAATCATATACATAATGGTCAAAGCTGAACCTAGAAACGAAGAATAAATAGAATGATACTTGTCCATCAACACGTCTCCCTACAGTCGACTATATATATATATATATATATATATATATATATATATATATATATATATATATATATATATATATATATACGTGGAATGGGATCCACTGTTGTCAAATGTTCTATCCGTTCAACAATAATATTGAAATCACAGACTACCAATTTTTGAACAAACTTAGACGTTCATGTTCTGCCGAACATAACAAGCTATCAGCCAATCACATTCATTGATAATATCAAATCGTGGGCCATTCCTTCAAACTTAAAACTAGCTAAACAGGATTTCTTTCAGTTACAAGATATCGATTTGTTACTGGGTGCAGAGATTTATCAGCAATTACTCTCTGTAGGCCAAATCAAACTGGCCGATCATTTGCCCATTCTTCAGAGCACAGTCGAATTCACCGACACCTGAAGAAGCTGACTGTGTAAAGCATTTCCCAGATTGCACTACTCGCGATAATAATGGAAGATTCATCGTGAAGTTACTATTTTAATCAGACCCACAGCACTCGGTGATTCGAAAAATCTAGCTACTCGTCGGTTCTCCATTAAACTCCATTACGCCATCAAATTTTCACCATTGACATCATTGTGTGATGAAGCCAGTATGTTCATCAACTAAACTAAGATTAGATTTCGGCTGCTGGTTGGTCCAGTCACACAGAGCGACCTGTTCACTATATTGTTTCGGTTTCGAGCACACACATATGCATTCAGTGCCGATATTAACAAAATGTATCGGTAAATACTTGTCCATGAGGATGATCAAAATACCAAATTATGTTGTGGCGAGGGTCTCCGGTAGAACCGCTCTTACCATACAAATTGAAGACGGTGACATACGGGTCAGCAGTGTCATTCCTCGCCACGAGATGCTTTAAGCAACTAGCCAATGATCATAAAGCTACGCTGTCTGCTGCCGCCAATTCAATCGAGAAAGATATCTACGTGGATGACTTGCTCACTGGAACAAATTCAATTGCATCTGCGAAAATGCTGAAAAACCAAATTTCGAACATTTTACATTCGGCATTGAATTGAGAAAGTGATGTTCCAACTCTACTGAAATTATAGAAGATGTTCCATCAGAATTCGTAGACATTTCTCAAAATCGATGGAAATGAACTAGCCAAACACTAGGCATATTTTTGCATAATAGGGCCAGAATTAAAAGGGTGGTGGCCCATTTTCATCTCATTGGGTTCGTAACCAAAAAATCGTCGCATTTGGGGATCGGAAAATCCACAAGGATATATGGAGAAGTCAATGCATCCATTGCGTGTTACTGTTTGATGCGGCTTGTGATGTGGCGGCATTATTGGGCCGTATTTCTTCGAAAATGAGGCCGGTGCAACCGTTACGGTCAACGGAATCAACTACCACCGCACATGTTAACATCATTTTTGTGGCCATATCTTAAAGATTTTGGTTTGGACGACTTTGGTTTCAGCAAGATGGTGCGCCATGCCACACATCGGGACATGAATTGGCCGGCAAGGAGCTGTGATTTGACACTTTTGGATTTTTATTTGTAGGGTGCCGTGAAAGACAAGTGTTATACGGACAATCCACAAACAATTGAGCATTTGAAAGACAATATTGAAGCAACCATTGCCGAAATAAATCCGCACACAATCCAAAATATGCTCAGAATTTGGACCGAAGAATGATATACGCCAAGGCCAGCCGCGGATCCCATTTCAATGAACTCATTTTCCATAAATAACCAGAAGGATCTTTAAATAACCAGGAGGTACTTTCAAACAAAAAAATAAATTTGGAAATATATTAAGCCGTTTTTGTTTTATTAAATTTTTAATTCTGGGCTTCTTACTGGGACACCCTTTACTAAGTCATTATCAAATAAATAAAATCTAAAAACGATAATTTAAGAGATATTTTCAACAGATAGGCACTATAACCCAATAAAAATGTAAATGGTTTGTTTCATCGAATAGTAAAATTATTTAGGTAGGCTTCTCGATTGCAGTACGTAATTTTCTAACTACAATTGGCGCAAATAACACCGAATTTTGATCAAACCACACCACATTCCTGCAATAAACTATCTTGGTATATTAATTTGTGCTTTAGTCTTCCACCATTCACGGGTTTCCAGTCTACAAATTCGCTTATCAATCATCCTAGCAACGTCTGCTTTGTTGTTCTGAGTTTTGTGTCAAATAAATTAGAATTTTGGCGTTTACATGACGTATTGGTCATAAAACGGTTAATTTAATTGATTTGTAATGTTTAATCAATTTTGTTAAAATTTAATTTGTTTAACTATCTTTATATTATATTATTATTTAAAAATTGATTTATTATGTTTTTACATTTGTTATATTTGTATATTAGTATACTATTTTGTTTGTTTATTATTGTTTTTTTTTGTTATTTTATTATTGTATTATCTATACTTATATTATTTATATTATTGTTAGCTACAATAACACAAATTAATAAATTTTTTATTTTCAGGCGAAAACTAATTCTATTTATTACATCCTATGGCTAAGAGCAATTAGTTCATTAATAGATTTTTGTTTTCAGGGAAACCTTTGCAGATTACAGATTAATGGTAGTTCAGTGAAATTGTCTTATGCTAATAGTAGTTTAAATATTGACTACCGGACAACCGGACAAATTCTGTCATTACTGATATAACTTTTCAAGGTGTCTGTAACCGGATCGATCTCAATAATTTAACTAATATCCCGCTTTATCCTTCAAATTATATGTAATGTATATGCTTTCCGGGATATCCTGCTTAATGCTTGGCCGTACATTCTAAATCAATCAATCAATATATCAGTTTGATTTTTAAATCATTAGCACACTGGTAGAAATCAGTGACAAAAGTCAGTGACAGTGACACCTCTGCATATTTAATGTATCTGTATATAGAACCTAATCAACATAAAAAAATCATCATAATTTTGTTATTATTATTCTATATTTACCATAGATCCGAACCATAGTAGCCACCCCACTAAATACTTAAAAACCAATCAATATTTAATTTTAAAAAAAAATTACATATTGTGTTCGTTTATTTTATGTTTCATTGATTGAACGAATCAGTTAAAATTGCATCAGGTAAACTCATATTTTACTGTCTATTTTGGTAGCAAACGAATTAAAAAAAAAAAAAGTCCTCGATGTCATACATTGAATTTTTTTATTTACATATATATATATATATATATATATATATATATATATATATATATATATATATATATATATATATATATATATATATATATATATTTGCAATATATGCCGATCGATTTTATAAATGCGATATTAAATTATGAATTTTAAATCAATTACAATTTTTATTGAAATTTTTATGTATATACGAACCAACGTATATATGATAAACCATTTTGAATTTTCAAATGTCCTTGTGTCAGTATTTGTACATAGCTGTGAACGAAGGGTAACGTACATGAAAATTATGTACGAGAATATTGTATTTTTGAAATGTTGAACCACAAAATTATTTTTATTCTTTTATTTTTTTAATGTACTTTATAGAAATATAATTTTTGCTTAGTATATCTGGTAAGGTTGTGGAGTGTATTTATGTGGATTTAAGGATTAGATATATGGTTGCTTATCATCCCGATGGTATCATAAATTAGAAAAATGTAGAAGCACAGTGACATACCAAATGGATGTACATACATATATGTTATAAAATTCAAAATGAACATTTTCCGCTTCTTTATTTTGCTTTACTACGTTTAAGGTTTACCAAGTATTTTTTTTTTCTATTTTCAAATTAGAAAATATTTATTTCGTTGTATGTACTCGTAAGGACTCGTTTGTTAAATACTCGTGTATATATATATATATATATATATATATATATATATATATATATATATATATATATATATTTATATATATATATATATATATATATATATATATATATATATAATCACCAGACGACCTTGGGATCAACAATCATTGGTTAGTGAATCTCTCAGATACTAATATTCCTGATAAAGTGTCAACGGTTCTCGAATTGGGAGATAGATTTTGCCCTCCAGTTTAAAAAAAACTGTTTCCGCACTAATTCAGATTAGTGCGGACATTGAAGGAGTAATTAAAAAAAATACCAATGTACAGTTAGACCAACCCTTGCTTCGTAATCAATTAGTGAACATTTTAACCAATTTTAAAAATCGAGATAAACTTACACAGCGCACAAACCTTGGTGATAGTTGTCTCGCACGTAATACTCTTGCAGCAAGAAAATTTGTAAAAGATCACCCAGAAATATTAGTGACAAAAGCAGTAAAAGGCAATATAACAGTTACATGAAAACGGTCAGATTATGTGAACAAATGGCTGTCTATGTTGGCTGAAAACAATATTTATCAACCAGTATTAAATGACAATTCAATATTCATCCAAACAAAACTATATCGGATGATTACTGTTTTGCAAACTGAAGGTAGAGTAACAGAGATAGTGGCTAAGTCGCTAAGTAGCTATACTTTATGGGTTACCAAAAATACATAAAGGAGATATGCCTTATAAATGTAAAATACATAAAGAAGACATGTTGCAAACCATAATTATAATCATTAAATTTAATATTAATAAATTTGGTTTATTTTTGGTTGTATGTGATCCCAATCTCTGTCCCGAAATGCTGCGTAAACACATGGGTTCACCATTTAGTCCAGCTATTGCTGAGCTAGTGGTGGAATTTATGGAAACCAATGTATCAAGTTCTCCTGATTTTATTCCTGTTTTTTACTACTGATATGTAGACGTTATAATTACTGCAATTTCTACACAAAAGTTAGATGAATTTTTACAAAGGTTTAACGACTTTAATCACAACATCAAATTCACAATTGAAATAGAAAAAGATCGTAAATTAGCATTTTTGGATTTACTCATCATGCATATCGTAGATGGTACTCTGTATTAACTGGTGTCACAAATCGACGTGGTCTTGTTATATTTAAATTTTAAAT
The DNA here is from genome assembly GCA_963556175.1 of Tipula confusa. NCBI lineage: Eukaryota > Metazoa > Arthropoda > Insecta > Diptera > Tipulidae > Tipula > Tipula confusa. The sequence goes on from OY744477.1 coordinate 118,031,194, forward strand.
CACATCTTACAAAAAAAAACACAGTAAACCTCTTATATAATAAAATTCTTCCTTAAGAGCGTCCTTTACTAAAATAATTTTTCTTTTCAAAACTAACCTAAAAATTAAATTCTTTCTATTGCCTTCTCTTCGCTACTTTTTCGTCATATTATACGTATTATACGTATACAACCAAAACCCTCTCTTTTAATAGAGTATATAATACAACGTACTACTACATATTTATGTAAAACTCAGAAGTAAAGAATGAAATTTCATTATTTTTCTTTTATGGATAATGCGAATTGAATGCATATTATATACTATACCAAAACTCACATAGTATTCAAAAATGTATAAAATGTTATACATATACACAGACATCCGAAATAAACGGCTAAAAATTTAAATTGATAGAGAAACAATTGATGTACATAAATGCATTTATGATTTTCGATTTGTATAGTGTAGATAGTTTCGAATTTAGAAAAATCATCGACAGGTAATTATTTGCAATTAAAGTTAAAAAGTTACAAAATTCCCTATTTATACTAAAATCTAGGTTCGAAACAACTAGACAGGTATACAAAAAAATTATGGTTACGTTATGATTTAGGAAATGGGGTGGACCACTAATTTTGGGGCTGGTCCACTAATTTAAATAAAGTCAATGTTACTATTGCGTCATCGGTGTTCATCACATGTTCGGTGGTTGCTATATAATATGACTCATACGCATCCAGTTTCCATTTTTGATGTATAGTTTTTATAATTTTTGAATTTATGTTGTCTATTGTGTTGCTATTTTCAAACATATGTACAGCGACGCTCGATTTGGTTCGGTCTGCTTTCTTTGAATATCGTACTAAACTCTCTAGAAGTTTGCCCGATATATGAATCCTGGCAATCAGTGCATTTTATCTGATATATATCGGAACGATGCAAGTGTGGTTCCTTATCCTTATAGTTATTTAGTTATTTTTTAATTGGATTGAATGGTATATTGACTAATTCAATATTACGTTTCTAAAAAACTCTCTGCAGTATGTTCATGATTGCCGGGGAATATGGTAAGATTATACGGGCTTTAACAGGTTTCTTACAAGTTGACAATGTGGATAAAAGCAATCTGTTGTTTTTGACTCTATGTTTATTTATAATATTGTCAGAATAACCCACCGAATAACTATTAGTCACTGCGGTTTCTCTTATAAATTTAATCTCCTCAATAAATTCCGGTGGTTCCATTTGGATACTAAAAAGTCGGTGAGCCATTGAACGGAAAGTTGCTGGCTTGTTTGTGGGTGATATGAGGAAAATAATCTATTGTAATGAATCTTTGTACAGGATGGCTTTCTTCAAATACCAAATTTGAGTTTCTTATTGTGCGTTCTTATGATTTTGATATCCAGGAAATTTAAGACATTGTCTGCCTATGTGTCCATAGTGAATTTAATAAATCGGTTTATGCTATTTATGTGGTTGAAAACAGATGGTAGGACACTTCTTTTGACAAGTACAATTATATCATCCACATCACGGTACCAAACCTTTGGGAAAAGCTCAAACTGTTTTTTAAATGTTCTTCAAAATGACTCATAAATATATTACTCAAATTTGGTGCTAATTTGCTTCCCATGGAAGTGTCAGAAGTTTATTGGTAATATTTATCTGTGATCTGGAAAAAGTTTTGGTTCATGCAAGTGGAGGTAATCTTAATGTATGCTTGAATTTTTGGTTGTGGTACTTGATTCTTACATGTGGTCCTCCAGATATGAAATTGTTGGTATTATAGGGATACAGAAATAATGCTGTTACGTCAAACGAAACTAAAAATTGGTCGTCGACCAGGACCAAATCTTTAATTTTATTCACTAACACTTTGGAATTCTGAATACTGCTGAAGAAATCGTCAAAAACGTTTACTAATAGCTGAAAAGGTACCGAAGCCGTGTAATTTATCTCAGATGAACGAAATGGAAAACTTTGCAGAAACAGAACCAATTAATTCAGCAATTAACCCGGAATTACCTCAGGAGAATATTTCCACAAATGTTAAAAACTCAATTTTCCATATTGAAGGCAACCGAATAGTTTCATTGCTTAATTTTTTTGAACAATTAAAGCTCATAAGTATGAATTCAAGTTTGTTTAATTGTAGCTTATCAAATTTGGTTATATTGAGAGAACATAGGCGTGGTTTAAATTCAAAGCTTTTTTTTAAATGTAATATGTGTAATGCTGGATTTTCGTTCGACACTTGTTCGACAGACGATGCAGATTTAAATTTAAATTATTTATCTGTTGTCGGCGGTATTGCAATTGGTGCAGGTTTCATGCAGACAGAAGAATTTCTTGCGGTGCTGAATATTCCATATATGTCAACGAAAACTTTTGGAGAAATCCAAAACCAAGTGCAAATTGATATTTCATCTGCCGCTAAAAATGAAATGCAGATTGCTGCTATGGAAGCTAAAACTATTACAATTGCAAAACATAACCAAGATATCGATGGTGTTCCGTTATTGACTGTTTCAGCGGATGCTTGTTTTTCAAAACGAACATATGGGAGTAGCAGCGATTATTCATCTTTATCAGGAGTCGCATCAATTGTTGCACATGATACGGATAAGGTTGTATGGAGCAAAGTCGCGAACAAATATTGTGTAGTATGTACAAAGCACTCACCAGAAACGGTACCTGAACATGTTTGCAATGCAAACTATAGAGGTTACTCAACTGGTATGGAAGCGGAATTGATACTTGAAGGTTTTTAAAAAAGTGAAAAGTTATATGGTGTCCGTTACAATCAGATAATAGCCGATGGCGATAGCAATGTTTATAAAATATTCTTGATGCTAGAACTTACAAAAACACCCACATTGAAAAAATCGAATGTCGAAATCATTTACTACGTAATTTTCGTAAAAAGATGAGAGAGGTTGTAGTAAATAATACGTTTCCAATAAGATTTCGAAAAATGTTAGGCTCAAATTTAAAACGGATTTCTGTTGGCATTACTAAAGCTGTACAATACCGAAAAAAATGGAGAATATTTCGTTGCATGAGAAAACTATTATGCTGCAAAAACATTTTGATAACGCTCCATTCCACATATTTGGTCAGCATAGAAATTGTGATGCTTATTTTTATAATAAGGAAAAGTCGGATAAACAAAATTTGGTGCCTGAGATGCAGGAGTGTGGTATTTTGGAAAAAATTGGCTCAATTATCCGTAGATTACGAATTAATGCAAAAAGCTTCCTATATGACGTCGACTCAAGTCGAGTTGAACATTTGCACGCACTAATTGCCAAAACTATTGGAGGAAAACGGGTAAATTTTTCGAAGAAACAGTCAAATACCAGTAGGGCACAATTTGCAGTATTACAACATAACACTCTCCGTGCTCATTATACTTTTCAAAACTGGATAATGCAAAAAACTCCAGAATCGCAGATCATTAGTGTTGAAAAAAGTCGTCACGACAACAATATAAAAAGACCAAAGAAAGATGATCCAAATAGAAGATCTGTTAAAAAACGAAAGATTATGGGACCAGATTCAAATTATGGTGAGAATTGTGAAAAGCCAGATTTGAGTCCAATAGACACTCACAATGAAAAGGAGAGAATTTTATCGCTTCTTGCATTTGAATCAGAAAATCGTATAAGGTTGGAAAGAGAGACGATTTCACAGGCAAATTGTATCAAATGGCATAATATTCGTCGGATTAGAATAACTGCATCTAATTTTGGATCGATTTGTAGGGCACGGAACACCGACAGTTATCCTAATAAAGTAAAGGAAATGTTATATCACACTCAAATAACATCACCAGCGATTTTCTATGAAAAACAAAATGAGCACATAGCAATAGCTCAATTGGAAAGGCAATTGAATATTAAAGTTCACCCAGCAGGAATTTTTATTGATCAATTTGACACGTGCCTAGCTGCTTCACCAGATGGTTTAATAGATGATAATGAAGGTATCATTGAAGTAAAATGTCCATATGCTTCAAGAAATTTTGATCCAGTAGATGCTATCAAATTAGGTCAAATTCGATGTTTTAAATATGACAAAGACATACAAGTAATAGCAATAAACAAAAAACATCCATATTATTATCAGATACAGGGGCAGTTACACATAACACAACGAAACTGCTGTCTTTTTTGTATTTGGACTTCATCGAATTACAATCTGAAGAAAGAGAGAATTGATAGAGATTTGATAGAGATTGATAGACAGTTTCTTTGAAAATGAAATGCGGAATAAATTAATCGATTTTTCTTATAACTCTCTTCTGCCAGAAATCGGCGGTCCTCGATTTAATCGAAAAATGCCTATTCGAAAACATTTAGGTGACAATAGATAGTTATATATATATATATATATATATATATATATATATATATATATATATATATATATATATATCCAAGATACGAATGTTCAACTCATGTGTGAAATCGGTACTGCTGTATGAGTGTGAGACATGGAAGCATACAGGCAAAATCATACAGAAGCTACAGGTATTCGTAAACAAATGCCTTCGACGAATACTTAAGTGATTCTGGCCTAACACGATCAGTAACATCAATCTGCATATAACAACATGTCAGTCAAACATTGAGACCGAAATAAAGCGACGAAAATGGATATGGATTGGCCACACACTGAGGAAGGCATCAAGTGATATAACGAGGATGTCATTAGACTGGAATCCACAAGGAAAAAGAAAGGTTGGAAGGCCAGCAATGACATGGAAGAGAACCATGCTAGCAGAGGCAAAACACCTGGGAAAATCATGGGCAGAAATAAAAGCAATAGCCTCAAATATAGTAAGATGGTTCAGAATAGTGGACGCCCTATGCTCCTAAATTGGAGATAAAGGAAAAAAAAAATATAAAAATATATATATATATATATATATATATATATATATATATATATATATATATATATATATATATATATATATTAATATATATATATATATATATATATATATATATATATATATATATATTTATATATATATATATATATATATATATATATATATATATATATATATATATATATTAATATATATATATATATATATATATATATATATATATATATATATATATATATATATATATTTAATATATATATATATATATATATATATATATATATATATATATATATACATATATATATATATATATATATATATATATATATATATATATATATATATATATATATATATATATATTTGTATATATATTTATATATATATATATATATATATATATATATATATATATATATATATATATATATATGTATATATATATATATATATATATATATATATATATATATATATATATATATATATATATATATTTATATATATATATAATAAACATAATATACATAATAGGTTTATAACGAATTCGTACTTATTTATATATTTTAATAAAAATACAACATTTTTACAATAAAAATTTTAATTTAAACAACAACAACAATGTACAACAATTCTACGTTATATACTTTTTCTATATACAAAAACGAAGCGTACGATCAGCAATACTAATGCGAAAATTATTTACTCGTAAACACCATACAAACATAAAAATATTATATTAAAGAGAGAAATTGATCTAAAATCGCCTATCGGAAATTGGCTGAACTTATTTACTCTAAAAAAAATTTTAAAAATGTGTAAGCTATTTTTAATTTAATTATTTATAAATTAAAATTGTAAATATTTTACAAAATAAGAAAACTAGGCACGAGATTATGAATTGAAATTTATTATTCTGAAAAAATTTTGGGTCCATTGTTGTTGAGCATTCGTATCGAACTTGCACAACTTCTCTAAGTTTGGGATCTAATAACTTCTTATTAAAAGAAAATTTGGAGAAAAAAAAAACTAAGCACGAGTTTTACATATTATCTATTAAATATAAAAAAACTCTAGAAGAAAATGTTCGCACAAGTGCTTATCGAACCTGCACAACATACCCATTTTTAGTAAAGGACGCTCTTAACGTGGATAATGCAATTGATCTGTTATTGCGTATTACTAATTACATAATAACATCTGATTAATTCTTTTCGCAAACAATTTTCGCCTATTGACGATTGGACCGTGTGCTCTAGCGGAAAAATTTTAAATTATCTCACCCAGATTGATTTGACATTTTGTGTTTATTTTGTATACAAATCAAAAGGTGATCGCGGAATATGAGCGTGACGAGGTGGTCTGTTGAAAGAGGTGGTCAATTGCGCTCAGAATGGGGAAAAAAATGCCAAGTCGCTTCGTCATTTATAGTGAGCATTTTAAGGAGTCGGATGTAATAACAACAATCGGTGATCCACAAAAACGTCGTCGGTTAGTGGAAAGTGCTTTCCCTTGTCTTAAATTGCCAAAATCTTCAATTACTATATTAAAACGGCAAAGTAATAGAGGAATCCGATTAGCAAACCGCTTAAATAGAAAAAGGTAAAGTAAACAAAACTGAAATTATGTATTTATATAATAACCTAAAAATACTAATTTATTTTAGTGCTGTCGTACGAAAAGCTGAGGTTTGGCTGGAGTTGGATGCTGAGATTGACCAAAAAGAATTTAAATCGTTACATGAAACTGTGAGTACGGCGCAAACTGTAGAATCCGAACCATATACGTCGGAAAAAGGAATTTAGGTGAATTTAAAAGAATTTATCAGTCCAATTTTCTTTGGGATACGGACAGCAAATTAAATACAATGACCGGTATAACAAAGTTGCGAACGCCTTCATGTCATTGAGAGATAGAATATTATTGACCATGAATAAGCTTAAAACAAATTGTTCTTTTGCTCATCTTGCAATCTGGTTCCAAATATGCGACAAAACCGCTAAATTGTATTTTGCTAAAACAATACAACTTTTGGCTAAAGTTACCAAAAAACTGATATATTGGCCATGACGGGAACATAACAAAAGAAGTTATCCAAATTGTTTTAAAAATTTACTAAACGTGTGAACTGTGCTTGACTGTACAGAAATAAAAACAGTTACTTTCCGTTGCTTAACGTGTCGCACTTGCACGTATTCACATTACAAGGGGGAGCATACATTAAAGTTGCTTATTGGAGTATCACCATCAGGAATGATTAATTATGTAAGCAAAGTAGCTACAGGTAAATCATCCGACAAAGCCCTTTTCAATATATCAGATTTATTGAACAACCTTGAGAAAATGGACACCGTAATGGTTGATAAGGGATTTATAATAGGCGATGAATTGGCGAGGGCGGGGATAGCAATGGTGAGGCCACATTTTTTATATAATAAATTCACAAAAGGACAAGGCGACCAAAATACTGAAATGAAACTTAAGCCCTCCAAATTTATCTGATGATAAATTTAATAATTCATCAGGTTCTTGTTCAAAAATAAAATAAATTTAAAACATTTAAACTCAAAAAATTCAGTTTTTTAAAAATAAATAAATAAAATTTAATAAATAAAAATAATTATTTTATTTCAATTGAAGCTATGAGCAACATAAATATAAAAAGAAAAGTTATTTCAGGTTAGTAGATATTTGGGGTACCACATATTTAAAATAAACTTCACAGAGTATACGTATAAATGTTTTTAAGAAACCTTCGTCCCTAGAAACTTGAATTACCTCATAGATTTTGTCGTACAAATTAAAAATTATCAAATCAATTAAATTTAACCCCAATTGAATTTGGCCATAATAATTTTGTTGCTTTTTTAATGCATAGATACCTCCAATATTGTTAATGCACGATATACTATCAACTAAGCAAGCTGCACTGATATTTGCTCCATTTACGGGTGATTTCAATTAGTTTCCACTGATCACCATCGTATGCGATAGCGTTAGGGCTTATAGCGAGGAATGGTAAATCCGGGCAGATCATAAGACCGCAATTAAACAACAAATAATACTTTTCTAAAACACATTTCGCTAGTCTTTCAGCATGATTTCCATATCTCGGAGCACAATTTTCTTTAAAATTACTATTATATATAGCTTTAATTTTATTTTACCAGTTAGGATTTTTATTTGAATGATACGTAAACAACGTATAAGAAATACTACCGGTAATTCTAAGGCGCCTTTCAGTTAGCCACTGTTTTGGGAAGTAGTGTAAGTAAATATTTCTATTATTTCCTCAAATGTTTTTTTATTATTATTTTCAAAAAATTGTTTCACGATAGGGGATAAAAATGTTTCCATTATAGAAACAAATTTGTGTAATTTGCCATGGCAAGTTGACCTGGTGACTAAGACATTTTAGGATAAAAGTATATTGATTTCGTAGTAGATATTCGAATAAATCTATATTAATTTCCCACCAATTAGGTGTCTAAATTCAAGTGATTATGCTATAATGCAACCGCCCGTAATTTTTTCCTTCCTTAAAGTTTCCTTTATATCTAATTCATGACTTGATCAAAAGCCAAAGGCGTGGTGTGAATTGTTTAAATTCCACCCATGGAGTCGTCAAGAAAAAGATGTCATGATTGCAACCGAAATCAACCCTCCTACATCTTGAACCATCAACTAACAGTGTGCACGTGCCAGAACATTGGCTTGGACCACTCAAAACCAAACCATCATCATCATCATTGAAAGTAGAGGGTTAAAACCAGTGCAAATTTTAGCGCAAGTATTTACCAAACATGAACCACATCCAGCTGTACTTTATTACCAACAGATTAAAATTAAAGACAGTACGATGAATGGCAATTGTGTAGAGCACTGCTTGATTCATGTTCACAGACATTATTTGCTACTGAAACTATGATTCAACGTTTCCACTTACCCTAAAAGGGCACTCGTACTACCGTTTCTGGAATAGATCAAATCAAAGCGGAGACAGTCAGAGACAAGGCTAATTTGCTAATATCATCTCGTTTTAACCAAACCATCTTGGACATTGAATGTTTTATCGTTTCTAAATTAATTCGACCTAGTAGCACAAAATACCAGTTTTGGTTGGATTGTCATAGATCAAATTATTACAGACGCTCAAAATCCAATAACTACCATTGGTCTTCATTTTGAAGTTGATACTGATAGCTTTTTGAGAAAATTTTTGGGAGTTAGAAAAAGTTACATCATTTCAACAAAAATACCACCCGTTCCAAAAATGGCCAATTTATAATAAAACTTCCATTCAAGTCAAATCAAGCACAAATTAAAACCAAAATCAAAAGAGCCATTGCCAGATTACAAGCCGTCGAAAAAAATTTCAACGAGAGCCAGAATTCAAAGCAGCATACCATTATTTTATGGAAGAATATTTAAACCTCAATCATATGGAGATCATACCACTTGAAATAGTTAACCAATCCCAGGGAGTTTATTACCTTCCACACCATGTATTAGGAAGAGAATCCAGTTCAACCACTAGGTTGAGAGTAGTATTCGGTGCGTCATTTAGATCTCAATCAAATCTCTCACTGAATGACATGCTAATGGTAGGACCAACTGTTTATTACCAATCACTAGAAATCATACTAGATGACTTCATGTCTGGCTCACATACCTTAAAGGATGCTCACAAAATTAGTAGAGATTCATCAAGTCACATTAAAATCGTAGGACCTTAATCTTCGAAAGGGGCCTTCTAATCATCCGGGAAATTTTAGTGAAACTACCTATTGAAAGCAGAGAGGAATTACCACTAAAAATAAAGAGTGGTGAATCAGGTGCTAGTCTCTAATTGCTTGGTATTCAATGAAATCGCTCGATGGATGCCTTTCAATTTAAAGTATTGTCTAGATAGCAGTCAAAGGCTTCAAAGCGGCAAGTGTTATCTCAATCAGCGAGGATATTTGACCCATTAAGCTAGTTGGCACCCACTATAGTATCAATAAAAATTTTGTTTCAGACTCTATGGTTATTACATTTAGATTTGGATGACGAACTGCCATTAAAGAATACCGTTATATGGCAAACAGTAAAAGAAGAACTTCCAGATTTGGAGAGAATTAGAATTCCGCGATGGCATAGTACGACTGAAACCAAATGTGAGCTTCATGGGTTCAGGGACGCGTCTGAAATGACATATGCCACTGTAGTATATTGCAGATGTATTGACGAAAATAGTGAGGCAAATTAAGCTTAATAGCCTTTAAAACCAAAGTAGCACCAATTAAGCAAATATCAATTCCGAGGTTTGAACTATGTGCAGCAAGTTTACTAACCAAAATATTAGATACCAAAATCACCATGTGGACTGACTTCAAAATAGTCTTGGGGTGACTATCATCCCTTCCTAGAAGATGAAGTGCCTTCGTCGCAAATCGTACTTCAGATATTCTTTTTTCCTACTCTCGGCAGTACTGGAGATATGTCGATTCACCGATAAACCAAGCGGATTGTACATCACGAGGCATGATGCCCTCAAAACTTGTCAATTCTAAACTATGGTAGAACGAACCTTTATGGTTGAGTCTAGATGTTTCAAAATGGCCACAGCAGTCACACATAATTATTGATTAACTACTAATCGAACATAAGAAACTCACAGAGTTATCCACAGTGTTATCCGCACGCGTAATTAAATCAAACGTTCAAGAATTTTGTATTTTAAAGCAGTTAATCATCAGAATATCATCGTTTAAGAAAATTTTTCGAGCTCTTGGAATCTGACAAAGAAACTTACCGCAAACCCGAAAGAAGTTGCTTACTGTAAATGAAATGTAACTAAAACGTTTAACAATTATCATTTAAAGACGGTGATGGACTTTTAAGAGTAGGGAGTCGCATTGAAAATTCACTAGCAGCATACGGGACAAAATTATCCTTTAGTAATAATAATTAAATGCGAGATAGTCATACTACTTGTGACAGATCTACATCTAAAATACTAACATGCTGGCATATCCCTATTGATGAGCATTTTACGTCAAACATGTTTTTTGATCAACAGTCGCAGAATAATTAGAAACGTTGTAAAATAATGCACTTCAGAACCAAAATTTCAGATCATGGGCGTTTAACTACAAAGTTACTTTATAAAAACTGGGGTGGATTTCGCTGAACCACTACAACTAAAACAAATTCATGGCCGGTAATTTATACACACTTTATTTGACACAAAACTTTAAAATTAATATAAATTGGATTTGATTGATTGAATTAGAATTTACGACCAAGCATTAAGCAGGATCTCCCAGAAAGCGCCGGGCCTACCGTACACCCATTTTTTCATATACTTGGAAGGATAAGGTATAGGATATTAGTTAATTATTGAGATCGATCCGGTTACAGATACCGTGACAGCCACTAGTTAGTAAATTTTTGTGGGGCAGGGAAACGAAAGGTATGTCAGTAATGACGGAATTGGCCCGGTTTTCTAGTGCCAATATTCAAACTACTTTAAGTATAAGATAATCACAGTATTATTGAACTACTCTGCATTCTGTCATCTCTTATCAGCAACTACATTGTGCCACCATTCATCTCTAATCTGCAGAGGTTCCTTAAAAACAAAATTTAGTAATGAACTAATTATTCTTAGCCAAAGGCTGTAAGAAATAGAATTAATTTCAATCTGAAATTATAAATTAATTAATTATAATATTATAAAATTATCATTTTGCAATCCATATGCTGTAATAATTTGGATTAGTATATGATATATATATATATATATATATATATATATATATATATATATATATATATATATATATATATATATATATATACATATTTAATATATATATATATATATATATATATATATATATATATATATATATATATATAATATATAAAATATAATAATATGACAATATGATGATCAAATCAGTAACCTATTTTCGTCAACATTATTGCAATTGTCGTATGCAACAAAATATTTCAATCTTTTTGACTACCCAAGTTAAATCAAAAAGGTTAGCGTTAAAATGAATTTTATTTATTTCTATTAGAAGAATTATTATTTATTACAATATTGCAGTACTATAAATTTATAATTACAATACTATAGATCATGTTTTCCAAAAGAGGCGCTACAATCAAAGTATTTAGTTTACTATGTTATTCGTAAGTGTCAGCACGATCAAAGTACGTAGTATGCTATGTTTTCCAAAATGCACGATTAACTAATTATTTCTAATTAAAGTATATAGAACTAATTAGGTGCATTTTTCCAAAAAGGTCCACACCATTAAAGTATATAGTACTAATTAGGCGCATTTTATCAGTGATTAGAATAAGAATAACAGTGTAAAAATTTCCCCTCATTCCAATATAAAACCATGAAAAAGTTGGAATGAAACTATTCCAAACGGAATGAAATGCATGCAATTGTTGTTGTAAAATTACCAATAAAATATGGCTATCATCACCAGATTGTTTTTATATTATTATTCAAAACATTTCGTGTCAAACGGGAAACATAGAATATTATACATTAACAAAAATTACAAAAAACCTCAAAATCAGAAAGAAAAATAGTAAACCTAACATAAAAAATGTAATAATTTAAAGCAACAGATGGTTTGAATGAAAACGATAGTCGGCCATGATTTTTTTTTTTTTTGTTTTAAATTATTTTTTTGTTGTTCAGATAATTTCAACATGAATAATGTTCGTTGTTTAGTGTATTTATGTACAATATTAGACTTATGCAATATTCACAAAATATTTTGTTTATATTTTTGACACATTAAGAGACATCTAGCGGCATAATCAATGCACTGTATTTAGTATTTTTGTTTGTTAATTCGAAAGGCTTAGTACGTTGAAGTTTTCTGACACGGTTTGAATTATTTAGAAGCTATAAACATCCTTAACAAATTGTTTAACTTCAGCATCTAGTTCATCTATAGCTTCCTGAGTCATAATTTGTATTTTGTTATCTAAAAAAACTCAACATCATTACAGGCCAAGGTTGACCCTTACTGAGATCTTTTTATAAAATCTTTCAGACCATATTTTTACAATTGGTGATGGTTGTTCTCTAAACACATTTTAAATGGTCTTAATCTGTATGCTTATTACAAAGATAGGCTGTTTTTCCTTTTTATAAGATTTCTTCACTAAGACTGTGTCCGAATATCATTCCCAATTTTTTATTACATTGATTGATTGATTGATTGATTGATTAGAATGTACGGCCAAGGACTAACCAGGAACTCCTGGAATGCCGGGCACCACCGTACACCCGTGTTACATATAACAAAACCGAAGGAATGGAAGGAATGTTAGTTGTGACAGACTCGACCCGGTTGCAGACACCTAAGCGATCGATAGTTAGTGTTTTTTTTGTGGTGTAAGGAAAGGAAGGGCATGTTAATAATGACAGATTTGACCCGGTTTTCCGGAAGCCAATATTCAACTAATGTTAGCACAAGACAATCACAATTTTGACAAGCTGTTCTGCATTATTTCATCAATTGCAGTGTGTCCCCATTCAGGTGTATTAGCAAACGTTTCCTAAAAGCAAAATATATTAATGAAATAACCGTTCTTAGCCGTAGGCTGTAACAAATTGAATTAGTTTTCATCTGAAATGATAAATTAATTAATTCTCAGACTGGTACTGGAGATGAATTTGGTTTGAAACAGCCGGGTCAGAAACCCATCGATAATTGGCAGTGGATACGCATGATTGGCTATTCCAGCATAAAGTTGTCGTGCATCCAAGCACAAGGGAATCATGCCGTTGGGTTTTCGGACCAATGCGACAGGTGAACTCCAAAAGCTGTGTGACTCCTTAATCATTTTCAAGGCCAACATTCGATCAATCTCCTTATTTAAATCGGCTTGAACTGATGGACTAACAACGGATGATACCTCTGCTTGATGCATAATACATCTTAATAGAATGAAGAAATTTATGGGTTTTACCAGGTCCATGTTCCAAGAATGATGGGAATCACTTGATCGTGTCTTGGAAAATATTTTTTTGATTTGAAGTTACAATATGTTTATTTTTATCATAATTAACATTCTTAACAGTATTCGAAATTTCCGTAACATAACTTGAATGAGAGATGGAATAATTTAGAACGCTTTCCAAAAGTCTATACCGAGATATAGCTTCTGTTTTAATTCAAGAATGATGAATATTTTAATTACTTTTTGCGAATTAGGAGAGGAACGGGATAGCCAAATGGATAAAGGGTTAGACAAATTAAGGCCACTGTAACGAATTTAGGAATGCCGAATATACATATAAATTTTTCCACTAAACCCTTGGCAACATCATTTGTTTCCTGTGTCTTTAACAGAATTGCCACTTAAAATTTAGATAAATCGTCCTGAACGGTCAATATATATTTATTTTGGGACGGTAAAAAAGGATCGACTATATCTAAGAACACCTTTTCAAATGGACTGTTGGAAGTGGTCGTCATCTTCATAGGAATTTTAGTTTTTCTTGAATGTTTGTTCTTTTGACAAAGGGTACATTTCTTAACATAATTTTCGATATGCTGGTACATTTTAAGAGATCTATAAAAATTCTTAAGACGTAAGTAAGTGCGTTATATTTCTTGGTGTCCGCCACAATGTGAGTTATGAAATTTATGAATGATGTTTGTTATTTCGTCGTCACTTGTTAAGTCAGTTACTTTAGGATTTTGGGTTAAATAAAACGTTGAGGGTGTCAAAAGGGTAACTTGAAGTGTGGATGCTAATTCGACTAAGTGCATCTGCATTGGTATTTCATTTGCCCGGCTTATATACAGTTTTATAATCATACTCGTCCAAACGAATTCGCAAACGAATTAACCTAGTGCATGGATCCGATTTAGTAAGTCATATTAGTGCACTAAGCCATAATTCAGGTTTAGTATCAGGTTTAGTAAGCCATGGCATATGGTCGGAATGAATAGTAAATGGGCAACCATAAAGATAAGGGTGGAAATGCTTCACTCCCCAAACAATTGCCCAAAAATTCCTTTTCTATGGCTGCATAATTTTTCTCGGCCTTATTAAGAGTACACGACTGCAAAAAGCGATAGGACAATCAAGGTTATTTAATTGTTGGGATAACATTGGGCCAATTGCTGTTTCACAAAATTGATTTAAATTCCTATTCCCAATTTTTTATTACATTGTCCGAATATTATAATAATTAGTTGAAATATTTCCCCGCCTTATATTTGTAAATTTACTTTTTGTGCGGTATAACAATTAAGAAAAGTAAAGGTAACGATTCATGTACAAAATTTGTCTGACAGACACAAATTATAATAGCTTTGATTGGCTAATATTTGTATGTCTTATAAGATAAAAATAAAATTTACAGGAAGCGATTCATGTATAGACTTTTATCGTAAGGATATTTAAATGTCATTTTAATACATTTTTGATTATAGATTTTTTTGTAAGTTTTGTTCTAGATGGCCAAGTTTTTTGTCGTATACGATAGAAAAATATGGCGGACCTCCAACCAATCAAAACGATTATAATCTAAGTCTATCAGACAAATTTTGTACATGAATCATCGCCGTAAGAAAAATTACATTTAATAGTGCGCGTTGTTTGAGGTAATTGTCAATGAAAACGTTCAAATTTTTCTTATAGGATTTTTGTATATTACAAAACCAAGTAGTGAATTTTATATGTCTTATTGTATAAATCTGAGTGTGCTACGCGATGTGTTTGGCTTTTATTATAGAAAGTATTGGTCAAAAATTATCATAGCAACTGACCGTAACAGTTTAGAGGTCGTTGTTTTTATCAAATAAATGTCAAAAATTCCAAACATTATATTAAATCCAAAGTTAAAATATATAAAACTAATTAAATGCATGTAACGTTTAAAATTAATTTAAAGATACGAAAAAATCTAAGCTTAACTCTTAAAATCACAGTTCAACTGGCATCGTAAAATTTTATTGATGTATTCTATGGAATGGCAGAAATGAGGCTTGCCGCATGCACATATTCTTATTTGGTTAGCCAAAAGAGTTCGACCAGATTAAATAGATGACATCATATGTGCCGAGATTCCTGGTCCCAAAACCGATCCAGACTTGCATGATGTTGTAATTACAAACATGATTCACGGTCTGTGTGGCGCCATCAACTCTCAATCACTGTACATGGTTAACGGCAAGTATTCCAAGCGTTACCCACGAATATTGAGGGCGGATACTACATCACTATGGCAACGATACGGTTATCCACAGTATCGGCGTAGATCACCCAATGATAACGGTAGAATTATTACAACGAAAGTGAAAGAAAACGTTTTTGTGGTCGACATCACTTGGATTGTTCCGTATTTGCCACTTCTTTCAACATTCAAGGCGCATTGCAACGTGGAGTATTGCAATTCAGTAAAGTCTATCAAATTCATCTACAAATATGTCACGAAAGGCAGTGAGATGGCGGTTTTGACGTTCAAACTCCCAATACCAACGATGATTTCATGCACTATCAAGTTGGTTGGTCGATGTGTGAGCTACAATGAGGTGATTGGCGTATATTCTCATTTCCTATTCTTGAACGTCTTTCCACCGTTGTACATTCCACGGAACATCTGGGGAATGGTCAATGAGTTTCTTTCAACGCATCGAATGTTGCTCAACGTGCTGAAACACCTCTAGCGACAACAATGACCAGTTTCTTTTCGATTTACCAAAATGATCCGTTTGCAAGAACATTGCTTGACTCTGCGATTCCATGTTATTACACTTGGAACGCTTCATCGAAGAAAATTCAGCATCGGAAGTAAGACGAGGCCGTTCCTGATCATCCGAATGTGCGTTTTACTGATGTTCTTAGTCACATTTACACAGTTCATTCGAAGAATGACGAGTGATTCTACTTTCTCTTGGTGCTGATCACTATTCCTGGGTCGACATCATTAAAATCACTTCAAACTAGCAATGATGTAGTGTGGCCAACATTTCATGATGCATGTCAATAATCCAATTTTATGAAAACGATACTCATTGGCACATGACAATCGCTGAAGTTATCATTTTCTATCATTATTTCGACATGCTTCCCATCGAATCCATACGTGTACTATGGAACAAGTACAAGGATGACATGGCAGAAGACGTTTAACATTGAATTCGTGTCAGTTCAAGGAATCCCGACCTCGAGGTGAATGAGGTGATACATAAAAAGGTTTTGCTTTTAATCAAAGACATGTGTTACCTCATGTGTGGCAGTTAGTTAGTTAAGTTAGGAATGCCAACACCATATCGTAGAATGAACGGCAATTTGCCGTTCATTCTACGATATGGTGAACATGCAAGTTGCATTGCTAAACGATCTTTCTGCCGAAGATTTCTCTAAGCAATTGCTGACTATCGGTAATGGCCATGTTCCTGTCGACGAATCAAACGCATTTATTTAATTTTCACCGAACTTTTGCAATTTCGTCTCAACTCATAAACAAAGTGTTCCCGAACATCATTGTTAACCATAAAAGTTACAATCGGTTGAGTGAACGAGTAATTCTTGCGGCAAATAACATAGATGTGGATCACTTAAACTTCACAATTCAAAATCAAATCGTTGTGATTCCCGTGACGATACTCAAAGGAAAGTTCAAAGGTGAAAAAGTTTTCATTTCGAAAATTTCTATGATTCCAACCGATATGCTATTCGATTTTAAACGAATTCAATTTCCAATTCGTCATGCATTCGCCGTGACGATCAACAAATCACAAGGCCAATCGTTGAGGGTTTGTGGCCTGAATCTAGAAAATGAATGTTTCTCTCACGGTAAATTGTACGTAGCATGTTCATGTGTCAGTAAAGCATCCGCTTTATTCATTTTAGCACCTTACAACAAAATGAAAAATATTGTATAACAAAGTGCTTTAATGAAGGGAATTGACCAGAGTACAACCCATCCCGAAAATAGTTTAACAGAAAGTAGTGCAAAAATGCTAAGCGAACCATTTCGATTCCCTTTAAGAAAGCAAATGCCTTGCTGCCACGTGAATTGCATTAATGTAATTAAAATACAATTCATTTTGATTTTTGTACATTTATTAAACTTAATTTAAATTAAAAACTGGATTTGATTTAGCTAATAAGTTAACAGAACATTTATTAATTCTGAGGCGGTACGAAGTTCACCGGGTCAACTAGTGTATATATATATATATATATATATATATATATATATATATATATATATATATATATATATATATATATATATATATATATATATATATATATGTATATATATCTTTTTCTTGACGACTCCCTGAGTGGAATTTAAACAACGCCTTTGGCTTTTGATCAAGTCACGAATTAGATATAGGTTAAACTTTAAGGAAAAGATGACGTGCGGTTGCATTAAAGCATAATCACTTGAATTTAGATACTTAATTGGTGGAAAATTAATGGGCATTTATCTTAGAATGTCCTAGTCACCAAGTTTTTTTATTAATACATATATTATGATGTACCTTATAAAAACATTTAGAGAAGACTAGAAATACTGCTACAGTAGATACACCTTTATCCATTGCAGCATTTTAGAACATTAATATACAAACGATCTGTAATCTGTTTTGGATGCGATAATGTTCTCGCATTCACTCTGGCTAACACAAATAAGCTTAAATAAATATTTAAAATGGAAAATGTCCTAATATTTACGTTTGGTACGATTCTAAATCTAACAGATTTTGTTAAACAAATAAATTGGGCAAACTTATCATTCTTAGGAAAACCTCTAAAAACAATTTCATATTCTAAAACCAAATTTTTATATTACTATTTTGCCGTCAGTCTCTATACTGTATCCGTGTCGTACACCCTAAAACTAATAAACCCCAAAATATAAATAAAAATCATAATTTTTATTTAAAATTTTCATTTCGAAAAAAAAAAAAGAAAATCAAAAAATGTTCCTCATATTTTAGTGTTTTTTTAACAGCTATGTTTACTTTCGAATTTATTTTATGTTCACAATCAATTTTCCTATATTTATAACACAAAATAAAAAAAAATCAATTTCGAATAAAGTATGTATACTTAATAGCTGGTACTCTATATATATATATATATATATATATATATATATATATATATAAATATATATATATATATACATATATATATATATATATATATATATATATATATATATATATATATATATATATATATATATATATGTATATATATATATATATATATATATATATATATATATATATATAAATATATAAATATATGAGAGACGTTTACTTTTCACTTTTCTTGATCTTTTGTTTTGTTGGTGGAAATTATACCGTATGTAATAGAAAATCACAAAAAATAAAATGGGGAAAATGAAATCTATATAAATTAAACCATACGAACTTCACTTCAACTTTTTATATTTTTCTTCTCAAAATCATTTATATATAATAATGTCAAAATGACAACTGAATATAGCAAACAAAAGTGTTTAAATGTTTGACGTCAGTAAAGTTCATTGTCGACTGGAAATTTAACGGTAACTATTTTTCGGAAAAACGCGATATTGCACATTTCATATACAGCAAAGCTTCTTTAAATTTCCTCTCAGAAAGGGCTGCGCCAACTGTTTAGGATCTTGGTTACAGTCACGTTTGGGGTCATGTATATCATGCACATGGCCCCTCTGTCGAATAAAAAATCTTGCAAAGCTGCATTACTGTCATTTTACATAAACCAAAGTATAAATACATATAGTACTACCATAATAAGAAAAAAATAGTTTACCCATTGATGTTCCAGATGTCGAGTCGATGGAATATCGTAAAAATTTAGTATACATATATGACATTTAGGCGATTATTCATATATAAATATTTTGATTATTTAGCACGTCAATGGACTAACATACTATACATAAACGCACATGTTTTCAGGTGTTCCCTTTAAGGTTGTTTTCGAATCTTTTGATTGCGGCATTACGAACCGAATGTGAAAAACGTTGGTCAAAGAACACGAGAAGCGTGAAACGTTATAATAGACCGGTTAAAAATGTATAAAAGCGAACCCTTGAATTTAGAGAATTCCCAGTCAGAGAATTTAACCTTCGTAATTCTCAGATTTGATTTAATCTTGCATCTCGTGAAGTGGCATTTCTTTCGAGGATATGTACAAAGTGTTGTATTTTACATATATGTATTCACGATCAAAGCGAATCAAAAATGTATATATATTTTAAGGGTCTTCATCAAGGATTAAATAACAATTCGTTGCACGGTGAAACACAGTGCAGAGCAAATAAAAGTAGATAGGATGATAGGCCAAGAATTGGAAGATCTTCTTCTCAAGAATTTGGCCGGGCCAGATTAAACCGAGCTTTCTCAATACAAGGGAAACAGAACTCAATGCGAACTCTACTGCCAATTAACACAGAGTGTATATTGCCTAGTCTTTGTGCCGAGTTTCTGACTATATTAGAGTTTCAAAGTACTTTAATTGCAGAGAATGAACATGACCATAAATCGTGTTCCAAGAAAGCTAAAGGAGCCAAGTGCAACAGCTATAAAAAAAGTTAACAATGCTTTCGACCACTCATCAGAATATGCCTAGAATATAAACAAGCAAAGAACTTAGACATTCGGAAAACTGTATATATGATGACTAAAGACTACATTAACTGACATATATGAGGATTGTCTAGCTTAAAATGCAAAATGACAAAATTGTTGGACATGAAATTAGATAAAGTGAGCAAGAAAATAAGAGCGATATACTCTGCATGCATGGTGAAAGGCAAAGTTGACGAACTGACGACATCGACAAGAATTACTGGTGACTCTTAGAATCTCACAATACTACGGCTCACATTGTGTATGTGCATAGTATAAATACACATTGTACTACCATGGTATGTTAGCCCATTGGCGTGCTAGATGTCGCTACTGGTATTGTTTTAAAATAATCAAAATATCTTTGTATGTATAATCGCCTAAATTTTTACGATATTCTATCGACCCGACATCTGGAACATCAATGGGTAAACTGTTTTGTTCTGATAATGGTAGTCCTAATATTTTTATACTATGGTATGTGTTAAAGTAAGATTTGCTCTGGGTGATTTTTATCTAATCAGAATCTAATTTCTTGTACTATGATGAACCAGTGGACTACATCAATATGCTTGATGAAATCATGGAGGGCATCAAAAACCATTTTAACTATCATAATTGATGACTTCAATACTAAGACCAAACTTTGACACAGTAAGGACCTAAACGATCGGGGGTTCCCCGTCGAAAGAGTTTATTGCCAGAGGAGGTCTCTTTGTTTTAAATGAAGAAGGCCAACCAAGCACTTATTATCCCAATGGTGAACCAAATATTGATGTAACGCTTGTGAGTGGTGAAGTTATTGAGAAAAGTAACTAATTGGGCAGTAAAAAAAACCCATCTTCAAGCGATCCACCGTGACAAGATTTCCCGATATACACTGAAATTGCGCAAAAAATGGAAATATCCAATAGCAAGACTATAAAACAAATGAAGCTATGTATAGCATGCCGAGATAATTACTTCGCACCAATGTGAACAGAATAAGCCAGAATATACTGGAGAAGCACATCAAAGCGCATGGGAACGCAGAACCGTGGGCTTTGTATATAAAATCAGCGAGGGAAGGCTTAAAACTACTGCTTCCTGAAAGACTGTAGAAACAAAGGAATTTTTTCAAAAACATAGAAAATGGCAAAGTATTTATCATTAGGTTGTGATGTGAACGACATCCTACCGACCCAATTTCTTAAAGGCCGATCATTTCGATCAATGTCCGCAAGGCTTGATTCTAAGCCCATACTTCTGTGTGCATGAATGGCAACATCCAAGAACTAGAATTTGCGGATGATAAGGTTATGCTCTTTGCAGGAAACTCTGGACACAGCGTTTAGGAAGTAGCACAGAGTGCTATCAACAAAATGATTTATCGATGGCAGATCATGTAAAATATCTCAGTAAAAAGACAACTTTGGCCTGTAATGCTATTGATTTTTTTTTTTATCTTTTACCGATTATGAAAGATCAGTTTTTACGACTGAGTAATCTATTTATGGTACTGGATCTAGCATCCGGCTTTTATCCGATTTTAATGTATCTGCTCCAGTTTTGAGTATCAACAATCACAAAAAACAGATTTATGTGTAATAGTTTTTCTAAGCACAGAGTTAGTCGGTGATCTTACTACCGATTTATTTATGGCAACTTCAAAAAGATGTTCTTTTCGGATAATGGAGAACTTTAAATTGGCAACTCTACTCTTATTTGAAAGTTTTCGGTTGTTTTAAGGCTAGTTTGATTTGACAATTCATCATGAATGGACTCACGCCAGAGCAACGTTTACAAATTGTTTAAAATTGACAATTTTGTTCAGTGATGAGGCACACTTTTGGTTAAATAGCTAAGGCAATAAACAAAATTCCTGCATTTAGAGCGATTATTATCCACAAATTAAATAATCCAGCAATCGAAAGTTAATTTTCCGGATAAATCTGCAGAAATATTTTTAATTTTAAGCCACAATTATTCACGAAAAAAAAATTAACATACGATGTGCCAAAGTAACAGATACGACGAGAGACCTGTAAATTACTTTCTATTTTGATGCACAACAGCATTTAGCAAACTAGGACCGGTCAAATCAGCAAAAAAACGTTAAGAATACGTCATTTAAATATCAGAATTTGTGATAGTTTTTACTTTAATACCGTGGGGTCATATATGACCCACTATTTACTTTTAATTAACTGCTAAAAGATGGCTGAATTCGATTTTTTAATACTTTTGTCATGTTTTAAAAGATGCCGCGCAGGCGACTGTGTATATTTTTTGACAATTCATTTTTCCGGACGTGAAATTAAAAGAA
Organism: Tipula confusa; assembly: GCA_963556175.1. Taxonomy (NCBI): domain Eukaryota; kingdom Metazoa; phylum Arthropoda; class Insecta; order Diptera; family Tipulidae; genus Tipula; species Tipula confusa. Next base: position 118,054,025 of record OY744477.1, read on the forward strand.
TTTTTAATTTTATTTTCTGGAAAGTATTTAAAATGGTTAAAAAATTATGTATTTATTATATTGTATGTGGGAATATGAGTTCCCGCTATTTTTACTTAGATGTCGTTAGTAGCTCTGCCTTCTTCATTTTATTTAATCGGGCAATACATGTTCTTTGAAGGTTAGATGTCAAGCTTCAATAATCACTAGTGACATTTGTTCAGAACATAAATAACAATTTTTTGCGTCTCATTAAAAATATCGAATTTTGTGCCAAAAACACAGCATTTTCGGGAAGTTTTACTTCATTATTTTTTGTTAAAGAAAAGTGCAGCGGAAACGCATCGGTTGCTCGTATAGAAGCTTATGGTAAGCATGCTCCATCGAATACAACCTGTAGAGACTGGTTCCGACGGTTCAAAGATGGTGATTTCGAAGTAGAAATCAAAAACAAGAAACGTGAAGGGGGACCAAAAAAGTTTGAAGATGCAGAATTAGAAGCATTGCTGGATGAAGATCCATGTCAGACCAAAAAATTATTGACAGAACAGTTGAATGTGGGCCGCTCTACTATTGGCAAGCGTTTACATACATTGGGATTCGTTCGCAAGTTCGGAAATTGGGTCCCACACGAATTGAAAGAACGGGACATCGAGCGCCGAAAAACCATCTGCGAACTCTTGCTTCAACGCCAGCAAAGAAAGGGTTTTTTACATCGGATCATCACTGGAGATGAAAACTGGATTCGATACAACAATCCGAAACGCAAACCAGCATAGGTCAAGCCAGGGGAATCGGGACTGTCGACGCCGAAACCAAATATTCATGGAAGTAAGGTTATGTTGTGCATATGGTGGGATCAGAGAGGCGTCGTGTACTTCGAGCTGTTGAAACAGGACGAAACCATCTCTGGAGATCATTGCCGATGACAACTGATCCGTGTGAAGCAAGCTCTGGGTCGAGAACGGCCGGAATGCGACAATCGGCATGACAAACTGATTTTGCAGCACGACAACGCTCGGCCACATGTTGCTTTAGTTGTCAAGAACTACTTGGAGGGGCAAAACTTTGAGATTCCACCCTACCCGCCGTATTCACCAGGCATTGTTCCTTCAGACTACTACTTGTTCCGGTCGATGCAGTCAGCCCTGACAGAGCAGCACTTCACATCATACGAAGATGTCAAAAACTGGGTCGATGACTGGATTGCTTCCAAGAAACCGGAGTTCTTCTATCGCGGAATTCATTTATTGCCCGAAAGATGGGCGAAGGTTGCAACTGCCGATGGGGCATATTTTGAATAAACCAGTCATTCGTTTTCGATTAAAACAAACGTCTTTTATTTCACCAAAAAACAGCTGGAATCCATTCCCACACCCTATAATATTGTTCAAATGTTTATTGTTATATTTTATTTGGGGTTATATGAAACCCTATATTGGGGTTATATTGTTCACTTGTATACATTTTACCCCTAGATGACTGTAAAACAAAAATTATTTTGTTAGATAGTAGCAGATAGGCGCGATAATGAAGATGATTTTCCTATAATGGATGAGGAAAATTTAGTTTTTTACCAGGTAGTAAAACTGTAATTGAGGAAGTTTTTGAAAGTTCTCAATCAGTTGGGTTCTATTTAATGAAACATAGAAATCATATTCAAACCCCTCTCTGCAACTCGACATACGAACCCATAGAACTTCTCCTTTTTATATCGTACAAGGCTCTCTTAAAGTACATAAATTACCGTCAGAACTTAACGCCATATATTAGCACGCGGAGTCTGACATACCACTTATCTCTTAATAAAAAAATAAATAATCTTTAGTTATTCACAAAAATGTAACAGCTCTAGGACGGGGGTAGAAAATTATTTGCTAAAACCTTTGAGATTCGTCTGGCTTATAGAGATCAGCAAATCACTGATCTGCCTTATAATTTTGTAAATTTAAAATAAATAAATTAATTAATTAAAAAATTGTACTCACTGTGTCCTCCTTTTTTCCCATTTGTTTTGCTCTTCGATTTCCGGGGGTATAGATGAATTTTACTTTGGCCACAGCCCATTTTTATTATTTATTATTCTTAATTGTAGAAATATTTTTCTAATTTTTTATTTTTTATTTTTTTTATTTAAACACTTTATAAATAAACAAAATTTTCTTTTTGTTTGAACCTATAATAATAACTAAAATATAAATTTTCACTACTACTTGTTGAATTTTATAATTTTTTTTTTTTTATAAAATATATCACGTCACGTTAAACTATAATATAAAATATAAATAAATAAACACAACTTATTTCACTTGAACTAATCACAATTTTTTTTTAATTTTATTATTAAAAATATTTTTACTAAAAACATCGATAGTAAAAAATTTTAATTTATATTCACTACAATTTAAATAAATCATAATTGTTATGTTGTTTGTTTTATTTATTTTTTATTTTTTGGCTATTAATAATTGAAAATTATAAAATTTAAAAATAAATTATACACAGAACATAATTTACACATACAATTAATTTTTATATATGTGCAATTAATTAATAATTAACAAAAATACAAATACAAATGCAAAAACACTATATGGTTTTATGCTAACACTAAAAAACTAAATATTTTCGTTTTTATTAAATGACGCATTTAAAATAATTTTCACTTTTCTTAATTTTGTTTTGGAAAATTAAAATTAAAAAATTTCCGTTCACGCACTATTTTTTAAGATGTGGTGGTTACTGTTATAAATATAATTTTCATTTTTTTTTTGTTTGTTTTATTATTTTTTAAAACTTGGGAAATTTTTTCACAATTTGTTTATTTATTTTTATTGAATGTCAGGTGAAAAGTGGAAATTCTGTAATGAAAATTTAAAAAAAAATATGTTAGTGAAAATTATTTATATTTCTACTAATTAATTGAATAATTAAATTTTGTGATGTATATATACGTGATATTTTATTGTATATTATTGATCCGATAATAGCATCTGTGGTCTATTTGGTAAAATTTTTAATTTTGAATGGAATAATATCAGGGGTGGTGAAACTTTTTGTTTTTGTAAAGGTGGTGTGGCATTAAACCTGTTTGATGTAAAGTGGCCGTATTGCATTCACAATAATGTGTTTAAGTTAATATATGTTTAATTTGATAATGGCAACGGTCTAAAAATACTATTGAATCCACTTGTATAATTATTGGCTTCTGTTTGTCTCAAAATTAGTGAGTGTAAAACAAAATATATAATCACTTATGGTTTTAGAGATCATGATGAAATTGATTTTAGTAATGGTGACCACTAATTTGAAGGGTTGGCTGGCTTCCGATACCTTGGATCTCTTGTCACTCATGATAATTGTATTGGAAGGGAAATGAAAGTACGTTTTGCCGCTAAAGCAACCGTGCTTTGTATGCCCTCCGTCGACTGATGAAGTCAACATATCTTGCAAATGCCTACAAGCGGAAGTTGTAGAAGGTGTTGATCAGACCAGTTATCATGCTTGAATATGAGAGCTGGACCTGTGTGAAGAATGGCCAAAGCCATTTGAGAGAAGAGTCATGCGCTTAATTTATAGGTGAAAACGAGACGGTAGCAATCCTTATAGAGTCCTCTTCAACCAATAGATCAGAAATTTGATGACAATTGCTGAAGTAGTTCATGAAGAGGAATTTGACATAAAACGGTTAAATCAATTGATTTGTACTATTTAATCAATTTTGTTAAAATCTAACTTATTTTAAATTTAAAGTTTTGTGTCAAATAAAGTGTACATAATGTTGTGATAAGATTTCACGTGAGATCGGTTGCAGGATATGAAGTTAGAAATCGTGAAGTAGGAAGTTTGAAATCATGTCAATAAATGGAAATCGGAAATATGACCGTGATAGTTGAATGTATGGCACAAATATTTAATGTGACGAAAGTGTATTGCAAGCACGAAAACTGAACAATATCAGCAAATAAGTTGATTAACATAAATGGGTTTAGAAATAAGACCAGAAAAAGTAAGGGAAAAGGAAAAATAGATATAACGGTTGAAAAGGTAGAAGTATGGTTGGTTGCTCGTGGTTGCTCCGAGTTAAAGAAATAATAAAATAGTAAAATTTACAAAATTGTGTTGTTCAAGTAATAGTAAAATAGTAGAAATTTATAAGGTTATGCTGTTAAAAAATAGAAAAATAAGTAAAAAAACGTTTAAAGATTGTGCCGTGTAATAAAGTTCAAGTTGTTAAAAATAATAAAATAGTTAAAATTTTAAAACCGTTTTAAATTAGTTAAGCATTTGCACACTAAGCATAAATTAAATACGGACCGGCATCATTCTCAGGATGGATTACAGAATAAATATGACAGAAAGATTTTATTAAGGTATTTCATTTCCTCATAACATATACCACATATCTACCTATGCCTGCCAAAATATAGGCAAGAGCAATTATTGATAAGTAATACAAAGCACGCATACTGAATATATCAGGTAAAGATAACGAAACCTTCATAATCCTAATGGGTAAACGAAAAAACATTAACGGTTAGTAAAAGATTGATATGTATTAGTAAAACTTTGGCGCTGCCGCATTCGTACCTGTTGCGTTTAGTTAATTAAGTAATTGTACAGGGAGTAAGAAGTCGAGAATCTTTTCGAAATATTACCACCAAAAAGGTCAAATTAACCCCCCATTGTCGAATAGAGTCAAAAGATATTTTTTTTATTTATAAAAAGTGAAGTGAGTCTGAAAGTACCATATGAACGGAGAGTCACAGAACAGAACACCAAGGTCACCGGTGAGAACAAGAAGTAACAGTAACACTGAAAAAACTACAGGATCTACGAAGATTTCAATTCATTAAGCAGAGACACAACCAAACAGAGAGAAAGACAAACAAACAAACATCACGACAAGTGAAATTGTAGTGGTAGCATCAACCTTACGAGGCATGACAACCAAAGACGAGTTGGATCAAGATTTACAAATACAAAACCAGTACAGCATCACAGAAACAGCAACAAAAATGAACCAAAAGGAAATACAGAGCAATATCACAAGACTTGTTGCAGAATTCAGCGGAGCAGATACACCAAACAGAAAAAATGAGTTGGAACGATTTGTTGGGACAGCTGACTTGGTATACGGGATGTTAGCTATAGCGATAGAAAAGGAAATATTCAACAAATTAATCAAATTTAGGTTAACTGGAGATGCTTTCACAAAGATCAGCAGAAGGCAAATACGAGACAACGATACATTGAAGTCTACGCTAAGGGGAATGTATCTGTTACGCTAAGGGAAATGTATGAGTTACGGGGAAAGTATCAGAAACTGTGGATATAGGCTAATAGAAACGCTCGAGAGATACAAGGAAGGTTACAGGATGAAGGACAATACAGGGAACATTGACAACACATATGATGAACAGTACAGCAGTGAAATCGTTTAAGAGAGGTCTAAACAATACAATTTTAAGGGAGAAAGTGGCAATATTTAAGGCAGACACTGTGGTGGAGGCGATAAACGAAACTGAACTATACTGAAGTTGCTGCAATCAGCGACGATTACACAAGAAACGCAAGAAACACACACAAGGCAAAACACAGGCATTCACATCACACCACAATCCAACATCAGTAACTGGATAACATGCAACTACTGTCAAAAGCCATATCACACATGGAATGTATGTAGAGCAAGAAAGTTCGCAGTAAGAAGAATATCGTGTTCACAACAGCAATCAAAACAGCAACAGCAACGAGTACCTGATTTTACTTTCGCGCAACATAATACAAATCAAGGCAATTTCAAACCAAGACAACCAAACTACCAGCATCAGAAAGGACCAGAAACGAACACAACACCTCGATATAGCAACAACCTGCAGCAAACGAACTTACAGGTTAACCAACGAATGAACCACACTAATCAGCATCAACAGACAAGACAGAACTATACAAATTACAGACAACCATATCAAAACAACTACAGTAATCAGCAGACAGAACGAGAATTTCAACACATATCGCCAACACACAGAATTTCGTCAGAGACCACCAAAATAATGTTTGTTCTGTAAAACAACGACGGAACACACATTCGATGAATGCAGGAGCAAATTTTTAAGAACTGGACAAAACAGATTTGAGAACCACCTCATACCGATACAACTGAACGAGAACAACGAGTTAGAAGAGAAGTTTAAAAACATGAAGATCAATGCAACTTACCAGGATCAAATCTACGACCAGGGAAACGTACAAGTATCCAACCAGCACTAGAAGAGACGCTGCAACTGGATCCGCACACAAAATACTCGCATAGACAAATTGACGAACACGCATCAGCATTAGATTAGCAGTCTATTAAATATAACAATTACTCTCTCCCAGCAGGTATCATACCCGATGTATACCTCGAATACGACATTCAAAATTCAAGAAATCTCTACCAAACGAGCCCAGATGCTCAAAAAACAGCAATACAAATGAGACCAGTATCTCATTATTATGAACATAAACCGACAGTGAGTCCAGCCACTGAGCACGCCGTCACCAATATGACGCAAAAACAAGCCGTCACCAGTTTGCCGCAGGTATTATCCAAACCGAACAAAACAAGCATCGAAGGTTACCAATGCAAATGTGACCAGGAAGGAATACTAGCAGAAAACATGGATCCAAGGACAACCCTATGGAGCGGTTTTTCTACTCAAGATTTCTTAGGGTATCTAGTGTTTTTTACTAAAAATTTTTGTAAATTAGTCACAAAATTAGCGGATTACATAGTATTTGCATTACAATTAATGATATTATTGGTATATCAGCTGAAGTTAGACATCACCAAAGTATTAAACCAATGTAACTATTAAACCAATGTAACTATTAAACCAATGTTTAAAGTTTTGGGTCAAATAAAGTGTGTATAAATTAGATTTTTAGCGATTACATGACGTATTGGTCATAAAACGGTTAATTCAATTGATTTGTAATGTTTAATCAATTTTTTTAAAATCTTTTTTATATAAATAAACTAAATATTAATAGTAAATATTTATTTAAATTTAAGTTAATATAAATTAAATTTTTAAAAAATTAGTTAAACAATACAAATCATTTGAATTAACCGTTTTAAGACACATATGTCATATGATTACATGAAAATCTAATTTATATACACTTTATTTGGCACAAAACTTTAAAATTAATATAAATTAGATTTTACAATAATTGATTAAACATTACAAATCGATTTAATTAACCGTTTTATGACAAATACCAGTTTGCAACAGATGAAAACAAATGAAAACAAATTAAAACAACTTTAGGCAATGATTTTATCTTGTTTTTAATTTGTTGTTGTTCGAGGTTATTACAAACAAGAACGATGTTCATTGTTAAAGTCTCGATTGCGAATGAATAAGTATCCGCAGCGAACCAATCAAAAATTTGAAGCACGAAACGCGCTCAGTCAATCAAATGCGGGTAACGAAATTTTGTATTTTAAAATAAAAACAAGAGCAAAAACAAAGATAAAAATATAAACAAAGTCATCCGCAGATTAAAAGTAATTTAATTGGCTGAAAGGCTCACGTGATTAGGACTTGTTGATATGAATATTCCGCATACGATAATCACAAAATATATTGTTTATATTTTTTGATACTTTGACTGACATCTAGCGGCAAAATCAATGCACGCGAGCATACGTGTACAACATACCATAATTTTCAAAAGATGACAGCATTTTGGTCTGTAGTAAAATGTTGACAGTCCGACTGTAAAAAAAATTGACTTAATACCAATTAGTAAGTATTTCAGGAGAACGATGGGGAAACATTTACAAGAGATATTTCAATAAATTTACGGCTTCCAGTTCTTAGACAATTTTAAGTTATTTTGCTCATTAAAAGCATTTAAACGACTTGCAAGTATTGTTGTTTGGTTTAAGTTGTTAGCTCACAAACCAAATGTCAATTGTCAAATAGGCTGTATTTGAAAAAGTCTATCCAATTTAACGCTTTCAAGTATACAGTCATGGCCCCAATTTTATTATTTCTATTGTTAAAATTTTGTGTCTGAAAACATCACCCGGTCATATCGTCAGCTTGGAATGATTAATGCTGTAGGAAATATTAGAATTTGGGTTTATAAAACACACACATACACACACACACATGCAAACAATACACCTATTATATTATTAAATATTAAAACGTGAAATATTAACTTTTAAGCCGTCCATTGTGTGCTTTTGTTTGATTATTACAATACACATTTAAGACATATGAAAATTTCGTTTTAAACAATAAGCAGTATCGATTGCTATCATGTCTAGTCTGGCAAAAAAACAAAAAAGAAATTTTCCATTTTCATTTTCCACTTTTATTTTTGCGTTCATACCAATTTGTCTGCACAAGAATTGTAATCTTTCTGCCAGTACTCGTTTATATGAGTGTGCGACTACATATATATGTATTTACATATATAAGTGTACCTGTATGGAAATTTTCAAAGTTTAAAAAGAAAATTTTAATAAAGTTGATTGTACACATTTCTGTTGTTGTATTACTTTACCAGTTACATACGAATAAAGATAAGAACAAGGTATATATATATACAGGTACTACACGTATTTATGTAAGTATCTAACATCAAATTATATTTTTATGTTTTGGTAAATATTATTGTACTTGCAAGAAAGTTCACAGATGAAAACCATCAAATTTCTGCCTCAGAGTCATCATTTACTTCCTATATACATATATACGACATGACTTTTTTCAATTAAGTATGTGCATATTATCGTTATGACTTTTATGTTACGAGAGATTATGTAAGATGCTATATACATGTGAGACTACATGGATACAGTACTGTGCAATGAAATGCACACAACTTTTCAAGTGTCGGAAAAGGTGCTAAATGCAATAGTTTTAGCGAATTTCACATTTTGTCTACCTGCAGAAACAAAGGAAGCTGCCCCTTTTAGTGATCATATACGGCATCGGAGAATTACTTCCTTAATTCTCCGATGAAAATCGTTACTCGAAACTTGATACTCGAATCAACTCAGCAAACTAATAAAAATATTCACAACTTACCAACTGCGATTATAGAAGTAAATAGATAGAGCATTGTTGAATCCGGATCGGCACATTCTTTTATCACTGAATCCTGTGCTAAACTCCTCAAAGTTCCTCGATTAAAGACTCGAGTTTCTGTGGGAACCGTAAACAAAGCTGGTGTGTCACGATGAGGTGCCGAATTTGAAATTCGATCTACTTGGGAACAGCAGTATTATTCAATTTCTACTAAACTACCATCAAAAAGTATTGAAACCGCAGTTATTATCAAATATCCAGCTTATCTTTAACACTGTCTAATCCAGAATATTATAAACCAGCTCCAATTGATATTCCTCTTGACTGCGACCATTTCACCACTCATTGACTGACGGGAAAATTTATTTTATTTCCAATGTTTTTAAAGGATTGCTCTACAATTAACATTTAAGGAGAACTCACCATTGATATAGGAGAGACTTATTTCCAAGCACTTAAAAGATTTCACAGTCTAGAGAAGCAATTATTAGCTAATTCTAAATTAAAACATGAATATATCCAGTTTTTGAAAGAATATGAATCCCTAGGACAGATGGAACTAATTCTTGAAACCGAAATAAACAAGCCCTATAATGCATGGTTTTATTTACCTCACAATCCAGTTCCCAAGGAATCAAATGGCACCACCCAATTATGCGTCGTTGTTGATGCCTCAGCGAAATCTCAAAATGACCAACCACTAAATGGCAATCTACCAGTCGGAATGCCATTTAAGAAAAGCTATTCAACACCTTGCTATGGTCTTGAAAGCATAAATTTGTTTTATTTTAAAATCGATCTCCAGGCCAAGTTCACCAGAAGGATATTTCTATCGGAGACATCACGCATTTGCGCGATCGTTCACGATTTCTATCACAGGTAATCATAGGTCTGAAAATCCAATACCAAAAATTATGAATTGCAGGAATAAAAGTTAACGCCAGATTTACAGCAAGCCTAGCTGCAGATAAGAAATCAACTCAGCCAATTATCCCAAGTGAAAATTCCTAGATGGCTTTATACATCGCGAACAGATGCATTGAAAGACATTAATTTCCAAATTAAAGCTATATGCGGTGCTACTCTACTAATCCGATTATTAAGCCTAATCATAGAATCGTTGAAGCCTAAAGAGGGTCCTAAAATTTAGTTGTGCATCGATTCCACAATCACACTAAATTGGTTATCCAAAACAACCAAGGTGTGGAAAACATATGTTGCTAACCGCACTTCTGAAATTTTATCATATACCAACAGACCCATATATAAACACCCATATATGAACACCCTCAACAGTTTAAATCAACCATAGAACCAAGTATGAAAATTTTGGTGCATCATTTCACAGTAAAAAGTTCACCGTCCAAGTTGCTGCTTACGCTGATAAGTGGAGTCTCCAATTTTCGTACTATGATAAATATTTTTGCCTTTATTCAAAGGTTTATAGAGCAGTCAAGATACAAACCGTTGAGTAAGAAAAGTTGGAAAAGGTCTTTCCGTACCTGAATTTCAAAAGGCTCAATATTCTATATTTCAATTGGTCCAAGCTGCAGATTATAGCATAGAAATAAAACTTTTTTATTATTTTTTGGATGAATGTAATCTGCTGCGAGTTGGAGGAAGATTACCCACGCAAATAAAAGCTATGTTGCCAAACATCTTATATTTTTACGGAAAAAACATAATACAAACAAATAATGAAGTAAGCCGTTGCCAAAGAGTCTAGCAGCAATAGCAATTGATGGACAATTGCCAGTTTGTCAAGCCACGAGACAAGTCAAACCATTTGTTCAAGTTGGAACAGACATTGCAGGGCTCCGTTTGTTTTAAAAACACATCGCAATCTAGGAGCTTGAACATATAATGCTATCTGGTCATATTCATTTGTATGACCCAAAAAGCAGTATCGCTGAAAATTATGTCAGATTTTAACTTCACTACCTTTATAGCAGTTTGGAAAGATTTTGCGCTGTATAAGAGGATATTGCCATGAAATACTTTGTGCTTCAAAGAAAATTCGCAACTTATACCAAAAATTCACCAGCGAAGTCTACTGTATAGAAGCCTGGTGTATCGAAAAATTAATCAAATTCCATTTCATTTCTCCAGCATCACCTTTATTCGGAGGGCTATGCAAAGCCTCAGTAAAGTCTTGTAAATTCTACCTAAGACGACTGCTAGGAAAAGCCAAGCTAACGTCAAAACAAAAGTTTTGATTTTAATTTAAAATCAACCCTTATCACCATCCAAATGGCCACTCGCACGAATAGCAGCAGTTCATCCAGGAAATGATGGTATCGTTAGGGTCGTTTGATACGTAAAATAAAAATAAAATGAAAAATTGAAAAAGTTTAATAGGCTGCGAGAAACACCACGTGGAAAAATAATAAAAAGTCAGGTAAGCATAACCCAGTAAAAGGTCCTTTGGTGATAAAAAGAAATCTAGCCAATAATTGGAAGCGCGATTTAAGACAGATTTTGAAGTGTTTTTGGTTCCTTGTGGTAAAGAAAGCACAAAAGAAAATATTAAGGTGGCGATGTTTAAAAATATAATTGGAGGTGAAGCTGCCGACATATTGGCAACACAGGATATAAAAAAGGATACTGAAATGACATTGGAGGATAGCATCACATAAAGTGGACATATTGTATGAACGAACAGTTTTTAAAGTCAAAGTCAAAAATTCTATGAGCCTTTCGATGATATATACAAAGATTTTGGTAGCGAGAAGATTATAGCGGAACAATGTAATTTCAAAACAGAAAAGGACTCGTTAATGAGAGATCGATTGATGATAAGGGAAAACAACTTCAAAGAAAAATTTATAAAAAAGAGGGCAACACTGTAATGCAGGATGTAGTAGATAGATGTTGGGTAGCAGAAAGAACGCGTAAACAGACGGAAGAAATTTTGAAACAATCAGAAGAAGAGAAAATAAAAAGTGGACGTATTTGTCATAAAACGGTTAATTCAATTGATTTGTAATATTTAATCAATTTTTTAAAAATCTAATTTGTATTAATTTTGTTTTGTGTCAAATAAAGTGTACATAAATTAGATTTTCGTGCGAGTATATGACGTATTTGCATAAAACGGTTAATTCAAATTATTTGTACTGTTTACTCTATTGTTTGGAAATATAATTTATATTATTAAAAAAATTAGCCCATTAATAGATTTTGTTGTTAGGGAATTTGTTTTGCAGATTTCAGTTGAATGGTGGCACACTAGAGTTACTGATAAGAGATGACAGAATACAGACAACGGATGGCAGAGCAGTTCAATAAAATTATGAGTGGTTTATGCTAACAGTAGTTTGAATATTGGCTACTGAGAAACCGGACCAATTCTGTCAATACTGACATATCTTTCATTTCTCTACACCACAAACAAATAATAGAATTGTGCCGTAAAAACCATGAGGTGTCCGAATCCGGCTCGTTTCTATCATGCATGGAAATATATTTATAGGTCAGCATCTGGCATTTCCTCCAATAAGCAACGATTTAGTACGGTGTTAGCAGCTATTGATTCAACAGTGCTTCCACATTTACGCGGGATTATTAATGCCACCCCGGATATTCGAAAATACGAATATATCAAAGAAAAATTAATTGGACAATTTTCCGAAAACCAGCAGCGACGACTCAACCGGTTATTATCCGAAATGCCACTAAGCGACCTGAATCCTAGTCAGCTCTTTCATGAAATGCGCCGAGTTTCCGGTAATTCTATAAATGATGCAGCCCTTAAAGGTCTGTGGGCTCAACGTTTGCCTGATCATGCAGGGGCAGTCATAGCTGCTTCCGCGGGTTCTGTGGATGAATTTACTAAGATTGCAGACGCCATTGTGGACGTTATGCAGATTTGTACGGTCAACAAAGTTAATCTTGCGAACGTACCATCTCGTCTATCATCGTATCATCAAAAATTAAAAATCGAAATAGCTGAATAATCTAGAAAAGTTGAAAAATTGTGGTCACGAGGAAGAACTTGCACTTGCAATTCATCATGCTCTACATCACGTACGCGAAACGAAACAACGAGCGAACATAATGAAGAATGCTGGTATTATCGACGATTTGGCAAACGGGCGCATAAATATTGTAGCCTCTGCCGACATAGTAACAACTGAAGCTAGTGTGAAGCCATGAAACGCGGCGATCGTTGACACAAGTTTTAGCCGATTATGCGCCCATTTGTGTCAACATAAGCAGATTGTCCATTACGGACATAAAATCGGCTATTGAATTTCTGATTGATACGGGTGCCAATACGGGTGCAGATGGTTATCGCCCAAACGAGAAAAAAACTCATACCGACTATAAACTGTTCTCCGTAAATATCGACTTGCTATCAACGTGGCTAAATGTGAGTTAAGCGTAGCTGAACTACAATGCAATAGAAAAATTAAATTTCACAACCAAATTTCTTCCTAGTAAAGTTGAAGACATCCGAAATGATTGTTAGCCTACAACGGCTAAAGAGCTCAAGACATTCCTACAGCCGGATCATAAACCGCAGGTCTTCGCATTCCAACATAAATCGGACTAGGCTTCCGCTCGGCAAATCTACCATTGAGACCTTGTGGGTCAATTTATCACCAATATTCGATATATCAGTGGCCGAGAAAATCTAGCCGATCGAAAAAAATTCTACCCTACATAACACGTAGTTTTCGGCACAACATCATGACATTAACTTACAAAATGTGACATCCAGGTATTAAAACAAGCATCAAACTAGTAATCGATCGATTTGTATGGCCAAATGGGCGAAAAGACGTCACAAACTTCGTGCGAAGCTGCATACAGTACCAAAAATCAATAATCCATCAGTCATCATGTTAAGTCTAAGAGTTTTGTTAAAGAGGGGCTTGCTAACGACGCTAGATGAATTATTTTAAAGGGACCACACTACGCATACCAGAAGAATGCTATGGTATAAATAGATCTACCGATAGTCAGTAACGAGGTAATAAAAAATCTGCGTGAATCAATGATGAGCATAAATAACAGCAATACATCATTCTATACTAGGCCAACATTTTACATCAACACGGAGTATCAACACTGGATTCAAGTACTCAAGTCTTCGTCCGCACCGACGCAATCAGACTATCCGTATGACCACCCTATGAAGAGCCTTTCAAAGTATTAAAGAGAAATTTTACACTATTCAAATAAACAATCGTGTCCATTGATCGACTCAAGCCGGCGTTTATTTGGACAGAAGAACCTCACACAGATGATATTTTGAAAGAAACTGCAACTAGCAGCAAGCCATAGCCAAAAACGACATCAGCAATTCACTAATTGACCGAAACATAATTTAAACATAACCCAATTATTATTATTATGTAATGAAAATATATTGCTGACAGGGCAAAATTGAAGTAATTATTCATCTATTACTGTATGTGATATGGATAATAAAAACCGGTCGAAACTGGATATTTTACAACTGGATTTGACGAAATAGGATAATTCAAAACTGGATATTTCAAAACAGGATATTTCGACATGTGATTTAAACTTAAAATGATTTTTTAGGAAAGTTCTGGAATATGGCCAATTAGGAAGGAACTCGATGAGTTCCAGTCGATATAGTCGATCGCCAACTCTCAATTAAAAAAACATATTGATTGATTGATTGATTTTGATTGATTTAGAATGTACGGCCAAGCATTAAGCAGGATTATCTCTTATCAGCGGCTTCAGTATGCCACCATTCAACTGTAATCTGCAATGCTTCGCTGAAAAAAAATCTATTCATGGTCTAATTTCTGCAAGCCGTAGGTTGTAATAAATTAGATTGGTTTTTACCTGAAATCTACAATTAATTAATTTATTACATCATTAAAAATATAAAATTATAAAAATTATAATATAAATTAGATTTTAAAAAAAATTGATTTAACATTACAAATCATTTGGATTAACCGTTTTATGACCAATACGTCATGCAATCGATAAAAAACTAATTTATATACACTTTATTTTGCACAAAACTTTAAAATTAATATAAATTAGATTTTAAATAAATTGATGAAACATTACAAATCATTTGAATTAACCATTGTATGACAAATGCGTACTTCCAAAAATTAAATTTATATACACTTTATTTGACACAACAGTTTAAAATTAATCCAAATTAGATTTTTAAAACATTGATTAAACGATTTAATTAACCGTTTTATGACCAATACTTCCAACTTTGAATAAAGAAAACATAAAAAAACGATTATTTATTTACGAATATAAATTTTTTAGCCTCAAACAAGGCACAAAATACCCTATTTGGTGTCTTTTAATTAACGTATTGCATATTAAGGTCACACCAACACACATACAAATGTAAAAGGGTACATATGGGTGCGATCACTTTTAGCGCCGCCTATGAGAAAAATCATAAAACAAAAAATTTGTTTGATGAAAAACAAAATAATTATATTCTTACTATACAACACGAGCGATTTTAAAAATCGATAAAGAGTGATAAAAGAATTGTCAGTTGACTTTGTTGAATTATCATCAGTGATTTATAAATAACCCAACAATTCCCTTCGCCTTTTTTTTAGTTTCAACGAAGGACTTTCCTTTCAGACCACTTATAGACCATTTTTCAAAGTAGAATACAATGTTATTGCTACTTTTATACAATTATTTTTCGATGATTTTTCTGGTATTCCTGAAAATTTCGAACTAGTGTCCCTTGAACAATATTATCTTCCGCGAAAGTTCAGAAAGAATGCAAAACGTTAATAATTTAATTTGCCTAGATTTCATTATCCAGTACTGTATACATATATTATGTTGTGCATACTTAAATATAATGTTGCTCAAAGGGAGAAACATTAATTTTTACTTAAACTTTTAAGTGCATACGCTTAAGAGATTTTACAACATGTTTTTACATATATTCGTATGGGGAATTTATTTGCTTAAAACTGCTTTCGAAATACAGTGCTGCGACTTTTGAAGTTGTTGTAATAATTCAATCAATTTGCAATAAGTCACGTACATGAACCGAATATGCACAATTTAGTACAATAACCCACCGAGTGTCTGATGGATTAAAATAAAAATTTGTCATCACATATAAACATAAAAAAGAAATTGATACTCGTATATTTTTTGAAATATCCATCTTATTTATACATAAGATGACATGGCGATATGTTTTCTTCATCATATGTGTGTTTATATGTATCGATCTATGTATGTACAATATACTTGAATAATTTTAAAAATCGTTTAAACCAATTGAGCCAGAAAGAACAATTGGATCAATATTAAACTGTATATAAAGTAGTATTATGGCTATATAGAGAAAATGGGAAATAGATGAAAAATTTGAACAGAACATAAACCTCAATCCATTATTGATTTTCATTTTCTTAGAAATTATAAAACGATATCGATGTGTATATACGTATAGAACCTACTCTGCAAAATGGATTTTTAGTAATTTTGCGAATTTTGATTGATTATGACTGATTGATTGGTAATTAAACTATTTAGAGAGTAGTACAGGTTAACGGTTAAAAAGGAAATTGAAAATTTATTTTCGAATTTTTTTTTTACCACAAGTTGTAAATAATAATAACAATGACACAGTGACATAAACCAAATTAAAAATGTTTGACAAGGCTAACAAAAAATTTTCTATTAAATTTAATTTTGGCTCCGTCTACTGTGAAACGAGAGAACAACAATAATTATGAAATATTCGCATCTCTAACCTTAAAATTAAATAAACTTGTAACTTGTTTCTTTGAAAGAAACATTGCCAATCTGTTGCCTAAACAAACATTGCCAACTTGGACAATATTTAGAACTAAAGAGCTCGCGAAACCAATGCTAGATATTACAATTCGATGGTTATACCGGCGTGGAAAATTTTTTTTCGAGCCTTACAAATGATCATTGTTACATCAATCTATATATTTTTGATTACAACATAATGTGTACTTTACATTCCCAGAATTCTAACTTTCAAATAATAGGCATCCGAAAAAAAATCTTTGACATTATCCGCTACTTTGGTTTAACTGTCTAGCCTGACCTATAAGCTGCCTAAACTATACATGTGGAATTAAAAAGTTAAGAGCAGAGTTCTGATTTGCCAAGAGGTCAAATTTTCCTTTCGGGTAAGCTCAATTGATTTGTAATTTTTAATCTATTTTTTTAAAATCTAAGTTGTATTAATGTTAAAGTATTGGTCATAAAACGGTTAATTCAATTGATTTGTAATGTTTCATCAATTATTTTTAAATCTAATTTATATTAATTTTAAGGTTTTGTCTTAAATCAATAGTTACACTTAATCAATTTTAACAGCATGAAGAAGAAATAATAAATTTGTAAATTACAGATTGAAAATTAATGCCATCTGTTTCAGCCCAAGGCTTAAAGAAATTAGGTCATTAATACCTTTTATTCTTAGGGCACCTTTATAGATTACACTTGTATGGTGGCACACTGGAGTTGCTGATAAGAGACGACAGAATGCAGTAAAATTGTGATTGTCTTGTGCTAATAATAGTTAAACATTGGCCACCGGGAAACCGGTCCCAACATCCCGGGAGTTCTTGGTTTGTCCTTGGCCGTACATTCTAATCAATCAATCAATAAATCAATCAATAATTTTTAAGGATGCGGAAGGTACCAGCCCGAGTACATGGCCCAAATAATATAACACAATAAATATATTTGCGGATAACAACAAGTTAACACCAGCAAATAAAGCCTTAAGAAAGCCTAGATTTAACACACATACATAATAAAAGTAGTAAAGCAAAGGGTGAACAAACGGAGCTCAGAAACTACATGGAACACAATGCACAACGCACAACGCATTTGTTTTTAAAATGTTGGACATGATTGAAATTGGCCTCCAGGTGCACACTCAAGTATTTAAAATTGATCCCAGGATCAATTCTTAAGCAATGATTACCACAACTAGTATGAGTTGCAGCAAACCTCACGAAAAATTAGCTCT
The DNA here is from genome assembly GCA_963556175.1 of Tipula confusa. Taxonomy (NCBI): domain Eukaryota; kingdom Metazoa; phylum Arthropoda; class Insecta; order Diptera; family Tipulidae; genus Tipula; species Tipula confusa. Next base: position 118,072,109 of record OY744477.1, read on the forward strand.
GAACTAGAGTTCAAATATGGATCCGGCGTGATATCGCACTAAAACTCGCACCCTGAGAGCCTAATGTCATATCATGCTCCGCAAAAGCTTAAAATTTCAAAGTCACATAATGCAAGTTTTCTCGAGTATTCAGAATGATCAAATTTACGGCTAGAAGACACATCAACACCTAAACAACAATTTAATATGAAAGCTATAGTAAGTAAGTGGTAATCAGTCTGCAAGTCATGGACAAATGCAGTTAGCATACAAGAACTAGAACTACGTAAAAGAGCAATGGCCAATACAAGACATTAACTCTTGGTTTTAACCAAACATTACGTCATCAGTTACCATCAAGAAAAATGCCCACGTAAGGATTCTGGATCACAAAAGTTATGAGTTATAAAAGCAAGCGACAACAGAAACGGTGACAAATCTTAACAGAAACAGGCAGTGAAAGAGTTAGAATTAGAGCTCGCCAGTTGTACCGGTGGAAAAAAGACTTTTCAGAAAGCTAAGCAAGGAGCAAAGTATTTTTAATACTCAGTTTGCAGAGTAGATTTTAGCATGTGCAAGTCGCAGATGAGGTTAAAGAAAATCATAGTAATGAGAAAAGGCGTTCAATGCGTTAAAAATACGGTTATGTACGAGAAAACACTTTCTGTGGATAAGATGCACGTAATAGTGGCTTAGACGATGATTTGTTACAGGTGTAATTCAGTTTAAAAGGGAGACGTGGCGCGTTTGATTTAGCAACTGCAAGATACATTTTTAAGATTGAACATCGCAATGGTAGAGTGACATAGTTTACGGATTCAAAATAGAAGTCTAAAGGGGTTTTGGCAGAGTTTAGAAGGTCAGTCGATGGAATATTTAATAATGGTATCAAAGGTTCGGAGATATATTAGAGGAGTATCATGGAGGTACTAAGTAGTGGCGGTTATCGAGGAATCAATAAAACGTTAACCAAAATACGAGGAAGGTTTTACTGGTGGGAATGCATAATGTTGGCAGTCAATGCGTGACCACTGTATAGCGGTTAAGGGCTCAAATAAGTTGAGGCACAATGGGGGAGTGCACCGTCGAAGTGCCACTCGGAAGGACCTTAATGGATGTTGCTGGACCGTATATATAAATATATATATATATATATATATATATATATATATATATATATATATATATATATATATATATATATATAATGAGTGTCTTTTTCACTCTAAAGTAATTTAGTATTTTTTTCTCTTTCTGGTTAAAAATCTCAGTAAAAAAAATACGGACAGTAAATGTTTCATTGTGGATTTGTGGAATACCAGTCTAACTCAATATAGAAGTTGAGAATAGTTAACTTATTAAATCTATAGAAACCAAGTAATTTAATACTCGAAATTTATCAAAAGTGAATTAAGACGAAATTCAATATAGAAGTTTTTCAATATAGAAGTTTCACGTAACGCAATTTTTCTCAATTTCATTCGATCCATTAAATCTACACAACTATTTCAGTTTCTCGTAGTGTAAAAATATAAATCATAATGCCTATTCCAGAAAGCAAACAGACTTCACACTTTCGAGCATTAACCCCAACAGACCCTTTAACACGTTTGACTTAATACAACTCACAAACATTGTAAGCGAGATAATTGCAGATCAGAATAAGCAACACAGGACAAATAACGAGACAGACCAGAACCTAAACCGTTACATAAACCAGCTCCCATGGAAGTAGATGGAAGCATCCATTCAAAACAAGTCAATTATGCGAAACGACTGCAAAATGTCCAGTTTATGAAGAAAAGACCATAATTTCAATCCACCAAATCAGAATTACGAGCCTCCTAGACCGAATAAATGCCAAAGTGTATTCCATAATGAACAAACTTACGATGAACCAGATTGGCAACAATACCAGGAACATATTACCAGGAACATGGTCCAGGGACCAGAAAATCGTAGATTTGGATGATATTAGTTTTTTAGGCCAAAAAACTCTTCACTCCCATATTTCCTTAATAAGGATATTAAAATTCTTTATACTTCCTAGCTTAAAATCTGTTGACGGAATAATTGAGAACGACAGTTTAAAGTATCTCGATGCTACGATTTGCCGAATAGAAAAAACTCTTTTAAACAACATATCTCTGATCACGTAAACGCTATATGCCTCCGAGTAACCCATTTAAATCCTGAACAAAAGTAGAAGCTAGACAGAATTGTGAACAATTGTCCAAGTCTGTTTTCAGACTCAAAAGAAAGACTAATTTTAGTAACTTCTGTTAAAGGGGAAATTTGAATTACCAGCTTGGAACCCTATATACTCGCGACCATACCCGTACTCTATGTGTCTTAAGAAAGTGGTAGAAAAACAAAACAACCAATTGTTGCGAGATGGAATAATTAGACCATTTAAATCCCCATGCAATTCCCTAGTGTGGATTGGGTCCAAAAACGAGGACGCATACAAAGAAAAAAAATGGAATGATCATAGATTATCGCAAATTAAATTCGGTAACAATCTCGGACAGATACGCTATACCAGTGATAAACGACATTTTGGCTAACCTAGGGGAAAATAAATTCTTCACAATCAAAAACTTGAAAAGCGGGTTTGACTTTCTCCCATTAAAAGACACTGATTAAAAGACACTGAAAAGACAGCCTTCTCCGAAAATTATGGAAAACATAGAAATATTTTAATTGAATTAAAATATAATGGAATTAACTCGAGTCTTATTTGTCCTGAAAAATGCGCCCTCTATATTTCATAGTAATATTGACGACATAGTAATATTTGAAAAGACAGAAAAGGAGCATTTCGATAATATTAAAACCATACTCGAAATCTCAGAAAAAGCAAATTGGAAAATATAACTTGACACGTGTGAATTTTTTAAGAGACCAAGTGGAATTTCTCGGTTTTGTAATAACAAAAGACAAAATTAAAACAAATAAAGAAAAGGTCAAAGCTATTTCAAATTTTCCCATACAAAGAACTGTAAAGGAGTTCAGATTCTTTCTAGGCATGACAGGATTCTGCCGCCGCTTCGTCAAGGGTGACGCGAAACTTGCGAAACCATTGACCTCACTGTTAAGAGTGAAAGACGGATACGTGTCCAAAACCCTTTTGAAGACACAGCAGGTAAACATCACCGAAAATGAGGTAACCGTATTCAATAAGAAAAAATCCCCCTAACTTCCAACGAAATATTATTATTGTTCCCCGATTTTCATAAAAAATTTCAACTTACCACAGACGCGTACAATTCTGCTCTAGGTGCCGTCCTCTCACATAATGAAAGACCAATCACATTCTTATCCAGAACAATAGACAAATCGGAGAAAAACTACAAGCAATAATTTGGGCACTGACATCCCTAAGAAATTTCTTGTACGGAAGTAGAAAAGTACAAATATTCACCGACCATCAATCTCTAATATTTGCCTTTTTTCAACAAAAATAATAATGCAAAGATGAAGCGTTGGAAAGCCATACTCGAATAGTATAAGTATGAGCAGAAGTATAAACCGAGCATAACTAATGTCGTAGTAGATGCTCTCTCGCAAATAGCAATTTCTACGGAAAGAAATGCTATGACCATCTTGAAACACAGCGATGAAAGCTCAGCTCACGATTTAATACCCATAGTCGAAGCTCCCGTTAATGCTTTCTGAAAAAAGTGATGAAGATTCGTATCGAATCCAAAACCTTTTCCGAACTACGTACGTCACACACGGAGTGCCTAACAAACTTGCTCAATGACCGTTCATCAAAATGTCGCCAAACCAACAGTCCATATATCAGAATATATATCAAAAGTCAACGAGATAGCGGAGGGCATCACCCTACTCGATTAGTATGACGGAGATATAGGTGTTAATAACGAAACACAAAAACCTTCTTGCTAAAGTTCCCATGTAACCAATGCAAGTTTGTCTATTAGAGATATGAAATTCATCGCAACTGAAAAGTCGAGAATCCAAACGTTTCCAAGAATTCTGCAACTAGCGCCAATAGAGATCGAATATGGACGTATTTGTCATAAAACGGTTAATTCAACTGATTTGTACATTTTAATCAATTTTTTTAAAATCTATTTGTATTAATTTTAAAGTTTTGTGTCAAACAAAGTGTATATAAATTAGATTTTTGGCGATTATGTGACATATTTGTCATAAAACGGTTAATTAAATAGGTTTGTACTGTTTTTTTTTTCAATTGTTTTAAATTTAATTTATATTAATTTTATAATATTACCGTTATATTATATTATTATTTATAAATTTATTATTATGTTGCTACATTTGTTAATTTTTTATATTTTTATAAAATTGTATTTATAATAATTTCGGTGTTGTAGTGTTGGTCAATAAGATTTCTGCAAATATTTAATGTATTTGCTTGTTATTTGGATTATTTTATTGTTATATTGTTGCGTGTCTTTTATTATTGTATTATTTATTATTACATAGAATAATTTTAAGCTACAATGGGACAAATTAATAAATTTGTATTTTCAGACAAAAACAAATCCAATTTATTACAGCCTATGGCTAAAAGTAATTATTTCATTAATAGATTTTGTTTTCAGGGAACTTTTGCAGATTACAGATGAATGGTGGCACACTGGAGTAGCTGATGAGAGATGACAGAATGCAGAGCACTTCAGTAACAAAGGAGATCCAAAAAGGTAATACAACACAGATGTTCGAACTACCCAAATAACTAATCACAATCCAATCCAGAAAAAAATTCTACGAAACTCCATTTTTCTTACATTTGGATTTAAAAGGGAAATATGTGTTAATGCACATCGGGCAGGCAATATCATATAGCGACTAATATATAACATCTAAACCATATCACACAAGAACACGTGCGAACTTCCGCCGAACTAAATAAATATGATGACCAGCCACATTCCTCTATTCGACAATATAGAGGTTGATTGGTTTTTTTTTATAATTAACAAAAAGGCATTTTCTTAAATATATATATATATATATATATATATATATATATATATATATATATATATATATATATTTATATATATATATATATATATATATATATATATATATATATATATATATATATATATAATGAGGTGTTGGCGCTTTAATAGGGTAGGAGTTGACCGTCTATAGCCATGACTTTCGTGGAATATATTCCAACTTTGCAACTATATAAAGACCACCAAATTTGTCTAGTATACCTCCACGTGTTAACACCCGGCCAACGTTGTTAAACATCGGCTAAATACTAGAGGCGAGTGGATTACACTATAAATATTCAATATGCAATGAATAAAACAGAAGGAAATAATACCCCAGGTGGTACACCAATGGAAACATTTGGCAATCCACTCTCCAATGAGACTGGGCCTAAGGATTCTGGGGAGGGCCGATCATTGCATAAACAATACAACAAGAATATTGAAAAAATAAAAATCCCGTTCCAAAGGCGAGGAAGGGTTACTAAATCTCCTGAGAAAACTGTTAATTTCTCACTTGAAAATCTAAATATGGAGCAATTCCAAAATAATATGGGCGCAACAGCAGCACCCCAACAAGCAGGTATAACAACCTCATATAATTATAGTAAAAGATCTGCTCTTGAAAGTAGTGCTTCCGAAAAAGAGCGGATGTTATATAAACAATGGTAACAAGTAACTGATGAGAAAAATCAGCAAAGCATTATTATTCTCAATTTACAAGAACAAATTGACGAACTAAAAAAAGAGATGATGCAATTAAAGCAGCAAAAAACCGAAGCTAGGCCATCAATGAAGCAGAACCAGAATAACAAATTTAATGTCAACAATGGTAAATGTCAAACCGAAACACCAATGCTACAGAACCAAAACATCAATTCTAAGCTTAATAACAACGTTGAATATCAAACCGATGAGGAAGACTTAGCTAAAGAAACAAGGTATTCGTTATAAGTCTAAGAAGCAAAATAAAAAGAGAAAGTTAAATAATACATCGTCACCACCACAAAAACCACAAATATTGGATCAAAATACTCAGCCTCAAACGGTTGAGACAAACGTCAAAACAGATAAAAAAATACCTCCCCCACCACCTATCATAGTAGATGATGTTAAAAATTATCACGTATTCTATGATATAATTAAGGCGAGTGTTTCAGAAGAATCATTCATCACTAAATTGATAAATGAAAATAGAATGAGCACCGTAAATAGCGGAGATGCATTTAGAAACGTAGTAAAAACTTTGAACGAAGACTCATTTATCTTTTACAAGTATGAAAATAAACAAGAAAGGCCAATCAGAGTAATGGCAAGGAATGTACATCATACATGTAGCCCAGAACGAATTAACGATGAATTATCATCAAAACAATTTAAAATAATCAGCGTAATGAACAAAATTAGCTGGAGAAATAAAAAGAAGCTAGACATGCTTGTACTAACATTCAGCTGTGTCGAAAATATAACAAACATTTATAAGATCCCTAGTTTATTGGGTTGTAAAGTGGAAATTCAATCACTTCGAAAATCTAAATTAGTTCCTCTAAGCGAAAAATGTCAGCACATGGAAAAATATTGTGGTAAACTTCCAAGGTGTATTAAATGTGCCGGACACCATCTAACTGGAGAATGCGACAGTCCGCAAGTTCATCTAAAGTGTGTACAAGGTCATCCTGCTATTTATCTAGGATGTATTGTTGCAAAGGAAATCCAGAAAATTAAAATCCAAAGGATGAATATAGCTCAAATGCATGGTCAGGCAAATCGACACGAGAGGCAGACAAAACAAGAAAATAGGCAACCATATGGCTGCCAACTAAGAACTGAAGGTGTTACATATGCCGACGCAACGAGAGGCGTAGTCAATAATCCCCAGCAAAAATCGCTAAATGTGGACATCAGTCAAACATTACAAGATATTCTCATGTAACTAACAAAATTTGATGAGAGGCTACAAAAATTGGCAGATAGAGCATTGAGAGCTAAACCCAAATCCCCACAGAAATGAACAGCACAATAAAATTCATGTCATGGAATGCTTATGGTTTGCTTCGGCATCAGCAAGAACTACAAGCAGTCCTCGTCATTGAGAATATAGATGTGTGTCTTATTTCGGAAACACATTTTACTAAGCAATCCCACATAACATTTAAAGGGTACTGCGTATATCACACTATATTCATCCAGATAATTCAGCCAGAGGAGGAAGTGCAATTATCATTAAAAAAAATGTCCAACATTTTGAAGAAGCAAAATATGAAAAAGAAGAAATTCAGGCCACAGTGGTTTATATAAAAACCAACAACTTTCCTATTGTTGTTGCAGGATTGTACTGTCCACCAAGACATTCTATTAAAAACAAACAATACTCGGAGTTCTTCAAGCGTCTGGGAAAAAGGTTCATAATAGGTGGTGATTTCAATGCAAAGAATACTTACTGGGGTTCAAGATTAACTACAACTAAAGGAAATTAATTACTGATTGCCATTAAAGAAAATGGATGTAAATCCATTGCAACAGGAAAACCAACATATTGGCCAACTGACCCAGGAAAAATACCTGACTTGATCGATTTCTTTATAACCAAAAATATTTCTAATAATTTTATGAAAATCGAAGAAAGCCAAGATATGAGCTCAGATCATTCTCCAATAGTCCTAGCTCTAAGCGAGTATATCATCCAAAAAGGGAATAATCCAGTATTAACCAACAAATATACCAACTGAGAAAGTTTCAAAGTACACCTTGAACAAAGAATACTTTTGAAAGTTCCGTTAAAAACTATGGATCAACTGGACATAGAAGTAAAAAATTCATTACGGATATTCAACAAACAGCATGGCAAAGTACTCCAAAAATCAAATCAAGGCTAAAAAGAAATACCTATCCAATAGAGATTAGAAATCTCCTTAGGGATAAACGCAAGTCCAGAAAAAAGTGGCACCAAACTAGAGCTCCACAAGACTAAAAAACACTAAACAATCTTATTCAGCAATTAACAAAAGAAATTCAGAAGTTAAAAAATGAGTCAGTTAATTCCTACTTAAGAAAGTTGACGAATGACGAGTAATACGGATTAATCGCTCTGGAAAGCAACTAAAACTCTGAAAAGGCCAATAATGCCAATCCATCCTATCAGGAAAGAAGGATTTGCTAATCATCTTGAAAGTATATTTCAACCTCATGAATGCCAATTACGAGAAACATTGGATGAGACATAATACAAATTCTCGAAGAGGTCACACCTACATCATCTTCTGAAGTACCAAACGAAATTAAAAGCAATTTAAACTTAAAGAAAGCACCAGGGTTTGACCTGATTACCGGAGAAATAATAAAGCAAGTACCGAGAAAAGCTACGGTAAAGTTAACTAATATCATAAATGCTGCATTTAGGTTAAAATATATGCCAAAACTTTGGAAAGTGGCTGAGGTTATCATGATTCCCAAACCAGGAAAACCGCCACATCTAATAACATCATATAGGCCTATATCGTTGCTGCCGATAATGTCTAAACTCTTTGAAAAGTTACTATTAAAACGACTCAAACTAATAATTGAGTTTGGATTAAAATACAATAAAATGTATTGGTTACTGGAAAAAAACTCTCATCAATTCCTAATAAGCTTTTGCTTTATAAGCAAATACTGAAGCCTGTTTGGACTTATGGTGTACAGCTGTGGGGATGTACCAAGCAGAGCAACAAGGATATTATCCAACGATTCCAAAACAAAGTGCTAAGAAACATCGTCAACGCACCATGGTTTGTCAGAAATAGCGACATCCACAAAAATCTGGGCATAGAACCCATCAAAATGGAAATTATGAAATTTACTAGAAGTCATAAACAACGGTTACTTCACCATGTTAATATAGAGGCCATCCAGCTACTGGATAATACGGATTTAGTTAGAAGGCTCAACAGAGTAAAGCCTTGTAATTTAAGTTAGAATAAAATTGCTTATTAGTCTTAGACTAGATTGAAATTAAAAAAGAAATAATAAAAAAGATTATTTAAATAAAAAATAAATAAATAAATATATATATATAAATATATATATATATATATATATATATATATATATATATATATATATATATATATATATACAGGGTGGCTGAGACCAAGTGTTACCAAATGATAACGCTGTAATTTTTTTAATTTTGATTATTTTTTATTGACATTTCATGGAATATGTTGAAAACATATTACATTTTATGATGTTATGATGTTACTGCTCGATATGACCTCCTTTGGCTCTGATTATTTGATTCAGTCTTACATAGAAAGCATTGCATGACACTTTCGTATTTTTTAGTGGACACCTTCCTCCAAAATGGACCATATGGAGAAATCCAAGGGATTCAAGTCTGGTGAATATGGTGGCTATTCTTTTGACGAAATCAGCGGCGGAACGCAATTTTGTAAAAATTGCTGTGTCGCTCGAGCTTTATGTGACGGTGCCGAGACCTGTTAGAATGTCCAACGGTTCGTACCAAAGTGTTTACGTGCCCAAGGTACCAAAGCATCGTTTAGGATCTTTTGGCAGTACATCTCTTGGTTTACCTTGACTTCATGTTCGATGAAAATCAGAGGAGTGCGTCCATCTGCAGTAACTGCAGCCCAAACCATAACATAAGCTGGTGATTGCTTGCGCATGGCAACTCTTGTGTCCAAATTATCGTTGGACTTGTGCTCTAACCAAACACGATCATTTTGTTTATTCAACTGTTGAATGGTGAAAATTTTCTCATCAGAAAAGACAATTTTTGGAATCTCATCACGTTCGGCCAAGGCCTTTAATGCTCGTGTTCTTTCAAGCCTAACTTTTTTTTGTGCCTCCGTAAGATCTTGAACTTTTTGTATCTTGTAGGGCTTCAAGTGTAGTTCATTTTTCAATATGGTTTGAATGCTGTATCGTGAAACATGTAGACGTGCGGCTAATTGATTGGCAGTTTGACGAGGATTTCGTTGGATTCGTTTCTTCACCTTTCGTATCATTTCTTTTGATGTTGTTGTCTTTTTAGGACCGCCTCTGTTGCGTTTAGCGATGCTACCAGTTTCGTTGTATCGAGTTATGGTTCGATACACAAACATTTTATTCACATTCAAATACTGGAGCTGACGAACTATTGCTGTTTGTAAATTTCCACCCAAATACAGTGCAATTACACTATTACGTTTGAATTCCATTACGATTTATTTATTAAGATATTAATTTAGAACAATTATTTGTTGACCACATGTAAACAACTAACCAAACTTCAATCTGTCAAAAAATTGACGCGCGAAAATGACAACTACACAAATGACAGCAGAGTGAAGTCAGTAACATTTGGTCTCAGCCACCCTGTATATATATACATCTTTCAAGGTTATCCGTAATTGATAAAATTCTAGAATTCAGTCTTACTATTATGTAAACAAATTAAGAAATACAATTTATCAAAAAGATCTAAACCATCTTGAATTATTCACAAGACTTATAACAAATATTAAATCACTTTTGCAACTCCATCACAATTTTATTTTGTTATAAATTACGAAACATAATTCTTTTATGCATTATATACGTACATTTTGATGTATTATGTGTCACAACGCTTGTCGACAGCTAATTTTTAAGGATTAACATATACAGGTAGGTAATCAATTAGTAAATGTTACATAAAATCAACTCAAATTTTAACACAACAGCTTGAAAATTATGAGGTTTCGTGCAATTTGCTTAAAAGTTATAGGGAAAAGTATTTTTTTTCCATCGCGATTTCGTTTTGCACTCGAAAAAATCCCGTTAATCTCATCAAAGTTATAGAGCCGCACAAAGTTTTTAAGAGGCCAGCAAAATTGCTTGAACAACAAACCACAACAAACCGAAATTAGTTAGGAATTTGACACAATTACACATGCAAATATTAGTAAATGGCAAGACAGTTGACAATTATTTATCGAATCAAATATTGAGGCACAAGATAAATCTTATCCTATTGAATTTGGAGGTAAAGGAATGAATAAAGCAATGCACGTTAATTCAGCGGTAACCATGTCAAATGTGGGCTTCTTCTGAATTTTAGAAGGTGCTTCTTCAAAATTTATCAATATTTAGAATAATTTATGACATTTAGGCGATTAAACATATCAAAATATTTAAATTATTTTTAAACGATACCAATAGCGATATCTAGCACGTCAGTAGGCTAACATTCCATGGTAGTACTATGTGTATTTATATTATGGTTAGTCTAAATGATGTCACTATCGGATCCTCCAATGAAGTTAAATATCTGGGTGTTGTCCTAGATAAGAAACTGAATTGGAATTCTCATATTACAACTAGCAAAAGCGCGATCAGAGCCAGTGGGCCTGTCGGCATATGTTCGGCATAACTTGGGGTCTCAGCCCAAAAATTATTTACTGGATTACATCATGATAGTTGATGCCAATTGTAACCTATGGGACCTTATTTTGGTGGCCTAAGGTATACAGCAAAAAGTTATTATAATAAATGAACAAGCATAATACTGCACATAGTACTACCATGTTATGATAACCCATTGACGTACTAGATGTCGCTACTGGTACCGTTTTAAAATAATCAAAATATTTTTATTTGTATAATCGCCTAAATGTCGTATATTACTAAATGTTGACGATATTCTATCGCCCTGACATCTAGAACATCAATGCTAACTTCATTTCAGAGGCTAGCATGCCTCGGAATCACAGGCGCTATGCGCATTTGTCCTACGGTGGCAATGGAAACCCTCATCGGACTCACTGCACTTCATATCTACGTCAAAAAATCAGCTGCTACTTGCGCCAATATAGTCATAATTATATGGGTTATCTGGACATTTTAAATGAACTTTCAGACTTGGCTATGTCTTTAGAGTCCCGGATTTGATGCCCAAAATACTCAGAAGTTCGGAGTAACAGTCCTTGATAAAACAAAGTAACAGACTGGGATACTGGTGGACCTCCTATGAGCAGCCTAGTCTGGTTCACGGATGGATAAAAAATGATCCAAACCAGTGTTTTCTAGCCGAATTTCTCGTCAACGATAATTGCGTCTCAACTATTGTGACTAAAGGTCTAAAAAGGCGCCACCACATTTGCTCCAATAGCCAAGCAACATTGAAAGCACTGGCTTCTAACTTTCTGGATTCTAAGTCGGTTAAAAGTTGTTATAAACTGCTACAATTTCTCTCTTGCCATAACAAAGTTAGGTTGTGGTGAGTAACTGGTTACAAGGGCATCACTGGCAAGCAAATGGGAAAAATACAGTGCTTGGCTTATTGGAACTGTATTATCGGCCTAATCTATGATCAGACCATTTCACCATAAAGACGGTCAATTTTAGTAAAGGAAATATTAGGAAACTTGTGAGTTTTCTTTTAGGTCACTGCAACCTGAGATATCATTTGAATAAAATGAACCTATCCACAGAGACGGAGTTTCAACTCAGTTTGGATTAGATAGGAATCGCCTTTATTAGGAATATGGAGAAGCTTTTGGACTAATAAATCCCAATAGCACAAAAGATATTTTAGGTCGCAGTGCTGACCTAACTCTTAGGTAGCAGTTAGCATCCCAAAGGACCATCCATTAGCTTAATTATACTAATTCTAGAAGCACATGAACAAAAAATGCATGGAGGAACACAGACTTTAGCTCATCTGCTAACTAGGTACTGGATTTTATACATAGTTGCAATCTAACACGCCTTTTAAGGCTATAAACGGTAAGGTACCGAGCAATTGGCGCAGTGCAGAAGGGATTTTGCATCACTTGATTATAATCGGTGATGACGGTAGACGCAACCATGATCCCCTGTTAGATTTTACAAATCTTAGGCAGTACAGGCTGGCTGGAGAATACAATGGGCAGATGAATATTCAAAGCGAACCTGTATTAGTGCGTTCTCGATTTGGTTGCGGCGTAAAGTGGGAAGGTAAAATTAACCGCGAAAGGGTTGAGTGTGCTTTCGACCCTAGAAAAAGATTGGAAAATGTGAAAGGTGTCATTGGTTCAATGCTCAGACTAGAACGCAGATTATGGGAAATTTACCACCAGATCGTATTACGCCTGGCAAACCATTTCTAAATACCGGCGATTACTATGCTGGACCACTTATGATTCCGACAACAAAAGTAAGGACCCACAATATTTTTTGCTTTTCTGGCTCAATGGATTCTGGGGTGAGCCAATCATTGTTTAAAAGCCCTCTTAGGCAACTCAACCCTTTTGAATGAAAACCCAGGGTGGATAGATCACCACCACCATTATCAAACACCTAGGAAAGGGAAACACAGAACTGCACAATAAGATTTACGGAATAGAAAAGTTAACGTTAAATCTATAAACAAAGATCTGGAAAACTTACAGCGCGAAAACAAGGCGTTAAAAGATGCTCTAAATGCAGTAATATCTGAGAAACAAACCTCTAAGCTGCAGCTTAAACACAATACCAATGATCATATATAGGTTATGTATGAAACAGACAAGGAAGAGCTCAACAGAGAAACGAGATGGATTCTGAACCGTAACAAAAAAAAACAAGAAATGCAAGATGAGTAAATCACCACAAGTTTCTCCCGAACTGAACCAATCGATTAAGCAGCTTCCAACCGGAAGTAGGAATGTACAACAGGAGCTGAAAAAGCTCAAATTTCAACGGAACAGGAACAACCAAGTAAAGAACGCTTTTCGGAGCTCGAAGAGAATGGCAACGTAGACGAGCCCCAGCTGTCAAAAATAGATTAAATAATTTAACACAACGAATACGCAGAGAAATATGGGAATTTAAAAATAAATCAATAAATTTGTAGCGGTTGAGTACACTGTACTCATCCGTACAAACTTAGGTAAACATATAATTAATATAATTATATGTTTACATCACATCACACACATTAAATTCACGACATGTCAATTTGGTTGTTTGTTTACATAATATTGACATTCAATCAATTTCGACGTCGAACTAACTTTCTGTTCAGCATAATGCTGAAACGATGGTTGCTGTGACCACCACAGGATGGAGCGCAACGCTAGGAAGACAAGATGACAAATAAAAAAACTAAACTCTTTCATTCCAATTTTTGATGTCAAGACGATTATATCGTTACATAAAAAATCGCCATCCGATATCATCACCATCAACAACAACAGCAAAAATTAATACTATTAATTGTTCTCCAAAAAAACTGTAAGGCCCGATTCTATGAACGCGAGTAAAACATTAATCCTCAGATTTATCGTCGTTTGCATTCTATGAACGACGATAAAACCGACTATTAATCGGGCAATTTTTTTCTATTCTCTGATTTACTCGCAGTTTTTCGTGTATAAATCAGAGGATAAAACATTTTTGACGTTTAATGAATACGATTATATTAACTAACATATTCACATATTATAACTAACATATTTCATTTGTAATTATAAAATAGTCAAAATTAAATAAAATAAACTGTAATTGCACAAAATATCCAATTCAATTTTAATTTATCTATCTAAAAAAAAATTGATTGACATTTCATAAATATTAACAACAACAAATTTGAGTAAAAACTAAAGAAACAAATATTTAAGTATACGTCACAAAAAAGTGTTACCACGTATACAAAAACTGCAGTAAAACTACAATAAAACCAAGCGTAAATTATAATCTATCGTTGTTCATAGAATCGGGCCAGTGTTTATATAACTAAAGTAAATAAGTGCGTGTTTAAATAAAGATAAATATTATTATAAATATTGAATTAGTAGTGAGTTATTATTTAACCCTTAAAATTCTGGGAAGAGATATCCCATAAATTCATACCTACAATCTCTCAATAATGATAAAGATAGTAATTATTCATTGTGGAAAGCAACCAAATATTTTAAAAGGCCAGTTATGCACATTCCACCAATAAGAACAAATAATGGTCGCCTGGCTAAAACCAAAGAAGAAAAAACAGAAATGTTCGTATGCTTCCTTCAGACTCCGTTATGTCCCTCTATCTTGGAGATTTATGGCAGTGATAATGATACCTAAGTCCATAGTATAAAAGATTTAATAGAAAAATTCTTAGAGGAAAAAAAGATTTGTTCAGCCATATTTCTGCATATAGCGCAGGAATTTGAAAAAATCTGGCTAAATGGTTTAATATTTAAATTGAAGAAAACGCTGCCATTTGAGTATTATGAACTGCTAAAGTCATACCTGGAAAGAAGATACTTTATAGAGTTAAACAGGAAGGAGCTTACTCCAGCATAAGAGAAGCCTTCTCGTACTGTTTACAAGCGACTTACCGCAGAAGGGCAGATGGTCTGGATATATGATATCCTACTATGGGGATGCATTAAAACCAGCAATCAACAGATAGTTCAACGATTCGAAAATAAAGTTCTTAGAGGGATTGAAAACGCCCCTTGGTACACTCGTAATAGTGACCTTCATAGATATCTTAGAATAGACACAGTCGCAAGTGTAATAAAGAAATATGCCCAAAAGCACCAGGAGAGGTGCTCCATCATCACCCTTTTATTGAAGCTATAAGACTATTTCATCGAGAAGTTATCAAAAGAAGACTCAAAAGACTAAAACCTTCTGGGTTATTTAAATAGAGCGCACAATGCACTATCTACCAAAACAACATTTTCTGGAAAGAAATAGGAGTGGCTTTATTATTATATTATCACAATCAAACGCTGTTAGTCAAAAATGACTAGTTACTTTGTAAAAATCCTTTTAAAATAAAAAAAAATAATAAAAAATTGTCGCTCAAATGAAAAGTGATCATAGCAAGTATGCTATCTCGGAAACGAATTAGAGCTTCACCGGTGCTATGAGATGCATGGACGAGAACAATACATAGAAGCATAAAGTTTGTGCCACAACACAAAAATCCAAAAAAAAATGTATAGCTAGCACAAATCACTTTAAACTATAAGATAGATTATGTAGTGTATTTGTTGAAAGACGATTTATAGCTAGCAACATACATCGTACTTTATTTTTTGAAACCTACATTAACCTCGTATCTTCACTAAACGTATCTTCACTAAAACGTATATACGTACACAATATTTTTATACAAAAAACAAAACTACGAAAATATACGAAATACAGTATATACAAAGCCCTCTTTATTACAAGCCGTATTGATTGCATACTAATGCTATATGAACATAAGAATGTATTGTAAGCAAAATCCTCTTTACTACAAGCCGCATTCATTGCATACTCATGCTATTTAATCATATACACATGAGAATGTATTGTAAGTAAAAAACGTGTCGATATATGATTTAGAATATAGTGTAAAATAAAATAAACATTTCCATACTATAAAACAAAATTACTCTCTTTTGTCAAAAAAATAAAAATTAAAAGGCAAAATTGATGTTATTTCGCTCCTATACAAAACACAAATAACAAGAAAAGATACGAAACAGTTCTCATTTATAGTACGCGTAACTTAGAGATAAAACATTAAAACTTAGAGATACACATTAAATAGTACGCGTAACATAGAGATAAAAATGTTAAATAGTGGTAGTAGGAATGAGAAAATTATACATTTTTTTATATGGATTTTCATAGCACCAATACACACATATATATATATATATATATATATATATATATATATATATATATATATATATATATATATATATATATATATATATTTAGGGGCGTGAAATTACCAAAAATAAATAAAAAACAACGACAATTTCAATTATAATCAAAATTATAACTAAAAACTAGTATAGGTATATAAAAACCAACTGCATATAAAAAATTTTAAAGGGATTTTAATTTAATGAAAGGTTGTGTCAAAAATGTCTCTATAGAGAGATCAATCAAAAACGTCTCTAAAAAAGTAGTATTGGTACCAAAACAAATAACAAAGCAAAAATAACACAAAAAACTAACTATATTAGTGTTAGTAAAAATATTAACTATATTAGTGTTAGTAAATATTTTTTATGTTATTTTTACTTTGTTATTTGTTCTGGTACCAATAATATTTTAATGAGGCGGATATGTAGTAGTTTTAGTGTACGAAAAGTTGGTCTTTTTATAGAGACGTTTTTAGTTGTGTCAAAACCCTCTTTACTACAAGCCGTATTGTTTGCATACTCATGCTATACAAAAATATATACTTTGATTGTATTGTAAGTAGAAAATCGTGTCGGGATATGTAGCAAATATTGTGTAAAAGAAATAAACAATAAAATCAAATAATGCGCATGCGTTTACAATTTTTTTTAAAATTTTTATATGGAGTTTTGATATTTACTAATACATCTAAAGTATATATTTTCACTAATACATTTTAAAAATCCATGATGATATGTGTCAACGAAAGTTACAAGACGGCCTGTAGTAAAGAGGGTTTTGAGTTGTGTACAGCAAAATAAGGCAAAAATAAACACAAAAAAGTTATACCACTAATATAATTTGTTTTGGTTTTTTACAAAGGAAAATTAAAACGGAAGCGTCGTAATTATATACAAATAATTTAACATTTTGATGTACCATAAATGATAATATGTATAAGTTAATAAGAGTTTTTTGTCTATATGTAATATATATACTATAGAGCGATGCAAAAACTTTTCAATTAATAAAACGATAAAACACCCGAAATATCAAATATCTTTATTACAACGTTGCCGTACATATTTAATAGTAAAAAATCAAAAAAACTATACAAGAGTTGGTTTGTTTTTAAATTATACCATATATGTATATAACATAACTAACAGTAATATCAAGAGTCAGTTTGTCCCTTTAAATTTAGAATAATATTGATCATTTTGGAGAAAATTGGTAAAATCGAAAATACATAAAAAAATTTTATTTATAAAACCCAACATATTCTATGCTATTCCGCACCAATCAAGTAATCACTAAAACAAACGGTACGTTTCTAAATGTGTATTAAACCAAAGATGTCTAACCTAAAAAAACAAATAATTTTGTAATGTTGTTTATATATACGTTTTGAATATACGTTTTGTTTTGTGATATCTAAGTGTGAGTGCATTTTTTATGCATTATTTTGTTTAACACACTTTTCGAGATGTACCGTTTGTAATACCAGCGTTGTGCCGATTGTTTACAAATAATTGTTTCCTTTATTGTTTACGATGTAAACAATTTTATGTAAACAATGAATTTTTTCTGTAAACATCGTAAACATTATAATATGCTATGAGAAATAGGCCAAAAACTTCCCATACCGCGCCTCTAAAGAGACCAAATGTTGTGAATTGGCGAAAAATGTATATAGATGGTCAACCAAACGAATGTTTATTTACACACTATTCGGTTACCGGCGCAAGATGTAATTACTTAGTTTCTATAGAACTTGGGACTGCAACGTAGTAAGCAAGTATCTTAACCATCGCTATATGACTGATAACCGGTCAAATCGGTAAGCTCCCTAAAATAATATTTAATATTTAATTAAAGAATATACAGTGGTGTTTCGTTGGACTGACAATTTGTAAAAAGTGGTTTAAAAGGTAGAAGCAAGTACATAATTAAGAAGATAAAATCCCAAAAATTTCTTTGATATTTCAAATCCATGCCGGTTTCTATTTGGAGAGTGTATGAAAGACCAAGATAAAAATATTCGTTCAATCTGACTATATATGATGCTGGTATTTGTAATAGTTTCATTTCAAACTGTGTCAAATTAGGAAATTCATTATTAATGTGCTGCCATATTCCAAAAGACAATCGCAACGTCGATTTTTTTTTTTATTAAACAACATACTAAAAAAAACTTTTTTTGTTTGGTCTAATTCTCAAATTCTTTGTAAAGATAAACTCTCAATAATGGATTCTCCAACCATCAAAAAATGATTGAAAGGTATTTCAATAAGACCATAAGTGCCATTCGCATCGCGCTCTGGAATCACCAAATTAAATGCTCATATTGCCAGAACACTTATATCGGTCAGACATCAAGAGGATTTAGCACAAGACTTAAAGAACATAAAAATGCCAACTATAATTTTTTCATCCTCCTTGAAAAGTATATCATCAAATGCGGGATGAAGGAAATAAGCAGAAAGTGCGTACATGTTAAGTGCCATTTTCTTTGATGATAATAAATTATTATTTGCCAGTAGGCAGATCTTTTTAAGACCCTTTTTAGGTGAATAAATTTTTTAAAATGATCCGATTCTACGACCGCGAAAGGAAAATTTATAATGTAACAAAAGAAAGTAAATGTACATATACTTATATAATTATAGTAACATTTACTTATATAATTATAATATAATATGATATATTAACTGAATAATCCATTGATAATCCTGTTTTTGTTGAATTGTTAACATTGTTTCCAGTTGTTTACATTGTTTCCAGTTGTTTACATTGTTTCCAGTTATTTACCTAAAATCATTTGTTTTCACTTGTTTACGATTAAATTGTAAACAATGTGTGTTTACTTGTAAACAGCCATCGCTGGTATAAACATTATTGACGGTTTTGCTTAGGATCATTTGTGCTTAGGTACTATATAACGATACTAGCAATATTTTTGGTCTCCTTATTAATTTATGGTACACATACATACTTGTGGTTACATTATACACAGACGCCAATTGGACGATAATATAAAATACACATATGTAAATTATAAAAAACATACAGTGTTGAGTTTTACAATGTATTTTCTGTAAAAAAAATTCTATATACGCTTTAATTTTTTTTATAAACCTAAGACACAAACTGATTGGGAGGTTAATGTTGTTTATAAAGTTAATCGTAAACAGCGCTAGGTTTTTTATTTTGTTTTACATGAACCTTCTTATTATACTATATTTTTCTATATAGCTAGCTAATAATAGCAAATGCTTTAAAATGAATGCAATAAATCAAAAAAAGTTCAGAATCTAGAATATAGATGCCAGTATAGTTGTTAAAATGTAATATTTCAGCAAGACCAAACAGGCGCGTGTTTATATCCGATTATCAAATCCGTGCAATAGTTATATTGCAAATAAAATTTAAGTATATTATATTTTATGAAGCCAACTAAGGTAACACAAACTGTGTTGCTACATACTGTACAACATATGTAAGCATGTATGTGTACATTGACCTGAAACAATGGCACACATGTTGCTTGAAATTTTTTTGTATTCAATGAAATTTTAATTTCTTCGCCAATTTTTCATTTAACGGTTGAATTTTTCCTGATCGTTAGGTTCTTGTCTTTTATGAATAGTTTTCAAACAAAAATATTTCCACATCCCTATATAGCTAAATTTTTCCGCAAAATTATATATTTTATGTGAATCGTCCACGTGATACATATCGATCGATTGGAAAAATAATTATGGTTTACTCTCCCCAAATAAATTTAATTTGTAGCTTCATTGTATTTGCCCAATCCATTCTCAATATAATACCAGATTATTGTGGCAAAATAAAATATCGTTTTACTTTTATTCGAATTAGTTACGATGACAAGTGGCATCAACAATTTTTATTTTTATTTTTATTTTTTTTTAACAAGATTAAAGCAAACCAAATAAAATATACTATTGACCTTTGAGTATTATGCTAAATTAGTTTTGAACGAGTTTGTGTACATGAATCAGGGCAGACTACTCGTAAATATGAAACAAAATTTAGAGCTCCCTTCGCTTACATTTATATTATAATATTCCTTTTGAAAAGTGTTTTTTCCAATTTTCTATTCTTTAAAATTTGTTTTGATATATAGTCACTGTTCCCTTTGATACATCAACATCCATGTATAGTCGTACGTAAACGAAACCGAGAGCTAAAATAGTAAATAAATTGTTGGTATTGAGGGTGGTGTATTTCTTTGTGATTGAGTGATGTCATTTTCATCTTATATCGTAGTATTATAAATGCATATATATGCATATAAATGCATGTTTGTGTATGTGTATGAGAACCAACAACAACAAAAAGGTATTACTATATAATATTACATGATATTAGAAGCCCAGAGGCTTTAAATAAATTTAAAACGTATTGCTCTGGTAACTGGGTATATTTGTAGTACGAAATAGACAAGGATAACAAAAAAAAACAGACAACCGAACAAAAATCGATAGTCATCACGTGAACTAATCACACAAACCGCGTCGCGCGTTCAATGAAACCATATCACATAAAATATCCATATATAATCCTTAAAATATATTGAAAACTCTCGAATTGATAGGATTTTAATCGATTCGATTTTCGAAGGAATTAATATCCTTGTAAAAATATTTTTCCATTTATATTTTTTTCTATTTTCTCTTTCGCACTTGATGCTACGGGAAAATGTTTTTTTATTTTTTTAAAGCAAACAAGGATATTACTTTCCGTCGTTTTCTCATTAAAAAAAAAACCTATATAAGAAAGCGCGAAAATATTTTGGAAAATCTTTAAGATTATAAAAGACTATAATCACCACATCGAGCAAAAAACATTGCTAAAACACGGGAACCATGTCGTAGGGCTTAAGTGTTTGGTTATAAGATTATAAAATATCTGTATTTTCGGTTGTGTTTGTATCCCATTAAATTTCTTCATTTTAATATGAAATCTTCGTTCGTTCGCACACACATAATTTTTCAACGGCGCACACTTTACGGAAAAACACTTAAACAAATTTTCTTTTTTATAAATATATCACCTTAAATTTTTAAATTTTCAAGCAAATTTCTTATCATTTTTTTTTTTGTATTTTTTAAAAACATTTTTTTGTTTTATATTGCATTTTCATTATAATTTCCATTTTCCCTTTTTTATTTTTTTTTTTGTAACACTAATTCACACACACACAAACATAAATATTTTTTTTTATTTTTTTATAAGCACACAAACTTTTTCTTTTCCCGATGAAAAACGTTTTCGGAAAATAAATATATTACAAAAAAAAAATTGACTTATTGAAAAACAAAAGTAAATTGGTAAAATTGTTATAATGATTATGTTTTTTTTTTGTATATGTTAATTATCCGGAAAAACATAAAATGAAATTAAACAAAATTCGCCTCGTCGGCAGATCATTTATGAAAAATGGTTGAAAATCAACTAAAAAACAAAAATACAGTTTGCGATGAAATGCGTCGTCGTCGTAAAATAAAAAAGAAAAGTAAACAGAAAACAGATTTTCTTCTGTTTTTACTTGGTTTTCGTTCTCTTGTTTTTTTTTTGTTCTTAAAAATATTATAGTGGAAAAGTTTGCGAATACGGTAGTAGTAAATTTTCTATAGTCGGCTGGAAAAAATGTTGTACTAGATTGTTGGTGTAGCCAAATGAGCAAATTTTTAGCTATTTGGTTGCAAATACATTTTTTTTCAATTATTTTATGGATTTTTCCATGTGAATTTTCCCCTTTATTTTACATTTTAATCATGATTGAAATATTTTCTGTTTTTTATTGTTTTTATTATGTGGTGCACGGTGGTTAGTATCTGGAATTATTCACTCCATCTAAATATACATGTTATTGTGCTTATAGTATATTGAAATATTTTTCCCTCCTTAACAATTTTCCAATTTTAGTACTTTTCGTTGTGTATGTACATAAAAAATAATTGCAAAAATGTAGGGTTGGGAAACTAAGTAATTTGCAACAACAAAATTACAACTGTACAAAATCAAATGTTTATTGCGATTAGATTATCGCGCGATAATAAAACGCGTACACTATAGATAATCACACAACCGCATATCAATGTAAACTTCAAAATTGTTGTTGCAAATTAATTTTCTATTGCAATGAATTGTTATCACATGATATTATTATGTATCGAAAACTACATATATATGTATGTATCTAAAATTATATTCACTTGACTTTTGAAAAAATCACGCGCTTAATAAAATTTATCTACAACCATCGCACTTCAATTTACCGTGAAATGGATAAACTGTGCGCTTATTACGCGCAAATATATCGATATATTTGATAACAAAACAAAAATTTGCTTAAAGATTTAGATAAAAACTTTAATTTGTATGTCTACCTATATACATATATCATAATAATATATGTTGCTTGTTTGTGGTATATTTAGTGTCATATTTACAATTGAAATTGTGACAGAATACATAATTAGACGGTTATTTAATTTATTGCATATCAGGTATAGGTTGTATAGATAAAATATATTTATGAACCCCAACTAAATACTAATAGCGCGTACTCAACCAAAAATGGGGCGTTCTGCGTTGTAATTCGCTGATTCCTAAATGCGAAACTGTAATTTCATTATTGGAGTACAGTGCGTATCGGCCAAAATGCAAAGCATCAAAATGTGTATTTTACTCTAAAGGTAAACCACCACAGTGGCCAATGGGTCCAAATAAAATACCAGATCTCATAGGGTTTGGATGAAAATCTGATACAAAAGTTCATCAAATTTATTTTATTGCCGTTTTTCACGTTTTTATTTGTTTTTGTGTATAGTACCACGTCATACATACGTATCACTCAATACAGGGGAGTTGCACCAATTCACCTTGAAACGGTATAGGCCGGTACAAATCATGGAGACGATATGCACCCATGAAATAGTTGCGGTGATAATGATTGTTGTCATGGCCGTAAATTGATCAAATGAAAAAATAAAATGCAACGTTAACAATACGCTTATGAATCACAGCTTTGCTAAATTTTAGACAGAGTTTATCAGACATGTAATTAGCAGCATTGCTTTGGACGTAATTTTTAACAAACGGTTTGTCTCAGTTTATAACTGTGCAGACCCAATAGCAAGTAAATGTTTGTCTCAGTCGGTGATTGACCTAAACGTAAGCTCTAATAGCAAATAGCACTGGACAATTTATCCATTCACTGGCATTAGGTTGTGGGCTTTCAAATTAGGATATCGTTGAACTGTTTTGCGGTAAAATGGAGACCATTGTTAAATTTAGCAAAACCTTAACGCAATTGAGATGTTCGGAATCATTGTCAATGGTTGTCAACGCATCCGTGTCAGCAATCAATCTACTAATTAACCCTTATTCCTCTGATGAATTGAACGTACAGCAGGATAAAGCGTCCGGAACCTAATTTTTCTTTAAAACACTTCCTCTACTCCAATTTGATAGGGATCGCATTCGAAATAGAAATGCTTGCTAAAACCGGGATTGCATGACACACGGAAGCAGTTGACAAAACAGTTGTAAATATATCGAAGGCTCGTTCAGCTTATTAGAACATTTGGATACCAGCCTGTAACACCGAGAAATTTCGAACTTGTTTAACTGGTTTAAGCCGGTTTATAGTTATTACTATATAAATTAATAGCTAGATTAAGGTGTCATGTGACCCGTGCTGATTTAACCTGGCTGAGATCCCTAACAAATAGCTCAGTCCCGAATGG
Organism: Tipula confusa; assembly: GCA_963556175.1. Classification (NCBI taxonomy): domain Eukaryota; kingdom Metazoa; phylum Arthropoda; class Insecta; order Diptera; family Tipulidae; genus Tipula; species Tipula confusa. The sequence goes on from OY744477.1 coordinate 118,096,470, forward strand.
AGCCTCTGGATAACAGACGACTTCCAGATGTATTTAGTCTTATCTTTACATTGCGGATCTCTGGAAAGAAGGACATTCTTTTCTCCACTACTCGTGGGACTTTAATGGAAGTTAAGAATAATAATATAGAAGCCAGCACTCTTAAAATGCCGGAAACTCCAAAAGTAGAGAATCAGATCTGTAGTCCTCTTCATACCAAGGTTAAGAAAGGAGACACGTGCACCGATAATGCAGGTCCCTTCAAACTAACCTATAATGCTAAAAGGAAAGCATTGAAAGCCCTAAAAAGGTTAGAAACAATTCCGTTGGTGGATAGGACGAATAAGGTCAAAGCCACACTAGGGTGGGTTACTAAAACGGTAGAACCGAAGACAGGAAGTTCATCCGGGAGCTCCTTCTCCAAAAGGCTCCTGCCTGCTCCTTCCTGAAAATAAAGCGGATAAGAAAATAATGGATTAGGTTTGACATATTCTAAAACTCTTCTATTCCTTTTGGAATAGAAGATCAATTGGAAAACCTTCAGATTAATTATAGGTAACTCCTTATCAGAATTGGTCCCTAAATCTCCTGTATCAACACAGGGATTGGATGCCTTGGCCGAGAGAGTGTCCAATGATTTCAATGAAGCAATCATAGACTCGTAACCTATTAGTAGGCCTAAAAGCAAATCTCGTCCGCCATGGTGGTCGAGAAAACTACAAGTAATACGGTTGAAATGCAAGGAGCTATTCAAAATGGCGAAGAGAACAAAGGCTGGCGTGGACTGGGACTCCTATAAGAAAGTCCTCAAATCATATAAATACGAATTAAGAAGTGCCAAAAGCAAAGCATGGAGACTATTCTGTGATAACATACAGCAGTCCTCTGAGGCAATTAGGCTACGTAAGATTATATCTTCTTGTCCTGCAATTTAAAGTAATCGACAACGACCGGATGGTATCTGGACTACAATGGGGCCAGACTCTCAGGAGCTCCTACAAATATGAGGATATTCTTCATGGTTATCTCATGGTCATTTTTATACCTAAGACGGAAAAACGCTTTCATTTGCGATCCAAAAGACCTTAGGCCCATTAGCTTATTTGTATCTCTTGAAAACTCCAATAGAAGTTTATATTAGAGAATCAATTAAGCCGGAAAAAGTTAACAGCATCTCAACATGCATACTGCAAGGGGAAATCAGTGGAAACTGCATTGCATTCCTTCTTAGGCCTTATTGAAAAATCGCGAGACGATCATGCAGACACTTTCAGATTTGGGGCTGGATGTGTCACTCGGATGCTGGATTGATGAAATCTCAGAGGCAGGGTCATTTTGGCTAATCGTAGTGAGGCATCCGTCCTGAAATTTGTGAGTAGAGGTACACCTCAGGGTGGTGTATTATCCCCCCTTCTTTGGAACTTGGTTATAAATGACCTGTTACTAAACCTAGCAGGGTCTGGCTTTAAAGCAGTCGCTTTTGTAGATGATGTTACCATCGGCGCCTTCGGCAAATATCCAGCACCCTCAGAGATCTTATGCAAAACGCTTTTTGTATCCTTACCAAATGGACCAACAGGCGCGGTCTATGTCTTAATCCACTTAAACCTGAACTGGATCTTTTTTCTAGGAAGTACAAACTTCCTTTTTTCAACCCATCTACTCTTAACGTAGTTACGACAAAGTAAACTGGAAATATAATATATTGAAATGGGTAAAGAAAACTACAATAGCGCTATACTCCTGTAAGAATGACCTTGGGAAACGATAGGGTCTAAACCCTCGCATCGTACATTGGCTGTACGCCACTATAGTTAAAGCTATTCTACTGTAAGGAGATATATCTAGTCCCTCTTGAAATTTTAGCTAAACAAATGGCTGCGTGTGCAGCTATTAGGTTTAAATCAATTTCTCTGAGGACCTGTAGTAATAAGGGACACTCATCTATTCTACTGAAAAAGGTTATCCCCAAAGCCATTGACTATACCACCCCAATATCATACCTCGTAGTTAAATTTCTGACTGTTATTCCCTCCAGCGAGGACTGGGTGGATGATTATTTATAAGAATAAAGATTATTTATTTGGAAGCTTTACCGGGCGCGTTGCTATGTCCAAGAAAAAACTCGTTTTTACAATTTAAGGAACATACAATTTAAGTTAGCAACACACAATTGGCCGTGTGAAAAACATGATTTTTTTAAATTTAAGCCAGCAATACCTAACGATGGCCATTGAGCTCTATTGATGATGATAGCGAAGGCAAGACTTGAAAGGAACTGTAGCCACTTGAATTCGAAGGACAAATCATTAGACATATCGGTATGCAAGGAATCAGCACATCCTTCAAATTTGCCGCTGATAACTGTTGCCTCGATTAAAGTTTGTGTCAGTTTTTTGATGGCTAATCTGGTTTCGTTACACAGCATTGGCGCGTTCAAATTTCGAATGAGCATCATTGGCAATCAATTTTTCAACGTCAATATGTGTGGTGGCTCCATCGAATTTAAAAATTCAGTTAGATAATTAACTTCTTTTTCCTCATCTCTCACTGTGTCGTATTAGATTTCTGGATTTTTGTATAGTAACATTTTTGCATAACGGATGAATGTGTGGCTGTATTTGGCAAAAGTTTGGCAAAAACAATATCTCATTTATTGTGCGATCAATTTGTAGTTTGCTGCTCCGGCCTCAAATTAAAATAAGATTTTTCTAAGAAATCTCGCAAATTCCGAACAAGCATCCCTAACGATTTTTTTATGTGCCATGGTACATTCATCTCAAATCATGATTTTGCATGTTTTAAGGATTGTGGCCATTCCGCTGCGTCCCCCAGAGGTCTCGTGGATTCGATGGTGAGCATGTTGTAAAAAATAATTGCGATCGATGGTTTACAATGCAACGAATAATGTTGGACCTTTGATTGTACGCAATAATAATCACAAAGAATAACACTCGGACCTATTTGTCACTTTGACTATAAGCAAAACGTGGACGGTGACACATTGTCACGGGCTAGCAATCTCATTTAAACATTTAACTTTATCAAGCTAGATCTGTAACAATAATCGACGAATTACATCAATCACCCCAGCATGACCTAACCGTGACCCCGACGTGATTTAAGCAAATAATCTTATTTTGATTTTTCTGCCTCGTCACAAACCACAACAACCCATATCTATGATCTTCCCTAGTCCTTAACGCTGGGCACGTATAAGATTTGCAGGCCCTTTAATAAAATAAAGACTTATACAAGCACGGTATATTCTTTCGGTATTAATTCTTATCAGGATAATGGGAGTAATCATTCGCAGTGGTGTAGGTTCTGTATATTTACTATCAAGAATTAAATACAAAATGATATAATTCGCTAGCACTTCGTTGACGCAATGCAATGATATCTAATCTGTTTTTAATATTTATGACCCAACGAGACAACAACAAACGTTTAACAAAATTTTCACAAATTTCTCATCTAGATCGAAATTAAGTAATAAGCCATTACGTAAGCTGCGGGCCTATGCCTCCGCATAGGCCCGCATTTTTCTTATTAAAACTTCGGCCTTCCACCATTCGTGCTTTGTTTTTCTATAAATTTACTAAGCGGTTTAATCTTCAACAACCTCCACGTTGCCACCTGGGCGGCACTGGCAATCTTAGTTTTTTTATGGTTTCCAAAATTCTACTGGTAACAAGATTTAAATGGCCGAGCAATTATGGCACAGTCGTTAAAGCTGTGGTATTTGAATTGGGAGGTGCCGGGTTTGAATCCCAACGGAGGAAAATGTAAAAGGGAGTTTTTATCACTTGATTGCGGTGATGAAAGTGAACACAACTATCATCCGTTTGAGAGCAGTATCCATGGCGCAAACCATCGTCAATGCCAATACGGAATGGCTGGAGCAATACAATATGTAGATGGATATTCAACGCAAACCTGTAGTTGTGCGCTCTCGATTAACAGCGGAAAAGTTGGAAGATTTTCGGCTATAGAAAAGATTGCCTGGATTTAAAACAAAAAACAAAAAAGATTTAGATGGATGGTTTTGCAATGTTCGGTTATCAGACTTCACAACTGAATCGAAAGGTTTTTTTTTCTGTGATCCATGAGTTATGAAAAAATATGCAAGCCACAATGAGATCGAGCGTAATTGCAAAGGAGATCATTGATTCCCCACTATCAGCAGCTTCGAGCTATAATTAAGAAGAATTTAAATTCCTTCTCAAATTAAACCATATAACTATTTCATCAAAATATATTCAGGCGCACCGTAGGCCACAAAAGTATCTCACAGTTACTTTTCAATTCAACGGTTGTGGCAGTCTAACAAAAAACGGATGGCTACAGTGTAAAATAGTTCAACTAGATTATTCGAAAGACCAACAAAAACTAACAACACTCACTTTTATATTTGTTAGTGTTGAAAACCATGTACCACCAGAGTTTTCTCGATAAAGATATGTATTAAACAAAACCAATTATTAATGGAGAGTAGTGGTATGTTAAACAACAGGGTGGTTTCAATACTCGAGTACAAGTAACTTTTGATGCCTAAATCTGAGGCGCAATGTATAATATACGCTATTATTTAGAACTGTTGCATAATATTTGCAGAGTTTTAATCTCAACCACTATCTCTATTATATATGTAATTTGGAAAGTACAAATATTTATTGCCTGATATCAAAAAAAAATACCGACAAGCTCAACGTGATTCCGCCCCTACGGAAATAAAAATCTTTTTTCTTTATTACAATTCCGACTCCTTTGATCGTCTTTTATTAACTGATTTCATTGACTTTTGTTTGCTCACACTTAGCCGTGCGTTCAATAATGGAACTTCGGATGAGTATGTTTTATACTACTTATCGTCTACCACTCTTTCATAGATGGCACTATTTAATTAACAATAACAAATAATATGAACTAAGGTGCGTTCATGGTTGATATTCTTACGGTGGCCGTAACAAAACGGTAACAAAACCTATTTTGTCCTAGTTTTTAATCGTAGGTCTGTTTCAAATTCAAAGTATCAAAGGATAAAGCCAAAAAGCATACAAAGGTTATTTTGGTATATATAAGTTCGTAATAAATAAATCGTAATATATAAGTTCGTAAAAGGAGCAATTAGCAATAGAAAAAAAATGAACTGGCACATAATCCCTCTATCAATCTTTCGAAATATTTCAAAAGCTGCTGGAGTTTCAACGATAAATCATTTAAAAGGTTGGTTGTGGAAGAAACTGTAACGTTCTAAGCACTCGTGGGATCGAGCGGTGTTTAACCAAGAACTAAAATTAATCTTACCTTTGTCATAAAACGGTTAATTCAATTGATTTGTAATATTTAGCCAATTATTTTAAAATCTAATTTGTATTAATTTTAAAGTTTTGTGTCAAATAAAGTTTATATAAATTAGATTTTCGGCAATTATATGACGCATTTGTCATAAAACGGTTAATTCAACTGATTTATGATATTTAATCAATTATTTTAAAATCTAATTTATATTATAATTTTATATTTTTAATGAAGTTAAAAAATTATTAATTGTACATTTCAGCGAAAAAATAATCCAATTTATTACAGCCTACGGCTTTGAGAAATTAGCCCATTAATAGATTTTTTTTAGAGAAACATTGCAGATTACAGTTGAATGGTAGCACACTGGAGATGCTGATAAGAGATAACAGATTGCAGAGTAGGTCATTAACATTGTGATTGCTAACGGTAGTTTGAATATTGGCTACCGGGAAACCGGATCAATTCTGTCATTACTGACATAACTCTCCTTCCCCTAGCCTACAAAAATTTACTTCCTACGGGCCGCCAAGGTGTCTGCAACCAGATCGATTTTAATAATTTAACTAACATCCTGCCTTGTCCTTCCAAGTATATGTAAAAATGGATGTACGGTGATCTTTCCGGGATATCCTGCTTAATGCTTGGCCGTACATTCTAAATCAATCAATCAATCTTATCTTTTAGATCGTTGGCAGTTCGTGAATATTTCCGATAGTTTTTCCCGGTATTTTCGTGCTGCTTCTGGAGTGCCTTAGGGCAGTCACATTGGTCCTCATCATAATATTTATTAACAATGTTGTCGAGTGCTTCAAGGCCGCGAAATGACTTCTTTTTGCAAATGACATGAAAATATTTGCTCCAACCGTAAACTTATCCGACTGCTTACTGCGACATAGTGATTTGTCTAGGTTTTGTTAGTGGTGTACCAGTGACAAACTCTCTCTAAATCATTTTAACATGTAAAGCCCATTTAATCCACCTTTTAATCCATGCAATCTTTTTTGGACCGAAGCTCTCCTAATTCTTTCGCGGTTATTTTAACGTCCTACTTTACGCCGTCACTAGCCTTGCCAAATCGAGGACACAACGCGTACAGGTTCGCTTTGATTTTCATTTGAACATTGCAGTTGCTTAGGGTTGCCAACTGGGGTATTTTTAAAATATTTACAAAATATTTGGGATACCACACAAACCAAATACCGCAGATTAAACCACTGCGTCGCGCCAATTGTTCGGTTAATCCACCTTATAATACTAAATATATAATACTAACCTTAAGGAGTGTTCCTTTGAAGGACTCTTATTTTCATTAAAATTATCGTTGAAATAATGCGACTCCGACTCATCGTTTTGTTCAGGACCATATAAATTATACCAAAATGTTAAATTTTTAATATTTCGTTTAGGATTATCCAAAGCTTACTGATCCTTTCGATTGGCTGCTATACAGATCCTGTTTAATTTAGAAAATTATCTTGTTAAATTTAAACTTGAATTTAGACATTTTTTTTAAACACAAACATTAATTTGTTATTCAGACAATCGTGAATCTCGTACAATTAAATATAACTATCACAAAATAACTGCCATTTTGACCCTTTCGTATTGTAATCTTGGTGAAAAAATTTACAAAACAAAACCAAACCTTTTCGATTAATAATAATAATAAATTTATTTTAATACATATACAAAAAAAAAATAAAAAGTAAACGTTTATAATATTTTAAAGTATTTACTTTAAAAGCGACCACTTTAGCTGTTCTCGGGCCGACTGTAATACCTAAAAAAAAAAAAAAAAAAAATTTAATCGACTTAGCAAAAAAGATGCACAAACGGTTTGGTTCAAAAATCAACGTGCTATGTAATTAAGGCGAACGCATATAAGTTTGAAAGCATACTGGGATTATGCTGAAAGGCTGTGTGTGGACGAAACTAATTTTTATTATAAACTTTTTTTTTGGTTTTTTTTTTAAAGCTAATTAATTATAGTTTCTTACTATAACTTATTTTATTTAGACAGAATAATTACAAAAAAAAAAAAATCGATATTAAAGAAGCCACAACTATATTTTATATCATTGACGAAAATAAACTCCAGTTCCAAGACCAAATATTACCTGTGCAACAGTTTGTTCACCAATTGGAATGTCATCGTTACGAAGATCAACTCGTTTAACGACCGAAGCTGGATCGGCATCAAGTATTATCCTATAATTTAATAAAAATTTAGAAATGTTACTTAAAGACCACGATCGACTAAAAGCTTACCCTCCATCACATATTTCGTCAAATGCCAACATTATGATATCTAAATTATCGAGAACTACGCGTTTCTCGACATTTTTTTTAAGAATTAAATTCACCGAATCGAATAAACAATTCAATACCGACATTAGAATTAATTCATTCTCGTGTGCTCCTCCCATAACATAAAAAAATAAATCCACATTACTTTTGTATACGCATGTAAGGCCATCGAGCATTATGATTTCGGCATTGGCCCGATGTGTTTTAGTAAATAAATTTTTTTCGTATGCTTTTTGTTCTTTGGCCGTTGGAAATATATTTTTATCGTAATATTTTGCTAGAATGCGATTGCCATCATTGTCGAGGATGCACATTCCTTTGACGGTGAATAGTGTGGGTTCCTATAAAAATACAACAAAATAGAATCAAAAAAAAAAAAAAATTTTGGTAAGTGGAATCAAAGTATTCATAAAATAGATGGTTAGAACGAAAGAGACCAGTAGTAAAAATTACTAGAACCTCTCAGGGGTCTCGTAAAATATCTAGATACAGTGAAAATTAAACTCAAAAATTATTGGTTTGGTGGAAAGTGATGCCTTGGTATCGAGTAAAAAATTTGCGATGCAAAATACAAGCAAAACGATGCAGTACTCGCACTTGGATGGGACTCCCTAGTCGTGCTTAACTTGTTATAAAATCCACCGAGAAAAATCATGGTTTGCTTTAGAATATCTCAAAAATGAGTGCGTTATTTAAAACGACAGTAGGGCAGTCCCAATGTTCCCACATTCCTAAATATGAAACACCTCACACTGTCAATCCAACCAGTTGATAGCATTTGAGAGAAGAGTTATGCTCATGATATGGCACCAAACCATTAAACGCAACGATGACATCAATAACCGGAATTTCGTCAAGAAATCAGGGATTTGTCTGAGAGACTCCCAATTCTTGTTATTGTACGAGACAGCATTAACCTATAAAACCGATTAGTATATTTGTCGCACTGGCCCACGTCACAACAAAGAGTATGAGAGTTCCACGATATAAATCGATGACAACGCAAAAAATAGAAAACTATATCCACTTAAATAAGTTCTAATTTTTTTTAAATTACAACTAATGGAACTGGAACAATGCTAATCGCGTACGACCACTAGAAATTACAATACAAGACAACGTTACAAGTTCCGAACCTAATATTTTATGAATACATTTTAACACTAAATTGAATACATAAGAAAATAAAAACAAACCATTATAGTTTTCTAATCAATTACAGCACATGCAAATAAACTATTGAATTGTTAGAATATAAAAAAGATCGAGTTTCCAAATTATTTATTTATGTAGTTTTGGCAGTACCCTAAATAATGTGAAGTAATTATATTTTCTATAAACAATACAAAGAAATCTACACAACAAATAATATTAATATTGATGCTGTATAAAATAAACGAAAATAGACAAAATAGTAAAATGTTAATACATAACAAAAAAAAAACACGAAATTTAAAGAAAATAAAAAAAAAACTTACGAGCAACATTCCATCCATTTTTATACGTTTGACGTGTAACTTTGACAGAAAACAAATTATGCTCTAGTACATTTTTGTAATCTAGAAATGTGATGTGTAGCGCTACGTGTGGTTCGGTTTCTGTACCAATTTTTTTAGTACACATACATCTATGTACTAATCTAGTGCACATTAGTTTGAATTTTGAGATTAGGGTGACATTTTGTTTCGTTATTTTGTGCGATTTATTTTGCTATAAAAAAAAATTTAAATATATTTTCATATCAACGTTTTACAATAAATTTTTTTAAAACAAAAAACCTAATAAAATGCCCAACTTTAAATTTGGTAAAAAACCAAAGCGGCCAATTGTTACGGACGATCAAAAAACAGAATCGACTAGTACTAGTGAAATGGCCTTTATTACGAAAAACGAGGATGACCTTAACGTTTTATTGGATAGTACCGCTGAAGCAAATGCACCCAAAATAAATTGTGTACCTGAGGAATCACCTATGAAACCTGCTATTACAGTATGTAGATTTACTTTCGATACATAATCAAACGTGCTAAATATTTTACCTCTACATATTAACGTTTTTAGAGAATTGTGTATTTTTGATAATTCATTCGTTTATTTATTAGTTTTCAGTTTAATTATTTATTTAACATAATATATAAGTATAAATTCTAATTTAATTGCTGTAAGCACATGTGTTCTATGTGACGTCAATTTTTCTTCGTTTTCATCTAAACTACGAACACATTCTTGCCACGTCCATTAACCTAACCAACATTTGGTCTATACAGTTATATGTCTTGGTTCTGTTTACAGTGGATAACGGCTCTCACTCGTAATAAGCGAAACGCAATGGCATCTTCCCTGATGATGCTCGCTCGGATCGGTTTAGATGTGGCGGATGTGCTTTAGTTGCTACTGCTTTAGATTTATCTTCCAGGTCTGTTTAAGAAGGCGCTGGTTGTGTCTAATGCAGTACAATGATAAGTTCCACTACACGTTGCATTAAATAAAACGCGCTCGTAAATGGTTTACATGGTATCTAGCTTCCCATCCCCAGTCTTCAGGTGTGCGCCTAGATTATAAAGTCCACTTTGCCATGGCATTCAACTTCCCCGTGCCAAGGCTAACATTAATTGGAACGGTCATTAATTGGAATGGTGAATTATTCCCGAGTGATAGCAATAGGTTGTAGCGGCAGCACACGAGGAATCGTCGTGTCTCCGGAGCTTTCACCGGAGACATTTTGAATGTCAACAAAATTGACGGAGAGCGACTTGGCGCTGTCTACTGCTAAAAAGTCGCATGATCCCTGCGTTGCCCATTGCAATGACTGTATATCGATATATCTAGCTTGAAAAACGAAGGTAAGAAGGTAATCTGCGACATGCGATACAAAGAATCAGCCACATAAAAGACGGACTACTTATGGTGCGATCATCCAACTGGTTTATAAGTACACCACCTTACCCATAGGCCTTGCCTGGTTCATCTTGCTTGAGAGCCAAATCAGATGCGAGTACTTATTTTAGCTGATTGAATGCGGCTGGCATAAAACGTATGCGGCTATTCTACCACGATTGGTGCTGCATAGTCCACATAGCTGATTGCTATGGTATGCTCTAGAATTAAAGGCGGAAGAGTTTATTTTCTTTTGGCTTCGAGGCTGCAAGTAGCATCGGTCGTGTACGGTAGAAGATTGGGTTTATATATGGACTTGTGGAATAGTTGTTGAGTGTTAGACTACCGGAACGGCTCCCACTCACCGTTTCCAGTAAATGACTCCGTACAAATAATCTTACGCTCTTCACCAATTTTTTATAAAAATTTTACTTTTTTTATTTACTTCACAGTGGTTTACATTAATGTTCACAAACTGAAATTACAACTGTATTTCATCCTTAATGATTTTTCCTTTAGTTTAATCGCACGAAACTGTCTTAATATTTTTTCATGTTTTCTGCGTACCGGGGAGCACGTTGTAAAACTTGTAAGCGTAATGGCGTCTCAATATATTTTTATTTCTTTCTCGTATATTGAAACATTTTCTTTTCACCTATCGGTGGCGTCTGCAAGTTATATTTATTCAGGGTTGCGAACCTGATTTGGATTAGATGTAGTATAGGACGGCAGATTTTTTTTGCTAAGCTTGGACACTAAACAGTGCCAAATGGTAAAAGCTGGTAGCAAATTTAACAAAAAACCCGAAAAAGCCATCTAATATATATTTTAAATAGTAAAATTTTGTATTTATTTATAATTTATTCCGCATTATTTTGTCGATTAATCCACATTATTTTTTTGTTATTTGGTTCAAAATTAAAATAAATTTAGAAATTTTTTTCTTACAGACATGCTATCTATTTGTCGTATTGAATTAAATTTGAATTATAACTGATTTTTTTTATTGATTATTACAAATTTACAGTTTGTGATTGTATAAACTTTATTTAGTTATATTTTTAGACTTGCAATGAATTTAACGAATTCGATTTTTGTACTTAATTTTTAAAAACACAATTTAAAGAAAACGAAAATCGTTGTGAATATAATTAGAATAATTTTTTCGCGCAAAAAACTAATACTGATAATAGATGGCAGTGTTGTTATTTAAGGCGAATTTATTTATATTTCCAATAGATGGCGTTTTAGTTAACCCCAAGACGCAACTTTTAGTAACAATTTTCCCCGCTTTTCCAAAAAGTGGCGCTGCACTCGTTTGTGCCCGTGCTTAGCAAAAAAAATCTGTCGTCCTATACTACATCTGTTCCCCTGATTTAGATATGTACTTTTTCGATGCTGCGAACCCTTTGCTAAAATTGCTTTCGTTTTTATTTTCGTTTCGATCTCGACATTCGCGAGTGCGTTTCCACAGACTCAATGTCAGCGATGCCTTCATCTGGTTCCAACGGCCTAAAACTTTGGAGAAGAGCAGAGGTAACTTTGCTTCTACCTCGTGTTTGAGTGTACATGGGCTGCCGTTATTTGCGTTGACATTGTGAAATAAGATGATGGTACATCTTACAAGTTCAGTTTTGTCATGCATTCGTTCTCAAAGAGGTTCTACGAGGACGGTGAAAGGTAGACTGCTCCACAATGCTTTATGGTCGCTTTTGACGGCAGTTTCTTTGTGATACGAGTTGGGTTCACCAAGCTTTAACCAGTTTACCTTGGATAAAATTGTCAAATTTAAACCAAGGTCATTCTGCAACTTAACTCTAGTTTTAGAGACAACTTTTTGTTGGACAGTGCTGATTGCATTGCTTCGATGACGTGCGACATTTCGTCGGTTTATTCTGCTTTAGTACTTGACGTAAGGACATAAAAATCTACCCTTGTTGATTTTTCTTGTAAACCATCAGGACTTTCAGTTTGACAATTTCTTAATATTTTAGCATGGTCCTCTTCTTTTTGACAGTTCGTATACGCTCAATCGAAACGCTCATTTTGCTCATTTGAAGTTGTATGAAATGGAGCAGACATCAGATCATTAGAATTCAGCACCCAACATACATTTTATTCTTTCTTGACAGCTACATTACAAACTAAGGCTGTGTATTAAAATGAAAAATTATTAAACTATTCAACACCTTCCCTTAATAATTTTCGTTTAATATTTTAATTAAAAAATAAAAAAATTAATAAATCAAATAATTTTTATGTTTTTTAAATTTTACACTTCCCAGTGCTTTTGTAAATATTTCAGCCACTTGTAATTCAGATGCACAATAAAATATATTTATTAATCGTTCATTCACCTTTTCGTGATTTATGACTCCGTTTCTAATTAGCTTAATAGTGCTTTGATTATCAACATGTAAATTTGCAGTAATTGTTTTGTTCGTTAATTCTTCAATCAAACACTTTAAATATATAAGTTCACGACAGCAATCTGCAGCAGCTATATATTCCCCAACTTAGAGGCCCTCCACAATATCTAACCACGTATCCAGTTGTACTTTTTCGATCTGAATCATTCGCATCCGCATCCGCATCATATTTAATTCCATTATCCAGGATACCATTTAAATATCTTAACATTCGTTTTACATTATTAAAAAGGCTTTGCAATTAGGATTTTCAACTTGTCTGCTTCCATATCCCACTGCAAAGGATAAATCCGGTCTAGTTTTTGTTAAGTAAAGCAAACTTCCTATTGCTTCTCTGTAAGGAAAATTAATCTTTTTTAATGTCTGCTTTCTCTTCAATTTTACTCGGCAAATTGTGTTTCAGCGATTTCAGAATTTGTCATATTGAATTTGTTTATTATTTTTTTAAAATAAGCACTTTGATTTAATTTTATGCATGTTTACGTTTTTGGCACTTATGTTAGGTTAGGTTGGGTTAGAGTGGCTGCTAACGCACACTTAGACCGGTGACGGTCCATTGTGAAACTAAAGGATCCTACTCTCCTTTTACCTTCATTGGAACCATTCAGAACTACTTATATAGCATATGATATCTCGCACATTGAAGTTCTCGAGATCCATAAGGCCGTCGAAACAATACTTGCCCAGATGTTTGTACCTCCTGTAAGCTAGCGCCGGGCATGAGCAGAGGAAGTTGCTTACAGTCTCTTCCTCCTCCTCATCCATACAGCTTCTACAGAAGTCATTTGCCATTGACACAAGCCTCCTCGCATGCTCTCCAATGACGCAGTGTTCTGTGAGCACCCCCACGACTATACTTAAGTCAGGTCTACGTAGGGATAGTAGTATTTTGGAGCGCTTCAAGTCCAGTTTCGGCCAGACTTGCCGCGCTACTTTGCATGTTATGGTGTTATTCCACCTCTTCTGTGCCGAGGCTATGGCCTCCTTTTTAAGTGCCATAAAAAGCCCTACTAAAGGCCTCCCCAGATTTGCCCTTTTTTGTTTCAATTAGAGAATTGTACCTTTCGTTGATAGTTCATCAGCCCAACAGTTTTCCAGAACGTCCGAGTGACCGGAGACCCAGACTATCTGGATATCTCGTTAAGAGATGAGCAGCATTTCAATGCCACCGCGGACGTCAGAAAAACAGATTCCAGCGACTTGATTGCCGCCTGACTGTCCACATATATTGTTATATCCCTTGAGGATATGACATTATGCATCAACCAAGTTAGCGCTTCCTCAATCGCTACCACCTCTGCCTGGTACACACTGCAGTGATCAGGAAGACGAACGGATATATTCACATTTAATTTGTCACAATAGATTCAGTTTCCGCTGTTGACCTGTTCTGCCAGGAGTCCCTTGAAGGAATAAGAGTCTGGAAGCCTTTTTCAAAGCATACAACCGGTATTGTGTAGTCACTATTCGCCAAGTCCTCCTTTAGCGAACGGCCAATCGTCGAGTGGCCCGTCTATAGACATTTCCACTCAAACATGGCAGAGATTCGTGGAGCCGTAGTTGCTGCTCTCTGCTTACCAAAGATATCGACAGGAAGAAGGTAGAGCATAGCCTCCAGAACTCGTGTAGGAGTTGTCCTCAGTGCCCCACTTATAAGCAAGCAGGCCGTTCTTTGTACCTTCTCTATCATATTTTTATAAGTTTTCTTTCTAGTGCTGGCCATTACGCACTTACCCAATACATCAGAATCGGTCTGACTACAGCGGAGAAGAGCCAGTGTATCAGCTCTGGTTTTAGACCCCATCTCCTACCGACGGCGTTCCTACATGAGTACAGAGCCGTGGTAGACTTCTTTACTCTCTCTAAAATATTGGGCTTCCAATTTAGCCTACTGTCCAAAATTATGCCCAGAAATCTTGCCTTATCAGTAAAGACCAGTGCCGTGCCTGGAGGGGCGACTACCGGAATTTTATATTTCTTGGTGAAGAGTACAAGCTCTGTTTTGGATGGATTTATACCCAGCCCACATTTGCTAGCCCACTTTGTAATGATGAAGAGCGCGTGTTGCATGACTTCCTTAATCGTGCTTAGGTCCCTACCCGAGATCACGATCGCTACGTCATCTGCATTCGCTATCACTCCTATTCCCTCCCTCTCCAGGTCCAAAAGTAGTCCATTGATTACCATGTTCCAGAGAAGAGGTGATAGGGCACCACCTTGCGGAGTTCCTCTAACTACTCGCCTCCTAATGGTGGATTCCCCTATATCCGCGTTAACAATCCTGCATTCTAGCATCTAATTTATCAACCTCCTTAAGGGGTGGTCCACATCTAAGAAAGACAGTCCTTCCTGAACTGCCTCCGACCTGACATTGTTAAAGGCGCCCTATATATCAAGGAAAGCTACCATACAGTACTCTTTCGAGTGGATTGATTTCTCAACTGTTGGTACCAGGGAATGCAGGGCCATGTCCACAGGTCTCCCTTTCCAGTACACATGCTGAGAAGTCGCCCAATTACTGGGTTTTATTTTTGCACGTATGTACACGTCAATCAGTTTTCAACAGAAAGGATGAAAGAGTTATAAGTCTTAGGTCCTTTGGGTAGGCCTGTAAATTCTTCCCCGTTTTCGGGATAAAATCAGCCTAACCTCCGTCCATCTCCTAGGAATATAATTCCAGCTTTAAACACCCCCTGAAGATCACCTCTAGCCATGGGAGATTGCTCGACGAGTGTTTTTGCAATTCCACTGGAATGATGCCGTCCGGGCCTGCCGATTTGTAGAGTCTAAAGCCGTTTAGTGCCTATAGGATCCGGTTTTTACACATGATTTCCTCCGGGCACCTCGACGATAATTTTTCCCTATTCCTACCAAGCTCCGTTTTGTCACTTCCATGCCTAAAAATAATTCTGGATTTTCGGTTGATGTCATTTCAAATGATTTTTGTAGAGCTGATAGTAAGTTTTCCATTTGCATTGTATCATTTCCAATTAAAATTCCATCATCGACATAAATATTGCTAAAACCATACTGCCATCTTTAGTTTTAAAAATACAATGGTCTGTCTTCATCGGTGTTAATCCTCTATTGATTAAAAAATTTGTGAAATGTTGATTCCAGTTTAGAGGTGCTTGTTTTAATCCCTATAGTGCTTTCTGCAACTTGCATATTTTAGATTTTTCATTTTCATATCCATCCGGGAGTTTCATATATATTTCCTCATTTAATTCGCCATAAAGGAACGCAGTTTTAATGTCAAACTTTACTATCTTATACCCTCCCTTCGCTACCAAAGCGAAAATGATTCTAAGTGAACTTGTAACTACTACTGAGCTATACAGTAATTTTTAGTAATTTTTACTTTGTCTTTTGAAAGATGCACTTGGCCACGTTCTGGGTAATTGCACGCACTGATAATAAATTTTTACTCAGGTCTGGCACATAAAATACTTTATTTAACCCACAAGTTTTTGGATTTACTGTTCCGATACCCACAACTCTCATACTCTCAGATTTCTTCACTAATATTTTTTACAGCCTCATCAGTTCTTTTTTGTCCGACGAGCAATGCACATCGCATTGCAATTCATTTCATTGTTTTAATTTGATATTTTTTTTTTATTTGGTCGGAAGGTTAATACACTGCGATTCGGAGGTGCTATTGTGGACACATCATTGTTTGCTGGCCTAACGCTGTTCTTGCGTTCTTTAAGTTTGTGTCTCTGTATTGCTGTGTCATGAAGAGAGTGTTCTCTCTTCAGTTTTGCAATATTCGTGGATTGCGGACAAACTTTGCAGCCGTCGAACACCATACAGCTTCCACAAAACCAGCGGTTCTACTTCTCACCGAGACTAAAATTTTGGATTTCGGAGATTCTTCGGCCATCGCTATTTGAGGGTTACTCCTTAATCCTAGTTTTTTAGGCCAAAGCACGAATAATGAGTTAAGCATCATTTGGGCTGAAATTCATGTCTCGAAACACCCCCTCTTCTTATGTGGTCTCTATCGAAGCCCAAATATTGCAAACTGCGCTGCTCATTTTGGGTTTGATACTCTGTCAGACTCCATTGAGCGCATCCTTCAGAAATCACCAAATGCTGAAATATATGTGGCAGGTGATTTCAATGTCCACAATGACAAGTGGCTTCCTTATTCTAAGTCCGTAACACCGGCTGGTGAGGCGGTTGAAATGTTTGCAGCTTTAAACCGACTCACACAACTTGTCGATCAGCCTACGAGGATACCAGATCGGGTCAACGATACGGGTCATTTACTGGATCTGTTTTTAACTTCTCATGCGGAGAAATACAGTATCTCCGTCAGTTCTCCTTTGGAAAACTCTGACCATCGGCTTATTACATCGGAATTTCCAATGTCGTGGTCGTGTCAAATGTTCCGCCTAAACGTCGATTATGACACTGTAAAAATGCGGACTGGGAAGGAATGAACAAGTTCTTTCAAGAATTCGAATGGTACTCTTGTTTGGCCTTCGGTAATATTGACAATGCAGCCATTTTGGTTTCGACTGGTATTCTCACGGGAATCATTCCTTTCAGTCTCTCTAAGCCAAATAATTAAAAATCAGGCAATCCTGGGCATAATCATGACTGTAGAACAACAACCGCCAACAAAGAAGCCTCTCACCGCAAATATGTTAAGAACCCGTCAAATGATAATTTAGCTATATTTAAGGCGGCTAGAAATCTGGCAACGCAAACAGTGTCCCCAACCTAAAAAAAATATCAAAAAGAAAAGGTCGAGAAGAGTTGCGGCAGGTCTTAAAGCAGAAAACTCAAATTTACCTGATTCTAACTTAATATCACCGATTATCTCTCTAGCCAGTTCATCGATGCGCCGCATTAGATTTTGATCTATATTTGTCGCTAAAGTCCTTGCAAACATTAACACCAACAAGTCAGCCGGTCCGGATTGTATTCCCCCAATTGTCCTCAAATATTACTGTAAATCCCTGTCTAAGCCACTATCATGTCTGTTTCACCGATCTATGTCTTCTGGCATTTTCCCTTCCATTTGGAAAACTGCTAACATGCATTCTGTGCCAAAAAAGGGCAGTAAACCGGACCCTTCAAATTATCGCCCAATCGCTATCGTCTCGGTACTTTCTAAAGTACTTGAGACCATAATCAACTTCCAGCTGATGAAATATTTAATCTTTTTTCGGGGCCGAAGCTCACTTAACTCTTTCGCGGTTATTTTAACGTCCTTACTTTACGCCAACGAGGGCCAAATCGAGGACGCACGAATACAGGTTCACGATTTTTGAATATCCATCTGCGCAATGCATTGCTCCATGCCAGCCTGTACTGACATGGACGATGGTTCGGCCCATAGACCCTGCACTCCAACAGGGGGTCATAGTTATGTTCATCGTCATCACCGATCGTAATCAGGTGATGAAAAATCCCTTTTGCAACCCTCCCCCGTTGGGATTCGAACCCGGTACCTCCCGTCCCAAACAACGCAGCTTTAACCACTGCGCCAATTGCTCGGTCTTTTGATATTTGATGACATATTTATAACCCTTAGAGTATTGCAACTGGCAGTTTCTCATTTGGATACAGTGGCTTCCTTTTTGACTTGTCCGTCGTGGGCTTGTTGACTTGCTGAAAACGTTTTCAACGCAAACGTGTTAGGATGCTCTCAGCTATCTGCGAAACGATCAAAAATTAAATCACTTTATAACTGCGACCATAATGCCTGAAAGGCAGGTTCTTGTCAAACTTATTACATCATCTAAGTAGATTGCGCACCTCGAATACCGTCAGTAATTTTCTCCATCAACCCTTAAAAACACAAAGAATGCTTGCTACACCGAAAGGTAACCGATGGTATTGGAAAAAGTCAGCTGGTGTTCATTTTTTAGGACATCTCTTATAATTTGACCTGTGGATATAGACATTGCTTAGATCAACTTTGGTAAAAAATTTTCGATTTGTAGGTTAATGAACACTTTAAAATTTCCGCAAATGTATCCCTTGCAGTTCGACTTCCTTATAGCAAGAATTGGAGTGGCCCGACATCCGCAATTATTTGGTTTTATAATTCCTCTGACTACTAATCTCTGAACCTCCTCATCTACTTCATTCCTCAAAGCAAACTGCACCTTATATGGAGATGAGAATTTTGACCGTGCGTATAATCTTCGACCAGGTATTGCCATCGTTCAAAATTTAGTGCGTTGAACCAGTTTAACCCTATAGAGTATTTGACGCTTTATTCTTGTCCAGTGTCAATAGTGGCAGAGTGCATTGCTTATCTTCCCACTTCACTTGCACTTTAATAACACCTTTATAGGCCTTTGGTTTTAACCTCGACCATAATTTGTCCGGGTTGTGTTTCCTAGCGAATTCTGAATTTACGAATTCCATTTGCCATTTGCCAGTTGAATTGGCGATATATGATGGTATTCGAATTTCACGTTATGGTTGGAAAAATTATACAGCGTAGAACAAAACTGACTTAGACCTCTCGCCTTATAGAAGATGGCTAGTTTAGATATAAAAACATAAACCTGTTATATATTTCCAGAAAAAAACCAAAAAAACCGAACTCCTGAAACAAATTGAAAGTCAAACCAACGAAATTGAAATGCTCAGTTCTAAAATCAAAGAACTAAATAATTTAATTGAAAAAAATAAGATAAAAGATTTTACGGGGCCCGCTGCAAATTTTGTAATTAAAAAAGGTGAAAAATTAAATAAGGTAGGCCTTCGTTTAAAATCGGAAATCGATCAACTACGTGCTATCGAGTTAAATCATTTAAAAACCATCGAAGCCCTCGAATACGAACTAGAAGAGGCAAAAAAACAATCGGCCGAACCAATTGAATTTATTACACCACTCGATAATTTATCGACCGTGTCAGATATTCAAACGCTCCAGGAAAAATTTAGCAAAACAAAATCGAAGCTATTCGATGTACTCAATCAAAATACTCGACTTAAAAATGAATTGAAATTAGCGCAAAAATGTATTCAACAAGAGATTGGAGACAACGTTAATTTATGTACTTTGGTTGGTTCCAAAACTTCTGGATGGCGAGGCCGAGAGCAAAAGATTATTTCTCTGCAAAAAAAGGTTGCAGATCTCAAACAAAAATTAGAAATTGCAACGAGTTCAAAAAAGTTTATAGGTTGTAGCGTTATACATTAATATACTTAGTTATTTTAATAAATTACCATGTACATTTTACAGAATTGCCTAAGGCTAGTGACGTGCGACAAATGAATACTTATCATCGCAACGAATGTGAAAATCTTCAAAGTGAAATCATTAAACTACGCGAACTCATCGAATTTCAAAAAGGCAAAATAAATGCATTAAAAGCACACAAGTCGGTTTTATCTGAAGACACAAGTAAATATAAAGAAAAACTGTTACTACTATTGGAGAAAAGTGAAAACGACGATAAGTATATAAAAAAACTGAACGAACAATTGGAAGCGCAAACTCAACAGCACGAACTAAATATCAAAGATCTGTATGCGAAAATAAGCGAGATCGATAAATTAAAATACGATTTGAATTTAACGAACAGTAAGCTTTTGGTAAATCTTGAAAATTTGGAAGCTGAATCGAATGAAAAATCAAAATCTATTACCGAATTGAATGAACAAGTAGCCAGTCTTGAAACCGATTTGCGTGCTGTTTGCGGTGATTTTCTATTTTCATGTCGTGACCTAACAAAAGACCAATTTCTTAGTATTAATACAAGGTTGGAAGGTGAAAAAAATGATCTGCTCGATTTTATTAAAACATTAAATAGCCGTAGCGAGGAAAGTAACGCTAAACTAATTGTTCTGCAAGAAGAAAATAGTAGGTTAAAAATGCTGACGGGAAAACTCGAATCAAAATTAAGTGAGTAAACATTTTAAATATTTTATTAGATTGATTTAAAATAAGTTATGTTTTGTATATATAAGGAAAATGGGGAAACAGTTCCGAACGTATGGAACCACCTCGTACGATCGCCGTAAACTCGCTCGCCTCAAATTCTAACTCGTCCACAACATTACCAGCGTGTAATCTTATTGACATAGAAGAGTTACGATTTAATTGTGAAACTTTAAACGAACGTATCGCATTTCTTGAAGAGAATTTACGCGAGACAAAATATGAAAAAGAAATGGATTGGAAAATTTATACTGATATCATTTCGAAATCGAAAAATATTATGATTGAATCGTTTGTAAAGGAAAACAAGAAAACTTAATAAAATCGTTTATTATAGTTTAAATGAAAATTATGTAGTTTAACAAGGTCTGTTGTCTTACTTATAGTTTAAAATTCAACAGGTTTCCATTTCACATACTACAGACCGCGTAATTTTCAATTATATTTAAATTTGCTCATGAAAATTAGAGAATATGTCATAATTTTGTAACACACGCTATAGCATAAATTTATGGTTGGTTCTTTTATGTATTTTCTTACACACATAAACAAATTAACACTAAGTTATATAAAGTTTGTATTCCATAATACCATTTGTTTTGAGGCCCAAAGGTCTCCCAAATGTTTCCAGTTAAATTTGTATCATTCTAATTTAAGCCGATACTAGCCAAATAGGACGCTAGTTACTCCTTTACACAACAAAAGTATTATCAATCTACATACAAGATGTATGAAACCCATTAAAACGCTGAAATTAGTAAAAATGCAGTGGCCATGGCATAACAAGTATAAAATAATAAAAACAAAAATACTAACAGAAAGAAAAACTTGGGCTTCTATATTATAACTTTTTATTTTTCCCATAAAATACGGAGTTCCCTTTTTATATCTTTTCCCTAAGACGATTGTACAGTAATTCTTTTTCTTCTCCCAAAATATTTTATTTTAGTACACGTATAGGTACTACCAACTAAACAAATATTAAATTATATAAAACGAATCAACTAACTAATAACAGATGGCTCTGCCATCTATAAAATAATTCAATCTTTTTCTTTTTACATTCGGCCATCCTGCAATTGAAGTTAGCCTCAATCTTGTTCAATTTCATCATTTTTCTCGAACTCATCATCGTCAGGAACTACTACTAATCGCAGATGATCGGATGGTATAACTCCTAGAAACCAGCGTCTTCAATCATCGGCGCTAACATCCTCTACGCGGTACCGATCACCATACAATACATCGGTGATAGCATACGGTCCTCTATATCGGCGGATTAATTTTCGACTTTCTCCAACTGATGGTGGTTTTCGGAAAACGGCAACCATATCACCCACATTATATTGACATAGTGACTTAATCATCGCATCGAATCGTTATTTCTGTTCACGTTGGTTATCGTTAATATTGTTCGCTGCTTGGTCTTTTTTTTATCTCTTTTAGCTGGCTCGAACTTCTCCTTATTTATTACGACATCACTCCCTAATTCTAGTGTTAACTTGTCGGCATATTTATGCTGTGTCGAAAAAAAATTTCGTCTAAATTGCCGACTTTTCTAAATTGATGATTATTTCGTATCAATGATTCATAGATGACACTAATTTTAATATGACAAGCTGTGCCTGACTATTCACGATTCTAAATTGTTGACTTTTGAAACTTTAGTTGGATAGAAAATATTTTGTTTAATATTTTGTTTAATAAGATCATGAGTCGGACCATAACATTACGGCCTTCATGTCAATGTCAAGGACTTGTGTTACGCGTTGGACCAATCGGCTTAAGAGTAATGCGCCACATAGCTCTAAGCGTGGAATGGTTATCGTCCTTCTTATGGGCGCGACTTTGGATTTTGCGGTCAGAAGACGTACTGTCACCACGCCGTTGTTGATGATCTTGTTGTAAACGACCGCTGCATATGCATGTTCGGAGGCATCGCAAAACCCATGTATTTCCACTGTGCAACTTTTTTACCGTAGCTGATGTATCGAGGGATCGTCATCGTCTGGGTGCTCTTCAAATTCAATTTTATCTGGTTCCACTTGTCTGCAAATTCCGTTGGTATAACGGGTCGTCCCAACCGATGTCCAGACTCCATAACGTCTTGTCATTATTTTAGATTTGACGATTACCACCATAATGGGTCGAAAATTTTTGACATTTCAGACAAAAATTGACACTTCGTCAGTTCAATGGTGTTGAGTGGTAAAGTCACGTGGAATAAGAAATAATCCCGAACGGGATTATATCGAACTCCAAGCGTCTTGATGGATGAGCTCTGAAGAAGGTCGTTCTTGATGGAGTGTTTGTCCATAAAAGCGAGGTCACCCATTAAGACCTTTGACCTGGGTATGTGCTGTAATATGTGTGGACAATTACTGGATCACTTTCTCAACTCCATTCCACCCTTATGTAGTAATTGGACTAATTGCGACTATAACCTTTGCGCTTCTTCTATTCGTGTTGGTGGATTTCATCATCCGCTAACTAATGCAACGTCCGCATTGCGAGATACGGTGCTGAGGTTCCGTATGTAACTGTGGTTAATTGGTATTCGTGTAAAGGATGATGGATTTTCTCTCTCCACAGTATGGTCTAGTACGGTTGATGTTCTATATGCATCTTAACTTGTCGATACATTTTCTATATGTCCGCGGAGAATACTACCCGATGCTTCCTCCATTTGAGCATTATGGCCTACAAGTCATTTTATAGAGCAGGCCCAATGTGCATAATGCTATTCAAACTTACGCCCATCGAGGTTTTCATCGAGGCGTCGAACACAACTCGAATTTTAGTGGCTTCTGCTGTCCTCTTGATGACAGCATGGTGAGGTAAGTAATATTTGCCGCTGTGATGCGGTGCCTGTTTCATGTGCCCTAAGTTAAGCTACTCGGCCATGAATTGACAATATTGCTCTTTTAATTCATTATTTGATTCCAGTTTTCGTTCTAGTTGTAAAAACCGTTGGCGCGCCCGTTGCTTTGAACTCCCTAAATGGTTCAAGTGCGTTTCTTTGAACAGCAGCTGGACTACATATCGTCCATAAGGGTCTCGTCGCGTGGTTTTACGATAGGTATTTTCACAAGCAATGTTGTCAGTTGTTTCTTTTCCAATACTCTCGACGGTTTCTTCTAGTTCCCAGAAGCTCTGTATCCTTTCTTCCAGTTTTGTTCCGCTGTGAGTTTGTACTGAGAGATGAGCCGTTTTTGGACCTGAGATCACCCAACCGAAGCTCATCTTGATGGCATTTGGCTTCCCCTTTATTATTGGGCCTTCAATGAGATCATACCTTATACGTCGGCTCCTAATAAAATGTCGATGGGAGCGGGCGTGTCAAACGTTGGGTCGGCCACGATTAACTGATTCCAACGGTTATTTCGTTTGATCTGTTGTTCAGGCACATTCATGGTGGTCCTACGTATGCTTCAACCTTTAATCGATATGATGATGAAAAATGTGGTTGAAGCCATATTTGAACTTTGGCGGTTGTTATGGATTGGAGTTATTTGCTCCTATTCCCGAAATGGTAACAGATGTTTCGCATAACGGTAGCCCGAGCCGATTAACCGCCTCTTCCGTGATGAGCGAGACCTGTGACCCCGTATCTATCAAAGCTCTGAAATCGGTTAACTCCCCACACATATTCTGCTTTTGATCAGAGCGGTTGCCAACAGGGTTGTGTGGTTGGACTCTGATGTGCTGATGGTGACTCTTTTATCCAGATGTTGTTGTTGTTCATGCAGCAATTGATGATGCCGGTTGCTGCACATTGTGCATGCTGCATTAAACTTGCATGTTATTTGCGAGCTGTGCAGCATACAGTTGGTACAGATGTGTGCTCGATTAATAAAGTCGATCCGTCGTTTTATGCTGATGTTGTGGAAATGGTGGCATTGGTCAACTAGATGCCCCTTCTCTTTGCAATAAGAGCAAGCGATCGTAAACTTCTGGATGTAGGCTATATGATCGCCTGTATCAATGATGGGGGACACGCCACGCTGCTGGGCGTTGTAGTCTGTCCTAACTGATCGCGTGATGGATGGTTGTTGCGTCCTGTGTTCGCCTCTTTTAGGGCCAAGGTAGACGATCCACTGATGAACCGTGTGATCGGACTTAGTTGTTCGCGTGATGTACGCATTTTGTGTCCCTGTTGCTTCTAATAGCTGGAATCTTCGAAGCAAGAATTCCATGCATCCTTCCAACTTTGGAGTTTCTCAAGGGCTGGCGAGAGATAATTCATACTTTTCTACCGTCTTTGCATCGACCTTTTTCATAATGAGATGACCCACGAAAGCTTCAAAAGTGTTATCTAGTTGAAGGTTTTGAATATTATGAATGGTTGTAACAACCGTATCGTGCAGCCCACAGATATTTGACGCTGTTGCTTGTTGAATTTGGTGTAGTGATAATAAAGTGTTGAGTACGAAGTA
This sequence comes from Tipula confusa, assembly GCA_963556175.1. Lineage (NCBI taxonomy): Eukaryota > Metazoa > Arthropoda > Insecta > Diptera > Tipulidae > Tipula > Tipula confusa. Next base: position 118,121,720 of record OY744477.1, read on the forward strand.
CATCTTGTCTGTAAGATACTCCACGCCTTCTCATAATTACCGTCCACTGAAGAAAGATGGCTGATGAGTTTTGCCGCCTCTTTTTGCACGTGCGCCTTTAGATAGCAGATTTTTTCGGTGTTTGATAAGGCCTCTTGGTGAATAACTTTGGTAAATAGGTCCTTAAATTATGGCCACTTCTCGTATTCACCGTAAAAGACGGGAACATCTATCCGGGGATGCCGCATACTTATCTATGGTTCTTTACTGATGAGGTCGTGTAACGTAATTAATCTCTCCTCGGCAATCATGCTCAACTCTCCATAGTAATCGGCGCTGAAATATTTCACTTCTTGTTCCTCTTCGGTGGTGTTGATGAGAATGGCCCGATGAATAAATAACCGCCAAATCTTTTGTCTCTTGCGTGGCCATCAAAATAACTCACGTATTGCAAGTAAAGTTCTATCAAGGTTGAAATGACCCGAATCATTATGATAACTATGACAGATTCAACCACGCACACCTTTTGAAACGACAAAAAGTAATTTACCTCTAAATTTTTTATATAACCGTACATTTTCTCGTCGTATTTTTGATCGTGAATATTCTCTTTTGTTTCACGAACATGAGAATCGTTTTCTTGCAATACATTCACCCAATCATCATAAACATCCTCAATCCTAAAAATATCTAACATGCCAGGCTCAATTTGGCCTCAACCGCATTTTTACTTACCACAAGGGTGTCTAATTTCATATTGAAATTCTTGTAATCGAAGCCACCATCTACCAATACGCGGTATTAAGTCTCTCTTTGACGAAGTAGTACGAAGTGCTTGACAATCTGTCACGACAATGTAACAATTTTTCCTAAAATAAAAGTTCTGAACCTTTCTAACGTTGATACGACTGCTAATGATTCTAATTCGTAACTATGGAATTTACGTCCCAGATCACTCGTTTGTCTACTAAAATATGACACTGCATATGCCATCGATTATTTTCCTCTCTCTGTAACAACATACTAGCAATTCCTAATGAGCTTATGCATCGGTATTTACGACAACCTAATCAATGTTATAATATCGGATACTTCAAGCCACACAACAATAGACACCGATATATTTACAAATAACTTGTGGTTCTATATTTCGAGCCAACAAACATGGCAACAGACTACGAAACTTCAACGCCAAACATCAACCGGCAATAGCAGAGTGGAATTAGTATTGATCAATTATCATTGGTCCTTCGAGCCAACTAAAAATTGGCACCTTTCAACGATAACCATGAACTGGTACCTATTACAGCCAACTACCAACTGGCACCATCAGTTCGAGCCATCAGAATAACAAGCAGAACTTCGTCGAATAGATTCTAAGACACACCTTACTTCGAATCACAACAGAAACATCCTTACTTCGAATCACGAAAGAAGATACCTAATTGAAGATATTCGAAAATGGTTGAATAACGAGCCACCAAACATCGACACTACTATGCAACCCTCAAAATCCTACCAACATATTTTTTAACGAGGGCAACGGAAAACTTACACCGGTAGGAAAAGAAGATTCATCTGGACCTAGCACAGATTTTCTGCAATTAAACAACAAAGATAATCAATCAGCGTCCACATATGAGTCAAGACAAAGTTGATTACCACATTCATTAGGGGTCGAGGCAAAAATTGAATTCAGCCAATTACCAAAATTTAGGCAACAGTTAAAGCAACAAGATGCCCGAATGAGAGGTTTATACCGGGAAATCCAATTGGCTAAAGATTTGCTGAAAAGTAGATCCATACCAGCTTTAAACCTAAAACTAAAAATCATGGAGATGATGATGAACTAAATCACATTTATGAAAAAATATGCATGGAAGCTTCCAAAGAACAGGAAGCTAATGCAAAATATTTTATAAACCAACACTACGAAAATATAAGCAACACATATGAAAACATTGCAATACAGTTATCAATACTGTTAGAAGATGAAGGAGGCAAACCAAAAACGATCGAAATTCGTCTACCACCTGTAGAGAATCCACATTTTCACGGGGACTCCACGAAATAGTTAGGCTTTTTGGACACTTTCAAACGGTCAGCTCATGATAACAGTCAGTTTACCACAACACATAAAATGAACTACCAAAGGCCATGTAGGAGGATCAGCTGCAAAATTATTAAGCCATTTAGAACCCACTGGTAGAAACTACTATGCAGCATGGGACATATTAGAAAATCGGTATGATAATAAGAGACTACTGGTGCTCATTTTATTAAACACACTAATAAATCAGCTGACTAGTTCAACCGAATCTACCTTTGCCATCAGGAACCTACACGACACAACAACGGAGTCTTCACGCATTAAAGAATACATGTATCGAGATTCAGACGTGGAGTCCTTTTATAAGCTTCACGTTGTTGAAAAAATTGGTAGTGTTTCTCGGACAAAACCACACGACAATAGGTTGTAGCAGTGAAATCAAATGTTTGTCTCGTCGAACTGAACATTTCACCATCTAACAAAGATTGCGGACTAGTACTTTTAGCAACAGCCCTAGTGAAAGTACAAATTATTTACGGTGGTTTCAATATATTATGGGCTCTTATCGACCCAAGGTCACAAGCTACTTTCATTATGCCTAGTACAAATGTAGAAAAGTATTTGAGAGTAGATGAAAGCACCTGTATAATGAACATCGAATTTATTGAAATATTTGAAGGTATAAACTGGCTGTGAATGGGCATAGGAAGATAGTAGTATTTCCCGATTCCATGTTTGCTTAAATATGGAGGTGAAAAGCAAGGCAATGAGTACGTGGATATGATTTGCCCCTATATATATTCGTGTCTATCAGTGGTTCAGTGATATGAAAGAAAGGATGCAAGTGATGAACTTCAAATGAATCTGTGGAGAAAGTGGATGAGTGAATATATTGAGAAAAGTCTAATAAATGTATTGAAGTTCGGAGAGTTCAGTGCTTCTTTGAGAATCGCTTTTTATAAGGAACTCAAAGGAGAAACACGAATGTTAAGAACATTCGAGCGAATTAGACTGAACCATGGAAATTGGAAAGAATGCTTGTAGAAACTTCGATTGAGTAAGGACAATAATTGTGAGTTGTGTGCAAGTGTGGAGGATGTTGATCATCTCATATTGGTCTGCCCAACATATAGCTATTATAGAGCTAATTTCAACATCCTTCGGAATGCAAGTGATTTAGTAATATAGTAATGAATGAGCGAGGCTTGGTTTACAAGGAAATGTATGATTTTGTTAGAATGAGTGGTATAATAATTTGATATAAATGAAATAATGTAAATAGGGGGTGTCCGTTTCCGTTAGGGTCAATAAATATGTATAAATAAAATTGTAATAGATAAATTCTGGCGATATGACTGTCTAGAGCCGAGCCTAATAAAAAATAAAAAATAAAAAAAACTTTATAATCAAAGCCAATAAATTATTCTATTATTATACCTTATATGAGGCAATTGTCGCCGAAACTAATAATCTGGAAAGAAATCTGATACTAGTAAGTGTTTATGTAACCCAAGCATGGAAGGAAGATGAAAGGAAAGGAAAGAAAGACCTTGAGTGATTTCAAGAAATTGTTTGGATGGGTGAGAGAAAAAAGTGACCTGATTGTCTGTGGTGATATGAACGCACGTGCGAGAATGTAGATTCAAGATTCCGATTTGGTGATCTTGAATGATGGGAAACCAACTAGAATGGCGAATGTAGGGGGTACGGCCAATGCACTAGATTTGTCTATGACATCTGTTGAATTGGCCGCCCGGGTCACTTGGTATGTAGAAGAAGAGAATTTAGGTGGGGATCATTTCATGATTAAAATGATCATGAATAATAACAGAGAGTTTAAGAAAAAGCGTGAAATAATGAATAGGTTCAGGAGATGAATGAGATTCTGGGAGAAAATGGAATAAATCAATGCCAGTTGGATAGTGAAATAGAACGAGTGAATAAGGAATGTATTTAAATTGTGGACATGAAAGGGATTAATAGCAATGGGTGCTGGAAAAATGAAGTTCAATTATGCTATGAAAGGAAGCGAATAGCCTTGCGTGAATTCAATAGGAACAAGAGTGGTGTGAATAAGTTTATGTATGGTAAAATGAAAAGGAAAAGATAGCGGGAATATGTGTCCTAAATGACACATTGAACCACAACTAAGGCTGTATGGAACTTATTTAATAGAGTGAATGGTAAACATTTTGATGTTAGCAATGTGGTGTGTGAGAACCGAGAAAAAGGGGATAAATTTCTTAGAATGATATTGAATGTGTGTAATGATTTAAATGTGATAAGTGAAATTGAAATTATAGATGCAAATGAAATACTAGATCGAAGATATGAATAGGATGAGTTCGTTGGAGTGTTAGATAATTGCATATCTACCACACTAGGAACGAATTGCGTAAGCTTTAAAATTATTCAGTTGTTGAGTGAAACAGCGAAACATAATTTGCTTGAAATACTCAACAAAGTATGGATGAGTTCAAAAATACCAGATAAATGAAAAGAAAGCATGATGAAAGAACGAATCGAATGCTTCATGAATTAATTTAATTTGTTACCATCAACAACATTTGGATTTTGAAAGAACCATTCTGGAATCGAGTGCGTGAAAAAGTTTGCTTGGGTAGTAAGAAAAGATAATGTAAAGGTAGTTGTGGAATTTTTAGACATTGAGAGGCCTTATGATTATGTGGTTCCGTAGAAATTACACCAAATTCTTTCGAATTTTGGATTTCACGGAAAATATGTACGTGGATAAAAGATTTTATGAGTGAAAGAAGAATTATTTTAAATAAAAAGAGATATAGCTTCCGCAAGGAAGGAAATATGGTAGGTCTGGATATGTAGAATTCAAAAATGCTATTTTGAAAAATCAACTTAATCGGAGGCCTTTGAATGCTATTTTTAAGTCGCTGCGGTGCTTAGTTTCCGAGATATAGCCGTTTAAAGATTGTGAAAAATCAACTTAATTGGAGGCTTTTGAAACAATATTTTTCCGGTAGGTCTGGATATGTAGAATTCGAAAATGCTATTTTTAAGTCGCTGCAGTGCTATTTTTAAGTCGCTGCGGTGCTTAGTTTCCGAGATATAGCCGTTTAAAGATTTTGAAAAATCAACTTAATCGGAGGCCTTTGAAACAATATTTTTCTGCTAGGTCTGGATATGTAGAATTCGAAAATGCTATTTTAAGTCGCTGCGGTGCTATTTTTAAGTCGCTGCGGTGCTCAGTTTCCGAGATATAAAGCCGTTTAAAGATTTTGAAAAATCAACTTAATCGGAGGCCTTTGAAACAATATTTTTCTGGTAGGTCTGGATATGTAGAATTCGAAAATGCTATTTTAAGTCGCTGCGGTGCTATTTTTAAGTCGCTGCGGTGCTCAGTTTCCGAGATATAAAGCCGTTTAAAGATTTTGAAAAATCAACTTAATCGGAGGCCTTTGAAACAATATTTTTCTGCTAGGTCTGGATATGTAGAATTCGAAAATGCTATTTTAAGTCGCTGCGGTGCTATTTTTAAGTCGCTGCGGTGCTCAGTTTCCGAGATATAAAGCCGTTTAAAGATTTTGAAAAATCAACTTAATCGGAGGCCTTTGAAACAATATTTTTCTGGTAGGTCTGGATATGTAGAATTCGAAAATGCTATTTTAAGTCGCTGCGGTGCTATTTTTAAGTCGCTGCGGTGCTCAGTTTCCGAGATATAAAGCCGTTTAAAGATTTTGAAAAATCAACTTAATCGGAGGCCTTTGAAACAATATTTTTCTGGTAGGTCTGGATATGTAGAATTCGAAAATGCTATTTTAAGTCGCTGCGGTGCTATTTTTAAGTCGCTGCGGTGCTCAGTTTCCGAGATATAAAGCCGTTTAAAGATTTTGAAAAATCAACTTAATCGGAGGCCTTTGAAACAATATTTTTCTGGTAGGTCTGGATATGTAGAATTCAAAAATGCTATTTTTAAGTCGCTGCGGTGCTTAGTTTACGAGATATAGCCGTTTAAAGATTTTGAAAAATCAACTTAATCGGAGGCCTTTGAAACAATATTTTTCTGGTAGGTCTGGATATGTAGAATTCGAAAATGCTATTTTTAAGTCGCTGCGGTGCTTAGTTTCCGAGATATAGCCGTTTAAAGATTTTGAAAAATCAACTTAATCGGAGGCCTTTGAAACAAAATTTTTCTGGTAGGTCTGTATATGTAGAATTCAAAAATGCTATTTTCAAAAGTGCTCAGTTTCCGAGATATAGCCGTTTAAAGATTTTGAAAAATCAACTTAATCGGAGGCCTTTGAAACAATATTTTTCTGGTAGGTCTGGATATGTAGAATTCGAAAATGCTATTTTTAAGTCGCTGTGGTGCTATTTTTAAGTCGCTGCGGTGCTTAGTTTCCGAGATATAGCCGTTTAAAGATTTTGAAAAATCAACTTAATCGGAGACCTTTGAAACAATAACTTGCTTTTTTTAAGTGCTTTAAAGTGCTGGAAAACTAGCAACGCGAAACAGAGAAAAAAATGATCAATTTGGCAGATAACTTTAACGCTACTGACATTTTGGAAAAAACAAAATAGAACAAATACGCGGCTATACACAATAAATTTAAAATATATTTTCCTGCAAATATGATCAAGTAAAATATTAGAAAAAGTATGAAATGTCAAAAAATAGAATCAAATTATTGTTTGTTTTTTTTGCTAGAATTAATTGCTCAATTAATGCTACAAAAATTGAGCTACCACTTTTTTTCTGACGTTTTAAATTTTTTTTCATGCCTGTGGTTTATTCACTTACTCTTACATATATTTTGTATAGATATTATTTTTCTCTCTCAGTTTGAATTTTCTAGCCACCGAATAAGTGGCAAAAAAAGTGTGTCATACGGCTATTAAAAAGTTAAAAAACTAGTCAGTGTCATTGTTCGTGAATATCGAATTCAGCTAGAATTAAATTATTATTAGTAGAATAACACAAATGAATTATAACATTAGCATTAAATTAACTTATTCAGTTTTATTCATTAGTTTATAAATGTAACTCAATTGTTTACATTATGTAGTTGAAGCAAAACCCTCTTTACTACAAGCCGTCTTGTAACTTTCGTTGACACACACCATCATGTATTTTTAAAATGTATTTGTGAAAATATATACTTTAGATGTATTAGTAACTATCAAAACTCCATATAAAATTAATAAAAAAAATTGGAAACGCATGCGCATTATTTGATTTTATTGTTTATTTCTTTTACACATTATTCGCTACATATCCCGACACGATTTTCTACTTACAATACAATCAAAGTATATATTTTTGTATAGCATGAGTATGCAAACAATACGGCTTGTAGTAAAGAGGGTTTTGAGTTGAAGTATTTATTACCTTTGTATTAATAAGATTAGTTTCCAATTTGAATTATCATTTATTATACTAAGGTTGGTACACGAAGTATTAAGCCACTGAATCTTAATTAGTACAAAAATATAGAATAGGGTTGCCAAATAATAATTGTAAAATCTGATCAGACTGATAGTAATTAACTGTAGAAAAACAAAAGACGATTGTCATGGTAGTTGTTTGGTTGGCGTCAGATCACATAGACGAAAAAGTTAACATAGTAAAAAGATATATAATTAAGGCAAAGGGAAATTGTTGTTTTTACATATAAAGTACTTAAGCAAATACATTGGTCCTTCGAGCCGGATACAGGAAGGATTTCAGTACGCAACAATTCCGATTACGTACAGCAATTAAGCAGAAAATTGCCAAAATTTACTTGTACCAAGAAGCACGTGTCTAGGATTTGGTTAAAGGAGCAACCACGCAACGTAGAAGACCTATAATTAAGTGCAACTCAGTTATCAACTGTAACTACAGCAACCGATCCTGCAACTGGAATTGTGTTAAATCAGGTAAGCAGAATATTGTTTTTATTGAACAAAGTTGTGTTGAGTGAAATAAACGTGCTTGCCTGTGGCTACTGCAGAAAAGGATTTTCCTAAGTTTCAAGAGTTTTTGGATTTTCTGATCATTCGTATATGGATTCATTCCAAGGAGTCAAAGTAGAATCCAAACCAAGGACCTTCGGTAGAAATGCAGTAAAGGTGTTTCATAGTGGCACAACAATGAAATGTATTGGATGTAATTTAGAAGTGGAACACAAATTATATATTTTATAAATCGTAGTATTACAGATCGTAGGCAGTTGGTTAAGGCAAATGGAATCTGTTTTAATTGTCTCAGCACTAAACATCAAACATACCAATGCAGATCCAAGACAACATGTTCTGATTGTAATAATCGCCACAATACGCTACTACTTGGTCAGGAAATGCAACCCACAAGTGACAGAGACCATCACAAGGACAACCCACAAGGAGAGTCAATGCCAAGCGAAGCCAAGTGTTATGCAACCAACATGATGTATACTTGTCTCGTACCAAAGGCACTATTACCAACTGTGGAAGTGCGAGTTAAGGGAGTCAGAGAACAATGGGTAACATGCCGCGCCATTTTAGACTCTCACAGACTTCATTTATAACAGAATCACTAGTAGATCGCAGGTACGACGAGAGGTATGACAGAATTACAAATTAGTTCCAATGTTAATAACCAATATCAGTTAAACATCAAAGCACTAATACTTTCCAATATATCGAATTATACACCATCGAGAATAGTAGAACAGTCTGGTTTAGCTAAATTAGCTAACTTACAAATGGCTGAGCCAGATTATCTTAAACCAAGGAAGGTTGACATTCTTATTGGAAATGATTATTTTTTCGATGTCATATGTGATGGGCAAATTAGAAATGATTCCAAGGTCATAGCACAAAATACTAGGTTCGGTTGGATTGTTGCTGGTGGAAGTAATAATAAAAGAGAGGACAATTCATGTCACACGAGTCTATTAGTAAATGTTGATGCCAGTTTACGACGGTTTTGGGAGATCGAGGAGATTCATGAAGGTATGGCTTTAACACAAGAAAAAAAAACCTGCATTGACTACTATAACGGGACAGTAGTTAGAGCAGCCGATAATAGATATATAGTTAGTCTACCATTCCGTGAGGAGCTTAAACTAGGCCAGTCAAGAGGAATGGCGGTAAAACAATTTACATCTATTGAAAACAAACTCCGGAAAAATGAGGAACTAAATGAAGCATATAAGGGGTTTCTAAAGGAGTATGGTTTTATTTACCGCATCATGTTGTATTTAAACAGTCAAGTACGACAACAGAGACACGAGTCGTATTTGATGGTTCAGCTGTGGCATCAAACGGGAAGTCGTTAAATGATATTCTTTTGATTGGACCAACAACCCAAGGTTCATTGTTTAATATTTTAATACGATTCCGAAAGCATAAAATCATTTTTACAGCTGATATCGTCAGCTGATAAGTCTACTGATGAAATTAAAACATACAGACTTCGAACAGTGACGTATGGAACATTATCACCGCCGTTTTTAGCAACACAAACGTTACACCAATTAGCCAAGGACTATAAAAATCAATATCCGGAGACAGCAGAAATAATTTCTAAGGATTTTTACATGGATGATTTAATGTCCGGAGTAGATGATAAAGAATTAGCCAAAGTAGTGGTTAATCAACTTATTGCATTGTTGGCACGAGAAAGATTTCCTGTAAGAAAATGGACGTCGAATGATGCTGAACTGCTAAGGTCACTTTCAGAAAACATTAAAAAAATATCAGACCGTAATATCCAGGAAAAGGATGATACGACAGTTAAGGTTTTGGGACTCCAACTTAATCCCGGTTTGGATCATTTCCAGTTTATGGTTTCACTTGATGACTGCTCTATCCATATCAAATGGACGCTTCTATCAGAAGCATCGAAACTGTTCGACCCAATGGGCTGGTTATCCTCTACCACTATAGCAGTAAAAAAAAAATTCAACTGTTATGGCTAGCGAAACTAGAATGGGATGACAAACTACCAACAAATGTACAAGATAATTGGGTAAAAATTCGTACGGAAATGAAAACACTGGAAGAAATCAAGGTTAGTCGTTGGTTAAGCCTTAGTTCACAAATGGAGTTTGAACTTCACGGGTTTTCGGATGTCTCGGAAAATGCATATGGAGCCGTGGTATACAGTAGAGTAAAGATTGGTGACCATTAGAAAATTAATATTGTCGGCGCAAAGATTAAGGTAGCTCCAATAAAAACTGTAAGTGTTCCAAGATTAGAGTTAAATGGTGTACTTTTGCTTACAAGGTTAATGAATGCAATAAAGATCTCACTAGCAACCACAATTATGCCAAATATGTTCTATCGGACCTATTCTCAAATAGTTCTCGACTGGCTCTCTAGTCCACCATGAAGATGGAAGAACTATATTGCAAATCAAACTGCAAAAATTCTGGAGCTTAGTAATCGAAGTCAATAGTTTTAAGTAACCCTACTGATTGCGCATCTCAGGGCCTGATGCCATCGGATTTAAAAACATTTACCCTATGGTGGGAGGGTCCAGAATGGTTGTAATACTCCAGAGATTTATGGAAACAAACTATTCGCACACAAATCGAAGATGGCAGCAATATAATGGAAGAAAGACTGAAAGTAGTCAATTCACATTTAATCACAGAACAAAATGTCATTCAGGCATTGTTGAACCGATTTCCCAACATTCGAAAAAGTCAACGGATACTGGGTTGGGTGCATCGCTTTGCTAAAAATGTGGCACTTCGTGACCTCGTTCCAAGCAAAATCCATTCAAACCAAATCATTTTTTTGTACTAATTCGGTCATTTTTTTTAATGTAGCATTTGCGTTAGTTGCAAAACGATCAAATTATAATTGTTTTGTAATAATGCATATGTCTTATAAATTCAACTACAGTAATAGGAAACTCTATATGTTTTTTTTTTCTCAAGTAATAACAAGTACGATAAGTCCAATGAACTTGTTAATTAATTTTTTTTATGCAATTTTAGCATAATTTTCTTTTACTAGCCTAATTCAATAATTCTTTTGAGTTAGAATGACCGTATGAATGACCGTCCCCACCACAAATTATTGTTTTTCTTTTAATAAGTTTGTTTGGTGGGACGCTTTTTAAGATTTTAAAGGGAGTGGTGTTTTGACCGGTGTAGAAGACGGGTGGGTTTAGCCACCCGGGCGGTCGGTGGACGACGGATGAGCCGTTATAAATGTAAGTTTTTTTTTGTTTACAATTTTTTTCTTAAATTTTAAGTTTTTTAATTTTTTATAATAAATTTTAATTTTAATTTAATTTTTATTATTTTTATTTGTTTATTGAGTTTCCTCAATTTTGTGTTTCCTCTTCACCATTAGTAAAAAAATCCCATTAGTAAAAAATATAAATAATTAATTATACTCCATTTTTAGTTGCATCAAATATTCTAAGAGTTGGAGGTCGATTGGAACATGCTGAACTACCACTTTGAACCACACTTTGGTGGAGTGTGGGAAAAATGTACTTGCTTAAGTACTTTATATATAAAAACAACAATTTCCCTTTGTTTTAATTATATTTTTTTATTATGTTTACATTTTCATCCGTCTGGTCTGACTGACGCCAACCAAACAACTACCATGACCATCTTATTATTTGGCAACCCTATTCTATATTTTTGTACTAATTATAATTCAGTGGCTTAATACTTAGGACCCGTTCGATTTCGGTTAACATTTTTTTCCTGTAATAATTTTGACAGCGTTCTGCATGCAACCAAATTACCACAGGAGCTACGTGAAATAATTTTGACATTTCCGAAATAATTTATGATTATTAGAGAATAATTATTTATAAGGCGATAAGTGCAGTGATAATTATAAAAATATAAGGACAGACCATTACTTGCCATGTTGTCTCTTGTGTCTTAATCATCTTGTTTCTGATTTCCGCGTGTTATTCTTATTTAATTCATATATCCAGAAGTCATCATAAATAAAGCCATATTTGAATTAAAACATAGTTTAAATTAATTTAAAATTGTTGGCTATTTATCTCAAAACGTCACAATTACAACTGTCAAAATTATAACAGAATTTGAACAACAAACGAGCTCATTATAAAATATGGAAGAGACAATTATGTCACTCACGTTAAAATTATTTCAAAGATTATAATTATTATGGAAATCGAACGGGGCCCCCATAGTGTACCAACCTTAGTATAATAAATGATAATTCAAATTGGAAACTAATCTTATTAATACAAAGATAATAAATACTTTAACTACATAATGTAAATAATTGAGTTACATTTATAAACTAATGAATAAAACTGTATAAGTTAATATAATGCTAATATTTTTCCAGTTGGAATGTTGCTAAAATTGACAAAGAAGCTTTCCAAACGTTAATTGATAGAGGAAAAGAAGCATCTGTAATAAGAAATGAGACTACTAGCTCAACAGTCGACGCTACGATGAGATTGATCTGTAAAGGATATGAGGCTTAAATGCCCCGGAAAAAAATACTACAATTAAATATGAAGCCTGCATATTGGTGGCCGGACGAAACAGGGATTGGACTACCAAACAAGAACTGAAACATGTGCTGAGAGTTGGCAAAATTCAGAACGACTTATATATAAAAGTAGGTGCAGCGATCTATCAAATGGTACTGCAACTTGCTGCATGCATTACATGATTCATGATTCGTTTTTTAGATTCAGCAATCAAATAAAAAAGACGGCAATTTATAGCTAAACATATTTTATTTTAATAGCAACAAAAATTTTTAAATTCATCCTCCACTCTATTATAATTCACATTGGCATTAAATTGTTGTAGAACACTCGAACGTTAGTAAATAGTTTACCCAATATTTTTGTTAAATAAAATTCACCTGTTTCTGTGCTTGGTATTGAGTTCAAATAATTCTGGAACGACTGTAACAAATCAGGCGTAGTTTTTAGTTTCGACTCGAAGTCAAGTAGGTCGGTCGGATTATCGAACGGAAATTGTTGCGCTAGTAAGTTTATGTTACGCAGTTCGGCTATTTCTGATTCAATTTTATCCATTCGGCTATTTATTAATTTTTTTATATCGGACAATTAATTACTAACATCGGCTATATATTCTGGCGGTGGTAGCCATTAAAGTGTCGTTGCATAAATGTCTGTGTGGCCTTAATTGCTGTATCACTTCGATTACTAACATCGGCTATATATTCTGGCGGTGGTAGCCATTAAAGTGTCGTTGCATAAATGTCTGTGTGGCCTTAATTGCTGTATCACTTCGATCAATAAAACATGGTATTTCATTAAAGTTTGATTCGTGTGCACTCATTAATTTTGGTTTTTTAACCAAATCGTCCTCATTCAATCCATCTTCATAATCAGTAGCATTTTCTTCGTAACATTGGCCCGGTAAATTTCGACTCGGGATTGCCGTCGGTTTCAATAAAGGTTCTACAATTTTATTAACTGTTGCATTTGTTGAAATGCATGTTGCAGATATACACATCGTTCGCAATTGATTTTAAAAGACCCACTTTTTGTTTCCATAATGAGTGGCGTTCAGGATTGGCCGCTTCCTAAGGGAACATATATACTGTTATACCGGACATTTTACTATTATTGGTACAACCGGGAACTTCACAATAATACAATATTTTATTAAATTTTTAGCTCACACAAAATTGTATTTCACTTGGAGTAATATGATTGTTTACACTAATTTGACATTAAAGAAAACATCGAATATTTTGTTAGAGACATCTTGTGAGCAATAGATGCGACTAAATTCACCACAAAATTCGATGTTTTCTTTAATGCAGGTGTTGTTGTTGTTAAAAAATTTTGCCGTTAAAACTTTAAAACTCATCACCCGAAGAATAGTCGTACTCTTAAATTTCGTGGAATAAAAATTTAAAAAAACCATGAAAAACAACAAAAATAAAGAAATCAAGCGAATAAAATAAATCAACAGGTGAATTACTCTTTGGAGTACCAAAGAGTATATATAACTTCGATATATACCCCGATAGTAATCGGGGTATATATCGAAGTTAAATGAATAGTGTACCCCTACTGGTGATACCAATATTTGCCGATCAAATGGGAAATAATAAAAAAATAGTAATAGCACGATGAGGTGTATGTTTTACCTATGCTAATTTACCTGAATCGTTATTGTCTGATTAGATTGCGGAATTACTAATTAATACAAAGTATTTTGAAGAGCTAAGAAATTGACATGACCAAGTAAAGACCCATATGTGATTCCTCAAAAACATATAAGTTCAATCTCTATTTGGTTAATAGCAACAACTTGAGGATAACAGTTGAGAAACTACTGGAACAACATAATTTACATCGGACCAAACTTCAGTGCTATTTGAAGTTGGTGAGCAAAATTTCATGGTTTACCAACTTGAAAGCCCTTCTCAAGTCTAGGAAAAGAATAGCCACAATTAGTTTTTGGTCGACCTTTTTAGAAATAAAATCTGTGTCCGCATCTATAACTATTATTTTCTATAGAAAGCCAACCAGTCGATTTCTTTCATATACCTTTGAAACAAAAGATAGTACTTGAGATCAGCCTGTCTCTTTGACAGAAGATACTGAGATAAGCTTTCACAGTATACCGGTATAATTATCAAAGTTTTTAATCTTTTCGGAAAAACTGCCAATTGATGCACTTAATTTCCTATGGTAAAAATCCCGTTTAGCTTTTTTAATTTAGGAGCTTGCGCATATAGTCGCAATCTAGGGACTTTAGGATTAGTTTAAAGAATTTTTCTCTTGTGCGAATGGCGTGGCGCAATGGAAGTTGCACTCATGGTAGCTTAAACCCTGATCGCCTATAATTATAGTTTTTTTTAGTTAACCGAATTACTCCAGAAGGGACTTTCTGCAGGTAATTAATAATTGCAGATTTTTTTGTTAAAGCTTTTGATTTTTTTCTATGAAAATTGGGATTCAGAACTTTCCGATTAAAATACGCCACTTCTTTAACGACTGTGCTAGTTGTTGGGATTAATAAAATATTGGTTTGCCTTTTATGTTGGAAATATTTTCGATTTTAGATTCCCATTAATGTAAATCTGGTAAACCAGCTAGTCAAAAAGGCCGTAATAATTAGGGGTTTAAATATGAATATAAGCTGCGGTGTTTGGGACGGGAGGTACCGGGTTCGAATCCCAACGGGGGAGGGTTGCAAAAGGGATTTTTCATCACCTGATTTCGATCGGTGATGACGATGAACACAACTATGACCCCCTGTTGGAGTGCAGAATACATGAACCGAACCATCGTCCATGTCAGTACAGGCTGGCTGGAGCAATGCAATGTGCAGATGGATTTAAAATCGAACCTGCATTCGTGCGTCCTCAATTTGGCTGGTGATGGTGTAAGGTAGGACGTTAAAAATTAACTGCGAAAGAGTTGGGAGAGCTTCGACCCCAGAACAGATTGCAGAGTTCAGAAACAAAAAAAAAAAAAATATGAATATTTAATTACCTAAACAAGCAATATGTATACATAGATGGAATGTATGGTTGGTTAGTTTAATAATGAATATGTGGACCCAGTATGGTGTACTGTTTATATTAATTTTGTATGTTGATGATGGTTAATCAGTCAGGACAATATTTTCATGTAGGTGTACATAAAAACCAAAAATGGCTGAGTATGAGCTCATATTCACATGTATGTATGTGTATGGGTTTGTGTACATGATATCAATTTAATCATTAAAATTAAATAATTTCTCCATGGACAAACATTTTTATAATTATAATTTTTATTAATATAAATTATAAAAATAAAAATTATAAAAAAAAAAATCGAATTTTTATTTTTATTAATTCAAAATTGTATAGGAATGGCCAAAGCAATTAAAATCATTTTTATGTATTATCATAAAACAAGATTAAATTAAATAACACAATAAAATTGAACCTAATCAATATTTTCAGCAGACTCTATTTTCAAATGGCGGATAGCTTTGTTTCATGTTTAAGCTTTCGAAAATATCCAATTTTTACCCATGATTGATTGATGAGACTGTGAGACAATGCGCTTGTCAAGTGTTCCGGTTAACGTCGATCCTATTCCCACAGCCTTTTGATATTTAACAAACGGTAGGATAGTAGGAATTTTCAAATATTTCCATGCATGATAGAAACGACCCGGTTTCAGACACCTCATGATCATTACGGCACTATTCTATTCTATTTGTGTGGTGTATGTAATGTTAGTTGAAACTAGGCTTGCCACCCGTCCTCCTTTGTGGAGGACAGTCCTCCTTTCGTAAGAAATTGTCTCCATCCTCCACGAACAGAAAAATGTCCTCCACCAGAAAGATAAATATCATATTTTTTAGAGTGCGACCCGGGAATGTAAATAACAAAGAGTAGGATTGGAAAAGAACGACAGTACGGTGGTGAATGTGAACGAGTAAAGATGGTTGGATGGTTATGTTAAAAAGAAAACAGGAGAGGAAAACATGTGAGTAGATTATCGACAAGTAAACGCTATAATGGTGA
The DNA here is from genome assembly GCA_963556175.1 of Tipula confusa. Lineage (NCBI taxonomy): Eukaryota > Metazoa > Arthropoda > Insecta > Diptera > Tipulidae > Tipula > Tipula confusa. Next base: position 118,138,221 of record OY744477.1, read on the forward strand.
AACACCAATCTCCTTTAGCGATTATGGAAGATCTAGTTCAACGTTTATTCGAAACTAATTATTTCACCATTTTGGATTTACCATCAAGATATTACCAGGTAGCAATGAGTTTAGAATACTCCAGAATCAATACCTATAACCGCTTTGTTGCTGCTGATGGACACTATAAGTCTCTTAAAGTGTCATTTGGGTAGGCCGATTCCCTACTATTTTCAAGAACATTATGAATTGAATAGTTGACGAGACTAATGGGGAAATAGTGGTATAAATGATATGGGAAAATTAGAGCGGTTGTTAGATGTAATACAGTGTCATGGTTCATTTCGTAACCTGGAAAATAGTCATGTCTTCAAACGCAAGGTAGAATTTTTAAGGCGATCCCGAGTTACACCCGAAAGATCAAAATCACATACCAATGTAAATTTTCTATAGCCGAAGAACAGAACCTAGATATGACTACAGTTTATGGGATTGGCAGGATTCTTTCGAAATTTAATGAAAAACTTTAATATTGTTGGCAAAATTATTGGAAACGGTACAGTGTTTATATTCTAAATTAAGAAATCGCAAAACGGTAGCAATATAAGACCCTAATTTACATAAAGTGGTTACCGATGCTTAATCGAAAGGGTTAGGTGGAAGTTTGTTACAAGTCAATCAGTATAAAAAAAAAGTTGACCTGTGGTCTATTTAAACTGATAGACTAGCCAATGTGAACAAAAGTAATATTCATACGAATTAGAAGCCTTAGCCTTCGTCGCGATGATACCCGATTGTGCGTCATTACAAACTTGTTCAACAAAAAAAAATGTAATACCAAGAATTTCAATATGATGGCTAAAATTAGCAGATTACGATTTTGTCATGGAATATCGACCAGGAATTCAAATGAAGCATGTAGTGGTGCTGAGTCGGAAAACAAACAGTATGGAAGAACTGATGCATCCGGCCTGTCGCAGGACGAATAAATGAGTCGTTCCTAGAATGATCAAATGGAGATTTACCTAACTAAAGCGATGTAGAGTTCAGAAGGCATCTGGTTGCTCCAGAGAAATGTTTTGATTCCAAAAATGGAAATTTATGGCAGCTTGCATCGAGCGCAGATATACAAAAGCACTATCACGATAAAAGGAAGGGGAATTACATCCGATACCAATACCGTTCAATACCGTGCATATCGACCAGCTTGGACCATTTCCTAATACGCTAATACGTGTAAATTGTTCCAAAGGTATTGTGAAGACAATGATATAAAGTTTGTGCTAAACGCAACCACAACGAAAGATATGGCTGTTATGGAAATGCATAGTGCTGCGGTTAACAATAAAGAGACGTTTGATAGTAAACACCGGAAATTAACGAACTATAACGAGGGTGATATGGAGATCACGAGGGAGCGAAGATCGATTTTTATTGAAAGTTTATTTTTATGAAACGTGTTTAATGCCGATACGACGTTTTTAACTTCAACCAAAATAGATTGGATTTTGTAATTACTCGAAAATTGAATTTAAAGAAATTCTTGGGCACATATCGACGAGATGGTTTTTTTTATGGCTTGCTATAGATAGAACTATAATTATTTTGGCAGCTTTATCAAGATAATTCTTAGTGAAGATTTGCCAAAATGGATGTTTCGATGTTTTCGACTTACAAAATGGTAAAATGTTTTTGTCGCTAGTAGTGTTTATAACAAAAGTTTAACTGTCCTCCTCTGGTATTTTCGAAAGGTGGCAAGCCTAGTTGAAACACACTTGTTGATAGTGAAGTTAGAACTAATCGTCTTTATTAGTATATTCATTTACATGACATGATAACCCTATCAATCATGGTGGGTAATGCTCATATGATTAAAATATTACATTCATATGTTACAGTGTAGGGACAGGAAAGGTATGTCAGTATTGACAGAATTGTTTCGGTTTCCCGGTAGCCAATATACTACTATTAACTACTCTAACTACTATTAACTACTCTGTCAAACTACTATTATACTATTAGCATAAGACAATCACAATTTTATTGAACTGATCTGCATTCTGTTTTCTGTATTCTTTCATCTTCATATCAGCAACTTCAGTGTGTCACCATTCAACCGTAATCTGCAAAACAATTCCCTAAAAAAAAATAAGCTTCAAAAATTTAACTCAGCTTCAATTTGTGTCAGGAACGTTGCCATCTCTTCAAAATTTAAAACTGTAATTCGAAGTACTCGTCGGATATGGTATTCAGCAGATTGGACTGCTGCCTCCCACAGACCACCAAAACTAGGTGCGGATGGTGGAATGAAATTTGTGCCATTATCACTAAACATATCGGCACTTACGCCTCTGCGGGCCATAAATCGCTTAAGGGCAGCGATAAATGCATCTTTGGTTAAGCCGCTTACTAATTCGATATGGACAGCCTTGCTACTCAGGCAAACAAAAATCGCGATGTAAGCTTTATATGGTGCCATTTTTCTTCCAGTCAAAGATTTTAGCCATATAGGTCCAGCATAGTCTACTTCAGTTTGGTAGAAAGCATATTTAAAATTGACACGTTCTGGTGGCAAGTCTCCCATTAATTGAATGCTTTTGGTAGCTTTATTTCGTGTGTATGGTATACATTTGTGGATGCGTTGACGAACTAGGTTTTTGCAGTTGATGATCCAATATTTCTGTCTTAAAGTGGATATCATTGTTGACTGGAAAGCATGGAAATACCTTATGTGGGTTTCATCAATGATTAGTTCGATAACAATGTGGTTTTCTGGTAGAATGGTTGGAAATTTCATGTTATATTGGATGTTAGCATTCCTTATTTGGCTTCCAACCCTCAAAATTCCACTTTCATCTCGAAATGGAATTAAAGATAATAGTTTACTTGAGCTTGGAAGGGGTTTTTGTAAACGAATATTCTTAAGTTCAACCGTAAATGATTCCATTTGAGCCCACTTGAAAATTTGCTCAGATGCTGCAGTGTATTTTTTCGGGGAATTAAACTTTCTTTTGGTTCACCTACCAAACATCTTTTTATGTTGTTAAAGAAATGAAAAATTCGGGCGACAATCCTTACAAATTTGATGAACCAATATTGATGTGCAAGAACTACAAGAAATGTATTTTCGATTTCAGCATGATATTCGATAACTACTGAACTTCTGTTCTCAGATTGGTCCACCGAATGTCGCATGTTTATTTTAATCTGGCTATAGTTCATTATTTAGGCAAAGCCAGGTGGGTCCATTCCACCATAGTTCGAAATTTACCAGCATGGAAGGTGGTATGCCGCTGCTGGCGCAATCAGCTGGATTTTCTTTTGTCGGTACAAAAAAGTGGACTCTAAAATTTCGGAGGTGACGTATGATTTCCATACTCGAGGATGTGATGATAGCCACCATAACACGTTGACGGAATCTGTCCAGATGTATACTGCCATATTTGGACATTGTAATGAGTGTATGACGGTTTTCATCAGCCTGGTCAATAGAAGAGCAGCACATAACTCCAACCTGATAATAGAAACATATTTAATCGGTGCGACTTTGGTTTTGGCGGTTATGATTCTTGTTTCATAGATGCCAACCTTTATTCTGGTTCGTGCGTATATAACTGCGGAAAAAGCATACTCTGAGGCGTCGGAAAAGCCGTGATGTTCAAAATCTAAATCACTGATTCTTATAATCATCTGGGTATTGCGATATTTTCTAGTTCGGATAATTCTTCTCTTATGGATGCAGGTAATGGATCATCCCACTGCAAATTCAAGAGCCATAATGGCTGGAAGAGAATTTTTACTAAAACAGTAGATGGGGAAAGCCACCTTATAGCTTTCTGACAGCATTTCTCTTTTAGTAAGTGAAATATTTGGTAGCATCGAAACCTTGAAATGGAAACTGTCGGTTTGTGGGTTTCATTCTAATCCTAATATTTTTACTGATCGAGTACCTTCACGGATTTCGGTTACAATTCTCGATTCTCTGACGGGATTGACTCTAGCAACCATGCAATTGCCGTCCACTTTCTAAGATTAAACCACCCGGTTTTCAAAATTGTTATGACTTGTTCCTTTAATGCATGCGCTTCTTCTTCTCCTTTAATGCATGCGTTTCACGCTCCTGCCATTAAGTCATCGATGTAAAAATCTTCTTGGATAGTTTTGGATGCGGTTGGATATTGTTTGTGATATTCTTTGGCTAAGGACATCAACGGTTTTGGTGGCTAGATAAGTCTCATATGTAACAGTCAGAAGTTTATAGTGGTTAAGCGGTGCAAGAGGAGTTTCTCGCCCGAATGGAAGGCAGACTATAAATCTACCGTTAGATGCACGTGTGTGAGTTTCATCAAAATGTCTCTCGCAGAGTTCTTCGGTTTTTGTTAGATGGTTGGTTGCTGGGATTTCTTCGGTTTCCCAAAATTTTTGTATGGTTTCGTTTACATCAGTTTCAGTCAACATACTAGCGGTTATCGTGTGTTGATCTTGGTTATGATGTATATTGCCAACAATGATCAAGCCAAAAATACTATTTTGTGCTATTGGGATTCCGGTTTCTCATTATAACTGCTGGTCTCATTATAACGCGGATTTGTCAGTTGAAGCGATTCCAGATGGCTCCAAAATGTGCTTTAGAAACTGGTTGATAGTAATGGTATAGCCAGCTTTGGTAAAATGAGAGCGTTGACTACAATTTGAGATGTTTGACTGTATCGAGAACAAATGTTCAGATTGGCCGTTTGAAATTCTTGCTGTTGAGGAACCAACTCCAGTAATTTCAACATTTACTGGAGTCTAGTAAAATTCGGCAGGCTTACATGTCTCCAAAACCATCTTTTACATAAACGAGTGCGGTAGGTAAAAGTGATTCCTGATTTGTTGTACTGGGATGAGAATCTGGTGTGATCGGTAAAGTAGCTTCATAGGTAGTAGCCACATGTTGCTGGTTATTAATTTCTGGATGCAGTTGGTTGAATGATGGTATTAACTAACCCAATATTCTCGGTTGGTGGTGGTATGTTGAGTGATGAAATGTTCTCGGTTGCTTGTGAACTGGTTGTTGGTGTGTTGCTTGATGAATTAGTTTTGGCACATTTTTGACACCACTTTATTACCTGCTGTCATTTTTTCTTTATGTCTTGTACTTGTTAATTCCCAGGTGACGTCCACTTATTCCGCCATAGTACGCCTTTAGAATCTCGGAAACCCAACGACTTGGTACAACTCCCAATGATTACTTAGATTTTCTAACCGTGCTTCATTTGTGCTTCAAATCATTTTTAAGCACCTGTGTTTTATGTGCGGGCTTTTTGACTGTGTTCAATAAGCTTTTACAATGGAAGACCTATCTGTAATTTCACTCCCTGTGGGCCTTAATCTTTCTCCTTAAATTCTATTACGGTTGACCAATTTTCATCCTGTATTCATTCCTTTCGATGTTCGATCTCAAAATTAAACAACACTGATGTTGTTTTGCTCTCATTCCTGGCCATCGCTCATAATCGCTCGATCGCCATAATCTAGGGGATTCGGCCTACTGTTCCTCTTGTTTTGATTGGCCACCGTTAAAAGTTATAGTTTGAAAATTCCAAACGATGTTTGTTGCATCTTAAGATGGTTCTTTCAATATATTGGATTGAGTATGTTGAACTACTTGCAATCCTTATCTATTTACGTTGACGTCAATTAATGTAATTTTTCTACTTAACTTTGGATGATTCAATAAGTTTTTCATCCATGTTTTCTTTTCAACGATTTATTTTTGTATATTTTCTTCATTTTCTACAGTTACCATATCTACCATATCCGTTTTATCTATTTCGAACTTATATTCTTCAGAGTTTAATCTCTTTTTCTCTACAGTCTCACCACCAAGTCGTACCACCAGCGTCTCTTTATTACCGTTTGTTGGTAAATCTCATCACCCCAATTTCTTCTTCAATTCTACAATTATCATTACGTAGGGAATTATCATTCTTTTATTATTTACAATCCCACCGCCGTCACCAATTGTTACGATCTTGCCTATTCCGGGTTCGGATCACTAGATTTTTAATAAATTCCACTTATATTTATTGATTTGAAAATGTGCGCGAACTGAGTAAACTCAAACAAAAACATGAGTGCAATTGAATGTTCGGTTTATGATAATGAGATGAGGGTGAAGCTTTAAAACTGGCGATATGATTTTTTATTGAATTGAAGCCGTATATAGTTGCACCTTATAACATTTCAGCAGAAGTAGCTTTAGAATCATTTCACTACGTCTTTCGTAAATCGAATAATACAGTAGGTATAATTTTGGTCTAGTCAGCTCTGTTATGGCATAATATAGCTGCCTTAAGTGTCTGGTGCCATCTTTCATATTAGCAAATTCCCTAAAGAATTTGGACTCGAACTGATGAAAACGAAAGAACCTAAAGGAGTTTTTATATAAGTCTAGAAACTTGACTCTTCTGGTCAGCAACACAAGTTTGCTCCCAAATGTTGATTTTTTTAAACAGAAGACTATACGAATTTGGCTGTTACCAGTTTAACCGTTGCCTTAATACCAGAATGTAATTGGTCGTGAATACTACGAAAAATTAATTTTGTATTCGTAACCCATAGATTATTTGGTTCGTAATCGTCAATTTGTTTGTCTGTACCTGAAATTTCTGCACAGTTGATTTACCGAAAAATTCCTTAATTCATTACAAGGCATCCGCTACTAAATTGTCTTTGCCAGAAACATGCCATATGTTCGTGGTGAATTGTCTAATCAAATCGAGATGATGATACTGTCGCGGAGACGCTGTATCAAGATTCTAACGTAACGCGAAAGCGAGTGATTTGTAGTCAATGTACAGTATGAATTATGCCGCCCTTCCAAAATATATTTAAAATGTTTAATGGAGGAGTATGCGATTAGCAATTCATTGTCGTACGCACTGGAACGTTTCTGTGTATCCGTTAGTTTAACTTAGTATAAAAGCCTAGAGGTGAGTATTCATCTTTAATAATTTTATATACAACAGATCCAATGTCCAGGCAAATTTCCGACTTTGAAATGCCAAACAGCATTTTCGGTCCAAAAAGAAAACCTACACCAAGATTTCTGGAGATTCGTGGAGATGACCTCCTCCACTGTAAAGCAACGTATAGCCATGGGACGCTTTGTCTCCACTTTTTGGCTTGATAAAGTCTATGTACCTAAATAGCATTAACCCTAAATAGCTTGTAACGTAAGCCAGTTAGAATTAAACGATATCCATGTTTTTTTTTGTGGGTAGTCAACCCAGCGATTTAAACTTTGTTTAGTCGCCTTCTACGATAAGCCAAACATACTGTGATTAAAAATACAGAGTAAAAAGCCCAATTATGATACTACTATAGAGCGCAGTTTTCACTGTATTTATGCATAAACTTTGAGCTACCATCAAATGTTAAAATACAAAACAAAATCTTCTAAAAGACAAAAATTGATGAAACATTTTTTTTTATATAACAACAACGCTGATGCCACACAAAAAATACAGTACCTGCTTTTCCTGAAAATAACAAAGAACACCATGTGCATGATAACATCAATCAAACTAAACTAAAGCCAATAAAGGGGTAATTTTATAAGATTGCGTGCCTATAAAATTAAAACGGTTGTTAAAGTTAAAGTAAAAAAATAAAACAAAAACCAATCTCCATAACCTATAATTTATCAATCACTTTTGATTTTTTGTTTTCTTCAAAAAAATTTTTTTTAAAGTTTTAAAAACTTTTGTGTTATCTTGACATTTTTTGAAATTATTTATTTTTATTCAGTTGTCTTGAAATTTAACTCTTGTTAAATGAGTGAATAGGAAACTTAGTAGTATGTATATTTGTAAAGTGTGATCTGTAAAACACTTTACAGGTAACATACTTGACCATAGATTCATTAAAAAGTTTATACTTTTAACTAATGTCAAAAACTACACCTTACTATCAATACGTTGATGAAAACTATCACAAATAAGGATTACAAGCTAGTAGCGGGCACTCAACAACGGTGTCTGGGAAGTATACATACACCAGACTCAAACACAATCATATTAATCTCCAACCATATAACGCTCTCAAGTTTCAGTGGTATACTTATGAAGATAAGCAAGATAGATCAAATAAACTTATGACTAGAGGGCTACACCATATATGTGAAAGGGAAACCGCTCAGAACTGGACATTTTAAAACTGGATATTTCAAAATAGGATTTGACAAAACAGGATATTTCGACAAGTGGTTTAAACTTAAAATAATTTTTTGGGAAAGTTCTGGAATAAGGCCAATTAGGAAGGAACTCGGTGAGTTCTTAACCGATTATGATGAAATTCTATTATATTCCAGAACTTTCCTAAAAAATCAATTTAAGTTTAAATCACATGTCAAAATATTCTGTTTCGAAATATCCAGTTTTGTACCATATCTCGTTTTGAACCTTATCCCGTTTTAAAATATCCAGTTTTGAATTATCCTGTTTCGTCAAATCTAGTTGTAAAATATCCAGTTTCGACCGGTATTCATGTGAAAGTAATGACATAATTGCGGTTATAGCATATAAAATTTAGATATTCAGGATGCTCTCAATATCATCAGAAACGTCTGAACGGAAAGCGATAAAGACAACAGCATCATGTTAAGAAGGGGACTACCGCTTTTTATACTTACGTTTGGCAATCAAGAAAAAATTCTATAAATAATTGAATAAATCTATAAATAATTGAAACGTGTCGTTAGCGTACATCATCGCTTTATAGAAATACGTTTGAGCAAATTTTGTTCCCACAAATAATACATAGAACATTTTATATTTTTTCGATCAAGTAGGCACGCATTTGAACAAAAATTTGTATGAAATAAAACAATAAAACTAAAAGAAGAGTAAGCCGTTGTAGAGAATCGAAACATTCTCCGGCGTTCTATAGTTTTGTTATTAAATATAATACTCTTTATAATTAGTCGGTCAGGACACACTCAAGCCAGCTTTGCCAGCTATATGCAACTACAACAACAACAGCCCAACAGGTAATTTATATCAATTTACGAATTATTGATTTATGTAGTGTAATCATGCTAATTCAATGTTCTCTATTGAACGAAAGTAAGTGAAATAAATTTGATTAAACTGTTAGTGCACTGAAGAAGACACATAACTGCGACATAGGCCGTGTTAGGAGTTCAACATGTTGTCTCCATGTATGGAGAATGGTAAAATTATTCTTAAAATTGTTAGGTTATTTCATACAATCCGCCTCTCTTTTTAAAATTTTATTGACACAATAATGTTGAAGTTTGCGCTTCCTTTAAAAGTGTCAAATATTTATTTAAATATGTGTACAAATGTCATGATTTTGCTTTCATTGATATTCAGTATAGTGCAATTGAATTTGTATGTTGATGGGCTTAACGGTTTGCTTCTACCCTGATAGAGTAGGTTAGGTTAGGTTAGAGTGGCTGCTAACGCATACTTAGATCGGTGACGGTCCATTATGATACTAAAGTACCCTACTCCCCTTTCACCTTCATTGGAACCATTCAGAGCTACGTATGTAGCATAAGATATCTCGCACATTGCGGTTCTCAAGATCCATAAAGCCGTCGAAACAATACTTGCCCAGATGTTTGTACCTCCTGTAAGGTAGCGCTGGGCATGAGCAGAGGAAGTAGCTCACAGTCTCTTCCTCCTCCTTTCATCCATACAGCTTCTACAGATGTCATTTGCCATTGACACATGCCTCCTCGCATGCTCCCCAATGAATCAGTGTCCTGTAAGCACCCCCACGACTATACTAAAGTCAGGTCTACGTAGGGATAGTAGTGTTTTGGAGCACTTTAAGTCCAGTTTCGGCCAGACTTGCTGCGCTACATTGCATGTTATGGTGTTATCCCACCTCTTCTGTGCCGAGGCTATCGCCTCCTTTTTAAGCGCCATAAAAAGTGATGCTATACGCCTCCCCAGATTAGCCCTTTCCATTTTCAATTGGAGAGTTGAACCTTTCCTTGCCAGTTCGTCAGCCCTGTAGTTCCCCAAAACGTCCGAGTGACTGGGAACTCCAGACTATCTGGATATTGAGATGCCCACTCACCTCGTTAAGAGATGAGCGGCATTTCAATGCCACCACGGACGTCAGAGAAACTGATTCCAGTGACTTGATTGCCACCGGACTATCCACATATATTGTTATATCCCTTGTGGATATGACATTATGCATCAACCAAGTCAACGCTTCCTCAATCGCTACCACCTCTGCCTGGTTCACACTGCAGTCATCAGGAAGAAGACCGGATATTTTCACATTTAATTTGTCACAATAGACTCCAGCCCCGACTTTGCCGTCTAGTTTGGAGCCGTCAGTGTAGAATTGTATACTTCCAGTTTCTGTTGTTGACCTGTTCCCCCAGGATTCTCTTGAGCGAATAAGGGTCCGGAAGCCCTTTTCAAAGCATACAATCGGTATTGTGTAGTAACTATTCGCCAAGTCTTCCTTAAGCGAACTGCCAATTGTCGAGTGGCCCGTCTGTAGACATTTCCACTCAAACACGGCAGAGAGTAGTTGTCGTGCAGCCGTAGTTGCCGCTTTCTGCTTACCAAAGATGTCGACAGGAATAAGGTATAGCATAGCCTCCAGAGCACGTGTAGGGGTTGTCCTCAGTGCCTCGCTTATAAGCACGCAGGCCGTTCTTTGTACCCTCCCTATCATATTTTTATAAGTTTTCTTGTCTAGTGCTGGCCACCACACACTCACCCCATACAGACTAGAATAATTCTAGTCTACATCTAATTGCAATGCTTGTCACTAGAGGTGCTATAGTTTTTTTATCTATACAGGTTGGCAATGCAAATGTCATTCCGTTTTTGTTTATATAAAAACGAACAAAATAAAAATTAAAATTATTTAAAAAACATAATTGTCGTATTTCGATGTCCAAAATTGAAGTGGAAATTATATGTTTTGCTTTTTCATGCAAAGAAAAACAGTTGTTTTAACCGCTATCTAGATCGAACGATAATTTTTAATGTGCACTTTAACATGAAATCATTTTTTTATTTAAATTTTACCAACTGCTAAAAGTAAAATTAAAATTATTCTTGGCTCTTAGGGTGCAAATTTAATTTCTGTTCCGAATAGGAATAACATGTACCAAAGTAAGACATCTTATGTTTTTTAATTTGCCATAGTGAGCGGCTTTTGAATTTATTATCTCATCCAAAATATCGACTGTTCAGACTGTTCTACTGATCATACTGAATATATATGTATATATATATATATATATATATATATATATATATATATATATATATATATATATATATATATATATATATATTTATGTATGTAGATATAGCAACATGCATGCATGCAAAATAATTTAAATAACATAAAAAACCAAATTCAAGGATAGAAAATTGATAAGCGATTATTATTTTCTGGTTTTTGAATTTTAATTTCTTTTAAATTGTTTTCTAAGAAATAGATAAATTTCAGAATTGAGTGTGGGTTTCTCTATACTCACTTGTTTACATGTAATATTTTGATAAAGACACGATATAATAATATATTATATTTCAAAATTGTTAAACAGTTTTTGGTTAGTATATTTTTTGAAAAGGGTTGTTTCTCTCAGTCTGAGCTTAGAATTAATATTAGATTTTATACAAATATTGCATCTGGCCTATAATTACTTGTACAACTAGAATATGGACATCTTTTCTTAAGCCGAGTTTCCATAATTGAGTTTTTTTTACTAAAGAGTTTTTAAACGAGATTTCTATTGTCTTAAAACTTTACAGTGTATACGCTATTGTTTTTTTTATTATTTGTAGAATATTAGCTCTACACTTTTTCAAACATTTTTGATAGTTTTTCTCTCTACAGTAGAGAATACTATATATATATATATATATATATATATATATATATATATATATATATATATATATATATATATATATATATATATATATATATATATATATATATATATATATATATATATATATATATATATATATATATATATATATATATATATATATATACTAATTGTCCTCGACTTGCGACGGTTCGACTTACGACAATTCGAAGTTACGACGGCGAAAAAATACGTTTTTTTTTTGATTTTCTTTTCGATCAGTTTTTTTTCGAAAATTACTGTATACGAGTACATACTCATACTTATTATCATTTCATTTTTGTTTCCTCCTTAAACATTCATTTGTTATTAAATGTGTATTCCCCCTTTTTCATTCCTCAAAATAAAATTTTATTTTATTTTACAAAAAATCAGTAAATTTATTTCTTTTCAATCATATTCGGAGAAAGAAGTTAATGTTAATTTCTCATACGTTTCATCATAGTTTAATATTTTTATGTTTGTTTTAAAGTTAAATTCAGAATTTTGTTAAGTAAGAAGATACAGTTGATTTTTATAAGCAATAAATACCGTCATTTCTTTAAATTGAATATGTCAAATAAACCTGGACCGAGTAAAACCATTCACAAACGGTCTAGAAGTGTCATCGATTTAGAAACCAAATTAAAAATAATAAAAGATAAAGAAAAAGGAAAAACCGTAACTTCAATAGCTCGAGATTTTGGATTCAGCCATTCGACGATTTCAACAATTTTATTAAAAAAGGATGAAATTCAATCAGCAGTCAAAGAATGCACGTCAATAAATGCCACAACAATATCCCAGAAAAGAAAAGGGCCCATTAACGAAATGGAAAAACTATTGATCATTGGGATGGATGATCTTATTCAGAAACGCATGCCACTTAGCTTAGCTATAATTAAAGCAAAAGTGCTTAGTCTTTTTGATGACATAAAGAAAGGTAACAGCGAATACGCAGAAAATTCATTTTTTGTCAGCAATGATTGGTTCCAGAATTTTAAGCGTAGGTCTAAATACCATGATGTTAAAATAATTGGAGAAATAGCCAGTGCCGATGACAAAGCTGCAAAAATATTTATAGAAAATTTAGACCAAATAATCCAACAAGGGAATTATTTGTCTGAACAAATATTTAATGCGGATGAAACTAGTCTTTATTGGAAACGGATGCCACAGCTCAGCTACGTCAATACCGAAGCTCATACTATGCCAGGTTTCAAGGTGTCTAAGGAGCGCGTGACACTTTTATTGGGTGGTAATGTGGCTGGATATAAGTTGAAACCCTTATTAATTCACAATTCGAGAAATCCTCGAGCTATGAAAGGAGTAAACAAGCATATGCTTCCGTTGCACTATTTTTCTAATAATAAAGCGTGGATGACAAGAATAATTTTTGACGAATGGTTCAGAAAATATTTCATACCAGAGGCAAAAGCATATTGTGATCAGAAAAAAGTTCCATTTAATATACTCTTGCTTTTGGACAATGCGCCAAGTCACCCACCTGGTATAACAGATTTGGACGTTAACGTTAAAGTGGTTTATTTGCCTTCCAACACTACCTCAATTTTTCAGCCTATGGATCAAGGTGCTATTTCCACTATGAAGGCATATTATCTACGAAAAACTTTATCAAATGCTGTTGCAGCGATAGACAAAGATGAAAGTTTGACTTTACTACAATTCTGGAAAAACTACAATGTTTATAGCGCAATAAAAAACATAGGAGAAGCCTGGAGTAAAGTGTCAGGAAAGTGTATGAACGGTGTTTGGCGGAATCTGTTGAAGCGTTATGTGGGAGATTCATCATCGACAGATGAAACATTGGGCGAAGTCAATAGTGGAATCATTGAAATAGCCCATCATCTTAACCTAGAAATAGGAAATGAAGATATTTTGGAAGTTATTGATGCTGCTACGGAAGATTTAACTAATGATGAGCTGTTGGAAATTCAAGAAGAAATTGTTGAAATTGGAGCGATGATGATTGTGATGTAGACATCGTAAGCACTGCTAAAGAATTTAATACCAAAGAAATGACGACGGCATTTAAACATATTGATGATGCATTAAACATCTTTGAAAATATGGATCATGCAGTACGATTTGCAAAAATAAAACGATCAGTTAATGATTCTCTTGTTCCTTACCAAGAAATTTTGAAAGAAAAGCAATCACGTAAAGTGCAAACACAAATTGACAATTATTTTAAAACTGCCAATTAAAATTATTTTATTTAAAATTGGAGCCGACAAAATTTTAAAAAACAATAATATAATGTTTATATTTTTTTTTATTATTAGAAATTTGAATTATATAAGTAATTTTTAAATTTTTTTATATTTATTATGAAATTATGTATTATGTTATACTTATTACTAAAAAGGAATTCTTATTTTCAATTTTCTGGATTAATAAAAAATACTTAAGTAATTGAATTACTAAAATGGTTAACATTATTTGCTTAGCTGAGCTGATTTTATCACAAGTAAGTACTTATTCCATATAATAAACATATTCCTCGACTTACGACTGTTTCGACTTACGACGGACGTTCTGGAACGGTGGCTCGTCGTAAGTTGAGGACTATTAGTATATATATATATATATATATATATATATATATATATATATATATATATATATATATATATATATATATATAATATATATATATATATATATATATATATATATATATATATATATAAATATATATATATATATATATATATATATATATATATATATATATATATATATATATATATATATATATATATATATATATATATATATATATATATATATATATGTCTGGGATCACCCTCTGAAAAATATCGGAATATGTTTTCAATTAATAAAGTTTATTGTAGAAAAGTACTATATTTTTTGTATTTGTATTGATAAAAATTCATAAATTAGTGTTACCTCTTATAAAGTTACAACAGGTTGCAGATTAATATAGTTTGATAAAAATAAAAGGACGCATGTGAAGTTATCTCATGATTGTCTCCCAGGAAATGAAAAAATTTCATCAGGCAACTCTAGTAAAATTGTACCGCCTATACATTTTTGTATAAAATAAATGTGAGTAAAATAAAATCATCCTAACATTAACTGAAAAATCTACATATAACTAGTTTTAAAATCTACATGCTTATGTAAAGTTCATTAATATACTAAGAAAATACGAACGGAACATATATATATTTGTATATATAGTAGTAGTTTACTTTAATTTTTCATCTGATTTGATGAAACTAAAAATCTCTCGGATTAGGGCTATATGATTTTATAATGGGCATACTATCAGCTAATTTCTGAGTAAAAATTATGAAAATCGTTCGGTGGGAACTTGCTGAAATTTTATCATGGGTGAATTTCAGAAGTAAATTAATTTTCGACCATTGTATAAACTAGCATATGGGGTATAACCTTACATAATTTAGATGACCGTTTTTGGGAGACTATTTTTGATAAGTCATCATATATGTCCCAGTATTCATTCCGTTAGCAAAAGCTCACATAATGAGCTCCATTTGGTACGTAATTTACGAACGAATTTATTATATATTTTTTACCATAAACTGTAATGTAAGTGGGAATGCTTGTGATTGCAATTAATGTTATAGGATGTTGTAGAGGTTCAACATAAATGAATATAGTTTAGCTCGTAAAAATACTACAATTAGCAGAACCACTGTTTCAATTAGGGCAATTAGAAATGCTGTTTTCATCTAAGCAATTTTCTAAGTTTTACATTCCCAACTTTTCTAATTTAAAGTGGTCTATCGGTGTAGTTTAGCAGGTCTATTACAGTATTATCACAAGATTTACAATTTTTTACGGTTTGTGCGCTATAAAAATTTTGTTTTTTTAATACGAAATTTGAGACTGTAGTTATGTTTGAGGTGCAGTCTCGTTTCAGACCGTATACAACTGTTAAAAAAGAAAATCTGTATTTTTTTGCTACATCAACTTGTCTTGCTCTCAAGGCTGTAATTAGGTGGCAAAAATCATTTTCAAGTGATCCATCAAATTTAAAATTCGATATATTTAAAACACAGCATGTAAACGAATCGAACGCGCACGTATAATAATAATTTTCGCCAGTAACAAATCCATTTTGTAAAAAACACATGGGTATACTTTGTTGATTGTTATTATTATTCTTTATTTGTTTATTCCGCGACTCAGATGCATCAGGTTTCTCTTTAACATTCCTTTTATTTAAAATGGCCGTTTGCAGTAAAACGCTACGTGCTTCCGGTGGCGTCATTGATTTTATTGACTTTATTATTTGAAGATCGAAAGTACTTCTTTTTGGTGTAGATAGTGAATAGCATAACGACTGTTTTTTTGCCCAACCTTCTTCAACAGTAAGCAGCGACGATAAAGATTTTTCTTCGTCTAAACTGTTCTTCTTCTTTTTATTTTGAGTAATACAAACGGTTCTAAGATTCTTAGGAATGTTTAGATTGTATCTTTCATAAACGTATATATTCCGTTTGTACATTTCTTTTAGGAAACGCAGCGGTTTTGTAGGTAACTTACCTAAAGCTAAATTTTGTCTCATTCGGCGTTTTATGGTTGAAAAATAATTCTCAACGTGGCTATTACTTAATCTTTTTTTTATGATAAACGCGAGACCAAAAGGGGAGATACGTAATATATTTTTTTAAAAGTATTACCAATAGTTCAGGATTATAAAACGTATTCATTGCTTTTTCCCCTTTGGATGTATTTTGCTCAACAATACTGTCCGAAATGTTTTTAAATTCTTTGTAGTATTGACTTTGTGTATATAATGGTTTATTCAGCTGGCGCATTTCTTGGTGAAAAATATCACATTTATTATCAAAATCATTTGGTTGAATTAATGATTCATCAAATTGATCAATAAGATTTGGTTGTGCATTCTCTATTATAGCGTTTAATGAACTTAAAGTATCGGATGTCAGATATTTTGATTTTAAAACAATAGATAAATGTTTCCAAATATTTTTAATAATATCATAGTTTTCGTTTAAAAATAATGTGGAAAATATCTACTTTAAAAGTTTGACATTCTTACTACGTTTATCATATAATTTATCAAAATCCTTTGCAATATTGTGCATTAAATGTGAAACACATAAATGCAGTTTTATCAAGTCATTTGATTCCGTAGATTTTGTGATGTGACTATATGTTATGTTTAAATATTTTACTATATCCATTTTATTAAACACGTCTAAAACAGAATTTATTTCCGCAAAACTTCCATCGGTTACTATAGATTCAAATATTGGCCAATAATTAAATTGTTTTTCTATTTCAATGCGATAGGACCTGAGCCAACCTCCTATTGTATCTCTATTATGGCTTGCGCTTATCATATCGGTTAATGGAAATGGATCAGCAGGATCAAACCACCCGTTGCATCCAGATATGCCACCAATTTTTTTGATGGAGCAGATTTCAATAAGCTCCTTAGCATTTTAAGTTATGTTTGATTGAACGAAATGACATAAAAAGGTTTAAACGACAATTTTTGAAACAACTCTGGATTTAACAATATTTCTTTTTCTAAATCCAAAATATCATCAAAATGATTATTCTGATCTTTCAACATATCCGATCGAGCTTTTCTTAAAACGCCCATGGACTTAATTTCTGTAGTTTTAAACGTTTCTAAAAATAGTCTGTCTTCATTATTTATCATGTCCTCAAACATTTCTTCTACCCGTTTTCAACTGAGTTTTCTTTTCTTCCCTTTTTGAGCCTCTTAATTGTCTAGTCTTTATGTATTTGTGACTTTGTACCTGACTCGTAGAGTATACTTTAAAAATGCCAAACTTCAGATTATCGTTAGCCAATTTATATCTTCGACATTCAGAATGGCCACAATAAGCTCGAACACGGATACTACTTTTAAGAATATCGCAAGATTTAATATTTATTTGACATCCGGTTTTTGCTGTCAGTAAATCGGATATTATGTTCGTGTAGGTTTTGGAATTTAACTTATGTGCATTTGCGCAACACACGTCAAACCATTTACTTACGATAATTTGGCCAATTTTAGTGTTAAACTCTGCTTTAATTTTTCAATATCGCGAGTATATTTTAAAATAGTGTTTTACTTTGACAAATAGTATTATTCTGAGCTGAAGCTCAGAATAATTTGATTTGTCAAAGTAAAACTTTTTAAACCTCATTTTAAAAAAGATTTGAAATTGCATCTGCAACAAAATAGTAGAAGCGGTACAACAGGATATCCAAAGGTCAATAATAAAAGCAATCCAAATTTAATCAAAAAAAAATTTAAGGGAAGTCCAAGAAAATCACGGGGTCAAGTTTTATAAAAACTTTTTATAGAACACGACAAAACTCACAGGACAAAACCTCATAATACACCACAATGTTAACAACACAGAAGCTGCAATAGTAATAAAACAAAATCAGAAAACAATTTCTTTTTATACTTCTTCAAAAAATATATATTTAAAAATTATTGAAATCACAATTGCCGAATAATTTAAACAATCAAAACTAGAGCCGGTAAAAAAGAATGTCCTAAAAAAAACTTTTTGAGCGGAGAAAAAATACACAATAATCACGATGAAAACACAAAACGTCTATACAGCACAATATCTGAAAACGAATTAAAATTAAAACGAGAAAAATTTCTTTATATACTAATCCAGATTTTTTTTAATATTGCTTTACTAAAAATTTGTATAAAAACATGAAATACTTATATAATGCTCATGAATAAAACAAAGCCACTCGCATATGATATACGTAAAAATGAATTGTTAACACTTTTTTATTTAATTTATAGACTTTCATTATTTAATATTGATATTCATAGTCAATGTCATAAGGAACGAGCCTAAAGAAACTTGTGTGCTTGGGTTGTGCATATTTTGACCACACAGAGTATTTACAATTTACGAAACCCATTTAGAAAACTACCCATTTTATGTATAAGTACCTAGCCCATGATGAAATTTCGGCAAGTTCCCACGGAACGATTTTCATAATTTTTACTCAGAAATTAGCTGATAGTATGCCCATTATAAAATCATATAGCCCTAATCCGAGAGATTTTTAGTTTCATCAAATCAGATGAAAAATTAAAGTAAACTACTACTATACATACAAATATATATATGTTCCGTTCGTATTTTCTTAGTATATTAATGAACTTTACATAAGCATGTAGATTTTAAAACTAGTTATATGTAGATTTTTCAGTTAATGTTAGGATGATTTTATTTTACTCACATTTATTTTATACAAAAATGTATAGGCGGTTTAATTTTACTAGAGTTGCCTGATGAAATTTTTTCATTTCCTGGGATAAAATCATGGGATAACTTCACATGCGTCCTTTTATTTTTATCAAACTATATTAATCTGCAACCTGTTGTAACATTATAAGAGGTAACACGAATTTATGAATTTTTATCAATACAAATACAAAAAATATAGTACTTTTCTGCAATAAACTTTATAAATTGAAAATATATTCCGATATTTTTCACAGGGTGATCCCACTCGGCCATCCTACAAATCATTTGCCCCAAATGATCAAACCTCCACATATGTTTTTTCATTACTCTCATCGCTTGATATACCATCGTAGTATATTTTTAAATGTTCTGCCGAAGTAGAAGTTAATAGTGGTCCTTCTGTCTGTCCAATTTTTCGCACGTCATATCTGTCGTCATGTCCGCGCCTTTTTGTTGAATGTTTGTCGATTTTCTTGTTGTACTTTACTAATTTGTAATTTGGCTGCATCTCTAAGATTAGTACGTTTTTCTTTAAACCGCAAAGCAATTTCGTCTTCGACTACTTCTTTGACTCATAACTCTTCCGGACATCGCATCTTCACACCAAATAACAATTCAAAAGGACATATTCAAATGTTCATTTGAAATGAATTGTTTAAAAATCTCTGTAGTTTTTCAACGTGCTTAAACCAATTCTCTGGCGTAGGGCGAAACAATTTAGTTAATGCTGGTATAATGGTTCTGTAATGTATAATGGATAGCTTTTTTTTGTTGCAACTAAATGTCCCAAATGATCTAAATGGTAAGTATCCAAGGGAATATCACCTTTTGATATTCCCTTGGATACGCTCCGCAACTATACACGAAAAACAGTTTTTTAAGCAGCTGTACCCCGATTTAGTTCGTTTTTTTATTCATTCTAACGCAAGAGAATTGAAAATTTCGTATACGTATACAGTGTATAATATACACAATTATTATTGTGTGATCCAATTTTATTTTAATGTGTCAGTTTAATTCTCATGTAATTTACGCCTAAATGTTGTTTCAATAAAGCCTAAATGTCGAAGCGGTTGAAATCGGTTCGCATGAGTATTATTTTCCCAACCTTTCGATGGGACGATAGATGGCTTAGACATACAAAATCAAAAATCAAATGTCATTTTGTATTTTCATTGAAAGAAAAATATTATAGACGGAACGATATTATTTTGATCGAAAATCGAACAGAGAATAAAATTTATGTTTCAAAATGGTAAGTGTTCACAATTTTAAGTTTCAAAATGAAAAATCAAATCACAAAATCAAGTTTCGAAATGTCATCATTCATCAACAAAAAAATGTAAACAACATCCGCAAATACACTGCGCATGTACAATACCACGAACACAAACACCAATATTAATACGTTCCGGTTTAACAATTCGTACGCATGAGAATTACAAAAAAATCGAACAAAATCGGGGTACTGGTAATTTTTTCACTTAACTTTGGAACATAAAATTCGCGCTGGATCAATTCTTTCATCATACGTTTCACAAAGTGTCCTTGTTCGTGCACATTAGAAACTATTTCAATTTGCATAGCATCAGGAACAACCATTTTTGAATCACCATCTATTACTTTAAACAAAATACCGTCATTAGAATGGTAATTATTATACGAACCCTTTTCTAAAAGCTTCATGATTGCTTGAAATAATTGCTCATCTTTTTGGTCGGCTTTTAATCTGGTAACAGTATCATTTTCAATGATCATCGAAACAGGAAGTTGACTTAACGCGTCTACATGACGCATTCGATACGATGGTCTATGTTCTAAAACATAATTAAATTCTTGCAGCTGCAACGCCCAACCTGCAATCCTAGATGTAAGCTCTTTACGTTCCATAGTGGCCTTAAACGCAGAACAATCTGTCACAATACGAAACGATAAACCAAGGAGGTACACCCGAAACTTTTTTAGTGCTGCAACTATTGCCAGAACCTCTAGCTGATAACTGCAATATTTTTCTTCTGCTGATAAAGTTTTTTTTACTGTAGTAGTAAACCGGATGAAATTTTGAGTCTTCTAAACATTTTTGAATGAGTATGGCACCTAATCCATATGTATGGAGCTCAGTTTCAGCACTTAAGGAATATATCTTAAGTGCAGGCTCTTTAATAAGAACTTCTTTGAGCTTCAAAAATGCGGACTTCTCTTCCACACCAAAGTGAAATTTTATATCTTTTCGAAGAATGTTGGATAGTGGCTTTGCTATAATGGCATAGTTTTCTGCAAACTTACGGAAGTAACTCGTCAGTCCAAAAAACCGTTGAACATCTTTACATTTTTTGGTTTGCTAAATTTTTCAATCGCCATTTTCTTTTGTGATGAAAGTTTGATAGTACCAGCCTCAATTTCATAACCCAAAAAGTCGATTTTAAACTGCAAAAATTGGCACTTCCTCTATTTAAGCTCCAATCCATAACTTGCGGTTACACCTATCACCTTCTGAAGTCTAATCAGTGCCTCTTCTTCATTGACAGCTGGTTTAACTATATCATCCATAAGACACACACTACTCTTTCACGATAAAGCTCCTGAAAGATTAGATTAATGTATTTCTGAAATGTAGCTGGTGAATTACACAGTCCAAATGGTTTACGCGTAGGATTTTAAACTGTCCAAATGGTACTATAAACGAAGTGTACTTAATCGAATTATTTGACACAGGAACGTGAACAAATCTATTACAAAGATCTATAGTTGTAAAAATTCGTGCGGCTTGTAATCTGTCAACTTGCTCTTGAATTAAAGGTAATGGATACCTATCTTTCACAATCTTTTGATTAAGTTTTCTATAATCAACGCACATCAACGCACAGCCTTTTGGTTGAATCCTTTTTGTTTGCTAGCACTATTGGGCTTGCATAGCACGAATTACTCGGTCGAATAATCTTGTTTTCAATCTGTCTTTGAACTATTTCAGTTTCTAAAGGGGCCAGTCGCCGAGGCCTTTGTTAAACTGGAATTTCATCTTGAAGTATAATTGTCATTTCAATCGCAGTGTCATTACGGAACTCTTTACTAGATTTATAAGATTTGATTAGCCGTGACACTTCTGTTTTTGTGTTAACATTATCCAAGCGATTGAGTGCATCAACTAATTTTTCATTATCATCAATAGTTATACTCAGAATTTCTGGATTAAGTTTCTTAATGAAAATATTATCAGGTGTCAACACGGTTACAGTGTTTTTGAAAAACTCTTTTCCCAATATTACTTCATACGGAAGGATATCATCAGCAACTATGTGAAATTCTACGTAATAATTATCATCATCAACACTATACATGGATATATTACATGGATATATATATATATATATATATATATATATATATATATATATATATATATATATATATATATATATATATATATATATATATATATATATATATCCATGTAATTTTAAACTAAAATGCGGCATCAAACATTGTCTGTTCTTCGTGTATGAGGCGGCTAAATTAAAACCGCAGTGGGAAACTTGGCTGCCGAAACAAAAATAGTTACAAGTTTGTTTAGTTCAGCTAATAAAAGATTGTCCAGAATTGTCACAAGTTTGTAGAATTAAATCTCATTTCATGATCTAAATAATAAGGAGCAGGTAGATAACACAAGAGTTGAGTTAGAAAGCAGAAAAAAAACCTGTTCAAATATTATTAGAAATAATATACAAGGTAAACTTGGAAATAATTAGGTGGAAGGAGAGTTTGAAGAACTCAAAGAGAAATTGTTAAAATCAGAGGTGGCTCTGAAGGAGAATGTTGAAAGTGCGGCAACCATAGATGGATCTTCGCATCCTAGCAAAGATTGCACACACTAGCGATTCAAGGCCAGTGCTTAGTTTCCAAGATATAGCAGTTTAAAGATTTTGAAAAATCAACTTAATCGGAGACCTTTGAAACAATATTTTTCTGGTAGGTCTGGATATGTAGAATTAAAAAAAAAAATGCTATTTTTAAGTCGCTGCGATGCTTAGTTTCCGAAATATAGCCTATGGATAGGTGAGTTTCCGCTTCAGTTAGTTTTTAAATGGACATTGTTTTCGTGTTTATCAAAATTAGTTCTAACAAGATGGTTCTCCATACTACCCTGAATGCGAGGGTAAAGTTAAGGATGTAGAGCACGTATTTTTTGAACGCCTACGCTTCAGATCTTAAAAGATCTGATCTTTTTAGATCTGTGGGTGTTAATCTAGTTCCGCAGCGAGAGTATTATATATGCTAGAATCCAAAGAATTGTGGTGAATGGTATGTAGTATAACAACAAAAACAAAAATTACGACACTTAGAGAGGATTTGGGAGAATATAATATGACAGAGAAATTAGGGGCTATTGTGTAGTCGGTAAGAACCCAACATTTTTCAAGATTCTGATGGTCTTTTGTAAGATCTTTTAAAGATGCTTATCTCCACCCAAAAAAAAGCAATTTAGTTAGAGTGTCTACACTCTATACATAAAAAAACTCTATGGTCGACACTTATCGATTTAAAATAACTAAGCTTCCTAGAGTTAGAAATACACGATCACATCAGTATAGTAGCTAACTTGTCTGCGCCGCTAAACAAATAATTAATTTGAGCCTCTTTTTAGCTATATTTCTAGTATAACACAAACGTATCAAATGTCAGTAATTCATACACTTGTAAACACAGTACGTCTACTATTGAATTTTTTTTTTTTTTTAAATTTTAAATAAATTTAGTTTATTTATTTTATTTTATTTTACAATCTAGTCTCCTAGACTAATGAGCAATTTGTTTCTGACTTAATTTACTAAGATAAATATATCTATGACTCCACCCATCGTTATTGTGGATCTAAATCAGCAAGCCGCTGTTTGTTCCGACAATTAAACCAGTTCAAAGGGTTTGGTTCTTTTCAGTCTGCGTATAATATTGGTGTTGGTTAACAGCTGAATTGCCTCTATATTTAAATATTGCTGGAGTCTTTCTTCGTGTTTCCTTGCATTTTGTTCAATTTCAATTGAAACGGGGTCCACTTTAATGTCTCTATGTATTCCTGACGTACCATGGTACATCGACGATGTTCCTTAGTACTCTGTTCTGAAACCTTTGAATGATATTGATGTTGCTGGGTTTTGTACAACCCCAAAGTTCAATACCATAAGTCCTTATTGGTTTCAGTATTTGCTTATAAAGTAGCAGCTTATTACATGATGATAGATAAGAGTGTCTGCCTAACAGCCAATGCATTTTGCTAAATTTTAGTTTTAGTTCTTCATTTTTCTTTTTTTTTGACTCATCTATAAGTTTAGCGTCCAGGGTCATGCCTAGATACTTAGCTGTGTCCCCATACGGTATTATTTCTCGATTTATTGAAACAGAGGTTCAAGTCGTTTGTTAGTAAAATTTATGTGAACTGATTTAGTTCCATTTTGCTTAATTCGCCATCTTTTAGTCCATTTATATACTTCGGAGATAGCTGATTGTAATTTTTGTGTTGATTCTTCGTTGCTGTTTCCAACAGCTAGGATCGCAGTGTCATCAGCAAAAGTCGCCACTGTGTTGTATTCTAATTCAGGTCGATCATACGTGTATAGTAAATATAAAATCGGTCCTAATACACTGCACTGCGGTACACCTGCTTTTATTTCTTTTAATTCAGAATAAGTTTCAGCAAATTTAATTCTAAAGAATCTATCTTTCAAGTATGATTCCAGTATTTTAGCGAATTGCATTGGTAAGAGGTTTCTTAACTTATGAATAAGTCCTTCATTATAAACCTTGTCAAAAGCTTGCGCCACGTCTAAAAATATCGTGGAGTAGACTTTATTGTCTTCAAGTGCTTTCTTAGTTACATTGATTGATTATTCTGGGTACTTGTTGTATTGCTGATTAACGACGAAATCCGAACTGGTGATTTGGGATTAAGTTATTCCTTTCGATTATCGGATTTAACCTTTTAGTAGTTTCTCAAAAAAATTGGACATAACTGGCAACAACGAAATTGGTCTATAAGATGAAGTTTCGTATGGTGGTTTACCAGGTTTTGGTATCATTATTACTTCTGCAATTTCCACAAACTGGGCACAAATTTGATTCGAAATACTGCATTGATAAGGTAAGTAAGCTTAACTAGGGCCTTTCTTGGTAGTTCTTTTAAAATTTCTGTAGTAATAAGATCATAACCAGGAGCTTTTTTGGAATTCATATTGAATTTTATCTCAGGCATGACTTCTTTTGGTGAAGTCAATAGAATTTCTTCACTTTCTTTTTCAGATCCACCGTTATTATTTGAGATTTTAAAGTTTGATCATCATGTGGTTGGAATATTTTTTCGAGGTGCTCCGCAAAACATTGAACTTTATCTTCGATATTTCGAGCCCATTTCCCCCTTCTATTCTTATTGGAGGGTTCTGCATTGTTGGCCTTTTAATTTTGTTGGTTGCTTTCCAAAGTGAATAATCAGTCCTGCTATCATTAGTTAGTGTTTTGAGATAGTTACTGATCGACTCATCTGACAGTTACTGATCTGACTGTTGAGTTAAATTGTTTAACTTAGTTTTATATTGAGAAGCTCTTGTTTGCTGCCATATTCTTATCGCTCTTCTTTTTTCTGCCAAGAGTTCTCTAATTTCTTTAGGGTAGTTGTTTCCTTTTATTTTGTATTTAATTTTTGGGGTACTGGCCCAGGCTGATTGTTGTATCATTTACAAATTTTTGAAGTTCCTTTTTTATTTGCTCCTCGCTTTTTAATGGAACCTTTAGGTTAATTTTTTCTTCCAAGGACTGCCTAAAGTATTCCCAAAAAGTGCGTTCATTTATTAGGCTTGGATTTCTTTCTTTTTAAATTATTTTTTCGCTTAATGTCAAAAGTATAGGAGAATGTTCCGAGTTTAGGTCTCGACTTTCGTCTACTTGTGTATAGTTCATTGATATATTTTTGATTATAAAAAAATCAATTAAGTCTGGTATTTTGTTTTGATCTGTAGGCCAGTAGGTTGGTTTTCCAGTTGACAAGGTTTCACTACCGCATTTTCTGGCAGCTTTAAGCATAGTTCTTTACCTTTTGTCGATGTTAGCCTAGAACCCCAATAGACATTTGTTGCATTCAAATCTCCTCCAATTATGTATCTTTTTCCTAGTTTACTGAAGAATTCGAGATAACCTTTTTCTTTTAGCGCGTGTTTCGGAGGGCAGTAAACACTAACAACACTAAAATTTGAATTTTTTTCATTGATCCTCTTAAACTTGATGCTTTGCAATTCAATAGCAAGACTGCATCCTCTATAGTTAGCGGGATGATTTCCTCCACAGTGAACGCATTTAGCCTGCCCATTTTTTGGTAGTACGCAATCTCTTGTATGATGTTTTCCGATACATTTGACATATCTTGGTTCCTTATTGCAGTACTTTTGTGTATTGACTTCTTTTGATTTTAGAGTACTAACTTCGTTTTCTAGAACTTTTATTCGCTCCTGCATCCATGCAATTGTTTTATTCAGTTGCTTGTTTATATTTGTGGAATCGACCAATGCACTATTGGCTTTGCACAATTCACTTTACAGTTTTTTCTCTGTTAAAGAACGATTGCAATTTTCTTCGTTTTTCGGATTTTCCTTATTTTTCAAAACGATTGGCTCCTTTTAATGCACTAATTTGATGTTGCCTTCCAAAAAGGGGCTAGTGACTTTTGTAGGAGATCGAGTTAACTTCTGACTCCTTTGGAATGGATATTAAATATCCTTTTCTTTTGTCCTCAGTTGAGTATTATTATTTTTTCCAAACATATCTTGGGATTGGTTGTAATAATTATAGTATAGCAATGATTGGTCTCCTCCAGAATCCGTGAGACCGATCTCCGAAGAGAGTGGATTCCACTGAGCATCAGATATACCACCTGGGGTACTTTTTTCCTTGTTTGTTTCACTCATTGCGCATTTACTGTGTATTGAATGCACTCGCCTCTAGTATTTAGCCGATGAGTATTCCATCGTTGCCCAGGTGTTACAACTTGGAGGTATACTAAACACATTTGGTGGTTTCTACATAGTTACAAAGTTGGAATATAAACCATGGTAGTCATGGCTATAGACAATCAACCGCTACCCTTTTGAGACACACCCAACACCCTAATTATTGAAATATAGTCACAAAAGCATCCAACTTTAAAAAAATATTTTACAAATTGATTGGGACTTAATATAGGACGATTAGATCTATATAGAAAGCAATTTGGATTGTTCTCCCTGTTTAGAATATTAGAAGGCGCCGATTCTCATAATTGACTCATAGATCAGTTTTGTATTTTCTATGCTACATGATTTATATAAACTTCACCAGGTATCACAATGCTTTTATAGCATTTCAACAAATATTAAGCTTTAGAAATGTGTAAAGGTTTTAGGGTTGCTCGATACCGGCTTTATAATTTTAGTCGTTTGAGCGTTTTGATAATTAAAATGAAAAGCTCATTTCGTTTTTATGAATCTTAAAAAAAAAAAATTCCAATCATTTCAAAAACTTTTTTATTTTTATATTATATTTTATTT
Source organism: Tipula confusa (assembly GCA_963556175.1). NCBI lineage: Eukaryota > Metazoa > Arthropoda > Insecta > Diptera > Tipulidae > Tipula > Tipula confusa. Next base: position 118,165,955 of record OY744477.1, read on the forward strand.
ATATATTTAATCGTTCAAAACAACCATAAAATGCTTTTAATCTTCGTTTACCCTCATGCCACACTCGTAAAGCTCGACTGTTGCTTTCAATGAGCTTATATATATATATATATATATATATATATATATATATATATATATATATATATATATATATATATATATATATATTATGATATCTATACAGTACTGTGCAATAAAATAAGGCCGTTTAATTAGCCTTACTAAAATTTGTAATAATTTATTAAAATTTTGATAACCAATCTAATATAACATATGTAATGATGTCTTTTTGGTTTTGACGAGCAACAAGCAACATCGTGGTAAGAGTGCGATATCACTATAAAATTATTAATACAATCTAAAAGAATCTAATAATGTACCTTTAATAATTTGGAAAACTAATTAATGAATTTTAATAACAAAATTCTAATTTAAAAAAATGTTACAATACATACAGTTACAAAATAAAATTGAACTAGTAATAGTTCATTACAAATTTGCTTGTGCATTACAAATTTGGTGACGGCGGTGGGATCTTCGAAAATATTACCAATCTAATTGCGAGAGTATACGCGAGTCTAAATGTGAGAATACGCACTAAAAATTTGTTAAACCATTTAATGTTTGTGGATACGATATCACAATAAAAATAAAAAATAAAAATAAAAAACAATAAAATCCAGTTAGTCAATCTAACCAGAAACGTGAACATATTCACAAATATTCACAACTATTCATAACCATATACTGTTCACAACATACATACAAATACAAATCCAATAAAACGGTTTTATTAAAGACTAATGATTAATGTGGGCAAGGTAAATCCAATACATCATTGAAGCAGCAGTAGTTCGCACTGTCATAATTATCATCATAATATTCATCATATTCAACCGTAAGAAGCGACAACATTAATTTTCAACACAAAGTCATCATATATACAACCAAAAGGAGTGATGTCATCACCAATGCTGTCGTTTTACTCCGATCGGAGTATTTGTACTACTTTTTGATCACGAGTACTACTATACTATCCAATTACCCAAAATACTCCGATTCTATTTTTTATACGATTTTTATATTTTATTACCCGTTTCATTTATACAAATCGACTAGAGAGCCAGTCGAGAACTATTTGAGAATCGGTCCAATAGAACATATGTGGCATAATTGTGGTTGCTAGTGAGATCTTTATTGAATTCATAAACCTTGTAAGCAAAAGTGCACCATTTAACTCTAATCTTGGAACACTTACAATTTTTATTGGAGCTACTTTAGTCTTTGCGCTGACAATATTAATTTTATAATGGTCACCAATCTTTACTCTACTGTATACCACGGCTCCATATGCATTTTCCGAGGCATCCGAAAACCCGTGAAGTTCAAACTCCAAATTTGTGAACCTTGATTTCTTCCAGCATTTTCATTTCCGAACGAATTTTTACCCAATTATCTTGTACATTTGTTGGTAGTTTGTCATCCCATTCTAGTTTCTCTAGCCATAACTGTTAAAATAGTATTTTTACTGCAAAAGTGGTAGGGAATAGCCAGCTCATTGGGTCTAACAGTTTTGATGCTTCTGATAGAAGCATATACATAGAGCAGTCATCAAGTGAAACCTTTAACTGGAAATGATCCAAACCGGGATTAAGTTGGAGCAAAACCTTAACTGTCGTATCATCCTTTTCCTGGATACTACGGTCTGATATTTCTTTAATGTTTTCTGAAAGTGATCTTAGCAGTTCAGTATCATTCGACATCCATTATCTTAAAGGAAATCTTCCTCGTGCCAACAATGCAATAAGTTGATTTACCACTACTTTGGCTAATTCTATCATCTACTCCGGACATTAAATCATCCATGTAAAAATCCATGGAAATGATTTCTCCTGCCTCCGGATATTGATTTTTATAGTCCTTGGCCAATTGGTGTAACGTTTGTGTTGCTAAAAACGGCGCTGATAATGTTCCATACGTCACTGTTTCAACCAAAAGAATATCATTTAACGACTTCCCGTTTGATATCACAGCTGAACCATCAAATACGACTCGTGTCTTTGTTGTCGTACTTGACTGTTTAAGCACACCATGATGCGGTAAATTAAACTCTTCTGATGTTTTAAGTGTATCCTCAGCCATATGGCCTAGTTCTTCATATTCCTGTAGAAAGCCCTGCTTCATTTAGTTCCTCATTTTTCCGGAGTTTGTTTTTAATAGATTTTAGTTGTTTTACCGCCATTCCTCTTGACTGGCCAAGTTTATACTCCTCACAGAATGGTAGACTAACTATATATCTATCATTGGCTGCTCTAGCTACTGTCCTGTTATAGTAGTCAATGCAGGTTTTTTCTTCTTGTGTTAAAGCCATACCTTCATGGATCTCTACGATTTCCCAAAACCGTCGTAAGCTGGGATCAACATTTACTAATAGACTCGTGTGACATGAATTGTCTTCTCTTTTATTATTACTTCCACCAGCAACAATCCAACCGAACCTAGTATTTTGTGCTATGACCTTGGAATCATTTCTAATTTGCCCATCACATATGACATCGAAAAAATAATCATTTCCAATAAGAATGTCAACCTTCTTTGGTTTTTCATAATCTGGATCAGCCATTTGCAAGTTAGCTAATTTAGCTAAACCAGACTGTTTTAACATTGGAACTAATTCGTAGTTCTATCATACCTCTCGTCATACCTGCGTTAGTTTCACTAACTCCCATTATAGAAATGTAACAATTGCTTCTTGACAAGATTAAATGATCTACTAGTGATTCTGTTACGAACGAAGTATGTGAGAGTCTAAAATAGCGCGCCATGTTAGCCTTTGTTTCCTGACTCTCCTAACTCGCACTTCCGCAGTTAGTAATAGTGCTTTTGGTACGAGACAAGTATACATCATGTTGGTTGCATAACACTTGGCTTCGCTTGGCATTGACTCTCCTTGTGGGTTGTCCTTGTGATGGTCTTTGTCACTTGTGGGTTACATTTCCTGAATTAGTAGTAGCGTATTGTGTCGCTTATTACAATCAGAACATCTTGTCTTGAATCTGCATTGGTATGCTTGATGTTTAGTGCTGAGACAATTAAGCAGATTACATTTGCCTTAGCCAACTGCCTAAGATCTGTAATACTGCGATTTATAAAATGCTGACAACTATATAATTTGTGTTCCACTGCTAAATTACATCCAATACATTTCATTGTTGTGCCACTATGTAACACCTTTACTGCATTTCAACCGAAGGTCCTTGGTTTGGATTCTACTTTGACTCCTTGGAGTGAATCCATATACGAATGATCAGAAAATCCAAAAACTCTTGAAATTTATGAAAATCTTTTTCTGTAGTTGCCACTCGCCACATTTGTATTAACCAAGGGTCCCGTTGTTCTACCTCTAGTCCAATCGCTTTAAGCCCACGAACTACTTCATCGCATTTGTCGTGAATTTTGGCAACATTTCTTGATGTGGCTTTATTGATGATCGATTGTTCGATGAATGATTGAAGATACGTTTTAATAATTTATTGTTTCTTATCTTAGTGTTTGCATAAACGCTGCAAAGCCTCAATATAATTTAAGTCATCTAATCGAAAATGGCGAATAAGTGCGCTAGCTTCTCCACTCAACAAACCTTTTAAATATTAGAATTTTTGTGATTGAAAAAGGCTAGGCTTTTCATGAATTGTCGATTTAAATTAATCATGAAACGAGTGCCATTCCTCATATTTTCCATCAAAATATGGTATGGTGCAAGGTTGCAGTTTAAACACAGAAATCGGAGCTTGACAAAATGTAGCATTAATAATTTGCGTTCGAAATATTCTTATATCCGTGAGTTATTATACAGAATAGTTGACTTAGTTTTTGACTCCCCAAATCAAGAACTTTACAGACACTCATTCTAAAATATATGCTGTATGCCTTAATTGACTAAACTAACTAAGCTAATTATAGCGTGTTAGTTCATGCTATTTCTAGATAGATGGAACTACGCAAAATAACACAAAAGTAGCTAAGTGTGCCTCAACTTGAAACTAAACTAAACCAAAAAGTATTATAGTTTATTTATAGTTTAAAAGTATTATAGTTATTACTTTTCAACTACCACCTATGAGGTAATATCGGAAGTTTGAACAATTTGAAAAGTTTAGTTTGAAAAGTCGACACAGCAATAGAGTCACACAGCAATAGAGTATTTTTGTGTAGTGGAAAGAAAAATGGATTGAAAAATCACAATCGAATTCAGGATGGGCCGACTTATAGTTGAAAGCCGACTTATAGTTGAATGCTGTTACTATATTTAGTAAACTTTTACTTACACACAATTTTGGGTACTTTCCGAATTGCATTGTACAGCACTGTAATATAATATATATATATGTATATATATATATATATATATATATATATATATATATATATATATATATATATATATATATATATATATATATATATATATATATATATATATATATATATATATATATATATATATATATATATATATATATATATATATATATATATATATTCATACTTTTAAACTTTAAGACATTACACATATTAAAGTGAGAACTCATCATCGAATTACAAATAAACGAACATGGTGTGCAAATACATAACAAATATCTATGTTATTGACGTTATAGCCGATCATAAAACCGGGATTGATTTTATCAAATTGTAAACGTAAAATTACCGGGAATGAGGATATTCATTTACACCCACATTTTGAAAAAACAAAAAACTTTTGGTTTTAAAATATATTTCGGTTTGTGTTTTTATTTTACAATATATATATATAAATTAAAATAAAATAAAATAAAAAACAAAAAACATTTTGGAATTTTTAATGTTTTGTATTTGTTTTAAAGGGTTGAGAAAATTAATAGAATTTTTTTGAAAAAAAAGGTTAGGTATGTTGAATAGAATTTCAGTTATGTATGAGCAAAGGTTACATACAATAAACAATTTTTGCTTTGACTCTCTCGTTAATTACGATAAATCACATATTCACATCACATTTGAGGACAACCTAACATTACATAAATAATCGAATATATAATAATACATGCAGTTCCAGTTAAATACATTTTTAGGTTAGGCTTAAATAGGAATAGCGCTATTGTTAAATTGCTTTAATACTGCTCATAATATAAATACACATAGTGCTACCAACATAAGAAAAAAAAAGTTTACCCATTGATGTTCCAGATGTCCGGTCGATAGAATATCGTCAAAATTTAGTATAAATATATGACATTTAGGCGATTATCCATATAAAAAATATTTTGATTATTTTAAAACGATACCAGTAGCGACATCTAGCACGTCAATGGGCTAACATACCATGGTAGTACTATGTGTATTTATATTATGTACTGCTATTGCATTTGTCGTGGCTGGTGAGAATTCGATATAAAAAAGTTGTAATAAAAATAAAACTATAATCGCCAAAAACAAAACAATGCTTAAGAAACAAAGGTTCGAAATTCTAAATGAAAATTATCTTAAATATCGAAAAATTCGAATCGTTCCCGGTACTGATCGACTAGTATGTATTGGGTTGGTGAAAACCCAATACATACACAAATAATTGGCACAAATAATGCTTCAAATAATTGGTAGTTCTACGCTTATACTAATAACAGATCGATCGCCTTGATGGCAATAGCGTTCGTTATTCAGGTTTTCACTCTCACAGCTTCGCTGTTGATACCAAAGTGTGAAGAAGTGCTGTGATGTTGAGCACCGACTAGTCATCTTTGGGTATCATCTTTCCATTAATTGCTGTAAATGTGGTATTTATGTGGTTACTATTCTTAAATAATTTTAGCAAGTTGTCAAGGTTTGATTCTACAACAGCCGTAAGGTATATTCCTTATTTCAAATTAGTTTGTATATTGTTCCCGATGCTGAAGCGTTGTTTCCTGGATTAAATTTGGACTTATACTATTGTATCTGCCCCTGTCACCAGTCTACATAAATAGCGCGCTCGATAATGCTGGCTTTAAATGGCAGCAATTCCGAGTGACATCTGTAATTTATTGATACAATTTACAGTGCTGACTAAATATGTCAAGGATAAATTGTATGGTTAAGGTTGTGTGGCGATTACGAAATTGTTTTCGAAGGCGGCGTATAACTTTAAATGAGCCTTTATAAGGAGGTCATAAGCCCGTGCGAACCTTGTCTGTCTGAATGAAAAACAAAATCGCAATTGTCAAGTGATTTGGGGACAAATATATTATCTTGTTTTGTAGAACGAGGAGAAGTTAGAACAAGATTTTGCATGGTTTGTCGCAGTTGGACGACGACTGTGTCTTGTGTTGGTAAAGGTACAGGAGGATTTTTTCGACGAAAATCGCACCGGGCAGTTTGATTGTTTGCCCATAGACCATTTCGGCTGGTGAGCACTTCAGATCTTCCTTTACTGTTGCTCGGATTTCAAGTAAAATGATGAGAATTTCCGAGCTCCAATTAATCGTATTGTCGCGGGCCATGAGAGCAGATTTTAACTGTCGATGGAAGCGTTCGACCATTCCATTTGCTTGTGGATTGTAAGCCGTTGTATATAGCCAAAGAGTTTTGTTAAATTAGTAAAAAGATTGGACTCAAATTGCGTTCCTTGATCTTTAGTGATGTTGAGAGGGACGCCGGATCGTCATACAATTATTTATGAACGTAGTGCCAATGGTTGAAGCTGCCTTATTGGTCAGTATGTGAAATGTTGTGCAAACTGTCAAAGATGGTTTGACGTAGTGGTTCTGAAATGTACGGGAGGTTATTTCCCGTAAAAACTTCGCAGTAAACCTCAAGGCCAGGTAGTTTACAAAGATCAAGCTCAATGGATGGTGAACAAGTGCAACGTTCAGAACCAGGAAGTAAATTCTGAAGTTTGAAGTCGGCTTTTTGTGATTGAATAATTTCTTGATTGTCGAAGTGAGTCTCGACTGCGGCCTGTTCGTTGTCTGTCGTACGCAAAAGTGTATCCGCGACCACATTGTCACTGCCTTGCCCATACTGGATGTCTGTGGTGAATTGACTAATGTAATCCATAAGTGCCTTTGCCTGGCTTGGGTTACGTTCAGTTTTGGACTGAACTTACTTTAGAGGTTTGTGGTGGATGTAAATGGTAAAGTCCCGACCTTCGACTAAATATCTAAATTGTTTAACTGCTAGATAAATTGCAATCAATTACCGATCGAATGCAGAGTATTTCTTTTCGGCATCCGATAATTTTTTGGCGAAGAATCACAGGGATTCTCAATGCTCATTGTTATATTGTTTCAAGACTGTTCGTACAGCAGTGTATGATGCATCGGTTGTAATGCTGAGTTTTGAGTCACTTAGTGGATGCACGAGAAATGTAATTTTGGCTAATTCATGTTTAAGAGGTGTGAATGCATGTTGGCATTCGTCTGGCCAAGAGAAATTCTTGGGTGTCTTGGGTTAAGTCTTGAGTTAAGTCTGCCAAGTGAATGTGAATTGGAGCAGTAAGACGTTAGTCTAAGGAATCCTTTTAATTCTTTGAGGTTCTTTGGCGGTTTGAGATTCCTAATTGCTGCTACTTTTTTCGAATCTGCTTTTCTGTCTAGACTGGTTACGATGCAGCCCAGGGATTCCATTTCTTTCTTCAGGAATTCTGTTTTGTTGAGGTTTTTACCCGGAGATTTGCGTGTCTTAGTTTCTTGGAGATTTTTCTGACGTAACCAAGATGTTGTACATCGTTTTCTCCGCCGAAGACGTTTATATCGTCTATGTAAACTTAGCATATTTTTCATAAAAATTCCTTAAGGATGTCATCTATCATACGTTTAAAGATGGCGGGTATATTCTTCAGCCCAAATGGTAGCCACAGGAATTCACATTTCCCATTCATTGTTGAGAATGCAGTTTTTGGAATGTCCGTTTCTTTCATCTTTATGTTGTGGAAGCCTGAGGTTAAGTCAATTGTTGTGTAGAACCTAGAATTCACTAGGCTGGCGATGGTATTATTTATTTCCGGGATCGGGTAGGTATCAGAAATAGTGACTGCATTCAGTTTCTTTAAGCCAATTACCATTGGGTAATTTTTAATTCCTGAAGCGTCTAGTTTTTTTCCCACGACCCATATGGACGAATTATATGGGCTCTTTGATGTTCTGATTACTCCCTCTTCTAAAGTTTCGCTACTTGCTTATCAACTTCGGACCTCATGTTTATGGGGTACGGGTATGTCTTTGTATATATATTGATTAATGTTATAATTGTAGCTTCGTTTCTCCGTTCAAATGGCTATCTCTGATCTCAATGTTGTTCACTTGGGTCGAGATTTTCTCTTTCAATGGAAAACTGACACCTGGAGAGATTGGTAGTATGTTTTCTCTTCTATTTATTATGGCTTCTACCTTTTTAGGGGGTCATCACCGATTATACCTTCGAATGAGGTCAAACCAGGTAACACGAAGAAGTCCACTAGGATATCATTTTCAAATCTCTTAAATACTGGTGCTGTTATTTTGCGTTTTATTGGTATGTCACCCGTTGTTGATTTGACGGTGAAAGGTTTGTCTACTGTGTGTGCACCAATGGGGAGTTCTTTCTTTATAAAGTTTTTGTTGGTCCCGTATCGATGAGAAGTTTGAGTATTTTTTCCTTTCGGCATTTATATTCTAGGTAAGTGAGGAAATTTACCTCACTAGTTGGATCGGAACTGTTCTCCTCATAGTTTTGAATATACTCTTTATATTCTTCACATTCATCGTAAGAGTCTTCACTTTGCTGTTCCAAGTGAAACACTCGTTGTTGTTTTTGGACTTTCAGATTTGCATCTGAAGTTACTTCCCTTTTGGAATTTGGGCGATTCATGTAATTGTCCCTTTGTGTTCTTATTGATGGAACGACTTCCATCGGTGTTGGTGGCTTTGGTTGCTGTGTCTTGTTGATGATTAGTTCTATATCCCACATTTCTTTGCTGTAGGGATAACCTTGGAAACGGTCTTGGTGCTTCTTGTTTGAATCTGTTTTGCGGATAAATTTGACTGACTGGCACTGTGACTAAATTGTTGCTGTTAAAACTTCTATCGTGTATGGCTAGGTTTCGGAAATTTAGATTTTGTATTTCCAAACAGGATGCATAGGCCTTGGGTAGAGTTGCCGGTCTTTGAATTGTTAGCATTCTGGATATTTCGGGTGTTACTCCTCTAACGAATACATCCAGCGCGCGGTTCCTATACATTTCCATAAGAACTTTTATTGTGTCTTTGTTATAACTTTCGGTCTTTATCTTGTTTATATTTAGTATGAAAGCTGGTGTTTAACGTTAGCATAGAACTCGTTAGTACTTTTGTTTCTCTGCGTTAATCTACTAAGCTGATGTTCCAGCGTACGCTGGTCTCTCTTATCAGCGTAGTGGAGTGATAAGCAATTTTTAATTTGGCTCCAACGGCCGTTAAAAATATTATACGATATAAGTGCCGAATCAGCAGTTCCCCTTATTTTCTGTTCTATCTATCATGGCTTCTACATTTTTTTAGTAGCTACGTATCCCTCAGAGATTACTACACAAGGATATTTTAGGCGTAAAAAATGAAAAATTTATCACATGTGTGGATAAATTTTCTAAATTCGCAAAATTCTTTCATATCAAAGATCGATCGGTATGACCGCCACACCTTTTAACCATTAACCATGCTTACTTAACCGCGCTTACTTGCCGTTAGTCGTCGTGCCTGCTTTTATTTGCCTCAGACTTTTGAATAATATTCGTCCGTTATGACGTGACAACCCTAAAAGTTAAAGGCGAGATCCCGATATATTCCCAATATATGTTTGTTGGCATTTGGAACTGTTATGAGCGAATAATAGTGTGATTTTTTCCATTGCATTTAGTACATCGACGTTTGGAGAGACATCTGAAGACAGGATGCGAATTACTTAAGCAATAAAATATCGTCTCTGGTTCTTAATAACTTTGCGTTATTTGTTCACTTCCATTTCGTTAAAAGTTAGGCATTGGTAAATTAAATGACCCTTAGTTCATAATATAAATGCACATAGTACTACCATGGTATGTTAGCCCATTGACGTGCTAGGTGTCACTGCTGGTATCGTTTTAAAATAATCAAAATATTTTTATATTTAGGTTAGGTTAGGTTTAGGTGGCCGTCCAACAAGGATGAGGCATAGATACATGTGGTCCATAGCTTTATCACAAAATTTTCTTTTCCGCACTACCTTACTGAAACTAGTTTGAGCTTCTCACGAAGCGGTGGATATCTTTAACGCTCAAATTGCTGAGATCCGTTAGATCCGTTAGGGAATGAGCTCCAAAAAACTGGAGTCTGTTTTGAGACAAACAAGGACAGGTGCATAACAAATGAAGTATTGTTTCCTCTTCTTCTTCGTCCTTGCAACTTCGACAGTAATCATGAAAGAAGACGCCAAGTCTACTAGCATGTTTACCTATAAGACAGTGACCAGTAATGACACCCACGATTGTGCTAATATTACACCTTTGCATAAACATTAACTGGTTCGACTTTTTTAAGTCCAGAGTCCAGATAAGGCCAAATCTGCCTGGTAATTACATAAGAGGTACAATTTGCCCACCTGTTTATTGTAATTGTATAAGCTTCTTCTTTAAGGAGCAGTTTGCACATAACAAGTGGAACTCCAATGTCCATCTTGTATGGTAATAAGAGACATGTAGTACCTTGCCGTGCAAGTTCATCGGCTTTTATATTCCCCGTAATATTGAAATGCTCTGGCTCCCAAATAATATGGATATTGAACTGTTCTGCCATCTCGTTAAGAGATGAAAGACAGTTCCGGGCTACTTTCGACGTGATATAGCCTGATTGTAAAACTTTAATTGCAGCCTGACTGTCCGTAAAAATGCGAATATCTCTCGCAGATATTACATGATACTTCATCCAATCTATGGCTTTCTTGATTGCTATAATCTCTGCCTGAAAAATACTGCAATGGTCAGGGAGGCGGAAAGAGAGGTTTACATTTAGTTCTTCGCAGAAAACCCCGACCACCGACCTTTCCATCAATTAATGATTCATCTGTAAAGTATCTGAAAATTAGTTTAGTTAATAAAACCTGACTTTGAAACTGTTCCACTCACCCAGTCCTCTTTGGAAGGAATATCAGCTAAAAATTTAACTTCAAGGTATGATGTTGAGATGGTATAGTCAATAGATATAGGAATTTCTTTGTTCGTAAGAAAAGACGAGTGGCCCATTATGTTACAGGACCACAAATAAATAGATTTAAGCCTAATAGCTGTACTTGCGGCTACTTGTTTGGCCAGGATATCCAAAGGGATGAGATGAAGGAAAATTTCCAGTGCTTGAGAAGAGGTACTTCTAAGTGCACCACTAATACACAAGACAGCAGTTCTTTGCACTTTTATCAACAATTTTTGGTTCGCCACTGTACATAAAGCGGGCCACCAAACCGTGACTCCATACATTAGAATTGGTCTAACTAAAGAGGTGTAAAGCCAGTGTATAAAATGGGGCTTACGCCCCCTTCCTTTCCCAATGGCATTTTTACAAGAGTAGGGTGCTATCATAGCTTTTTTACTCTTTCCATAATATTTGACTTCCAGCTTATAGTTTGCTGCCCAAGATAAGACCTAAGAATTTCACTTTGTTTGCGATGTTCAAAACAACTACATTAAGAGTTGGAGGGTTGAAAAGAGGAAGCTTATACTTCCTGGAAAAAAGAATCACTTCAATCTTCAGTGGATTAACACTGAGACCACAGCTATTAGTCCATTGAGTTAGAATGCCAAGAGCATTCTGAATAACATCTCTTAGGATACAAGGACTTTTACCAAAAGTGCCAATTGCAACATCATCCGCATAAGCCACCACTTTGAAGCCAGCCCGTTCCAGGTTTAATAACAAGTCATTTATGACCAAGTTCCAAAGAAGGAGGGGATAATACACCGCCTTGCGGAGTACCCCTGCTTACAAATTTACGGATGGATGATCCACCCAGATTCGCCATTATGGCCCTTCCTTTGAGCATTTGATCAATCCAGCTTCTAAGTGCCCCATCCACCCCAAACTTGAAAGTGCTTGTGTGATCGCCTCTGGTTTGACATTATTAAAGGCACCCTCAAAATCACAAAAGGTCACCAAAGAGAATTCCTTATATTCCTTATATCCTATAGAGTGACTTCTCTTTAGGACATAATAGGGAATGGAGAGCAGTTTCTACCGAGGCCTAAGGTCCTTGGGATTGCAATGAGAGCGTTTATCCGCCTTAGGTATAAAAATAACGATTACTTCAGTCCATTTTTTTGGAATATGACAAAGTTCGAGACTACTTTTAAAAATCACCTCAGAAAACTTCTGTATTTTATCACAAAAGAGTCTCCAGGAGTTGCTTTTTGCACTTCTTAGTTCATATTTATACGCTTCTTTGTAGAAGTCCCAGTCCATATCAGTTCTTGTTTTCTTCGCGATCTTGAAGAACGGCTTGCGTTTTAAGCGTGTTACTTGTAGTTCCTTCGACCACCATGGTGGACGAGGTTTACCCTTAGGTTTACTTAGAGAACATGAACTAAAGATAGCTTTATTAAAAGCATCCGACACCTTATCTACTATGTCATCCAACTCCCGCGTTGATTAAAGGAGAAAAGGAGTGTTCCTCAGACACTCTCCAACTAATTGCTCTATTTGATAGGAAATTCGAAACAAGGGTAATGTCCAAAACGTCATATAAATTACTTGTTATAAAAGTAGGCTTACAACCCACATTACAAATAGATAGGTTTGTACTAAGAATGTAATCAAAAAGTGACTCACCTCTCTCATTTATATCAGTGCTTCCCCAGATCGTATGATGTGAGTTCGCATCACAACCAATGATGACTCCAACTTATCGTTTTTGAGCATCCATTACAAGACCGCACACATTTGCAGGAGGGAGACTTACCCCGTCGTGCGGCAAGTACGCTGACATTAGCCAGAGGTTTTATTTACCGATCTCGATGCTATAGCTGCTACTACATCTGCGTTGCTGTAATTTGCAAGCAGAAATAGATTTAGTTTGCTTTTTGCAAGAATGCATGAACTAATCTTACCTTCTTGCTGTACAAACAGTAATTTGTAATTCGGAGCTCCGAGCCCAAGAACCCGATCATCCTTGACTCATGGTTCTTGAGCCAAGACGCTATCTACGTCATCTTTTGATATTTGGAGCAACAGAGCAGCTGACGCTGCCTTGCAAAGTTTCAAAACCTCCACCACAGTGGACCCAGATTCCGTGGAATCAGAGTCTGAACCGAGTCCGCAAAGTGACTCTATTGATGTAGACAACTCATAGTCCAAATTCGTACCCTCTGTCTTTTTAGGGTGCGACTGCATGCCAATTGAGCAACCATCCCCAGATGAGGTTTCGTGCAATGCGGAAGTATCCTCATCTGGTTTTGATGCCCCTGACTTTGCAGCCCCATCTTTTTTGTAGACTTTGAGAGTCACTGCGCTAAATCCATAGCTCACTAGACCACCTGTCTTGGCTAGTACATCCAATGATTCGGTGTTAATAAAAATGACGACTGACCTATTGTCATCTCTTGCCTCCTCCACCTTGGCTATCTTCGAATTTGAAGTTGGTAATTCCGGATTGCTGATTTGCAGGAATTCTAAAATGGTTTTCGGATTACTCGGTTCAGCCGGAACCCACGCACGAGCTCTCGGCCATCTCGCCATGTTGAAACCACACCAGGGTACTCCCTCATAACTGTGAGGAAAGAGGAGACTAAGGCCTTTTCCACCTTCCTCCAATTCCACCTTCTTTTTAGTGATCTTTAAGAACGTCACTAAAAGACCTACCTGCTGTTACCTGCAGTTTAGTTCTTTTAGTGGCCTTCGGAGATTCATCCTGTGATCTCTGTCTTTTGGAGACAGACCCTTCAGATGAAGTTCCTTTCATCGTCCTAATAACCTCAGTAGCCCATTTATGTGTCGCTACGTGTTTATCCGTTCTTACTTCCGACGGAATTTCCTCAATCCTTTTTAAGGCATGGAGACATGCTTTCTTTTTGGCATTAAAAGATGGTTTGGAGGGCCCTCATTATCATTGCATAAATCCACATCGCCATCCATTGGAAGAGAGGGCCTACAGACCCGATTCTCCTTATTTGGTTTGGAGGGACCTGCATGTATTTTTGCACGTATTCCTTTCCCCAATTTTAGGGAGAGAGGGCCTAAAGGCCCATGTCTCCTTTTTAAAATTTTCCGGCTTTTTAAGAGTTCCGGACTCTTTATTCTGATTTTTTGGATGCTTAATATTTCCCACGAGTAGCGGAGAAAAATGAGGTCCATTCTTGCAGAGATCCGCAATACAAGGATAAGGCTAAGAGCAACTGGAGGTCGCCAGGTATCCAGAGGCTCCATTCAAGACTGGGCTTTTGGAAGGGCCCCAGGTTTATCATCGGCACGGGTCGCATGACACCTTAATCCGGCCCTTGTTTTATAGTGCAAAACACTCGCATCTAATATTTAGCCGACCGAGGTCGTTGCTCGGGTGGTACCACTAGGAGGCATATTAGATACAATTGGTGGACTCCACATAGTTGCAACAGTGGAGAATAAGTTGTCACAAGTTACAACTATAAACCACTGCCTACCCTATTGAGATTCACCCACACCACCCTTTATATGTATAATCGCCTAAATGTCATATATTTATTTTAAATTTTGACGATATTCAATCGACCCGACATCTGGAACATCAATGGGTAAACTGTTTCTGTCTTATGATGGTATTGCACTATATATACTTATATTATGCTGAGTTCGACAAATGGAACAATAAATGCCTTGTACTGCTGCATGCATTTTGTCTGATTCAGTCTAGCTTATCACCTAAAAGTAAATAAAAATCAACAGTCAGTTGTTTATTTGGCTCACAGACTCTTAGATTAAATGTCCAATTAATTTACGATTAAATAAATCAACCAAGGATCTTGGTCTTCCTCATGGGGTCCCTCCATGAGCCTCCTTTGCTGCTTTGAAATCCAAAACAGTCCTTTTCACCTAGGCCCAAGAAGAAAATTGTCACCAAGATTACCGAGATTGTCATCTCCACTGCAAAGTAACGTATAGCCTTGGAACACATGGTCTCCTCTTTTTGGTCATCGAGATTCTTGAAAAGAAATGATTTCCAAGCGATACGCTTTAGTACCCGTTACTGTACCATGCGGGTGCCTGTCCGTTAATGTGAGTGAGGTCTGGTTATATTTACGACAACTCAAGGACGATATGTTAAAATAAAAGTTTAGAAATTTTTACGAGGCTTACATGTAAAATGTAGGTTTTTAGTCTTTACTCTGATCCATCTTGTTTTTCATAAAAGTAAAAATAGTAAAACTGTAAATGTAAATGAAAGTATTTACTTTCGGAAACATCAAACTTCTGTAGCATTTTCCAAACGGCCAACATGAGAAATGCATTATTGTAAGTGAAAGTAACATAATTTTGGTTGTTCAATGTTAAAAATTTGTAATTTCACTTTAGATAGTCTCAACTCAAGTCTTATTAGGCAAAAATAAAACCGAAAATTATTTACCTGGACATAATATTAAGATACTGTCTTTCCGACGAATAAAATCTTAAATATTTTTATTACTTTTTATTACTTTTAATTGCTTTCATTTTTCGTTTATTGATTTCGAAACGATACAACATTTTCAATGCCGTGGTTTTTTTATGAAAATATTACAAATTTTTGGTCCTTTATCCCTTTTTTTATTCCAGTCATTTAGTCGAGAGCAATATTTGTAATTTCTTCGAAAAAAGGAAATTGTTATAATGCCTCGGCACAAAAATGAACTAATAAAAATATATCGAGACTATAAAAAGTACATATATATAAAATAAATGTCCTTGGAAAATACTCGCGATGGCGGCAACGGTAAACAATTGTGTATATTAATATAAGATGATTTCTTAGAATACTGCTTTGAAAATGGAGGAGTTAAACGAAAGCAAATTTATGAATGAGTGTCGTATTGAATAGAAATTCGTTTAAAAATTAACCCCGGGGTGTATCTATGATATTCCCACTATCGGTTGTAACCTTTCCATTTAACGAACAAAAAAAAAATTCACTTGTAATGTTAACAAAATAACAATAAGGATCACATCATATTTCTTTAAAGAATACAAAATTTATATAATTTTTTTTCGGCAACAATCGTTGTCACTTCAAGTGACTTTTTTGACGAAACTTCAAATCGTTCTCCGTGTTGTTGTTTTTTATCTTTGTTCCTTTGTTAAAATAAGATGATCTATATATATGTTACAGTCTGACTTCATAGATAGTGGTTTTAAATTTCTAAAAATAGATCCTTACAAGACAACAGTTTAGGTTATGTCTATAGAAATGATTTAGGTCAAAGATTTTTACAACGACTTCAAAAAATCGTTTGGGGATTTATATATTTAAAAAAAAAACGGTTTTGGTTTTTTTAGGGACTTTAATGGGTATGCTAGTTTTTTTATGCTAGCCGACAAAAATTCATATACGTCAATTTCGATATGTGTATAAACGGCTTCTAAGAAATTAAACAAATAATAATATGGCGTTATACTTGCATACATTCTCGTGGTACATGTATATACCTACACACATATATAAAAAAAATAAGAACTTGATTTCAGTATTTTATTTTGTTCATCCTAAATTTTTTTTTTTTATATATGAGATTCTCCCACGATGAGTTGTTACAAAATAACAACAACAATGCAACATATTTCATAACAATACGACGAAAAAAAATCAAGAAAAATAAAAGAATTTTTTGATTCTTTTTCATCTTAAATATACAGCAACGTTCGTATATACATGTATACGATATATGTGTGTCAGGGTGACATGATATATGATCAGAAACCCCAAAAAAGAAAAAATTTATAAAAAAAAAATTTTTAAATCCAACAATTACAAAAGTACAAAAGATCCAGACATGAACAAAATTTAATATTTTTTTTTTTACTTTTTATAGCAGATTAATGTGACGTTGGTTTTCTAATATTTTCGAGTCTAGAAATTAAATTTGACTGTAAGTCATCTAGCTACAAATTATGGCAGTATAAAATCATAAATTTGCCGAAATATCTTAAAACCATTTGACATACCGCTGAGCCAGGTGAGAAAGTTTGTTTTCCATATTCCACGTTGACAGCTGATGTCGCTGTTGAAAATCGGTCGCAGAATCCTTTGACAATGAACAATTTGTAACTGTAACCGAGTAGTCGATTGATAGAGTAACTAAGTAGTCGATTTATATATTGTAACCGAATAGGCGTAGTGGATAGAAAAAAGAGTTCAAGTACGACTGCGGCAAAGAACGGATCATATGAACGAAAATATAACAAGAGACTACGTTTTAAAATTGAATACGTTTTAAATAAAAAATATTAAAATATTATTAGAATTATAGTTCAGAAGGAGGGATTAACCTGTGCAAAAACGTTATAAATCAACGAGAACGAGTGTTTAGAATTAATTCAGTCCTAAAAATTAAAATGGATTTTACGAATTTAAGTATAATGGAGTTAGTTGATGCTTGTGAAAAGCGTTCACTGCCAACAACTGGAAATAAAAAAGCCTTGCTGGATAGGTTAAACAAGTACCAACATAACCAACAAAGGATAAATAGGAACGATGGCGCTTCCGGTAGCCAAGAGTTAACTACCAACCCGGACCAGAACGACACGATGATTCAGCACAGATCGCCGGAATGGTGTAGCGATATAACTAATGAACTCGAGTTGATAAAGCGTGAGCGAAACTTAGTAAAACGAGAACGGGAATTACTCGAAAGGGAAAAACAGTTAAGAAATTGCAAGAGAATGCCGCAGGGTGATAGTCACATATGGTTATCTCCTAAAGATGTGATGGATATTTTACCAGAATTTGACCCATCGGAATCGAATGTCTTAAACAAATCTATCGAGAACCATTGGTTAACGTGGCGGGAATTTTCTTGTCAATTATTAGACAGTTTCCGTCCGAAAACGAATGATGCAGACATTCACGAATCGCTACGATTAAAAAGCCAAAAACGTGATCAAAATTTAATCGAATACTTTTATGTGTGCTATCGGCAAAACAAAAGTATTCGACAAAGCATTGATAAAATACATAATTCAAGGATTGAATGATTATGCGTTAACTACGTCATTGCGAACAACAATTATCGTTAATTTGGATGACCTGCGAGTTCGAATTGCTTGGTATGTGAGTATGCAGAGTACACGTGCTTATAAAAAAAAATTTGAAGATGTAACGAACAATACCAGTAAACCATTTATACGAAATGGTTATGGCAACGAACCAAAACCAACTGTTTCTAGCGTAAATAGTAATAGTAAATCTTTTGCATCACGAAACATGGTACAATGTTATAATTGTTTTGACATGGGTCACATATCTTTAAATTGTCCAAAACCTCCCCGACGCGAACGATGTGTGACTTGTCAAAAAGTAGGTTCAAAAGGGCAAATCACATGCACTCTGAAAACCGTAGCCAAAATCGAGGTCGGAGAAAAAAATATGTACAATAAAGAGATTAATATTTTAATCGATGATAAAATTTTAATCGGACAGATTGATACTGGTAGCCAATGTACCATGATACGAGAGAGTAACGTTGATGAATTGGAAGTAGACCGGACGTTATGTGACATCGAAATGAAAGGATTTGCTGGATGGAATTCAACAGCGCGAGAAAAAATAAGTGTTGATATTAAATAGATTCCGTAAAAGCGCTGATTGACGTATTAATAGTAAAAGACAATTTCCTTAAAACTCCAATGTTGATTGGACAGAATTTTATTGGCCAAGATCATGTAAGAATGGTTAAAGACCGATTTCCATTACCAGTTATGGAAGATCTGCTTCATCGCTTATCGGAGGCCACCTATTTCACTGTTTTGGATTTGGCATCGGGATATTATCAAGTACCAATGTCCCCCGATTCCATAACTTTAACTGCCTTTGTTACTCTGGATGGGCATTACGAGTTTCTGAGAATGCCATTTGGATTAGCAAATGCACCAGCAGTTTTTCAAAATATGATGAATAATATAACTGATGATGTTAACGATGAGGTTAACGTCTATCTCGATGACGTGATAATACCAACTAAGACGATTAAGGAAGGATTGGAAAAATTAGAGCGATTTTTAAACGAATTAAAACGTCACGGTCTCACGCTAAAGCTCACAAAATGTCATTTTTTTTAAACGCGAGGTAGATTTTCTGGGACATGAAGTCTCAGAGTTAGGAATAAGACCGGGAATTACGAAAACTGATGCCATTATGAATTTTCCACAACCGAATGATAAAACCCACATACGACAATTTTTGGGATTAGCAGGATTTTTTCAAAAGTTCATAAATAACTTTAATATCATCGCGAAACCGCTAACTCAATTAACTTCGGAATTAGTACCATTTCTATGGACAGACGAACAAACAAAAGCATTTGAACATATTAAATCTAAATTGGGAAGCCGCGAAACTTTAGCAATATATAACCCACATTTAGATTATGAAGTGTGTACCGATGCTAGTTCAAAAGGGTTGGGCGGAATTTTATTTCAAATTGAAGGCCAAAAAGGAAAACGGTCAGTAGCACACTTTAGTCGGCAGACCACCGAATGTGAACAAAAATATCATTCATATGAACTTGAGGCGCTAGCAGTAGTTGCAGCCTTAGAACGGTTTCGAATTTATTTGATCGGTAAGCATTTTTAGTTGGTACAAAGAAAGATCTCAAACCAAGAATTGCGAGATGGTGGCTGAAGCTGGCAGATTAAGATTTTACGATGGACTATCGACCAGGAGCGCAAATGAAACACGTGGATGGGCTAAGCCGAAGTCCAAATGGTGCAGAAGAACAGATTGATCCAGCCAGTTTAGATGTTTATCAAATATCGAATAGAGAACATGATTGGCTCGTAGGAATGCAGCGGTTAGATGAGGATCTTCAAAAAATAATTATGATATTAAAAGAACCAGCTAAAAATGCGGAAGAACGACAGACACACCATGACTATACAACTGATCGAGGACAACTTTTTCGAAAAACGGATGAAGGACGTAAATGAGTCGTACCTAGGATGAATAAATGGCGAATAGTGAAACTTAACCACGATGATATGGGACACTGCGGACTCGAGAAAACACTAAAAATGGTCCAGAAACATTTTTGGTTTCCTAGAATGAGAAATTACCTAAAAAATATATGGCGGCTTGTATAGTGAATGTGGATACACAAAAGCAATATCTGGGCAGAAAGGAAAAGAGTTACCTCCATTTGACAAAATTTCAATATCATTTCACATAGATCACCTTGGACCAAAATATGTTCATATTAAGGCGGTTAAAAATACTTCTGCGGTACCAGTAATTAATATGATGAATGATTAGACTGTACATTTTGGTATACCCACACGAGTCATTAGTGATCGAGGAACAGCGTATACGTCTAGGGTATTCCAAAATTATTGTCACGATAACGATATTAAACATGTGTTAAACGCAACAGCAACACCGAGAGCAAATGGCAATGTGAACGATATATAATCGTACGATTTTATCTATGTTGAGGGCTATGATAGGTGAAGAAGAAAACAAATGGGATTTAAAGATGAACCAATTACAGTGGTCAATGAACAACCTACCAAATTCAATCACGAAGATGTCACCCCAATGTTTAATAATGACATAGAACCCTAGAAGCACATTGAAAAACAAATTGCTGCTTGCCTTAATAGACGAAGGACCGACTACTGAGTACGATGAGTTAAAGAAAATGGCATATGAGAAAACGAAAATTTGGATAGAAGACACCGAAATCCAAAGAATTATAACGAAGGAGATTTGTTTTTCATCAAATGGGAAGGTGGACCAGCGACTAGCGCATCCAGGAAGTTAGTAACAAAATTTCGAGGGCCATATAGCGTGAGCAAAAAACTAAAAAACGACCGTTACTTTGATGTACCTGGGACCGAACAAAGTCAAAATAAATTTGAAGGCGTTTTAACATCGGAACGAATGAAACCCTGGTGTAAGATTGAAGATCTAGAGGACGATAATATAGCTGCTGATGAGGGCATCAGTAGTCAGGATGAACAAACTGTAACTGTAACCGAGTAGTCGATTGAAAGAGTAGTTAAGTAGTCGATTTAAGTAGTATGCGACTAAGTAGTCGAAAAAGTTGAAGTACGAGATGTGGAGATGTGCATAGAGTGCCCATTGTACGAGGAATTCACACTGGCTATACAGGGACTAAAAATAAACTATGCGCCTCGGGTTGATTGAATTAATTCCGAGCTCAAGAGCTGAGATATTCGGATTATCAAGATATTCGGAGCGGATACATTGTAGAACTTTGCAAAGCGCAGTTATGCCTGATGAGTTGAAAGTATCCGCGTTGTGCCCTATGCTTAATAAAGAAAATCGTTTCAAATGCGAAAACTATCGCAGAATAGCTTTTCTTTGTACAGCATACAAATTACTGTCTTACATAATATTGGGAGAAACATTTCACTGGCGGAGAAAATTATCGGTGACTACCAAGAAGGATTGCATTCGAATCGGTCAGTCACTGATCAATTTTTTTAAGCTGAGGATGATTTTTTCTAAATATTACAAAACATCTCGTGACGTACAACAAGTGTTTATGAATTTCCAAACTATGACTCAATCCATCGGGATAGATTAAAATTTACTTTAAGATGGCTTGCGGGAATATCTAAAAAATGGGTACCTGTCGAAACTTGATATTTTACAACTGGATTTGACGAAACAGGATAATTCAAAACTGGATATTTCAAAACTGGATATTTCGACATGTGATTTAAACTTAAAATGATTGTTTAGGAAAGTTCTAGAATATGCCCAAGTAGGGAGGAACTCGGCGAGTTCTTAACCAATTATGATGAAATTCGATACGTAGGATGAAAATGGAATTTACAAATGGAATTTTTTGAAAAGTTCAGTGATATGGCCAATTAGAGAGGAACTCGGTGGGTTCTTAACCGAGTATGAAGAAATTCTATGTGTAGGATGGGAGTGGATTTTAAAATATTTTTTGGAAAAGTTCTGGGATATGGCCAGGAAGGAAGGAACTCGGCGAGTTCCTCTCTAATTGGCCATATTCTAGAACTTTCCTAGAAAATCATTTTAAGTTTAAATCACATGTCAAAATATCCTGTTTTGAAATATCCAGTTTTGTACCATATCTCGTTTTGTCAAATCCTATTTTGAAATATCCAGTTTTAAAATGTCCAGTTCTGAGCGGTTACCCTAAAAAATATGTGCGTTTAGTTAAAAATATGGCAAGCTCTCTCTCCGATACTCCTTAATCTCATTTTAGAATTTATCAGTCAGTTCAACCTAGTTCTAGCATATGTTATTGGACTGACTGGTAACGGTGTAAAAGAACTACTGAATCTGTTTGTACGATTCTAGGCTTACGTTGGTCTCAAACTCAATGAGTCCAAAACTAAATATATGATCACTGATTTTAGAGATCAAGACGCAATGGACTTTAGTAACGACACATTTGCCGCCATTTTGCAGAGCCCCTGTCCCCGAAGTGCTTCTACTTCGCCTCGTAGGAGACTCTTTAGTGGTTTCAATTTCTAAGCTCATTTTAAATATGCATGACCATCCCTTTGCTAATTTTGTATATATAGGAATACTTTTGTTTAAACCTTTATGTCATCGCGCATATTCTTGCCACAGTTAAAACTGAGACGCTTTATTTCTGAAATGGCCAGGTTCATAGTAAAAATACACCTAGTACTACCATCATAAGAAAGAAACAGTTTACCCATTGAAGTTCTAGATGTCGGGTCGATAGCATATCCGCAAAAGTTAGGAAACATATATGACATTTTTTTTTTATTTTACTTTTTTTTTATTTATTAAAACTAGTCTTTTCAGACTAACCATCAATTCCAACATCTAGATTCTTAAAAACTAAACTATAATGAGGTCACTGTTGATCCAGCGATGCTCCAATGCCTGTTCGTTAATAGGTAGCTGCTCACATAATGACGAGCTCGAAGGGTTTGGTTCTCTTTAGTCTTATAACCAAGTGTTCATTATCCAGTAGCCGAGAGGCTTCCGCACTAACATGTTGCAATAGCCTCGATTCATGCTTCGTTGCAAATCTTTTTATTTCGTATTTTACATCCGGTACCCCTAAATCTCGATGCAAATCCTTATTACGAATGTACCAGGGTGCATTGACTATATTCCGAAGTACCTTATTTTCGAAGTTTTGTATAGGTTTGATGTTAGCATTTTTAGTTCAGCCTTAAAGCTGAATACCATATATCCAGATCGGTTTTAGGATTTGATTGTAAATCAATATTTTGTTGTCTGTGCTTAATTTTGACCTTCGTCTAATTAGCCAGTACAATTGTCTATATTTAAGATCAAGCTCCTTTCTTTTCTTCTTCACATGCTCTTTCCATTTGAGCTTAACGTCGTGTCATATCCAAGTTGTTGGCGGAGTTCTCGAATGACACCATGACATCGTTTATGATGATTGGCGGCGGATTAACCAAAAGTTTGTTCGTAAAGTTGACATGCGCAGATTTTAATTCATTAAGTTTGATTTTCTATCGCTTGGTCCACTGGTGAATTTCTTCACTTGCATATCGCCGCCTCTTCGACAGTTTGCGCTGTTGCTAGTATAGCGGTATCGTCAGCAAACGTTGCTATGCTTACATAATCGGACTGTGGTATATCACTTGTATAAAATAGATATAGGAGTGGGCTCAGAACACTGCCTTGTGGGACTCCTGTCCTTACCTCTCTCAGTTCAGAATACTAATCTTCTTGTCTTACTCAGAAAAGTCTTTCAGATAAGTACGACTACAGAAGGTCAACATATGGTCCCGAATGCATAACTTTTAGTTTATGTATTATTTCTTCATACCATACCTTATCGAAAGCTGCTGCCACGTTCAGAAATAAGGTAGAACAAATTTGTTTATCTTCTAACGCCTTTTCTATAAAGTCTGTAATTCTGTGAACCTGGTCAATTATTGAATGTTTACATCTGAATCCAAATTGGTAATCCGGTATTAGGTTTCTACTTTCTATTATTGGTGTCATTTTTCTCAGAAGAACTCTCTCCATTAGCTGTTAAAAGATAGGAAGCAGGGATATCGGACGATATGATTGAGCTTCATTTGGCGGCTTATACGTGGTTTCGGTAGCATAATAACTTCTGCAACTTTCCAGGTAGAAGGAACATGCCGTAATCTAATAACAGTATTAAACAAATGGGTTAGTTGAACAATAGCTTTCTTTGGTAGTTGCTTTAGAATTTCTCCTGTTAAAAGATCATATCCAGGAGCCTTTCCGGTCTTCAGATTAAATTTTATTTCCCTATTAACTTCTTTCTGGGTTATTAGAGGAAGTCTGCCCCATAGTCATTGCTTCCATTTTTGATTATAATATCCGATCCAGTCTCATTAGGTTGGAAAATACCAACCAGGTGATCAGCAATAATATAGTTTTTTATTATAACAGCGGTTCCACCTCTTTGCTTAGTTATCCGGATGAATTGTTTCGTAAAGTTGGTAACCCTGAATTGTTAAGTAAGATTGTCTTGTTGAGTGGGTCTCAGTTATCAGACACACATCGATATTTTGCATTTTTAAAAAGGCTTCAAGTTCATGTTTTTTATTTTTAATATCGTTAGCATTCCATGTAGCAATTCTCAATTTTTCTTGGTATATCATTTTGGGAGAAATAATTAGAATAATAAAGAAAAATTGCTCTGCTCCAATCTTCTGCAATTGCAGAGCTCCAATTGCTCTGCTCTGCTCTGATTTCTATCAGAGTATTCGAATGTGTAGGGTTCAACACTGGTCCTTAGCTCACCTTTCCTGTCGCAGCCACCTGTGCATAAGATATACCACCTCTGACTTGATGACTAAAAGATTCTGTTGGTTGACTCTTTTGTAAACTCATTGGTTTATTTTGATTATTTCGATTATTTCTTCTTTTTTAGAGTTCTTTCGCTACCAGACATCCTCGGTAGCTTGCAGGGTGGGCCTGTGCACAGTTTGAACAAGCAATAGTTAAATGTTTCTTAGCACATTTAACACATCTAGGTTCGCTGACAACGTTTACATTCTGGAATTATACGACTACCTTTAACCGCCTAAATCTTTACTCCCATATGGCAGATATATGTTTTATTTCGTAAATTTTTCTTATATCTTCTTTGTTATCGAAGGTTAGCATGAATAATGGAAGAGGAATTCTTATTTCTTCATCCCCTTTCTTAGACTTTTTAATTTTATTGACGACATCAAGAATTTTAAAACCCCTTTCGCACAGTTCACTTTTAATGTCTTCTGGGTTGCATGATTGGTGTACATTTCTAACCATAACCCTTATCGGTCGCGTCTGCTTATTTTCATCTGTCTCGGTGTCTACATTTATTTTCAGTTGATTATTGTTCATCATTCTAGCTTGAAAATTGATGCTGTTATCCTGTAATGACTTGTTAATAACTGAATAGTTTGTCACATTGCTAAGTATTACAGGGGGAGGATTTTGTTTGCTTTATTTAGGTTCTTTAGTTTTTTGAAAAGTTGTATGCTTTTCTAGTTGAAAAGTTATATCATTTGTGGCTGACTCTGTTCTATCATCAGTTTTAATTTTTAGATCTCATTTCGTGCTTCCTTTAATTCAGCATGTAATGTTTGGATTGTTTTATCATTTGAATCACTCCCAGACATTTGTTGATAACTACTGTAACTCATCTGCCGAGGATCATTACTTTTTGCTAAATTTTCCACAGAGATATTTCGTGGCCTTATAGGAGTTACCATTAGCTTACCCATTCTGAATGGGTTGTCACTAGTACCTTCGCTGATGAAATTGTCAGAGCCACTGGCATCATGCTTGTTTTGCAATGATTAACCCTCCCCAGAATCCATGGGGTCAACCTCCGTAGAGGGTGGATTTTCCTTCAGTGCAGGTCTGCCACCTGGGGCATTATTTTCTGATGTTTTATTCATTGCTGGTTTATTTTAAGGGTGTCCTTCCCATAGCCTTTTCAGTCTACGGCCAGACTTTAAATACTGCCGACCGATTCGGTGCAGACGCAGACCGAGAAGCCGCTCATTGTAAGACAGAAGCATCCTGGATTTTATTATGCTGCTGTCGTTCGTCAACTAGGTGCCTACTACGCTAGAAGTTCACCATGTTTCCATAGCTATTCTGACCGTTTGGCTGCCATAGCTGTCCAGGGCGCACCGCGAGGATATTATTCAATTAAATATTTAATTTATAATTTTCCTCTACGTGGAGGTGACAGTCAGACTCTACGCCCCTGATTTCCAATTAACACAAATAATGGCGGCACAATAGTTTTTTGTAACTACATCCCGTCGTCACTTTTAAATATTCACCGACTGACTAACGTTGTTTTATACATTGTTTCAGTGTGACCACATTAAGGAAAAAACCAAGCTTACTAGAACCCATTAAAAAAAGATTGTTTGTTTTTACTTTAGGGCATATAAATCTTTAGTTTTATTTCATTCGATATTATTACAATTATTACAATGTGGTGCATAATCATCCAAAACTGTCGGGTGCGAATAAATTGCAATTAATAAAAAGCCATTGCTTTTAGTTGCGAGATGAAACTGCTGCATTCTGCGGCAACGTTATGACAAGCCGACTCCGATACTTTCATCATTAGTTCAAACCTTTTGAGTTTAGAAACTATGTTACATTGCCAATTGGGAAAAAGTGCGTCAGCTATACAAACATATAGATGAAATCTTACGAGCCTTACGATATATAAGTAGCAAAGCAGAAATGAGGGATCCATGTTTGATCTATGTGCGCTTACAAATAGTATAGATGAAAGGTGTATAGCACTGCAATCTTGTGGAATTGCTGTACCTAAACCATCCAAGTATTTCAAAACAAAATCGCTACACATGGTGAAGAAAGAATCGTACTGTTACTCGTGTGATGGAGACCACTTGACTATTAAATGACTATTTAAAACGTCGTACCTCATTTGTCAAAAAAACACCATACGCTACTGCATTCATCAACGCATACATTATCTGATCAACGTGAAGTGATACAGATCCAATCATGCCAGTCAGTCAACAACATTAATTAACTGTCGTGTTTTCGAACACGACAGTGTCTATGACAGAATGCGACTACTATTGATTCCGCCCTTACCAAAAAAAAATCTTTTTCTTTATTACAATTCCGACACGTTCGATCGTCTTTTATTAACTGATTTCATTTTGTCATTTTTTCTCACACTCGTCTGTGCGTTCAATAATGGAACTACGGATGAGTATGTTTTATACACTTATGTTCCACCACTCTTTCATAGATGGCACTATTTAATTAACAATAATTTACATTAACAAATAATATGAACTAAGGTGCGTTCAAGGTTGATATGCTTACGGTGGCCGTAACAACCATATCGAAAAGTAGGAATGGTCGACGTTTACCACTAAACGCAGTTCAACAAAACTATGATCATCAATGTCTACCATATTAAACGATGTGCTACGTAGGTTCAAACTTACAATCCGATTTATTTTCAATTTTGCTAAGTTTCAGACGACATCGCACTTTGGGTTTCCGGCTGATATTGAAAAAATGTACCGCCAAATATTGGTTCATCCGTCTGACCAAAAATTTCTATTAATCCTCTGGCGCAATGCAACAGATAAGGCAATACAAATTTATCAACTGCAAACTGTTAGATAATATCTAGCCTAGCGTCTTTTCCTTACTATGGGAATCGGCTTAAGTCATATTTCAAGATTTCTACATGGAATATCTGTTATGACAGCGAAGATGCCACAATGATCTCTAAGAATCAGCTGGTCCACGTCTTACAACAAAATGGGTTTAACCTTCGAAAGTGGCCATCAAATTTTCAAATAATTTTAAATTTTTTTCTCGAAAGAAGAAATCGATACAACTCCTTAATTGATAGAGGACACTGAAGCTTGTGGAAATCAGCCAACGATGCATTCAGTTTTAACGTCCAATGAACGGATTATATGTCAAGCTGGACTAACCGGATAATATTATCCGCCACATCTCGAGCCTATGATCCCCTAGGGATAATAAACTT
Organism: Tipula confusa; assembly: GCA_963556175.1. Lineage (NCBI taxonomy): Eukaryota > Metazoa > Arthropoda > Insecta > Diptera > Tipulidae > Tipula > Tipula confusa. The sequence continues at coordinate 118,194,153 of OY744477.1, forward strand.
ATTTATAAACTTAAAAATTTTTATTCAACGCTTTTGGGTATTGGAACTGGATTGGAACATCACTCTCCCAACGAATCTGAATACTGAATTTAATTCGGTCTATCAACAATTAATTCACTTAAACAAAATCGAGATTCCACCAAAGTTCCTACCAAAATTTATACTTCACGCATTTAGCGACGCATCAAAAAAGGCATATGGATGTGACATCTACGTACGAGTCACGTCTACAGGGGAGATGCGAACCAACCAAATCTAATCCTGGCGACCTGATAACGAGAGGCATAAATACATCAAAACTTGCAGAGTGTGAATTGTGTTCAAAGGTCCGTCATGGCCACAAGAGGATGATCATCATTAGTGAACTGTCAGTTTCCGTTCAGCAAAGCTAACTGGTTCGGTACTTGAATGACAAGCTAATGTCTTTCTGGGCGGCTCCGCTAATATTCCTTCATTAATTGATACCATGTTAAAGGCCTGTTCATCATATGTCAAACTAAAGAAATGTCTGGTTTATGTACTTCGATTTTGTAAGATGTCATCGAAACTTTATATACCGGAAGGTTACCAAAAGACCACGGAAGAATTAACCATTACATAGAACTCATGATAATTCGCTTAATCCAAAATCAGCAAATTAACAGTGAACTAGAGAGTATTGGCACAACGACACAAATACATCGTAAATCTAAACTACTGTCATTAGATGACAAAGGTATACGAAGAGTTGGCGGGCGTTTACGCAATTTCCAACAAAAATATTCGGCGCAATAATTTATTGGTTAAAGATGTACATCATCGACTTTTACACGGAGGACTTTAATTGGTACTTAACACTCTACGTCAGCCACTTTGGATACTAGATGCGCAGATGTGCATCAAACTTTGATTAGGATTATGTAGTACCAATCCAAATAAAGCTCAACAAATGATGCATTGCACCGTATTCTAAAGCGTAAATTGCACTTTTTGTAAACGTATGGCAGTGGAAGCGGTGCACCTCAAAATAGAAACCAGTATCGACACGGAAGCATTTATAGCAGCATTGCGACCCTTCATGGATTCATTTTGATCCACCGAGTGCACCACATTGTGGTGGCTTGTGGGAAGCTATGGTAAACTCATCAAGTTTTGCTTAAAACGGGTGGTGGCAAAATCACAGTTTACGTACGAAGAAATTAACACTATGCTGATTCAAACTGATTCAAACTAAAGCCATCCTCAACTCTCGCCCTTTATGTCGAATTTATGACACCATTGATGATATACAGGTTCTTACACCTGGGTATATGTTGGTAGGAGAACTTTTGGTAGCTATTCTGGAGCCAAGATTAAAAGACATTCAACATTTCCAACATGTACCAGGACATATAGAACCGTGTTAAAGGGTTCTGGATAAAGTGGCTCAACGAATACAAGCGGACGATATAGTGTTCATCAAGGACACCAATTTATCACCAACTGGCAATACCTGGTCAAAGATTATACGCACGGTCAAAATTCTCATCTCCATATAAGGTGCAGTTTGCTTTGAGGAATGAAGTAGATGAGGAGGTTCAGAGATTAGTAGTCAGAGGAATTATAAAACCAAATAATTGCGGTTGTCGGGCCACTCCAATTCTTGCTATAAGGAAGTCGAACTGCAAGGTATACATTTGCGGAGATTTTAAAGTGTTCATTAACCTACAAATCGACAATTTTTTACCAAAGTTGATCTAAGCGATGTCTATATCCACAGGTCAAATTATAAGAGATGTCCTAAAAAATGAACACCAGCTGACTTTTTCCAATACCATCGGTTACCTTTCGGTGTAGCAAGCATTCTTTGTGTTTTTAAGGGTTGATGGAGAAAATTACTGACGGTATTCGAGGTGCGCAATCTACTTAGATGATGTAATAAGTTTGACAAGAACCTGCCTTTCAGGCATTATGGTCGCAGTTATAAAGTGATTTAATTTTTGATCGTTTCGCAGATAGCTGAGAGCATCCTAACACTTTTGAGTTGAAAACGTTTTCAGCAAGTCAACAAGCCCACGACGGACAAGTCAAAAAGGAAGCCACTGTATCCAAATGAGAAACTGCCAGTTGCAATACTCTAAGGGTTATAAATATGTCATCAAATATCAAAAGACCGAACAATTGGCGCAGTGGTTAAAGCTGCGTTGTTTGGGACGGGAGGTACCGGGTTCGAATCCCAACGGGGGAGGGTTGCAAAAGGGATTTTTCATCACCTGATTACGATCGGTGATGACGATGAACACAACTATGACCCCCTGTTGGAGTGCAGGGTCTATGGGCCGAACCATCGTCCATGTCAGTACAGGCTGGCATGGAGCAATGCATTGCGCAGATGGATATTCAAAAATCGTGAACCTGTATTCGTGCGTCCTCGATTTGGCCCTCGTTGGCGTAAAGTAAGGACGTTAAAATAACCGCGAAAGAGTTAAGTGAGCTTCGGCCCCGAAAAAAGATTAAATATTTCATCAGCTGGAAGTTGATTATGGTCTCAAGTACTTTAGAAAGTACCGAGACGATAGCGATTGGGCGATAATTTGAAGGGTCCGGTTTACTGCCCTTTTTTGGCACAGGATGCATGTTAGCAGTTTTCCAAATGGAAGGGAAAATGCCAGAAGACATAGATCGGTGACATGATAGTGGCTTAGACAGGGATTTACAGTAATATTTGAGGACAATTGGGGGAATACAATCCGGACCGGCTGACTTGTTGGTGTTAATGTTTGCAAGGACTTTAGCGACAACTATAGATCAAAATCTAATGCGGCGCATCGATGAACTGGCTTAAGAGATAATCGGTGATATTAAGTTAGAATCAGGTAAATTTGAGTTTTCTGCTTTAAGACCTGCCGCAACTCTTCTCGACCTTTTTTTTTAATATTTTTTTTTAGGTTGGGGACACTGTTTGCGTTGCCAGATTTCTAGCCGCCTTAAATATAGCTAAATTATCATTTGACGGGTTCTTAAAATATTTGCGGTGAGAGGCTTCTTTATTGGCGGTTGTTGTTCTACAGTCATGATTATGCCCAGGATTGCCTGATTTTTAATTATTTGGCTTAGAGAGACTGGAAGGAATGATTCCCGTGCGAATACCAGTCGAAACCAGAATGGCTGCATTGTCAATATTACCGAAGGCCAAACAAGAGTACCATTCGAACTCTTGAAAGAACTTGTTCATTCCTTCCCAGTCCGCATTTTTACAGTGTCATAATCGACGTTTAGGCGGAACATTCATTTGACACGACCACGACATTGAAAATTCCGCTGTAATAAGCCGATGGTCAGAGTTTTCCAAAGGAGAACTGACGGAGATACTGTATTTCTCCGCATGAGAAGTTAAAAACAGATCCAGTAAATGACCCGTATCGTTGACCTGATCTGGTATCCTCGTAGGCTGATCGACAAGTTGTGTGAGTCGGTTTAAAGCTGCAAACATTTTAACCGCCTCACCAGCCGGTGTTACGGACTTAGAATAAGGAAGCCACTTGTCATTGTGGACATTGAAATCACCTGCCACATCTATTTCAGCATTTGGTGATTTCTGAAGGATGCGCTCAATGGAGTCTGACAGAGTATCAAACCCAAAATGAGCAGCGCAGTTTGCAATATTTGGGCTTCGATAGAGACCACATAGGAAGAGGGGGTGTTTCGAGACATGAATTTCAGCCCAAATGATGCTTAACTCATTATTCGTGCTTTGGCCTAAAAAACTGGGATTAAGGAGTAACCCTCAAATAGCGATGGCCGAAGAATCACCGAAATCCAAAATTTTAGTCTCGGTGAGAAGTAGAACCGCTGGTTTTGTGGAAGCTGTATGGTGTTCGACGGCTGCAAAGTTTGTCCGCAATCCACGAATATTGCAAAACTGAAGAGAGAACACTCTCTCCATGACACAGGAATACAGAGACACAAACTTAAAGAACGCAAGAACAGCGTTAGGCCAGCAAACAATGATGTGTCCACAATAGCACCTCCGAATCGCAGTGTATTAACCTTCCGACCAAATAAAAAAAAAATATCAAATTAAAACAATGAAATGAATTGCAATGCGATGTGCATTGCTCGTCGGACAAAAAAGAACTGATGAGGCTGTAAAAAATATTAGTGAAGAAATCTGAGAGTATGAGAGTTGTGGGTATCGGAACAGTAAATTCAAAAAGTTGTGGGTTAAATAAAGTATTTTATGTGCCAGACCTGAGTAAAAATTCATTATCAGTGCGTGCAATTACCCAGAACGTGGCCAAGTGCATCTTTCAAAAGACAAAGTAAAAATTACTAAAAATTACTGTATAGCCCAGTAGTAGTTACAAGTTCACTTAGAATCATTTTCACTTTGGTAGCGAAGGGAGGGTATAAGATAGTAAAGTTTGACATTAAAACTGCGTTCCTTTATGGCGAATTAAATGAGGAAATATATTTGAAACTCCCGGATGGATATGAAAATGAAAAATCTAAAATATGCAAGTTGCAAAAAGCACTATAGGGATTAAAACAAGCACCTCTAAACTGGAATCAACATTTCACAAATTTTTTAATCAATAGTGGATTAACACCGATGAAGACAGACCATTGTATTTTTAAAACTAAAGATGACAGTATGGTTTTAGCAATATTTATGTCGATAATGGAATTTTAATTGGAAATGATACAATGCAAATGGAAAACTTACTATCAGCTCTACAAAAATCATTTGAAATGACATCAACCGAAAATCCAGAATTATTTTTAGGCATGGAAGTGGCAAAACGGAGCTTGGTAGGAATAGGGAAAAATTATCGTCGGGGTGCCCGGAGGAAATCATGTGTAAAAACCGGATCCTATAGGCACTAAACGGCTTTAGACTCTATAAATCGGCAGGCCCGGACGGCATCATTCCAGTGGAATTGCAAAAACACTCGTCGAGTAATCTCCCATGGCTAGAGGTGATCTTCAGGGGGTGTTTAAATAGCCTCTATCCTATGTACGAAATAGCCTCTATCCTATGTACTGGACCTTTACCCTGGACGAAATGGTGTTATTCAGTACTCAAAGATTAAACATTTTTGATCGAAATATACTTGCAACCAACTTAAATTGAGAAACTATACTTTTTTACGAGGAGATGCAATCGACTTCTTTTCCATTATCCAGGGAGCTAAGTAGGCATGTCCTCTCTTTTTCTCCTCATTAAAACTACCTATTAAAGAAAAAGGCATTTTTAATCTGCTTTTAAATTATTTTTCGCAGGACTAAAAAACGAATATAATTTTACAATGTTAGCCACTTTTATAGTTTTCCTTTTTTGTCAAAAGACAATAAATCTACTTATCATTCATTTTTCATCTTTTGCATTGTGCTCACATTATACGAGTAGGAATATTGACGAAAAAGTGAAAGGATCATAACTAAAATTTAAATATGTATAATAATAAAAAACAAAAAGTTACTGTTAAAAGGTTTGTATCCTTTGTACGTATAATATTGTAGCAGTAAGCATAATAGTTATAGTACACAAACAACACAACAAACCATAAAACCATACAAAATCTTTAATTTTATTTCCCTTTGTTCATAATTGGATTGACCTTAAAAAAGAATTGCAATAACGTCATTGGCTTTTTAGAAAAAAGTTAAATGAAACGCCTTATTTTCCAAAATGAATAAAAGGAATCGTTTAATGGTTTCTATTTCAAACACATAACTGTATAAATTATATTTTTATTTTAATTATTATTTTCAGGTAAATACAATAAAATATTTTTAAAGAATTATAGCAAAAACTATAGCAACAAAATTATTTGTTGAAAACGAAATTTTCCATAAATTTATCATAAAACGGAAAGTGTTTAGACATTTTTGGCAAATCTTAAAGATAAGTAATTAAATATTTTAACTTAAGTGTCCTTGAAATCTTCCATATTACGTACACATCTATAAAAATTAAAAATAAAAATAGTTTGTAATGACGTTATTCGGAATTTATAGGGGTGCATCTAGTTACGTACAGTCTACAATTGAAACGACAGTCACAAATTTAAACCACCAATCACGTGGTAGCTATATTTTGGCTTACTTATATAATTACGTAAACAGGAGAAACAAAAAAATGTATGTAAAATCTGAAACCATAAATAAAACCTTCTAAAAAAAAACATAGCTCTAAAATCAATGTTTCAAGGGAAACCAACGAAAAGCTTAAATTCATAACCAATCAAGAATTTTAAGTAGAGGTCATTGTACTATCTAAAAATATAAGCCATTTTTATGTGATCCAAGCTTTTTTTTATAAAACAATATTGCACCTAATGTATCTTTTATATAGAACACTAAAATTAGCAACAGCTCAAAATTTTTTGCTGAAGTAACAGTAGTAGCCTGAAATTTTTTTTAACGATTTGCCGTATGACAAAAATTTGTAGACTAAATCCGTAACGTGCAATTCACCACATTGAACGAATGTTCCGATAAATTTTGGTTCATTCCGATGACATACAGTTTCAGCGAGTATAGTTTAGCGTAATAAGGCAAGTGAGCTTCTTCAAGAATACATGAGATTGAAAATCGTAAAATTTGGGACAATTATGCGCTTTACTTGGCACTACGCACACACCAACAATTAATGACAATTAATTTTTCTTTAAAAAAGAAACCGAATCTGCAAATCGGATTCTAAAACAAACTTTCACTATTGTTTATGAGCGATTAACCTCAAAATCAAGAAATCAAACCAGCTCAAAAACGTTTCGAATTATTGCTGTCGAAAGAGCAGCCGGGTCTTCGCTGATAGTACAAGGGTTCTCAGTGATTAAACATTTATCGGGTCTTATTGAAATATTCGTTTACGACCTCGAATGCGTCACATTTGAACTTTTTTATATTATTGCCCAAATCTCCAATGGAGCTGTCATTAGGAGCCGCGGTAAAAGAGCTCAGATGGATTTTCGAGTCAAAAGAGTCACGCTTCGCGCTCCGTAATAAAGTTTTCAAAATTAAAAAAGAAACATGTGAAGACGATAAAAGCTACGCAGCCCGAGTCACGCGCCACTACGCGAAATTCGAAATCACTATCTTATCGATCCGAAAGACGTGGCAATTCTTAGGAAGCTGCTCGATATGCTGGATTAACGTTATACACAAAAACAGGCAGCCGACGATCCTGGAACAGCGCCCAGTTTGCACCTGGTCAGCACCTGCAAAACCTGAATGAGATTCCATGTCACAACGACGGAGCCCACAGCGAATTAGAATTAATTCGACGAGCGCATCAAACTCATTGAAACCGCCAAGGTCATGTGATCACTGTGGGGGAAACCATTTCCACAGAGACTGCCTGTTTAGCGGAAAAATATGCCAGCTATGTAATGGAGTCGTACATAAAAGTAAGGCGGGGTTCTGAAGCAGCTCGCGCAGTTTGGAGGCAGTTCCAATAACAACGACGGAGAAATCCACCTAATTGGAATAACTTGAACAGCACTCCCCAACGAAAGTCAACCAAAAAGTCTATCACGGTAACCGTGGACGGTGTTAAATAAAACTGCAGCATGAAATTGGTTCAGACTTGATCTGATGTTATCATCCCGCAAGCAGACGAGCACGAAGCTACTGAAACCATCTTCGTCTCACTGTCATTGCTGACATTTTCGGCTACGAATAGATGATGAAACTCAAGTTATGGAATGTATCCTATCTCTGTACTGCAACAACGTTAATTCAGTCAACAGCGGCCCACGAACACTCGAACAAGTGGTAAAAGCAAATTTTCCATTGCTTTTCTCCAAAACCTTAAGCTGCTGCACCAAATTATGGCGTTGCTCGCTCTTAAGCCAGAGGCAAACCTGATCCATCGCCGTGTCCGCCCGGAGCAATATATAGCCTCGAAGCCAATCGAGGAGGAACTACTTCGATTGCAGTGCCACGGCGTCATCGCACCAATCAGCTACGCGGACTATGCAGCACCTATCGTAGTAGTTAAAAAGAAAGGTAGGCGCATACGAATCACCGCCGATTACTCCACAGGACTCAAAGTCACACTCAAATGGAATAAATACTCGCCCCCAATGCAAGATAGGAATGCAAGAATATGCGGCTTCACACTTAAGCCATCAAAATGCTCGTTCGGTCAAAAGTCCGTTGAGTTCCTAAGTCACATCATCGACGAAACCAGCGTCCGACCAAATCCAGCCAAGTTGGAAGTCATATACAACAGCTGCCACATATACAACAGCTGTGTGCTTTTTTGGGTGCTGTAAACTGGTACGGCAAGTTTATACTCAAACTCAAGGAAATGCGTGGGCCACTGGATGACCTGCTGATAGATGAGGTCGAATACGAGTGGACCGACGGCCAAAACATTGCTTTCAACCAGCTAAAGGAAGTGCTCGCATCCGATTTCGCTCTAACGCACTACGATTCAGCCATGAAAATTATTGTCGCAGCAGATACGTCCTGTTGTGGATGGGTGTACTTATACACCAACTGGATGACGGTGCTAAGAAGCCCGTCATGCACGTGTCGAGATCCTTCACAAGGGCGGAGAAAAATTATGGTGTAAAGGTGTAAAGGGAGGCTTTGGCCCTGGCGCGAAAAAACGGAAAAAATTCCTTCGATTCAAGTACGGCCGCAAATTTGAGCTACAGCCAGATCATCAGCCGCTGAAAGTCATATTCGGTGGAAAAAGCAGTATTGTAATATATACTGCAGACTGCTTACAGCGATACGTACAGAACCTACTCGCTTACCACTTTGAAACCAGGTATGTAGATACAGAAAGCATTACATATACCGATTTCATTTCGGGACTAATCGCGGCAAAACCGCTGCCTGAATCTGAAGAAAAAATCATCGCAACGGTCGATGCGGAAAAGGACGATTGTTTCACGGTTGACACGACTGTCATTCCAGACAGATTTCACAACCAAATGCTGAACGAACTACACGAGGGGCATCCAGGGGTTGCACGCATGAATTTGCTTCCGCGAAGCAAGTTTTTCTTGCCAGGGTATTGATGGGGCAAACGAACAAGTGGTGCGCCAGTGCAGTGATTGTGCAATTAATGCAAAGTCTCCAACAAAATATGCGCACGATCGAATTTGTTTCGGCCAAGTTTAAATGTTTCTGTGATGCGAACGGCATCAAACATTTGATATCAGTAACCTATCATTCCCAATCAAATGGGCGCGGAACGTTTCGTTGGCATGCTTAAAATCTGCCTCAAAAAGCTCTTCTAGCAAATTCCTCACGTGCTGTCACTACACACCATCACCAGCACTCGGGTAAAATCACCGTTACAATGGATGACCGGGCGAGAAATGCGAACCAAGCTGGACTTAATTAAGCCACCACCAGTTCATAAAGAAGGACGAAACGTAGAAATAAAGGAGAGATTCAACGCCTACCACGGCGCTAAGCACAAAGAGTTCAAGGCTGGTGAGAGGGCTTTCTTCAAGTGTGTGAGTGGCAAAGATTGAACCTGGCAACCCGAGACAACAAATAATTGCCGAGGAACCAGGGCCAGCAGACGGCTGAGTGTCACAGCATGGTGCGGAACTACACCTTCGAATCAAACATGTCGTCTATACCAAAGATTTTCGCATAAAGATTTTCGTTGGAAAATTTTCGTAGCCAATCGTTTGATGAAAGTAAATCATCCCATGTAACAAATCGAGACACTTTGTTAGCGAATTAAATCTATCGGACATTGGTTTCAGATGTCAAAGGCAAATAAATTGTTGTGGCATGGACCTTCAGTTCTATGAATGAATGTACAGATCTGCCATGTTTTTCAGCATAAAAATTCTCAATCGTTTTTTGGCTAGACGGTTTATAATAGTCCCCAACCAGCTGATGTCATACGAAAAAATTGGAAAGCAACAAATTAACCAGGATATTCGGCCATACCAATAGAGCCATTACCTGGCATTTCGTTTTCGCTGTTTTATCCAATTTCAGTGGTATATAGGAAGCTGGGTTCATTTTTTTTTTGTTTATTATTAGCAACCGTTAATTATTAATTCAACATTTACATTAAAAAAATTTGCTGTCAAAACGCAACAGTTGGTTGGGGATAATTATTGATCCAATCTATATATTTATTGGCTTATTTACTCTACCAGCTGATCTAGTCACTTTTAAATTATCAGTATTTGAGCCTGATTACAAGAATTGGAAATTGCTTTCGAATGTTGTGACATTGGTAAATCTGGATTGTTGACTTGTGTTGTCTGATTAGAGTTGGTTTCAGTGTCTGTATCATCAAGATCCAATAAGGTCCAGCTTTTGCTTTACAAATATGTGCATGATTTCGACGCAAGTTTTGACCTTGGTTAGTTTGAATTAACAGTGATCGTGGATTAATTGATACATCAGTTAGTTTTGCTCCAACCCACTCACGATGATTAATTTTAACTCTGACGTTATCACCACTTAGTTGGTAAGTTACTGCGTTTTTTCGAATTTTTATCTGCATACAATTTTTGTTTTGCTCTGTTTTCTTTTAGGTGTTGTCATCGGTGAATTTTTTTGGTTTAAGTAAATCTTTGTCGTATACTAGCTGGTAGTTAGTAATCCGGTACTTTAATTTTTTATTTGGTGAAATGTTACCCAATCCAGGTGTATTGCGATGATTCAATAGGGCGATGTAGATATCAATATTATCCATGATACATTTCTTTAACATATTTTTCACCGTCTGTATATATCGTTCAACTAATCCATTTGCACGAGGCAAATTTAGACTTGAAGGACGATGGTCAAACTTCCAATTTCTCGCGAAATCTTTGAAAAGTTTTGACGAATATTGCGGTTTATTGTCCGATTCAACAACTTCTGGTGTTCTAAATGGAGAGAAACTGCGTGTTAGAAATATAATCATCTCTTCTGATGTTGAATTATTCAGTTTTTCTACGTCGAAAAACCCGGAATAACTATCTGCCAACACAATGTCATTATTTCCGTATATAGTACATATATTACCGGCAACAATTTTAAATGGATATTGTGGAATCTGTTTTGAACTTAATGGCTCCCTAATATTTTTTTCTGTGTTTTTTGGCATATCAAGCATTTTTCAATAAAATTGTTGATGTCGTTGTTCATCCCATACCAGTATAATGATTGTCTGGCTCTACTTTGTCTCGACTTAAAGTATCAGGTAAACTCAGCACCTTTTTAATATATTACCTTAGGACTGTATTAAATTACTTCCAGTAAAATCCGTTGAAGTCTTGGAAGTGCACTATGGATCGATTTCTTGAAGATCGATTCTATAGCGGTTTGATGTGTTTCGATGATTAACTGTTTACCATACACGTACTCATGAAACTTACTGCATCCTATTTTAATCGCCAGCGCTTCCTTTTCAATTTGTGGATAAAGCTGTGAACATTTTGTTAGTGCTTTTGTTGCATAAGCTATAGGTCGTCCCTTCTGCATCAACGAAACTCCTACCGCTTTTGAACTAGCATCTACTGATAGCATGACATCCTCATGCACATTGTAATATGCGGGTACCGGTGATGTTTTCAATAGGATTTTAATTTTTCCAAATGCATCTGTGTGATGTGACTCCCAATTTCACCTAGTGTCTTTACCTAACAGATCTCTTAATGGATCAGTTATTGATGATAAGTTGGACATACATTTAAGGAGGTGTGTTACCATTCCCAATATTCTTTGTAGTTCTTCTCTATTTGTTGGTTGTTTCAATCTGTTTATAACCTCAACCTTCTCGGGGTCAGCTTTCACACCATCAGCAGTTAAAATATATCCCGAGAATTTGATTGATTTTTTTTTTCAATTCGCGTTTATCTTTATTTAATACTAAACCAGCTGTTTTCAATTTTTCGAATACTTTTACAGTTGTTTCGTCTAATTTTTCTTCCGAATCAGCGTATATAGGAATATCGTCCATCGAGCACTGTACATTGTCGATGTCTTAAAACAACGATGACATCATCTCTTGGAAAACCTCAGATGCGGATGATAGACCAAAAGGCTATATGGTACAACAATATTTCCCTCATGGCGTTGCAAAGGTCAAACATTTTTCAGTTCTTTCACTTACTTTTATCTGCCAGAATCCTTCGTTGCAGTCAAGCTTTGTAAAAAAACTTCGCACCGCATATTTTTGCTGTGATTTCTTCTAGAGTATTTAGAGGCTAATGGCGTCGTTTTATGCATTTGTTGACATCTGTTGGATCAATGCATATTCGAATTTTGTTATTATTTTTAACTACTACCATTGGGCTGACTACTGGAGTAGGCTCTTTGTATTTTTTTTGATTTCACCCATCTTTTCCATTTTTATCAGTTTTGTTTTATTTCCTCTTTAATTGTTAGCGAAACTTTTCGTGCCGGTTTGATTTCAAATGACGGATTGTCAATGAGGTCTATGTTGTAATTTTTAACGCATCTAAGACCTTGATATAGGTCGGGTAATTTCAATTTATTTATTTGCTTTATGAAATTTAACTTCTTACAACTGTCATAACCAATTATAGTAATTATTGGCTTATGCATTACCTTGAATATTACTGGATGTTGGTTTGTTCCGTTCAAGCAGATTGTTGTAGTTTCACCAAGCACTTGCATTTTGTGATCAGTAAAAGACACTTGTTGATGAAATCAACTTTGTTATTTTTAGTTTTGGACTTCATTATTGCGATCTTCCGTTTTGATGTTCTACACATTTTATCCGTGTCTCCCTTTATTTGACATTTCGTACAATTTTGATTTAGGGCTGGACATTTACTTTGTTCGTGGTTTGATCCGCATCTTGTACAATTTTTGTTATTTAATTTTGTTTTTGGATTGACATTGTGCTTCTGGAATTTTTGTGATTTCATTGTATTTACAGCTAATGTATCGGTTTTTGTTTCCAAAATTTTAACTTGAATTTGTGCCTGTTCAGCAGCTCTACAACACTTTACTGCTTTATTCAAATTTAAGTTATCCGAAGTGAGTAACTTTTGTTGTAATTGATTATCATTTACTCCAATCATGATTTTATCTTTGGTCCATTCTTCTGCTTAAATCTGTTTGCTTAAATCATTTTGTTCATCTTCTGTCAATTTAAGATTATTATAAATTGTAATTATATCCGAATCTAAGCTGACCATAAACGTAGCACACTGTATTTAAGGTGATTTTTTAGACAATTCTGTTGCTATTTCGAACCATTCGAATTGTTGCAGCAATTGTTTCCATAAATTGGAAACGTCACCGCTCGTAATAATAAAATTTTTTGGTGGTTTTATTTCAGCCATCTTGTCGATTTTTTTATTTATCACTTATTTTATTATTTTTTAGTGTTTTTCCAATATTTCTCTTACGTTTATGTCTTGTACTAATGTTTATTGTTATTTTGACGTTTGTTTTTTGTTTTTTTTTTTTGATTTTTAATTAGTTTTAATATTTTAATTTTGTAAAAATAATCCAACTTCTGACACCATGTAACGATACGCAAGGTCGATAATGCAGAACAACATATATTTATATAATGACAATACAGTAATTCAATACATATAGATACAGTAGTGTAATAATCATTACATCACACAGTCCAGTTGATTTATCATTAGTTGTTTGAAGGTTTTCTTTTTAATTATAAATCATGTATCGCATTCATGTGTAACTTGTCGTTTTAGACTTCTGTCATTAAGAATTCAGTATTTATGTCGAACAGTTGCCAGTATTAATTGTATTCCGTCATGAAGTGTCGTACTATTCGCCTGCTGACCACACTTTCTTTTGGCAGGATGATGGGTAGCTTTAGAATCAAGTCCATTTTAGAGGTACTTAAACGTCAAAGGAGCCGTAATATGACATCACTGTCCATAAAAGCATTTAATGCGGTTTAGATTTCTTGTTCAAAGTTGTTCCACTTCTTAGAGACAGGAATTGTTGATGGAAGTATCGTTATTATTTTATCTTAATTATCTGTACTTCCGCAAGTTTAAGTTCTGCAACAATTACCTCCGAATAGCGGTGATAGAATTGTATCTAGTGGTGGAGGTCAGTAGTTGTCATATTGAATGTGTGAGTTATTGAAGTTAGGTGCGGATGGCCATGAATGTAATTTTCATGCCACAATTCTGGTCAATTCTACTATGCATCAAGCAAATTCATCAGACAAATTCTTTCCGATTTGCTTTGTAACATCACCTTCTATCCAGCTTAGGATTATTGTGGAGTCAGTTCAAGCAAACATGTCTACATTGTTATAAATTATGATGCCTTTACATATACCAGAAGCTTCGATACAAGAAGTTTCACAATTAAATCTAATTTTGAAATTTTAAGTGTATTCTGAATTTGGACGACCCTAGTTTTTGCCATCAACAAGCTAGTTGCGTGAATTCATTTATGGTTTTTAATATATGTAAAATGTAATCACGGCTGCATATAGGCTTGTTGCGATGCATCTGCAAATCCATGCAACTCCACCTTTGTTTGTTCCATAAGGTATTAGTCCATCTTGGAATCCTTATTTTGCCTAATTTTCTTAGTTTGGCCTTATTTACATCTATGCCTTATTGTTTCAGATAGCCTTTCATCATATTGTACATTAGTTCGCCATGTTTCTTGCATTAATAATTTTGCTGTTATCGTTATTTCTGACAACCAGCCGATATGATTTATAGAACGGCTTATATAGAATACCTAATGTTTTGATAATATCGTTGACTTTTAAATTTGTCTCATTGCAACTAGATGCTCAGAAATAAGATTTTTACTGAGTTTACTGCCCACTTGTGTACTGGAAACCTTCTACTTCAACTGTTTCTTCAACTGTTGTTAAATGCGGTTATCACCTCTTCAATATCTTCAATAGGGGTTCCACTGGTCAAGAGATCGACTACGTTAAAATCTGACTTCATGGAAACGATTAGCAAATATGCTTGATATTTTATAGTGTTGTATCCGGTACTTCCTATTGTTTACATGCAAGGAATAGTAGTCAACGCCAATTAGTCACTTGTTGTGACACTCGTCGTGCATCTGCAAGTTGTAAGTGATACCTACCGTGTGACTGTGCAGGTTCCAGCTTCCTCCCGTTACATCTAGCATGCCTTCCGTTACATCTAGTGCATTGTTTTTTTAATTTCCAATTATTTATATCATGATCTGGTTCAACTTGCCACATTTATCGATCTTACATTTACCTCTGTAGTAGATACAGTCATCAGTTGTTGTTACGATAACTCGTCTGAGGCTTCGCCTTTGTGTTGCTGCAGTTGAGTTGTTGATTTTTGCGTGTTTATATCAGTTCTGTTGCGGTTTAAAATTCTCTTGGATTTTTGGAGAAAACTTCAGTCGTCATCCTGCATTCCGGATTCCATATGTTTTATAGTTGTTGTATCGTAAAAGTTTCTCAGAGCTACGGCAGACTCCATATTTATATTTGTTTGCCCGAACAACGTGTTTAAGTAAGTTGAAATAAGCTATGTTTAATTCTCCTAAATTCTTGTTGTTAGTTGGACGATTGTGGCTTGATAGTGTTTATCAATATTTTTGAAATATTCGTTCTTTTTCTTCATTTTCTTTAGCTAGCATACAAATTTCCTCAAGGAGCACTTCTAGTTGGTCCTTGAGTCTTTCGATACCACCTACCGCTACTTTTATTGCTGCTTTTGATCTATCGTTGGTTATACCTTTGATATCGTTACTTCTTCGGTAGTGATTTCGAATTATTTGTCACTTAATTAGTTGTGTAAGTTGAGGGTTTATTGGATCTGATCCCCCAAATTTGAATTGTTTGTCTGTTGCAATTCTAGAGTGTATATATTTTCTTCACTTGTTGTTTTAATTGAAGTGGTCAATGCCTGCTATCTACCATTGTTGCTTTAATTGTATGGTGAACTAGATGGGTTGAGTTTGGTAGGGTGACGTTGAGTTTGGCTTGCAACTGAGTGATAAATTATATCTTTATTTCCTTTAAGTTTTACCCTGAATTTACTCTAAAAGTCATCGGACCTCGACTGAAAAAAACGATTCCTTTTTCCTTTTTTCAGAAATAACCAATCTGTTGGAACTGCATTTTTATGCTCTTTTATATCTCACTTTAATTGCAGTCGGCTGAGCCAATAAAAGTCATATAAAGTCAACAAACAACGTTACAGTGGGCAATTTCAATAATCTAACGATTGGTACAGATCTTTTATTAGCAATAGTAACAATCGCTAAATTGAACGAAAATTTGACTAAAAATGTTTAATATTATTCGAGGAACATAAAGAGCAAAAATAACCACTTTGTCGATTTATTTTTCTATGCATCCATCAAACTCTTCCCATTTACAAAAATAAAATCAAACCAAAACTAAAAATCTGACTGACAAAGCACAATATTTTCACGGTTCAATAAATTTCCTATTGTTTTTTTCTTATCATTACAGCCATTGTTGTTTATACTTATGTATATGTGTTCATCAAACATAGTTTTTTATGTTCTCGGAGTGTCTTAAAAGTTTCGGAACACTTAAATCAAAATATGGATTATACTATATTAAATTAGCCATTGTGGTTGTGGGGCGGGGCACTCTCATGCCTCATAAAAGAGTTCTAAACGAGCATATTTTCCTTAGAATTCCACCTCAGTATTCTTGGCTTGTCGTAGGGGATGACTAATAAAAACTTGGTTTGCTGGGCTACCTTAAATAAACTCAATTGTTAAATTTGTTTAAAAAACTCAATTGTGCTGTTGATGGAATTATATCATGCATACAAAAATATCGCTTGGAACTCCTTGCTCTCCAAAAAACTCAATTGTAAATTTTGGAGTTCTATTCTTACCAACACTTTTAATTTTCCATTCTAGGTCAAACATTTTGTTCGTGGCAATGCTTGATTGAAAAATCCAAAATTTTGTGTGTATAATTTGTAAACCACATTTAGGCGCATATGATGTTTTACTATTGCTCACAGGTATATTATAGTATTCCAACCGCCCAGAAAGTTTTCTAAGAAAATTTCATGCATATCAATTAATGTATAGAAATGCCAAAAAAATTTACAACGCTCCTGTATACTTTTTGCTCGATAGAAAGCTATGAGATTACTTTTCATTAGAAACAACCAAATAAATGTACAAGCAGAAGTTTATCAAGGAGTTCAAGATGCTCTTAATATAGGAGATTAAATATTGAAAAAATAATAATTTTGCCGGCCTCTATCCATGACCGCCATTATTAGAAAAACTTATTTCGATTGTCTACCTTTTAGAAGAAACGTGGCATGTCATATTGCCATATAATGGAGAGAAAAAAATGAAACCGTTCGTGATGTTACCATTATGCAAAAGATTATCCGTTTCTAGATTTGTATAGAATATTATTTCCAAATATTAATTTGCATGGACCATGGGGTGCGGAAAATTCCAGTACATGGTTTCTGATGGAATGAAAATGTCCAACACTTTGCACAAAACTTTCAAGATTCCACAGCTTTGAAAAAAAATGGATTTCCTTTATATAGAAGGTTAAAAAATGGAGTTACTTACTTGCTTACATGCGTCTGGCGAACAGTAGCCTATAACATCACTTTTTTTACTGTATTTATGCATTTAGAACAGCAGCAATAGTAACATTTCAGAAATAATGCAACACACAATCATTGAATAACTATAAATAGAAGGTGACACCGCTAACTTTGCAGCGACATATGAGAAAAGTGGTAATAAATTGTACTACGAAATAAATATTTCTGTGTCTTTGCTAAATTATGTCCATGAATATTTCTTATTTTATGCATTGAATAACTATAGTTATTCAATGTCACAATCAATTACAAAATTTAAATACGGTATATCCACTATGACCATTTGGTTTAAAAACACAGAGAGGAAGTTGAACACCTCCGATTTACCTATTGCGATTTTGTACACCATTACGTTTTGAACAACAAGAAGTAGGAAAAACAATAGAAAGTTACGAATAATATAATTGCTTGAACACGTTCTGCTCTGTCAGTTTCGCTATAACGCTCAACTTTAAGTTTCCGACAGCACACAGGCTACGGAAATTCGAATGCAACATATTTGCACTTCCTTTGTGGATTCTTAACACGTTCGCGGACATGACTGCTTATGCCGTCATCTAAAAGTGCATTTTATGGGTCATGTGGTAATAGCAGTCATCGAAACAAATTTAATTTGGGACATGACAGTAATAGCAGTAAACGTTTCAAAGGTTTATAATATATGCGCCATCTTTATGTCCCACTGAAACGTTACTGGATTTTCAGTATGACCAACGTAAATACCTAAAATTGGTATTTTATTGTATTAAAAGTTTTTTTGATAAAATTATTCAAAGAAAGTCATGACGGCATAAGACATCAAATTGTGTATGGGTCTTCATATTAATTTGAATTTTGTGTCATTTTACCAACGGTTTTTATATGTGAATAATTACGCCTATATGTTGATCTGTTTTATATGATCTATTGTTGGTTTTTGTAAATAATTGAACGAAAAAATGATCGCATAACGGGAAAATAGAAAAAAATCTTTCTTCTGTTTTTTATTCTGTTTTAGTCGGTATTGTGAAACGGACATAAATTAGTGTTGGTTTTGTACAGTTAGTTATTACTTTTTATAGAAGATAAATTCGAGAAATAATTGATGTGCCAGTAGAGCATGAACGGTAGACATAAAAGGAATATTTTTTAATTTATTGTAAGTGCAGTAAGTCCTTTTACTTTTAAAATCAGTGTAAGTGTGAATGTAATAGCACACACATATTGTGTAGTTAGTAAATTCTTAGTAAATAAACATGAATGAACAAGAAAGACTTCGAAAGTTATTTGATGAGGTAGATATACCTGAATCAGAAATAGAAGAAGATCCATTTGAAGATGATGGTGAGTTTGCCGGTGATTTAGATTACAAACCGAGTAGCGAGGAAAGTGAACGTAGCGGAACGGATGATCAAAGCGACTCTGATGATGATATTCAACACGAAGCTGAAAATGATGATCAATACGCTGCATTGGCCAATAATAATGATTATGAAGAACTGATTCATCCAGAACATAAGGAAGATGTTTGGAGTACTGACGCCAGAGGAATACGTCAATTTAATTTTAACCATGCAGAGGTTGAACCTAAAATACAAATTGAACAAAGCTTCACACTGCGTCAAATACCATTGAACTGCTGGTTGTATCAACGAATGAATACGGCCAAAGACTGGCAAATCCAGGTAAAATTAAAACCAGATACAGTCCCTTTGCATCATTTCAAAATACGGATAAGGATGAAATGATGAAATTTTTAGGTTTGTGCTTGTTTGCGGGTCAAATAAAAACATCGAAAATAAGACAATTGTTTTCGAATAATCCATTATATTACTATCCCGTGTTTCCAGCCACTATGTCGGGACGTCGATTCGAAAAATTACTGCGTTGTTTTAGCATACAGCCCGAAGAGCAGCTTTCACTAGACGAGTCTCTCCTTTTTTTCAGAGGGCGCTTATGATTTTGGCAATATATGAAAGGAAAGCGAGCGAAATAAAGCTATTGTTGTCGTCTTTTCCTATTATCAGTGAAAAGACGACAACAAAAGCTCTAAATTAGATGATTTAGTACTACGGTTGATGGATCATTGTACTAATGAAGGCCACCATCTTATTATGGGCAATTTTTAGAATTGTATAGCACTAAGCAGAACTCTTTTAAATTATAAGACTCATTCCACTGGAACATTACGATCAAATCGCAAGGGAAAAAAATTAATGTTTCATTTGTTAGATACATCGGTGTAGAACTCATATTTTTTGTACAACAAATTTATAAAAAAAACAGAATTTTTAAACTTCAGGGAACATTTGATTAAATCAATGATACAAATGCCTGAGAATATGTTAGTTGGACAAGATTTAGTATCCAAATCTTTAATTCGAAGACAATTTACACCTACCTCAAATTTGAAGTCACAATTAAGCCGGTCAACATCGGGGCCATCAACATCAAGGCCATCAACATTAGAGCCATCAACATCAGGGCCATCAAAGGCAACAGCAGCTCATTTTATAGAAAAGATTCCTATTCCCGAAGGTTGTAAGCGAAAATCGACATTTAGAAGATATACACATTGTTATAAAAATAAAATAAGAAGAGAGACACCATTTCGATGCAAGACATGTCCAAAACAAACCGGCTCTTTGTGCAGATGTTTGTTTTGAATCGTATCACTTTTTATTGCAATATTTGTATCATTTAAACTGAATTACATTTGAATTATGTATTTTTTAAAATTATGTAGTTATGTTTTATGAACTATATTATGAATAACCGAATAAAACATTTAATTTCGATTTTTTTTTTTTGATAATATTTATGAAAATATAATTAGTTTGGATAAGGCAAAGGGAAAAAATATTTTACTGAATGTACTACAATCACGTCTGCAATAACCGTCATGACCATATTTGTGTAAGCAGAAAACAGAAATCATGTCGCATCGCTATTGAATTGAAATTTAAATGCTCTGAGTCCAACCCAGACTTTGATATCTTCAGTATTGAGTCAAATACGCTATGTGTCACAACACGTAACAAAAATATTTTTAGTGTTCGCGAACGTGTTAATGAATCGACTGCTTTTTCAGAAACCACAATCTGCTCGCCAGATAAAGCGATCTCCGGTTTCGAATGTAATGCTTTGCCATTCTGATCAGTAATAATATTCAGTAACAATTTTGGAGAGCTGCTGTTCGAACGTGGCATTCGTGTTTATCCAAAAAATCCAGGCAACTCGCAAGAACCGTTCATTAATATGAATATTGTAAGTCCAAATTTTCGAGCCAATATCGTATCCATCATTGAATCCAAATGGTAGAGTCACTTCTCAAATTTCTTCTCGAACAATAATGCACGTTCATAATCATGATATGATCTGTATAATTTACGGCCAGAATTTGCACCAAATGGCTGTCGAATAGCTTGCGCAAAGTGTTATTCTTGCACTTACCAATAAGGAGACCATTGATATGATCAAAATCATATGATACAACGCATGGCGCAATTTTTAAATGTAATAGAGCTCAGATTAGATCATTTCGGAAGGTCTTTCATCTTGAAATATATACCATTTTTTTGTGTAAACACCTTCAGGAATGCCACCTCACAGAAGCGAATTTGGGATTTTTATTTAATTTAGATGATTTTTCTGGGCAGCAAGTCTTTTAAAGCGATTTCTAGTATTTGGCTCTCAAAATCGTTCATATTATTATGAAGCCTTTTCTCGTTGCCCTACTATGGCTCCAGAGCATGTTACTATCAATTCTTGGAGGCTACGTATCATACTTTATCTGATACTGATACAGCCTTATCCGTAGTAGGAGCCATTTCTCCTTGGTTTACGATTACAATTAAAAAAAAAATAATGTTCGATATTTGTTTGAAAATTAATGATATACATTATCAATTATATTTGCCTCAATTATATTTGCCGTAAATAATTATCTGTATGATTTTTTTTTTTAAACTTGCATCACTAAGTCAATCCACGTAATTTGGAAATCCGTACATTGTATTGATCCTTGCTAATTGAACAATAAGATCTTCATACGGTTTTAGTACAAGAAGTGGAGCGCAACCTGTTGCCCGTTGATGATTTGAATAACCTTTTTTTTGTAGGGCTTTTTAAATCCACGAATTTATTTCGAAGCTCTTCACACATTCTGGGATTACGGGTCGTTCGGAATGTTTTCCGCCAGTATATTCCAAGCAGCTGTCAGAGTTTCAACAAATGAATTTGAGCCACCTAAAAAGACATTTTGCCACTTAATAAATTTCTTCGAGGTTCTGAAAAGTCAGCCACGCCAAAATTTGGAATTATTTGAGTTTCCATTTTTTATATATATTTATTTATATTGGGCAACCCCTATGCTCAATTCAAATTGTTTTATTTATATCAAAATTGATTCAGCAATGTGCTGAATAGTATGAATATGGCAGAAAAAATTAGCTAAATGTGCGATTTACATTCATGCCGCTTTTATAAAAAAATTCTGCATAATTTTTCAGTATAATTGTTTCGGCAAAACATGACGAAATTAAATATTGTTTATCTTTTTTAGAAATTTCCGAAAGTGTATACCAACATAAAATTGAATTTTATTATTTATTACTAAAAAAATTACTAAAATAGATAAACAATATTTAATTCCGCCATGTTTTGCCCGAAAAAATCTAGGCAGTTTTGTAAATATATCCTGAATAACTTTACGCTAAATTTTCATTTTTCTTATGTTGGTAATAAATTATTCATGTTACATATCCCATACAAAAAGTTATTACACATTTTGAGTGAGTTCGTTGCATGAAACCAAAATTAGAATAAAATTCGATGATTCATTTTGTCAGATAAATCAATTTGTTATTGTTGTTTATATTTACAGATCATCTTTGGGTTTAAAAAATAATAATCCAGCAGCATTTCCAGTATCACATACTGTAGGACTTGAGTTTATAGAACAATTCAATTGTTTAAAAACAAACCAAATACTCGACATTATAGCCCTGCCCAATAAAAACATCCATTTCCATTGACATTAAGTTAAAAACAAATTTTGAAACAAAACAAAACACAGTTAATAATAGCAACAACAACATCAAAGTTAGCCTGAAGTTATCCCATACGTTCGTAAATAGACGGATAACTTTGATGTTCGAAAGTTAGCCTGCAGTTATTCAGGGTCTATTTACGAAAATGTCTAATACTGATGAATTCTGCAAAAAAATTTTATGAAAGCGGCTCAACGATATTTTCAAGATGCAGATATTTAAACCGAGAAAGCATGAGAAACAAAATACTATCGAAAATATGAGAAAGAAAGAGAATAGATTTTTATAATTTTTTTTTTTTTTTTTTTTTTTTTTTTTGTTATTAGTCAAGTAATCATATTCATTTCGGCATTTCCAAATTAAAATATAACCTCGTTTGTTTTTGAATAATATTTTTCAAATATGTTATAGCAAATTTATATTATAGCAAATTTACGCATTTTTTGGATTTGATTACATGTTTTTATGTACATTTTTATAATCTACAAGACTATATCTATATTCTAACCGGCAATTTGTCCTACCACTTTTAAAACAATAAACTTTATTTTCATAAATTCAATAATTTTCTATACATTTTTTACAGTGCAATCTAGTCATCATGGTATATTATATTCTGCCCATTTTAAAGTGTATCGTCATCTGTTTAGAAAAAAAGATGACGGTTCACAACCTAAACTACAACATTTGACATCGACATCCTCATTTTTCGGTTCGTTTCTCGGCTTACAGATGTCGACTTTTTTTACAGAAGTCGTGACCTCCTTTTTGTACTTGAACAATTTTGCTATGTTGTATCTCATGTTTTTTTGCAGATGTCGATTTTGTTGAATATAAATCGCGCAAAACTTAATAGATTAGTGGACTCCGAATTTTTATTTAAAAACAATTAAAACTTCGAATTAAAATCCATTTTCATTTTAAAAATTACTTATATTTTTAATTATAACACAAAATAATTTTTGGTCCACTAGCACCGCAACCTTAAAGATCTTTTGTGCTTAAACCGTTATTAGTCAAATAGTCAATATTCAGGCTCTTGATAAACACAATCATATCTCTGGATGGTGCATGGTCGACAAAAAAAGTTGATATCTGAAAGCCAAGAAACGGACCGAAAATCGAGGATGGCGATATCAAATGTTGTAGTTCAGGGTGGTAATTTTGTGGTGTTATATCACACTGTTATATCACATTTGTAGAATTTTTTGGTGATAAAATGTAAACAAAAAAAAGTCTACAAATTCAACCCTGCAAAATGAATTTTGTGGAGAACGTGATGGATAAACAGTGATATGTTGACGTTTCTACATAACCTCAAAATTAATCATATGAATGTTTTATATGAAGTGGTATCTTACCTAGTGATAAACATAATAATTTTTAGTATTATTGAAATTTAAATTTTGTGTTATTTTCTTTCGTTATTTTAAATAGTTATTTTAGTTCAAATATGGTAAGTATGTAAATAAAATTCAAATAAATTCATTTTAATTTCACATATTTCAATAAATAAATATTTGTGGTTTATAAAATGTAAATAATTTCTATATTTTGCCAGAATCGGCGTCAAAGAATATCTGGGGAGCAGAAAATGGAGCTGGTGGAGCGGGTCACAGCCAATTATGTTATTGCTGAGTCCCGGTTTACATCTGCGGACGGCAAGCAACGTAAAACCCACTTTTGGGATGAATTGGTGGTGAACTTAAATGCCATGGAAGGAACCGACAAAAATGTCAACGGTTGACAAAAGGTAAAAGTTATTTAAAGATTTCATTACAAAATGTAACTATATATTGTATTAATTTAAGTTATCCACAATTCCACAGTCGTTTTATAACAGACGTAATAAAATTAGAGACAAATTTAAGAGTAGCAGAAACAATACAAATCGGACAGGAGGTAGTAAGCCCCTAGATATGGAGCTAGATCCATTAGAGAAGAGTCAGCGTCATACCTCCCGAGCATATGGATGGAATAGACTGCCCAGAGGGAGGTTTTGTACGAATGATTTTCAAACATTTACGCATTCATGTATTAACCAGTCCAGCGGAAGAGCAACAAAGTATTCCAATAACTCCGCAATTATCATCACCATTGTCCACCACCGAACGGCGAACAAGCTCACAAAGGAATAGCCGCCTAATAATTTATATTGCACCTCGTTATCGAGGAATAGTCAAAGAAGTTTACGGTTGCAAGAAGAGACAATCAGAGAAATTCGAACAAGTAACAGATTGATGCAGGAGATGATCAATTCATCTTAAGAACGGCATCGAGAAACCACAACTCTTCTTAGAGAGCTAATAGAGCTGCAGCGCGCACAACGCCATTAAAAAAAATATTATTGTAATTTAATAAAATTGTGTTCGATATTTTTTAAATTTTTTGAATTTTAATTAAATGGATTTTTTTTTTAATTTAATGAAATGTAAATAAATATGAAAGTTAGCTTTTTAGTATAATACCGTATTTGATTTCCTAATGAGAACATTGTTTTGATATTGCGACAAGTGCATTTTTTTATTGAACTATTAAACTAATTTATATAACTGGAATGATAAAAATTCAAATCCTTTCTTTTACAATAAAATATTATCAATAATCCTTTGACGAACATGACGGCTTGCTTCAAGATAACCGCTTGCTCTTGATGCAACATCTGCAGTAACAATTGCATCTTCAGAATCATTCTGTTCGTCTGCATAGCCATTTAAAATTAAAAAATTGTGGCAAACTGCGATAGCATGCATGTATTATTTTCGCACACTTTTGGGGCGCGTAATGAAGTTTCCATTCACCAAGAACACACCAACATCTATTTTGACGACGGTAAAACTATTTTTGTCTTTCACTTGTTCCTTCATCACTTACAGTAATTAGGAAAGGCATCAGAAGTTATCCTTGGTCTCCTAGAAGCCAGTAATTTTGAGCATCAGGCGTGGTGTATTAATATTGGAACCTAGCATAGAGTTTGCTTGCCCCCCAAACGTAGCTGTCATGTACCAATCCTGGATAACGTGAATTTATATACGTAATAATATTCCGGTCATTCACAATGATTTGAGCATTTATGCTGTGGAATTCTTTGCGATTCACGTATGCCATCTCAACGTTCTGTGTTAAGCTTGCTAATGCGATTTGTGTACCATCGATTAATCCAATTATGCCCAGTATTCCTTTTTTTGCAAATTCTCCAGAAACTCGGTTTGTTTCTACCTCATCTTGTGGAAATTTAATATATTTTATCATCATATTTGGGCTATTTAAGAGGTTAGTCACTTCTTTGATGCACTTGCAAATGGCTGGCTGTGACATGTTACCAATGTTTCGAATTTGGTTTTGGTACGAACCCGTGGCATAGAGATTAAATGCTACTAAACACTTAACATCGAAGGAATATAATTTTCCTGGGGATCATCCGTAATAGCTCTTCCTTTTTCTTGTCCCTGAGATGCTTCCAATTCCCCTTTTAATTTTATCGCCAAGGGAGGGGTGAATCGATAATAGGATTGAAAATCGGTTTCCTTCATCTCAAATATATTTGATTGTTATCTCTGCTGTTTATTGCGATTTCGCTGACCGTGCCAATATTCAGCTGCAATTTGTCGGTTTATTGAATCCATGATCTACAAACACACAATTTTCTAGTTTAGACGCGAATATTGATTGATTTATTTCAACTAAATGTTGGGCAGTTTTATGTTAAAAATCAAAATTACTGTAATCCATAACAAATAGTTATATCAAATAGTTTATTATTTAGTCATTTGTAAATTTTATTCGAGTACGAATAGGTTTATTTACATTCAAAATTCGTGTTTGGTAAGTAAATAGTCATGTCTCTGTAAACCTCCAATGTATTTTACTTACCCTAATTTTCATACTAGGTTACTGATTTTATAATATAAATGAGTATATGTTTTAATTCGGATTAATATAGGTATTATTTTTATTTATTTATTACCAAATATAGGACAATATGAAACACATTGATAGAGACGTCAAACTGTATGGGATGTCATTGATAACAAATTACAATTTTTGTACTAGTGCAAGTAAGTCAGCAAATATTGTTTTCTTTCTCATTCACATCAATAAGCGACGTGCAATAATTCATCCACAAAGCGTGCGCATTAAGTAAAGACAATTTCATTTTATCAAAATGACCACCTTGGTGGTCAATTCAATGGCGTTTAACCTAAGAGCCTTTAAAGGCATTTGATTGTCCCATACCATAAAAAATTTAGTGTTATTTAGGTCCCTTTCTATGCCTACCATAGTACAAAGTTCTATGGCGTGCATTTCTGCTTGGAAAACAGTAGTATTGGATCCCAAGGACTTAGAAAGGACATTTTCACCCCCGAATATTCCTTATCCTGTTCTGTCCTTTGTTTTTGCACTGTCCGTGTACCATACCAGGGACCCTCTTTCTAAGCAACAGAAGGGGTTATCGAAATCCAGTTTGGGTGGCATACTGCCGGAAGGCAGTCTAATGGAATGGTTTGCCTAAAACTCCCGAAGGATTTTCATGTGACCAACCATATTGCCTGGTTGGAAATTTTCTTCTGCCTGCACCCTCATTTCCGCCATTGCAGTTTCCTTTTTGAGAAACAAGCAGGTGCAATGGAGCCAGTCCTATGAGCACTCTGGCATGTCCTAATTGCTCCCGTAATACCTATAGGCAAGCCAAAATGTAAACCTTACAGAGTACGCTACTATGAGTAGCTCGGTAACTAAAGATGATTACGTGCTAATCGAGATCGATATTACGGAAAATAAAAATGAAAAATAAAAAATTCAAATAATTCCACAAAAAACGGAAGTTAAATAAATAATTAAAAATAAAATAAAATAATGTTTGCGTTGCCTTCCTCTCAGTTTTAGGCCACCACATAAGCGTCAAAGCGTATTTGACAGAATGACTCCTAGATATTTAACCTCACAGAAACAATTAACAGTATCACCATTTAACGAGAGAGCGCAAACGTTGCCCTCTTGGTTAAACGCACAATAACCGTTTTATTCGGATTGACACTAAATCATTTCTGAATACACATTGACATATTAGCCCAAGTGCATTCTGCATAAGTTCGGATATATGATATTGTCAAAATACCTTGACTATAAGTCATCCTCGTAACGCTGGATATCAAGTCCATAGCTACTCAGAAGGGTTAGCAGTCCATCAACAACCAGTGACCATGTAATGAAAACAATACCCCATCCCGGGTACATCCCTTTACAGCCTTGATTATTACTGATTTACTACCTAATTGAACTATAATAATTCTATATTTCAGCATCGAACTAATCCACTTGACTGTGGGAAGCTCAATTCCCTTTTCAAGCTCAATGCTGCCCTCTCTAGAATGTTTTGTCAAAGGCATTCTCAATGTCAACAAAGGTGCAAAGAGTGATTTCTTTAACATCAAAAATGCTTTCAAATTTAGTGATTAGACTGCTAAGAGCTGTCACCGTAGATTTACCAGCCTGATAAGCAAACTGATTTCGATGAAGTGAGTTTCTTTTTAGAGCCTCACTTCTTGTATGGTAACCCAAAGCTTTCTCCATCGTTTTTAATAGAAACGACGAAAGAATCTCTCCAATACCTCTCTGCGGGAGAGCTGGAAAAATACCATCACCTCCAGCGGATTTGAAGGGTTTAAATGAGCTAACAACCCATCCAACCTTACTGGATGTGAATATGCTGCTTGGAAGGCTCCATGTTTTGTTATGAAGGGTATAGACCACCTCACCAGAACCTTTATAGGCATTTTCAAGCGGTTCCGCCACTATTGAGTCCGGAAAGTGGTAAAAAAAGTTTCTAAAAGCAAGCTTATAGTGTCCCTTCGGTTCTCAGTAAAACTTGCATCGGCTTTTTGAAGAAACCCTATGACATTTGAGTGGTCCTTTGCAAGGACCTTCAGGGGCCGAGTTGCAGAGGGCAATTCGTTTATTCCCTCACAAAAAGTTTTCCCAGTTGCCGTCTTTGACTTTCTTAACTCGAGATTGTAATCTGTCAGGGCCTTTTTATAATCGCCCTATTCTCATTTTGGTGACTAGAATTCGGCCTTAGCACTATTGGAACAATAGTTAAAGATGTCAGCAGTGGAAACCAGATTTATACTCGTGAAGGCAAAATTAAATGAGCAAATCAGAGCACGGTTGCCGAAAAATACTGTAACTAATCAAGAATTTAGCGACATAGTTACAAATTTTACGGCACATCATCGTGAGTTAATGGAAGGGATTCATGATCGAAGCTTTAAACAAAAGGCAGATGAGATGCGGTTTCCACGCATATCAATTCTTACGTTTTCGGGGAAATTATCAGACTTTCCATCATTCAAAAACTTATTCGAAGTAACAATCCACAATACATCGATGCCAAAAATACATAAATTTAAATTTCTCAAAGGATATCTTACAGAGGATGCCGCATCGCTGTTGAAACATATATATTAGTTACAGAAGAGAATTACAAAGGTGCCTGGAAAAAATTAGTTGATCGTTATGATAACAAACAGCAGATTGTGATAACTCTTATAAAACAATTTATGAATTGACCAACTAACAACGGAGTTACCTCAAAACTACGTGAACTGGTAGATGCTTCAGATGAGGTTCTTAGAGTTTTAGTAGCATTAGATAAGGAGCAGAACAAAGAGACTGTTGACTCATTTATTTATGGCTGGAAAAATGTGTTAGTGAAACCAAACGAGCATGGACATTGACATGTGGTAAAGATTATCCAACCAAAAAGGGTTTTCTGGAGTTTCTAACTAAGCGAGTTAGTTCTTTTATCCGTCATCGCTAAAATTTAGTGTCCGTGTTGACAGGAGAAGTTTTATAGCATAAAAACAATTATGTTTCAGTTGTTTGAGGAAAGGTTATCAAGCAGCAAGGTGTAGACTCCGATCAAACTGTAAACGGTGGGGTAGAAGACACAATACGCTGCTTTGTAATAGTGAAACTGAACAGTTAAATATGTTGAACCTACGATTGAAACAACATCTAGTTCCATAAATACGCAGTTAAGTACCTCTGTGATTCAATCAATATTGCCAATTGCGGTAGTGAGAGTACACGGTAGTGACGGGCGTTCAGTGTGCTTTTAACACAATCATCGATGAGGAGTTAGCGAATAAATTGCAATTAACAAGAACCAATGGCAGAGTTCGAATATCAGGTGTAAGCACTAGCAATGTTTATAGCAGAGGTATAGCTACTAATCAAATTAGCTCCAGATTTTAAAGTAGTGAATCAATAAGCACTGAGGTGCTCATATTACCAAGGCTACCAGTACACTTACCAGAAATTGATGTACCAAAACAGCAGCTGGAGCAGATTGAAAATTTAGAACTTGCGGATCCCAACTTCAGTCAAACATCAAAGCTAAACATATTAATTGGCTCTGATGCATTTATCAGTTCAATCAAAGATGGATGCAAGGACATAGGCAACAAAATGTTTGCATTAAAACAATATTTGGTTTTATTATTTCTGAAGGTGTCAATGTTGCTAACCAAGCAAGCAGCTTAAATGTATCGGTTGACGTAGATGAACTTTCAGGAAATTCTGGGAATTAGAAAAGGTTGATCGCAGCATTGAAACCAGCGAAGAGTTTGAGCTCGCTGAACTATATTTCAAAGAATCTACTACGAGAAACTCAAGTGGCAGATTTGTAGTCAAACTTCCGTTTAAACCCAATACTGGAAAATTTGGCTATTCATTTGGTATTGCAAAAAAAAGATTTAAGTCAATCGAACGCAGACTAACGCAGGATACAGATTTAGAGAAAGAGTATGTAAGATTCATGAAAGAATACGAGGAGCTCAATCATATGTCTAGACTAGTTCCCTGCGGAAGATTAAACGAGCATTCCTATTTTCTGCCACTTCATACTGTGGTCAAACACTGTGGTCAAACAAAAGCAGCACTACAACCAAGGCCAAAATATTATTTGGCAACAACATCCTGATCAGGAACTTAAGACTTTTTGTCTAAATACAGTAACGTACGGAACTACGTCCGCTTCCTTTTTAGCTACTCGATGCTTAAGAGAGATAGGGTTGGAGAATTAACAGGAATATCCTGAGGCAGGAAGATCAATTCTAAACGATTTCTATGTGGATGATTTCTATGTGGATGAGGTGCGGACACTATAGACGAATTGAAGTCTTTGAAATTAAAAGTCAGTCAAATTTTGATTTCTGTTGGTTTTGAACAGCGTAACTGGGTATACAATTGTGAGATGACGAAACAACCAAATGCCGACTGCAAAGAATTCAATCACGATAGTCCTTTGAAGTTATTAGGTGTCAAATGGATTCCCAGCATAGACGCATTCACATTCGATGTAGATCAATTTAAAGATGGAGATATAATGAAACGAAGATTTCTGCCTGAAGCTTTAAGAATATTTGATCCTCATGGCTGGCTCGCTCCGAGTCTGATCATCTCAAAGACGATTTTCCAAGAATTGCGGAGAATGAATTTGATCTGGGATGACAGTTTGCCGACTGAACTCCGGGTCAAATGGAGAAGACTACAAACTGAATTTTATGAGTTCCGCGCATATTGCAAATACCAAGGTGGATGGGTAGAAGTGAATTAGAGTTCCATGGATTCTGCGATGCCCGCAAAGCAGCTTATGGGGCCGTGGTGTATGTTAGTCGCTTAGAGATAGATGGAACAGTTGTCACAAATATTTTCACCGCAAAAACGAAAGTTGCTCCACTTAAAACGATTACAATTCTGAAATTGGAGTTATGTGGTATCAACATTCCGTTAAAAGCAATAAGAGCTTGGACTGATTCTTCAGTAGTACTGGCATATCAAGGCATATCTTCTTCACTAGTACTGGCAAAATATGGGGCTACGTGAAGTCAAAGGAAAATCCTACTGATATTTGTTCTAGGGGAGAGTGTATCGGCACATTAATAACGAATGATTTATGATGGCATGGACCGTTGTGGCTCAAGTCTGCCAATGGAGTTAACAACCTTATCACGGATGGTAGAGATATCAACACAGATGAATATGCCTGTATGAATCAAGAGTTACGAGCATCAATAAATCTAGTAATTAACAATGACGAAAACTGTGTCCTGCAAACATTGATAAATAAAAAATTGTCATTTAGTCAGTTGATCCGTGTGGTACCTACGATGCTCCGATTTAGTTCTTGATGCAGAGCTGATAAATGCGGCAGAAACGCTACAGGCTCATACAGGCTAAAACGACAATTATAAAATATGCACAAGGCGTGTACTTTAGAGATGAAATCAAGGCTATCCAAACAAATCAAGAAATATCTACAAATCAAGTAGATCATAAATTAAGCTATTATCACCCTTTTTGAACAGTGAAGGCATTTTGAGGGTTGGCAGGCGCTTTAAACATGCTGTACTGGAGTATGATGCAAACATCAAATTTTACTGCCGAAATCTAGCAATTTCAGCAAGTTATTGATGAGATATATGCATATTAAGAATTTACATGCGGGATTGTTCATGGACGCAGCATAGCCAACCAAGTCACTCGACAATGTGTCATTTGTCTTCGGTACAAAGCAGTATCCCTATATCAAATAATGGGCCAGTTACCAAAATCCAGGCTAGCCGGGTTTCGAGCATTTGTGACTACCGGCATTGATTATGCTGGACCTATTTCCATCGCAAACAAGAGAGGCAGGGATGCCAAGATGACAAAAGGTTATATTGCCGTATTTGTTTGGACTACAACAAAGGCAATTCATATAGAGATGGTCACAGATTTAACGACGAATGCATTTATAGCTCCACATTTCGGAGGGTAGAAGGGGTGTTCCTGCCAATATATATATATATAGCGACAACGCGAAGAATTTTGTAGGAGCACAGGAGAAATTGAAAAGATGGGCAGCAATGCACGACGGAGAAATGCGTGAAATATTATTGGCTACCAGCTCAGAAGACTTCAATACGGAAATTGGTAAATATGCCGTAAATAACTCAATTAATTGGTATTTCATTCCTCTTCTAGCTCCACATTTCGTAGGTTTGTGGAAGACAGGCATCAAGTCCGTCAAGACCCATTTAAATAAAGCAGTAGGAGCCATTAATTTAACGTTTAAAGTAATGTCAACGCTATTATGTCTAATTGAAGCTGTACTAAATTCACGGCCATTGACACCACCGTTCGATAACGATGCTTCGTATAAGGCCATCACACCAGGTCAATTCCTGTTTGGCAATTACCAGTTTTCCACAACCCTGTCTATTGGAAAACTTGACAGTCAACAATATACAACAACAAGTTTCAAAACTTTTTGGGCACTCGTTTTGTATGTTTGTGTATAACAGACACACACACATCCATTTATAGTGTTAAGAATACTAAAGGGTTGACATACGTTCAATATGTTAGATTTTTGTGTTTACCATAACTTTAATCGTTATATTAAAAATTAAAGTTATATAGTATTTGGTTTTGGGAGAATTACCACCTTTCATTTTACCGATTGGACATGTAACATGTACGAGTAATGTGTCGCTGTCAAACAACATAACAACACAAAATCTTTAAAACCAACCAAAAATCGTTGCGCTTATACACAAAAAAAAATGTCTTTAAATTAATTTTGTTCGTTTCGTTTTCTTTTTATTTTCTTAAGATTTCAATTGTGTGATATGAATTGATAACATCCTGTTTCTAATCTATAGAAATTTTATTTTTTATTTTCATATATGTGCGTGTGTGTGTGTACATAAATATTCTTATACTACGTTCTTATCTTTTTAACATAATTTTTGATAGATTAGATTTTATGTATGCATATTAACAATGTACATATGGAATGCATCATGCAGACAAATAGGTCAGGTTAGGTTGTATTGTGTGTGTCGCATAAAATTATATTTTTCAAACTGTCTCATGTACTTTAAATTTATATTGTGATTAAACATGTGAACAAGGCCAATATTATACACCTTGTATTCTGACGACCATGCTGCGTTGCGATCAATTTTATCATGTGGTCATCTTTTTATGATATCAACGGACGATTTTCAAACAGTTAATTTTCATATGTTCTATCCACTAGGAGATGTTCAGGTAAAAAATGCTAGGTTTGTATAGGTATCGTTTATATATATGCTACAATATAGGTTTGATTATCCTTATGGACAATATGCCATTGTATTCATAGTAAACCCAACTTGTCATGGTATAGCGAAATTAAGTTATAAAAAATATTTTTTTAAAAGCGAAATGACATTATTTTTCGCCAGAGAGCCAACAAGTGGTAATTTTGGCCAAAGAAATTTGCATGCCGAGTTAATATAAATAACGGTGTCGTAAACCAATTCTTATTATTATTTAAAGAAATGTAACAAGTTTTACAAGTTTCTAATTTTATTTCAGAATCATAAACATAGGATTCCGCATACTCAACATACTTCCAGCTTCCAAACACTTAAGAAAAGGACTGTCTTCAACTTTTTATCTACAAGTAATATTACACTTATCCATCTAAAGCAATGACCAGTGGACAATTGCGTTTTAAAAATCTACCGAACTTTTTTTTCTAATTTTTTTGCAACCAAATATTTTGTAGAATATTTATAGCAGTATTTATGTAGCAATATTTATAGCAGTATTTATGCAGTTGCAAAAAGCTTTAGATTGACGTATCATTCATCGAAATCCCCTATTACGGCCCCTATTACGTGTTTTGTTGGCTTTTTATTCATATCCGAAAATTTGTAAAGGTTAACCCCTTTGATAATTTTTTTGAATCCAAAGTTTTTGTAGAAATGTAGCAATATTTTATAGAAGTATTTATATTGTTGCCAAAAGCTTTTGATTATCGTTGTTGACGCTCACGAAAAAAATTTTCGTGAAGATAATTGAAAAGGAAAACTAGTTGTTGACTATTTGAATGTAGTAGCACAAGTGAATTTATTTCAATAATTAAAATTATATTTGGTTTAATCCAGTTCTTAAACAACTGTTGATGATGACGATGATTATTATTCTTTGTTTCGACCAAATGTGCACATATGGTTCATGAAACTAAATGCATAGCCAACACCACAGTATGGCGTGCATAACTAACCTTATGTTTCGTTAACATTTCCCCCTCCTTGAACGGATAGTTCAATATTTGTAGTTTCAATTGGTAACGGACAAATGTTGGTGATTGGACGTTTTAAAAATCCAGTGGCAGTCTTAAGTGTCACTACTCTTACTAAGCCATCAGCTCCTGGATGAACCTCAGCGACCAAACCCCTTTTCCATTTAAGAGAAGGTACATTATCGTCACGAATTATTACTATTTCACCAACCTCAATGTTACGTGATTTGGATGTCCATTTTCTTCTATACTGGAGCGATTGTAAATAATCCTTTGACCACTTCTTCCAAAAATGCTGCTTTAACTGAACAAGCAGCTCCCATCGTTGTTTTAGAGACACCCTTTTCTCCCTTAGATCCGATTCTGGAATACTTAGAAGTGGACGACCAATCAAAAAATGACCTGGTGTGAGTATGAATATGTCATCCGCGTTAGATGTTTGTTTTACACAAAGAGGTCGTAAATTGAGCACCGCCTCGACCTACTTTACGAGGGTGTTCAATTCCTCATAAGTTAAGATAGCTGTTGCCATCACTGTGCGTAAATGAAATTTTGCTGATTTGACAGCAGCTTCATGCAGACCAAAAAAATGAGGAGCACTTGGAGGATAAAAATGCCAGGTGATATAGTCATCCCTGCACATTGTTTTAATCCTTTGATTAATTTCATCGGACTTTAGCATCTCGTAGATTGAGTTTAACTTCGAGTTAGCTCCAACAAAGTTTGTGCCTCTATCAGTAAACACATGTTTGCGAAATCCTCCGGTGCTTGTAAACCTTGAAAATGCATTAAGAAACGCACTCGAGGAGAGGTCTGCAACCATGTGAACCACCTTGGTAGCTAGACAAACAAATATGCAGATATATGTTTTTGTTGGCGGTTTACCTCGAATCTTATAATGAATAAAAACAGGACCACAAAAATCAATTGCTGTGTTATAAAATTCTGGTGCAATTTTTCACAGCCTGCATGCCGTTTAGTGCATGCCGTTTAGTGGCCAGAACTAATCCCGTACAATTGATAGTAAGGCCTGAGGTCTTATTTGCAGGTGCTTTCTATATAGATAAGTGAGCAGTGATTCAATTATGAAATGCCCAGGAGAGAGCAAAATGGGATGCTTCACTGAATAAGCCAGTGATGAGAATTGTAGTCGACCACCAATGTGAATGATACTATTCTTATCTAAAAAGAGCGATATAGAGATTTCAAGTTCACCTCTTTGATTGAGTTGCCCTTGCTTAACTCTTTGAAAACCTCTTCGTAGCACTCATGTTGAACCAAGTATACAATAAATTGTAAGCCAGCCTCATAGTACATTGTGTTGAATGGTCGTCGTATTCGATCCTTAGAAGACAGCTTCAGATTTTCTTTGGAGCGACTGACATATGACATCGTAGCAACCACCTTTTGATAGTCGTTTCTGTGTTTTATGCTATCCAAAATTGT
Source organism: Tipula confusa (assembly GCA_963556175.1). Lineage (NCBI taxonomy): Eukaryota > Metazoa > Arthropoda > Insecta > Diptera > Tipulidae > Tipula > Tipula confusa. Next base: position 118,230,278 of record OY744477.1, read on the forward strand.
TATAATGTTGTTTGTGGCATTATCACAAGAAAGCGTGGAATTCATAAGTTTTTTGCTTCAGGCATCTCGTTAATACTGGCGCTTGAAGAAAATTTAACAAACCACTCGTGCTCGGCTGAGTGTAGTAATGATGGACCCAAAAACAATATTTCGCAGTCTAACAACTGACAAGCCCTCATGCCCCTGAAAACAATATCTGCTGGATTGGATTTGGAAGTGACATGCATCCACGGATGAGATTCGCATAAATTATGAATGGTACTGACCCGATTAGCAACAAACGTATTCCAATTAGTTGGTGTACCGTGAAACCAATTTAGTGCAATTGTTGAATCAGACCAATAAAATACCCTTTGCAGAGTGGAATTTATGTTGTCTAACACCTTGCGCATTAATTGGGCGGCGCATAGTTCTAGGCGGTCTAGTGTTGATTTTTGAGTTGGAGCCACTCTGGATTTACTACACATAAGACGCACAACATAGGTACCGTTGTCTCCATAACAACGTGTATAAATAGCCGCACCATACGCCCTTTTGCTGGCATCCGCAAATCTATGTAATTTTATTCGTTTTTTTCCTCAAAGCTACCAAATAAATGTCGAAGCACAGCTAGTCCGTATGTTGTAGCTCTGACTGAAATATTTGCCATTCGGTATGAAGGTGCATAGGCCAAGCTTGATTCCAATTGCCCTTTAGTAGCCACAATTTTTGGATGAATAGTTTTCCAAGGACAACTATCGAAAACAAAAGACCAATTGGGTCGAAGATGCTTGCTACTTCTGAAAGCACCGTACGTTTTGTTATACGTCCATCTTTAGAAATTTGGACGTTACATTTGAAGAAATCCTTCCCAGTTTTCCATTCTGATTCTGGAATGTCATGTAGTACTGTGTTTGAATTTGAGCACCATTTCTGAAGGGTCATGGCGCCTTTTTTGAAGAATCGCTATTATCTCAGATCTTAAATGTATGACCTGTGAAATTTAGTTGGCGCCAGTCAACAGGTCGTTGACATAAAAATCATTTTGAATAACAGAACTGGCTGTTAGAGCTCGAGTAACATTCATTGAAATCGGGCCTCTATTACGTGTTTTATTGACTTTTCATTCATATCCGAAAATGTGTAAAGGCTGACTCCTTTGATAATTTTTTTGAATCCAAAATTTTTGTGAAAATGTAGCAATATTTTATAGCAGTGTTTATATTATTGTCAAGAGCATTTGATTGACGTATCATTCATCACAATCAGGCCCCGGTTACGTATTTTACATTTGTAAAGGCGAACCCATTTTAACATTTTTTTTCCATCCAAAGCATCAATTTTCAAATCTTGAATTTCAAATATTTGATCTATTCTGTCTTGTTTTTGGTGTCAACAAGGCTTCCTTACTTTTGAATCGATCATAGAAATCCGCTACTGCTGCGTATGCTACTTCTGAAGCCGCGATATCCCCCTACATGTTTTGGTCGAAACTGATCCATCTTAGATTTATCGTAATTTTTGTACTGAATTTACTTTGTTTGCAGAATGTTAAATTTAGTAAAAAATAAATGTCTTAATGAAGATTATGGTCAAAAGAGTCTATAGATTTATCCGAAAATATGGAAATTAATAATTAAAGGTTCTAGAAGACATTATCAGGGTACAATGAGATGTCACTTTTAAAAATTGCATACTTTTTGACTTTTATTTTAAGTGCAACCTTCAGTTACCACTTTTAATTACATTTGTTACTAAATCAATTTTATTCCCCCTACTAATATTTTTGATATTTTAACAACAGTTTAACGGAGCAAAAAAGGCTACTCATTAAGTACCGTAATAGCTCAATAATATGAAGAAAAACCAATTTGTGAAGTTAAGAGTCGACCCTTTAGTTAAAATGAGCTTGATAAATAAAACTGAGCAACGAATACATTTTACCAAATGGTCACATTGAGCAACTAAATAGTTTTTTAAAACTAGGACTGTCAGCTTCTAAAAAGGAGAACACATTTTGTTAAGGCTCCTAATCTTGTTATTTAAACAACTCGACAGTTAAAAAAAAAGTTTTAAAATCACTAAGTTGATTAAGATTTATATTGCCAAATGTTTATTATTTTTGAAACTGAGACCAGAGTATTAATTTATTTAAAATTAAAAAAACAAAAAAATCATTATAAAAAAGGGATATCCGGGATATTTGCTCTATTTATACATTTTTATTAAAACTTGTCTATACATAATAATAAAGGGAAGAGGATTATTTACATTTTTTGTTAATGCAACCATATACAATAACGATAATTCCACCCACAAAAATAATTTCATCCTGATTATATTATTTTTAGTTTTTTTTTTATGTTCAAATTTAAATCTACCAACAAAAAACAAATTAATTCGCATATATTAAAGTAGATGAAAGTAGGTACACTATCCAATCACCACATCTCATTTGTACGTAAAATTAAAATAATAACCATTAATGTGCATGTATATGCGAAATACCAGCGCCATATTGATTTTAAACAAATGAGCAAATTAACAAAATGGCGTCATTTGTTAACAAAACGATATGTCTGTTGAATTTTAAAATTAGCTTACGACGCCATTTTTATATGTTAAATTTTATTTTTTTAACGATTTTTTTTTGTTTGTATTTATTTAAATATAAATCAATTTTTTGTTTTTATTATATTTTAACCAAATCATATAAAATTGACATAAATTTTCCGAATTTTTTATTTTTTTTGTTAAATAATAATAGTAATGATAATAATAATATATAATAATAATAATCATGTATAAATAATACTAAATAGAATCGAGGTGTGGGTTTATGTATTTATATGTACGCATATACAATATATAATAATATGTAGGTTTTCTGTTTGTTCGCACACAAAAAATGATTTTTTTTTTTTTTGTGAAATGAGTGGACAGTTAAAAAATAGTAATAATAATAATAATAATATATAAAATTGTATTTTGGTTCGCAGAATAAAAAAAAATCCAGGCCAACTGAACAAAAAAAAAATGTTAATCAATAAATTTTTTTCAAAATAATTACAAAAATAAAAAATTGTATATATGTGTGTACGCATACATGAACCAGCTCTAGGTTTTCCCGGATTTTTAATTTTAATATTTTTAATAGTGCAGCAGATTTACCAAATTTAATATTATCAATTTTATTAACCAAAGGGGAACCGTTCCCATTAGGCTTGCCACCTTTGGAAAATACCAGAGGAGGACAGCTAAACGTTTGCCTTAAACACTGCCTGCGACAAAAACATCTATTTTTGTCGACGTTAAAATCGTGGTAGGGGTGTTCAAAACGTTTCATAAAAATAACTTTCATTAAAAATCTACCCTCGGTCCCTCGTAATAGTTCCATATCACTCTCGTTATAGTTCCTTTATTTTCGGTGTTTACAATCGAACGTCTCTTTAACCGCAGCACGAGCAATAATTTGGTTTTCAATATACTCATCGGGTTATAGGTCAAAAATAAATATTGTGGCGAATTTCCAGCAGTTGAATTTGGTATTTTGTTTAATGCCCATTGCAATTGAATAATTTCGAAATCCCATTTGTTGTCTTTTTCGCATATAGTAGCCCTCAGCATAGATAGTATTGTGCGGTTCTATCTTCTTTCAATTGGCCTTTCGCTCATGCTTTATATCATTGTCTTCACAAAACCATTGGAACAACTTACAGGTATCAGGAAATGGTCCATGCTAAAAATTTCTCTGGGGCATCTTTATTATCTTCTAAACTTTGCATACCCCATATAGTCGTGACTAAGTTAGGCGAATGTCCACTTGATCATTTTAGGAATGACTCATTTATGCGCCCTGAGTAAGTCTTACAATTAAGTTGGCATTTATCCGCCAAATAATCAAGGTGTATATGACGTTATTCTGTAATCTGAGGTAGTCGTTTCAACGTAATAAATATTTCCCTAGGATCTTCGTACAATAGGTACATATCATCAAGCTCATCATGATTAGACATTTTATAAACATGTAAACTGGTTGAATTCATCAGTTCTTCCATACCGTTTGTATACCTACTTAGCACCACCACATGCTTCATTTGTACTTCTGGCCGATATTTCATTGCAAAATCGTAATCTGCAAATTTTAGCCTCCATATTGAAATTTGTTTTTGGTGAACAACTTTGTAATGACGCACAATCGGTTACCATCGTGACGAAGGCTAAGGCTTACAATTCGTAATGCTATAAACAGAACCAGAGCGACAACGACGAGCGTCGACGCCTGTCAAATTAAAATACACTAAAAGCATAGTATGCTAACAGAAACATCGACGGTGGCGACGACGGTTTTGTTCGTTGAAATAAATTTAGAGTCTATTTCTAATTTTATCGCCGGCGAAACAATGTTGCCAACTGTTTTTTATTTTTTTAAGGTGCTTTTTTAATAAAGAAGCATAATACAGCAGCCATGTTTTAAAATTTTTCTTGTTATTTTTATATCGCGATACGCTGACGCTTTTGTTAGTGATTATGTTTTCTACAGCGATATCGCTGGCGAAATTTATATTTATTCGTTGACGCTCGTCGTCGACGCTCTGGTTCTGTTTTTTTTTCATACTGATTGATTTGCAACAAAACTTCACCTAACCCTTTTGATCAAGCATCGGTAGCCACTTCAGGTTCTAAATTACGGTCATGTATTGCTAACGTTTTGCGATTCATTAATTTAGCATATAAACACAGTACCGCACTTCCAAAGTTTTGCAAGAATATTAAAGTTTTTCATGAACTTTCGAAATAATACCGTCAATCCCATAAATTGTAGTCGTATTTAAGTTCTGTTCTTCGGCTGTAGAAAATTTAAATCGGCATCTGTTTTTCATCTTCCGGTTCCACCTTGCTATCCTGACACTTCATATCCTTAAAATTCTAATTTTTCGTTTGAAAAAATTGCTATTTTTGAGGTTAAGCAACAGACCATGGCACATCATTAAATCTAACAACCGCTCTAATTTTACCATTCCCTCTTCGATCGTCTTACGTTGGATTATTATAGCATCTAGAAATACTAATATTTCCTCATTAGTCTGGTCAACTATTCATTTCATAATTTAACTCATAGTGTCCATCAGCAGTAACAAAAATAGTTATGGGTATTGAATCTGGAGCATTGTGGAACATCGCTACCTGTGGTAATATCCTGATAATCAATCTAAAACGGTGAAATAATTACCCCGAATAAACGTTGATTCTATAATCGCTAAAGAGAATCGGTCTTTCACTATTATGGCGTTTACTCGTCGATAATCTTCTCCTGTTTTCTTTTTATAATTATTAGTTTTCTTTTAACATAACCATTCAACCATTTTTACTCGTTCACGTTCACCACCGTACTGTAGATCTTTTCCAGTCCTTCTCTTTGTTATTTACATTCCAGGGTCGCACCATATTTATTTTTGTGGTGGAGGACATTTTTATGTCTGTGGAGGATGGAGTAAATTTTTTACGAAAGGAGGACTGTCCTCCACAAAGGAGGACGGGTGGCAAGCCTAGTTCCCATTATACTTCGAGAAATTTCTTTATTATTTTTTTCAATGCAATTATACGAAAGCATTTTCTGAAATACTGCCTAAAATAGGTCTGTTTGCTTCCAAAATGATAATGCCTTTAGATTTTTTAATTTCGGTCTTTAATCAACTAAAACTACTAGCGATCTCTTGTCTGTGGGAAATTTTATTTCCTAATACGTCACGTAAATGCCACATGAAACCCTGATTGAGAAAATATTACAAGTAAATAGAACACAAGTTTTAATAATCTTCTCGGGCTGCTTGTCTTTTCAAAAAGGCGTAACCTTCCTCTGCTTAAATACTTGTAAATTAAATATTTTGGGGAAGACCGATGAATTAATTTTATTCCAAAGAGGAGGTTACTCATAACTCTAGAGAAAAAGGACAGTTTAAAATGGTTGATTTTACATCTGGATCTTTTAAAGAGCAACTTATGTTGCTTTGAAGTAAAATAACAGTTTTGAACACGAGATTGAACATACTGCGGGGCTAACATGTTCAGAGACCTGAGCCGAGGAATTGGCCGTGTTGGAGATGTGTCTCTGAATGCCTGTTGTCGTTGTTTCCTCTGTCTATAGATATACAACAGAATTATGATTATTGCAACTGCCATAATGGTGTATATTAGAACGTAATGATGAATATGATGTCTGAAATTGAATGAGTTGAATGATTCTGGTATGGTAGTTTCCTTACGTTTTCGCTGAGCTATCGCTCCTTCAAGATTAATGATGTCATCGACTAAACTGATATCAGTTGGGTTGTTACTCTCAGCCCTTGTTGGTGTAAAAGTTTACTGCTGTAAATGTGATGGTTCCACATCTTTATCTTGCAGCTTTATAGATGCAATAAAAGATGAATTAATATTATGAGATTTTTCTACGGTTGTGAGATGAAACTGCTCAGATTTTACGATGCATTTTGGATCTAGGGTGAGGATTCCAGAATTTTGCAATGTCATTGTGGTTAACCGATTATTACATATTACATCGACAATTTTCGGTGCTGTAACGGTAAATATCCACTGGTTAATACCCAACTGAGCCCAATAGTTAGGTTGGGTTAATGTGGTTATAGTACAGCCGTCAACGTTCTGGTTTTTGTGTCTCAACAGGTTTATTTCACATTTTGATTGTTTAGATTGTGTTGTATAAATTGGCGCTATATTGCTCAAATATCCATCATTTCTTATTTGAGTGCATTGTTGCCGTTCTTTGCTAGATAATGGAGCGTAATGCTCGCGACGGAGATCAACTATTAGGAATTCTGTTGATCGTACTATTATGTGTAATTGACCTTTATCGAGTTTTGGGATTGGTACTATGTTAAATAGTTGAAACATCTCTGAGTATGCCAAAGGCAGTTGTATGAGGAATATGATATGGTTTTCTGTACCTTTTGTTTGTACTGTTAGCACCTCGTAAATATGCCCCAGATTACGAACATCGTTTCCTTCACGAATCATCATAGTTGGTGGAATATAGTCTTGAATTCGGGCGATTTCCTGTTTTAATTGTTCTGAGGTCAGTAATGCGGGATGAGCATTGGGAATGAAATCTATAATGACTCATTGTTTGTCTGCGATACGTCTCATAACCATCATTATTTGAATTGTATACGTTGTGATGGATTGTACCCTGTTGTAGTGATTAGCATCTGTAGATAACTTGTGTATCATTCCCTCAAGATAAAGAAATTGTTGTGCTATGGTCTTAAAATGCTTATAATTTAACTCTCGGTCGTGTTTAAAAACATTTGTTGTTGATACTATGATTGATGTCCGGTTTTGTAACAGTGCCAATAAATATTGCTCGTTATGATTTACTTTTTCAAGTTGGTTTTCAAATCTCTTTGAGTCAGAATGCCAAAAGCATGCACCAAGGAGGTATCCTATTGTATCTCCGATGTCCCGTTTCTTAAGTAAGTACTCCTTATTAGAGATAGGAGAAGTTCATTTTGTGATGTAATTTCCTGCATCTGTTCGTATAGCTGATGTATGATGAATGATGATGCCACAAAGTTCCAGCTTGTTCTTTCCTGCCTATCCGCAAGTTACATTTAGATTGTTGATATAGAGCGCTATGGAACTGACGTCTTCCCAATATCCTGATAGGTTGTAATTTATTATCATTTTCCAACGTAATGCCATTAGGTTTCCGTATAAATAGTCCCCGTATTATAGAAATAAATACTGGCATCCGATGGCAATGGACTTACTACGGTCTCGCAAGTCGTATATGAGGAAAAATTACATGCATCATTCCAAATATTAATAATATTAGTCGCGTAGACGTTTTTATGTCGCAACTTCTCTTAATGTGGTGCACTCTTCGTTGTTTAACTTCTCGATGAGGTTGAACACGTAGTGGAGGTGGTAGTTGTTTGTTGATTTACACTTCCATTTTTGTGTTGTCCATCTTGGTGTCATATTCTATGGGTAATGGCATTAGTTTATGAATCGACCTTTTTATAAGGGTCCTTCCAGGGCCTCGAAGTGAGACAACTTTAATCTTCTGGTCTAATCCTGAATGAACTTCCACTACACGTCCAGTTAACCATTTTAATGGAGGAACATTGTCCTCCTTTATGAGTACTACATCACCTATCTTCATGGATGGTTATTCTTGTGACCATTTTCTTCTATGCTGTAATTGATTTAAATACTCGGAATGCCATCTTTTCCAGAAATCCTGGTTGATTTTTTCTTGTGGAATTGCTCGTAATGGGGCACCGATTAAAAAGTGTCCAGGAGTTAATACAGTGATATCTGTGGGGTCGGTTGTCATTGGTGCAGAGGTCTTGAATTCAAACAAGCTTCGACGTGTGACGTAACCGTTGCTATAGTTCTTCGAAAGTCAGTGTCGCTTCCCCAATAACTTTGATTAAATGTTTCTTTACAGATTTTACTGCTGCTTTCCAGATTCCCCCAAAATAAGGTGAAACTGGAGGTATGAAATGCCAAGTTGTTTCATCATTTGCTAATAGTTGGGCAAATTGTTTCGAAAATGTACGGACTATGGCAGCCACTTCACGTGCAAGTTGATTTTTAGCACCGACAAAATTGGTACCATTATCGCTATATAGATCCCTACACAATCCTCTACGTGCAGTGAATCTTTTGTAAGCTGCGATGAATGTTTCGGCAGTTAGATCGCTAACTGATTCAATATGTAGGGCCTTAGTTGTCTTGCAAACAAAGATTGCTAAATAACCTTTGTGGCACTTGTGCCCTCTTCCTTTTGTTGTCCGAATCATAATGGGTCCAGCATAGTCAACTCCGGAACTTATAGAAATGGTCTTCCAGGCGTGATAAGTACTGCTGGTAAATTTCCCATGAGCTGTACCTCGTTCATAGATGAGCTAAAGTCAACTGTGTCGCTCCATGCATTGTTTGTTCATGTGCTTCTTCGATTAATAATTTAGCTATTGGATGGTTCTTTGGGATGATAACTAGATGCTTTTTATGGTAGCTCCAAGTTGTTGCGTTTTCAAAAAATTTCATCGTGTTGAAATCTTTCTGGTTTATAAGATTGCGAATTTCGGTGTTAAAAAGTTGTTCCTATGCCAGTTTAATCAAAAATGGGAATTTCTTCTTTAGGGGTCACCTTTTTCCGGCATTTGTTGGTAAATCTCATTACATATGCCATAATCCTTTTAATAGTATTGAAATTTGAGTATTTTATATATAATTGGTCAAAAACATTATCTGATGTGACCATAGTGGCTACCAATACTCTTGGTTTTAGTTCCGGTTGCTCAAACTTCATATCTTGTTGTACTTTGACCATTAAGTTCGTAAGTAGACTGGCACCACATAACTCTAATTTTGGCAATGTTAACTTGGTTGCTATTGCTGCCACTCATGTTTTTGATGTTAATAATGTTGCCTTGTTTGATGGCCTATCATAGAAGTATATCACAGCTGCGTAACTTACTTCAGAAGGATCACAAAAACCATATAATTCCCCCGGTAACGCTGAATCAAAATGGATCCACCTTGGTATTTTTATCTCCTTCAGTTTTGGAAGTGAGACATAATATTCATGACATTTCTTTTCGATGTCCTTAGGCAGTTCCTGATCCCAAGTTACGCCAGCGATCCAAAGAGTTTGCATAAGGATTTTGGCTTGGATTAATGTTCGAGACACCCATCCTAGTGGGACAAATAATTTGGATGACTCAGATAACATTTTTCGTTTTGTCATTGTATCTTGTTTGTTATTAAGATTTACCTCGAGTTCAAATGTATCACTACCTGGATTCCATATTAATCCTAGGGTTTTTATTGATTCGTCGTTGAATATTAACGGCTCGAATGATCTCGAGCCTGGATAAACACTTTCTACGAGTTGGTGATGATTATAAGTCCATTTTCTCAAGTGAAACCCTCCGGTACGTAATAAGCTAATCAGTTGATCTTGCACTATCTGAGCGTCCTCTAGGTTGTTACTTCCTGATAACAAGTCATCTACGTAGAAATCACTTCGAAAGTTTTTCTCTTCGTCTGTCGCCAGCTGCTGCAATGTTTTGATGGCCAGATATGGCGCAGATGCCATCCCAAATGTTACGGTTGTTAGCTGGTATGATTTTATTTTTTTGTCTGGCGATGTTCTGGTACTTTTGATCACCCTGATGCATCTTTATTTGTCGGTACATTTGTTCTATGTCCGCTGTATATGCAACCTTATATTTTCTCCATCTTAGTAAAATTGCCATGAGGTCCTCTTGTAATTTTGGACCCACAAGTTGTAATTGATTTAAGCTGATATTGTTGCTCGTTTTAGCTGTTGCGTCAAATACAACTCTTAGTTTTGTTGTTTTGATCACTGCGTGATGAGGGATATAATACTCATTGTTGTTGGGATAGATAATGTAACAAGTGACCCTGGTTAAAGTATCCCTTTATACATGGTCGATACTCCTTGAAAAATTCATTTGCTATTGACAAACGTCGTTCAAGTTGAATATATCTAGCTAATGCTCTCTGTTTGGCTGACCCGAGAGATGGTAATTGTTGGTTAAACGGAATTCGTACTCTATAACAGCCTTCAGTAACTCGGCAGTAGTTCTGCTGATAATGTTCTTCGCACATAGTTTCTTCTTTGGTCATTCGTAGCTTAGGTTGAAGTTCATCTATTTCCCAGAATTTCTTTAATTGCTTTTCGATTCAATGTAACCAGTGCCTCGATCCTGGATGGGGTTTTGTTTGAGGTATTACCGAAAATAATCCATCCTAGCTCTGTCTGTTGAGCGATTGGTTTAACTTGGTTTCCTTTAACTACCTGGTCCATTAAAATATTCGGGTAATAATCGGCACCCAGTAGAATGTCGATTTTGTTAGGTTGATTATAATTAGGATCCGCCCACATTTGGTTATTTAAATGATCCCATCTTCTATTGTCAAAATTCTGATCAGGCAAAGGTCGTGTGATACTTGGCAACACTAAAACTTCCATTTTCATGGAATAGTTTGATGAAAATCGTGCTTGTACTTGAAAGGTAACTAATTTTGTGGCAGTTGTGATTTCGCTTCCGTTTATTCCCCCAATTTCAACATAAGTTTTTTTCGTTGGTTGTCTGATTTGTTTCGATGCCTCTTCGGTGATAAACGAAATTTGTGAACCTGGGTTAATTAACATTCGTAACAATTTTGATTGTTGGTTTCCAATTTGAACTTGAACCATTGCCATTGCCAATAACGTCCCGGTAAACTGATCGTATTGATTCACTAGGTGATTTGTAATGATGCCTTTATCGTCTGTTTCAACTTTTGGAGTGTCATCCACCTTCATGGTGAGCATTGTGCGCCAAGGATTATTTGAGTGCAGTAATGTATTGTGCTTACCCTTACATACTAGACATCGTACGGGAAAAGGACAAGGATCGTGGTTTTCCTTAAAACACATATTGCACAGTTGAATTTTGATCGCTCTAATGTGGCCTGTTGTTGGAACCGTACATAGTCTTTTAAATCGTGTCCCTGTTTACACCATACACAGGCTCTTAATGGTTGGGTGCGACACGTGTTGACTCGGGCTCTTTGAGGCGCCTGCGTCCCTAGATAGCGATTTATAGGTTTTGATTTAGTGGCTTCTAGAGTTTGAAATCGTCGCTCTATAGAAACCCGAGAAAATCTTCTAATTTTGGCATTTCTTTAGGATCCCCAATTGACATATGGTATAGCCTGGATGTTTCGTTATCCAGTTTTTTCATCATAATTGGAATTATGATGTAATTTCATAATCCTGTGACTATGCCTAAGTTTTTAATGGCACATAGGCTTTCAATTAAGACATTGTGCAATGATCTTATCGATGTTGCTGATTCTGACTGTATTACTGGAAAGTTCAGCATCGTATTTATTCGTTGGTGGCTAGGAGTCTTTTATTTTGATATCAGTTTAGTTGCCATGCGTCATTATAATTCTCGCCTGTTGCTTCGAGGTGGCTTATAATTCTGCCGGCACTTCCTAGTACACATGCCCATTTCAGTGGGTCACCATGGAATGGTGGGATTTAGTTGGACAACCTGTTTTTCTGATTTTCTTGGTTTTTTCAACACCGCAGTGATTTTGGATCTCAGCATCTCAAAGTTGTTGACTAACACTGAGTAGTAGTCCTCGCAGAAGTAGGGTATCGTTGTTTCGTCCTCTGGAGTTACATCTATTAATATTTCTTCATGCAGCTGTTCGATTTGTGTCATCCTGGCATCGAGTTGCTGCAGTTTATGTTGGAGTTGATCATGTGTACCTAAAACTTCTAGTAGATGGTTACATCTTCCATTAATCTGTAACCCAAACGCATTTTCACATCTTGCGTTTTATATTTTCGTGTTTGTACAGTCGAATTGCCTACCTCGTGGTGTTCTAATGGAGGTATCCAATTTACTATTTTTATCGTTGTTGTTGAGTCAATTTGGGTTTTGGTATCCCGTGACTTAGTTGCAAAACGGGATTCGAGAATTGTTTATGTTATTCTCGCTTTTATTGATCTCGGTTGATGTTCCGATTTACGTCGAAATTTTTCGAGATGTGCCGATAATATCCGGCTCGAAGGACCAACGTTAAATCTAACTTATGTTCAAGTTGTAAATTTGAACTCGTGAGTATTTACTATAGACTAACTACTGGATTACCGCGGGTGGGGTCTAGTAGAACTATATTGTTTGTTCGAATGAATATTTTATTCTGATTTTCTTAAATAATCTACATGATGTATATACTAAAAATAAAAGACATACACGTAAGCATATTACATATAATATGTATGTCACGTCACCATACGATTATGTGCAAGTAACATAATTCTAAAGCTTCAATTTACAACATCGTTAAGTAGAAAACCATGCAAAATTCATGTACAAACACGTGATCGAACAAAAAGGATTGAAAAATGGCCTGGTGTCAATGCTGTTAGGTCCGGAGCATCGTTTGTGAGCGGGGCTAAGAGTCGAGAATTGAATACATCTTCGATTTGAGTGACGATGGTGTATAGTTCTTCAAATGTGAGAGTTGTTTCCCCTATCACTCTTTTGAGGTCAAATTCCACTGATTTTATCCCGGCTTCCCATAAGCCTCCGAACTGAGGTGGTATGCGGTGGTATAAAATGCCAGGTTGTTCCCTCACTGGCCAGTAAGATTGATATGTCACTTGGTAGTGACGCCATTGACGTGTAGTAGCATTTCTTTATTTTGGCGTTAGGTCCAATAAAATATGTCCCATTATCGGAGTATATGTCTGTGCATAATCCTCGCCCGGATATGAACCGCTTATACGCAGCAATAAATCCTTCTGTTGTTAAGTTGCTCACTATTTCGATATGAATGGCCTTTGTCACCATGCATATAAATAATGCGATGTATCCCTTATATGAGTTATAGCCTCGGCCCGGGAAAGTTCTTAGTTAGATGGGTCCTGCATAGTCGATTCCCGTTTTTGCGAATGGTCTTCTCGGTAGCTCACCCATCAATTGTTCCCTGTTGGTTTGTTTGTGGCGAAAACATGTTATACATTTTTTTATTACTTGGCTCACGGCGCGTCTATTATGAAGGATTCAGTACTTATTCCTCAGGAGCGCCAGTGTCACTTGTATGCCGCCATGCAATGTCCTGCTATGAGCTTCCTCGATGATCCTTTATGTGATTATGTTGTGTTTACTTAAAATTATGGGTTGTTTGCTGTCGTAAGACAAGTTTTAGTTTTGCAAACGCCCCATCGCACGTAATAGCCCTTTATCAACCATTATTGTGCCGACAGCTTACTACTCTTGCATAATCTCTTAGATTTTTGTATACATGTAATTTCTTGGCCGAAGTTTTAGGCTTGGTTTAGTTTTAAAATTAATGTTTCCGCACGCTGTAGTTCTTGCGCTGTTAGCACTCCTCTGTTGATATTTGTATGCCTACTGTTATCGATAAATCGCCAACAATATGTGACTATGCGCCTTATTTTGTTGTATGCTGAGACTTATTAAAACCACTACTTTCTCTTCCAGCTCTGGTTGGACTTGCTGCTGTACTTCCGGCAGCTTGTCTTTTAAATTGTTGGTCAGCATTGTATCCCATTGCGATGTTGTTGTTACCAGGAACTGTGTTCCATACCACCATAACTTGTTGATGATAAGTGTTATTCCACGTGAAGCACTGTCCCCTGGGTTGTCTACAGATTTCAACATATGCTAATTCTAAGGTATCAGCAAATCCGTGCAGTTCTTTTTGTCCAATTGATCTAGCCATCCTACAGGATCGAATAACTTTGATGAATCAGATAGCAGTGAGCATTTTGTGGGCTGGTTGATAGTTAACTGCAAGTGGGCTATGTCGAATTCAACAATCTGTTTGAGAGTTGTATAAAATTTCCAAGGTTTAAATGCACTCGTTTAGTTTGATTTGAATGTTTCCGTCGGCTCGTTGCTCGTGGGGAATTTGCCTTGTAATTTTCGGCGTGTTTGATGCCCATTTTCTTAAAAAAAATCCACCTTGAGCTGCGAGTTCTTTTAGTTCATGTAGCGCTGTTAGTGCCTCCTCGACAGTATCTGCGCCTGTGAGCAGGTCATTTACGTAGACGTCTGTCATAATAATGTTTGCTGCGGTGGGATGTGTACCGATTCCTTCTTTGGCTAGTTGTAATAAATATCTTACTGCTAAATAGCTGCCTGAAATAGTTCCATATGTTACTGTGTTTAATCTATAAGCCTTCATTGGCTGAGTAGGATCACTTCTTCATAATATTCGTTGGTAGTCTCGATCTTTTTTACTAACTCATACTTGACGAAACATTTTTTCTATGTCTGCGATCATCACAATTTTGTGTTTTTGCCAATGTAGTATATATCGGCTAGCCAAGTAGCTATATCGGCTAGTTTTTCCTGTAGTTTGGGACCCGTCATCATGATGTCATTTACAGACACTCCACTCGTTGTTTTGGAGGATGCATCAAACACTACTCGGAGCTTGGTTGTTGTGCTGTCTTCTTTGATCATATCATGATGAGGTTTGTAATATATTTTTCCAGCTAGATCGTTGCCTCGCATTTCGTGGATTGACTCAATGTGTTTTAAATCGATGTACTCTTGCATGAATATTAAGTGTTAATTTGTCAAATATTAAGGCTTCGACCTCTAATCAAAAGTCTCCCTTGAATGTTGCGGCTAGTTTTAGGTTGTATGCTTACAAATGCCAGCCTTATTTCCGCCTATGCCTGAAATTTTCACATGAACCTTCTTCTTTTTGATGTTTAGAAAGTTGGAGGCCCTTGCAGAAAATAATGTTGCCTGTGAGCCTGGATCTATTAGAGTCTTCAATATGGTAAATTTCCCATTTCCTGTTTCCGTTTTAATTATTGCAGTTGGCAATAAAATAACACTGGATCTTGTTGGTTTACCATGAAAGTTTGTGCTGTAGCAGTAGCTGTTGATACTGAGTTGTGTCCATGTAGAAGAGTATGGTGAGCTCCTTTACATACCATGCAGCGTATAGATGATTGGCAAGAGTAGGCAGTAACATCATTATTGGTGTGTTTGTTTAAACAACGGACACAGATAGTTGCTTAGCTTACCAATTTTTTCCTAATCAGTGTTGACATTTCCTTGAATACCTCCAGCTTATATACTACCTTGACATCTTTCACCAGACACTGCTTGTTGACCGTTGCAGCATGTACACGTCTAATAATTTCTGTATATCAGGAATTTCTCTAGGATTTAATAATGATGATCCATATAGCCTGCTGGATTCTGGTCTAGTTTTCTGCTTAGGATAAACGCTATGAATGCATCGATTGGAGAGCTTATATTGAGGCTGTTGATGTTGAGAAGCATTTTTTTTTGCTGTGTCGTGCAACGCTAAAATTGCTCCAGCAGATTCTGTCTGTACCGCTGATACTGTTATTAGCGAATTGCAATATTTGCTTGCTAGAAGTTTAGGGTTGATGTATCTGATTTGTGATAATCCCCAAGCTTTGTTAAGTTATTACCCGTTGTTGCTCATGAAATATTGGTATTTCGACTTTGGGCAGCTGAATTGTTGTTGGTCTGATTGAGGTTGTTGGTTCAATTTGTCTAGCTTGTAGTCGAACTATCATGGCGTCTACCTTATCTTCTTCTGTTTCGACGGGGATCGTTATATGTCGTGTATCAATCTCTTCGATCTCCTTGGTCAATTGATTCATTTTTACTTGGAAGTACGCGTTCTGGCTCTTGTTAGTATCCAGTGTGTACTTAATTCCAAATATAGTGAAAAATACCAGAATTTATTGAGTTTTCAAGTTATTTGCTAAGAGATTTAGCTAATAAATGACAGCTTTTAGGCAATTGATGATACCCCATCAGGGGTATCATCTCTTGCTTTTTCCAAAAACAATTCGAGCTCGAAAATGTTTTGGCATTGATTTACTTCATCAGCACTGCATGCTGTCGGTCGACGCATTAAACCAAACTGGCAAATACCAATTCTTTGATGGAAACGAATAACCCGTACTTACTAAGTGAAACGGGAGTCAGTTTTACTATTTTTCACCCATTTCAGACAAGAATTGGAGACAAAATTAACAACAATGTCGGGGAGTAGCACTCAAAGAAGAACAACCGATTCTAGATATTCTTCTCTAGTCCCCTTTACGCTAAAGCCCTCATTTCTTATGGCTTCAAAAGAAGAAACACATTTTTCAAACAAGATCAGTTTCTCAGGCAATTTCTGGCTAGAAACTGAACAAGCCCATATGTATAAGACAAAGAACGTCAAGAAAAATTTAATTTGAACAAAGAAATTTGATATTCCCAGACATCGCAAAGCAAAACAAAACTATTCCGATGGATTGAGTCATAGGCTTGTTGGAAATCCAAGAACATCCAATGTACGCCACGAAATATCTCGTAATATTTAGAAATAATCATCCTCAATTAAAAAAACTTGGTCAGTGACTGACCGATTTGGACACAATCCTCCTGGGTTTTCGCCTTCAATTTCCTTTATCAGCGGAGTGATTCTCTTCAATATTATGTAAGACAGTAATTTGTATGCTGTGCAAAGGAGAGCTATGCCGCGATTGTTTTATTTTGAGCGATCTCTTGTTTTAAGGAAGGGTACAACGTGGCCACCTTTCATTCATCAGGCATAGCTTTGCTTTGCCATACTAAACGAACAAGTTCGAAAATATATTTCCACAAATTATCCCCTCCGAAAATCAAGAAATAATACAATCGGAAATAATACAATCATCCCTAGGAGACGATTTCATTTTAGTCTCTGCATAGCCAGTGTGAATTTTTCGTAAGAGGGGTTCTCTCTGCAGTCTGTTTTTGACAATTTCAAATGCAGCATTGGACACTTGTTGAACATTAAGTAAATCAGAGAAATGCTTCTTCCATGTGTCAAGCACTGCATCATAAAACTTTGCAATTGCAAAGTACATCAGATTATTCCCATTATCGATCGCTAGTTTGTGTTGGGGGTACTGAACTATATTTTCACAAAAGTGAAAATAATTAAATTTTTTTGTAATTAAAATAACGTATATTGCCAGTGTAACGATTATTTCATTTGATTTTGGTGTTAAATTATTCGTTTTGAATCTGTTATTTATTTGCAACCAGCTAGTGTTGAAGTAAGAGAACCTTGTAAAAAACTAAAAAACTAAAATGAGGGTAAATTGAAACAAAAACTAAAATCAAGTTAGTCACATAACTGATACGATTAAAATCTGTATTGCTGAGCATGATAGCCTTAACGAGGGCCCTAGTTCCATCAGTGATGTGGTGTGGAAACAAATAATCTTGGATTAGCAGTAATGGCATTAACACTAATGCCACTAAGGCAGACGACATTGAGTTCTTCTTGACTAGCAAGGTCTTGGAAAAGACTGGGCTTTCAGTTACGCTATCTGAAAAAAGATTACCTTTAAAGGACACTAAATAAATAAAATAACGGTGAAATAAAAAAAATGACATTAAGCTTGGTTTCAAAACTGGCTGTAGAAACAGTCAGGTCATCCTGTGGATTATTGAGGTGTACCCAAAAGCCAGAAATACTATTTTAAATAAACGCAGAGTATATATATATATATATATATATATATATATATATATATATATATATATATATATATATATATATATATATATATATATCGGGTGGTCTTCGTGCAAAGTTTTTAGCTACATCAGTTGAGACTCCTTAAGGTGCTTCTAATGCCATGTATTTGGGCACATTGTCAAGTTTCCTGGAAAGTGAAAGATCAAATTTAAGGACACTGGCTCTGAGGTTGTACTTGACCACAAATCATGTCCGAAGAAAGCGGAAGGGGCTAAATGTAATAGCTGCAAAAAAGGCAGCACAGACTCTGTATGGCGGGAATCATATATGGCTAAAGAAAAAGTAGGCATCAGTGGGCAACAATAGTTATCACTATGGTAACTACTCGAAGGCTGCCATAGGCATCTTTAATAATAGCCTAGAGGTACTAACAGTCTCACAATTCTGTGACTCAAATTATTTATGTATTGGTAAAACCTTCTCGGGGTAATATTTATTTAATCAGTAAGCTTGATACTATTTTGGAAGTCTAAAAAAACGTTCCTATTATAACTGGCGTCTTCAATGCTTAGTTCAAACTATGGCACAATAAGGAACACACCAATAAAGAATCTTCGTTGGACAAACTCTTCAACAACAAGAGACCTCTTTGTAATAAACAGCCTGCCAAGCACCTTTTGCCAGATGCAGCAATGTGGGAAGCATCTCTTGAAAAGTGGCAATAAAAATAGAACAACTCCATGGAAAGAAATATCGTTAAAAAAGCATGCTTTTGTTCAAATTCACTATTAATAAAATGAAAATGTAAACAAAAGAGTCTCCCAAAAAATACTTAAAGAAAATTACTGTATCTATCAGAATCGTATATGTAAAACTGTTATTCCGAGAATAAATCAAACGGTATTTTCATATCTAAGTACTAAAAGTCTCAAATATGCAATTTCCATTATAATTTCCCCATAAAATAAAAAAAAAATCGAATAATTTAATTTATCTATAATCAAAAAAAAAAAAATTGTTGGTGTCTACAGAGTTGTGCTAAGTTCGGTTATGTGCAGTTTATATAGGAAATTCCAAAAATCTAAGTAATAGTCAGTCAAACATATTATCCAATCACATAAAAACAAAATTCTATATAGACTAACACCCGCATCATCCCAGGTCTAGTCAAATATGTCCATGTATATATATAGTGTTATTATAATCACACAACCTAAAAGTCATTTTCCAAAAACAAACAAAAAAAATAGAAAATTTTTGTCAACTACAACAAAAATGTATTTGAAATTCCCTAAAAAACAAAAAGGTGTTCTCCGAATAGGCAACATTTTCAAGAATTTTCCAAGTTTATATTGATTACCCGCACACGAAAACGAATTTTCTGTGTTAGCTATATTCATTATTTGTATATATGTATGTATGTAGTATGTAGAGAAAATGGTTACATGTACGTACATCTTTACGTATGTACATTATGTACAGTACATAAATATTTAGGAGAATGTTTTACAGATAGTGAGTTGGTGTACATATATAGTGAAAATTGTTCATCTTGTTCTAGTTTTTTTTTTTTTTTTTTTTTTTTTTTTTTGAAAAATACAAACAACACATAAAATTCAAAATGAAAATGAAAAATAAAAACAAAAAACAAAATGAATAGAAAATCCATTTTTGTTGTTGTGTTTTATTCTTTCATTTCGAAAAAAAAAAGTTTTCTTTTCATGAAAATTTTTTGCTGTAGTATTTTTAATCACAGGGAAATGAAACTGTTTTCTTTTTTTTCAGGGGGAATATTTAGGTGAAACTGGTCTGCTGAACTGATCACTTTTGGCACATTTTTAATGATTTTGCCAAGTAAAGTCACGGTAAGGTGGTAAGTAAGACGTGGAACGTGCAGTTTTAGCTAAGATTGGCGAATTTATATCTTTGCTGCCAAGTCAGAGTATGCGATGCTTCTGGCAAAGACCAACAAATTTATATCTTATCAGGTGCTTAATAGATATACTATTAAGATAGAATACCGTTATGCCAAAAGTGTTGCTATTGATTGATTGATTGACTTGGACTGTACAAGTAAACATTAAGATTTACTTGGAACGATAATATTAAACGATCCTTTAATATAATAATATAATAATATAATAATATAATAATATAATAATATAATAATATAATAATATAATAATATAATAATATAATAATATAATAATATAATAATATAATAATATAATAATATAATAATATAATAATATAATAATATAATAATATAATAATATAATAATATAATAATATAATAATATAATAATATAATAATATAATAATATAATAATATAATAATATAATAATATAATAATATAATAATATAATAATATAATAATATAATAATATAATAATATAATAATATAATAATATAATAATATAATAATATAATAATATAATAATATAATAATATAATAATATAATAATATAATAATATAATAATATAATAATATAATAATATAATAATATAATAATATAATAATATAATAATATAATAATATAATAATATAATAATATAATAATATAATAATATAATAATATAATAATATAATAATATAATAATATAATAATATAATAATATAATAATATAATAATATAATAATATAATAATATAATAATATAATAATATAATAATATAATAATATAATAATATAATAATATAATAATATAATAATATAATAATATAATAATATAATAATATAATAATATAATAATATAATAATATAATAATATAATAATATAATAATATAATAATATAATAATATAATAATATAATAATATAATAATATAATAATATAATAATATAATAATATAATAATATAATAATATAATAATATAATAATATAATAATATAATAATATAATAATATAATAATATAATAATATAATAATATAATAATATAATAATATAATAATATAATAATATAATAATATAATAATATAATAATATAATAATATAATAATATAATAATATAATAATATAATAATATAATAATATAATAATATAATAATATAATAATATAATAATATAATAATATAATAATATAATAATATAATAATATAATAATATAATAATATAATAATATAATAATATAATAATATAATAATATAATAATATAATAATATAATAATATAATAATATAATAATATAATAATATAATAATATAATAATATAATAATATAATAATATAATAATATAATAATATAATAATATAATAATATAATAATATAATAATATAATAATATAATAATATAATAATATAATAATATAATAATATAATAATATAATAATATAATAATATAATAATATAATAATATAATAATATAATAATATAATAATATAATAATATAATAATATAATAATATAATAATATAATAATATAATAATATAATAATATAATAATATAATAATATAATAATATAATAATATAATAATATAATAATATAATAATATAATAATATAATAATATAATAATATAATAATATAATAATATAATAATATAATAATATAATAATATAATAATATAATAATATAATAATATAATAATATAATAATATAATAATATAATAATATAATAATATAATAATATAATAATATAATAATATAATAATATAATAATATAATAATATAATAATATAATAATATAATAATATAATAATATAATAATATAATAATATAATAATATAATAATATAATAATATAATAATATAATAATATAATAATATAATAATATAATAATATAATAATATAATAATATAATAATATAATAATATAATAATATAATAATATAATAATATAATAATATAATAATATAATAATATAATAATATAATAATATAATAATATAATAATATAATAATATAATAATATAATAATATAATAATATAATAATATAATAATATAATAATATAATAATATAATAATATAATAATATAATAATATAATAATATAATAATATAATAATATAATAATATAATAATATAATAATATAATAATATAATAATATAATAATATAATAATATAATAATATAATAATATAATAATATAATAATATAATAATATAATAATATAATAATATAATAATATAATAATATAATAATATAATAATATAATAATATAATAATATAATAATATAATAATATAATAATATAATAATATAATAATATAATAATATAATAATATAATAATATAATAATATAATAATATAATAATATAATAATATAATAATATAATAATATAATAATATAATAATATAATAATATAATAATATAATAATATAATAATATAATAATATAATAATATAATAATATAATAATATAATAATATAATAATATAATAATATAATAATATAATAATATAATAATATAATAATATAATAATATAATAATATAATAATATAATAATATAATAATATAATAATATAATAATATAATAATATAATAATATAATAATATAATAATATAGGACCCCGTTAGGGTTCAACTCTCACACTCATAAATGACAATGGGTCTGATCAACACCTTGTACAACTTCAGCTTGTCGGCTCCCAATAATATCTCAATAGGAGCGGGGATATCAATCGTAGGGTCAGCCAAAATTAACTGCTCCCAATTTTTGTTATGGCTGCAGATGATTGCACGTTCCGGAATATCCATAGTTATTTTCGGCAACACATAAACTTCAACTTTTAATCGGTATGACGATAAAAAGTGTGGTTGAATGTATAGTTGTACCATAGCGTTTACAGGGTTCGTGTTGTTAGCCCCGATTCCTGATATGTGGATATGTGTTTGGCGTAGCTTGAGTCCTAAGCGTTGAACCGCATATTCCGTAATCGAAAAAATGTATTAACATTATCCATATCAGACTATCTTGTGGAGAGAGCATAAATATCGGCCTCTACAAGAATACCAACTATAACCACAGTGACCTATGGGACATCGGCTGCACCCTACCTCACCATCCGAACTCTCCATCAATTATCAGATGACAAAAGAACTATTCATCTGGAAGCCAGCCACAGTAGAAGAAAGTCAATATCTTCAGACACAACTAATCCATATACTGGACAAAGGCGGAATGAAGCTGGGGAAATGGGCCAGTAATCATCAAGATGTCCTAGAAGGAGTTCTGGAGGCCAAGAGATTGATTGGTGATGTGAATTTAATAACTGAAGAGTCAGGGAAAACGCTAGGAATTCACTACAATCCAGATGGAGATCATTTTTTGTTTTACGTGAACCTTCCGCCACACACAAACCAACTAACTAAGCGGAAATTTTTGTCCGAAATGTCCAGGATCTTTGACCCACTAGGATGGTTAACACCACTTACAGTTAGCTGCAAAATCATGTACCAGAGTTTATGGAGCTTAAACTTCCGATGTAAGTAAACAAATATAATAATATAATAATATAATTTTTTTTTTTAAATAGAGGTGGAAAATACCTTATGCACTTAGGTTTATTGCCTTATTAAAAACCTTCTCTTTGTCAGACAGGGAATTCCTGAAAAAACTTTGGGTATTTCTTCAGGATGGTGTCTCTTATATGACCGTATTAGTGTTTCTTCAGAATTAATTCTTCATGTTCTATGATGGTTGTCCATTGCTGGTTTCTGCCACTATAGTCCAGTTTAGGTTCGATACATGATGTCCACAATATTATCGGTCTCCAATCTTGCCTTCGTATGTTTTGCGTCGTCGTTCGCTGCATCTCCATAAATACACGAAGCATCTTCCTGTTTCTCAATCGTGTGCAAATATTTACAAAAATACCCATGACCCTTAAAGAATTCGGTTATTAAGTAGTTTAAATCTCCATGCATTCTATCAACCCACTTAGAAATGTTTTAAATTAACCTTTCCGTCCAACTCCCACGCCTCTCGTCTTGCCAATTCCTCTGCCAATACAGCATAACATGTTCCTTGGCCGGCCTTTTTGCTTCTGCGATGCCAAGTTCGCTCTTGGTGTTATATATTCTTTTCTTTTCCTCGGCCATTAGATTGACTGGCGTCAGGCCTGCGAAGACCATAACAGCAGGTTCAGATGCTGTTTTGTATGACCTACATATGCTAAGGGCACCACGACGCTGTACCGCGGCCATTTTGTTTCGGTATTTTTCCATTTTAAGGATGTCTCCGCATATTTCACAGCCGTACAAAAGGATAGAGTTTGTTGCCGATATTAGTAACTTCCTTTTCCCAGCTGCTTGGCCCCCAATATTCATCACTTTTGTTGCCATTTCCGAAGAACATTTATTTGTTTTCTAAAATTTAACTTTGTGTTCAGATGCATCCCAAGTTATTTGACGGCCGTGTTGGACTGTATTCGCTGGTTTCCCACGTCAAAAAGCAAGTCAATTGCAATGTGTCGTCTAGTTAGCAAAACCAATTGTTTTTTCTGTGGCTAGGCTCAAACTATGATCACTAAACCATGTGGAATCGTTGCATAATCTGGTTTAGCATAATCTGGTTGAACGTCGTCTGTGTCCCGGGATGATTATTACTGCTGCAATATCGTATGCATATCTCACGATGAAGATGACCTCTGGCATTTCCATACACAAGATACCATCGCATGGTACGTTCCATAGGTCAGGTCCTAGGACTGACCTTTGGGCGGCTCTTCCTTTGATCTCTTTGCTGCATTGGCCTTCCGTGGTCTTAAATATTAGCCTCCGATAGCAAAGGTAGCTTTGTATTATCCGCAAAAGGTAGTCTCTCATGTGGAAATCGTGTGTTAACGCCGAGAACATATCCGCCTATCTCGCTGAATAAAAAGCATTCTTCACATCCAGTGTAGCAAGTAACACTAGCTTTCAAAATATTTTACTTTGGAATTAAGTAATTTCTAGTTCGGGCTGATTCTTATTCCAATTACGTTGCTAAAACTCATTCATGGTTCTTCCCTAAATCAAGTTAGAAGTAGCAATAACCAATGCATCCGCTATTAAACTATTCCAGAAGTCAGCGGAAGTATTACAGTAGGTTTCTGGCTATAAAAATGCAAACTCGAAATTCTAGCTAACCACTTTTTGAAAAAAATTCATAGTTCATATGAGTTTACATTATGATGAATATTTTTATTTCTTGTATGGGTCCAGCGTCCTGTCATAGTAGTCGCTATTTATTCCAGCTGCTAATTTTGTATTTATTGGTTTGTTGGTTTATTTTTTAATTTTAATGGGCTACTTGTTGCTTTACCTTAGACCCTGATTCATTTTTAGCATCATTGTCGTTTGTTTCATAATCCCACCACTTTCACAAATTGTTACATTTGTACCTCTTTTAAAATAAAATCTTCTAAAACTGTCCACCGATCAATTGTTGTACTACCGCGCATGTAGCGATGTCAGATGCATCGACTATTAATGCCAAAAGTGCACTGCAAGATGGATGAGCCAATATTGTTGCGTCAGTCAGATCTTGTTTTGCCCTATTGAAAGCCCTTTCGGTCCCTCGTTACATTCAATCCTTCGCTTATCATTTTCCTTGAAACCTTTAAGAAATTGATTAAGTATGGCTTGGTTACTGGCTGCATTCGCAACGGTAAAAATGCTCATGTCACCGTTTCCGGTGGCTTATACTCATTAATTACTAAAACACGATCAGGAGCTGTTTTGATACCTGAATGACTGATCAAGTGACCGAGAAACTTTACGTTGGGTTTTTCAACACGCATTTCCCAACGTTAATTACTAACCCATAATCTTGGAAAAGTGCATATACAATTTAAATATGCTTCATATGCTCTTACGGACTTTTCACCGAAACCCGAATGGTGTGCATAAGATCGTCTTAGGAATGTCGTCAGGCGCCACCGGTATTTAGAGGTACGCCCTAACTAGATCATAAAATTGTTAGGTAAAATCCTGTATATGTCGGGGTTGCATAAGCGTCCGGTAGTGCAATAGCATTCAACGTCCGGTAATTTCCGCAGGGTTGCCATGAGCCATCCTTCTTTTACACCATGTGCAAGGGACTAGACCATGGACCTTCGTTCAAATTCAATAACTTAACTGGATTAAACGTTCAAATTCATTCTTGGCCGCAAGTGTTTTTTCAGCCAGCAATCTCCTAACTTTAGTTTTGACTGGTGGACCTTTAGTCACAATATGATGTGTCACAATATGTTTCACAGGTTCAATTTCCGATGACTCGATGTTATTTGACTATACTTTTTTAACAAGAGATTCACTTTTGAACTTTTACCTGAACCTGAAACGGCAGACACAGAAACCGCCGGGCATGAAATAAGTTTCCCGGTTACAAACTTTCTAGAAGCCGGATCAATAAGACTTTTAATGTCTACTAATAATCCGAATTGTTCCAGAAAATCTGCACCTTTTGAATGTCTTATTCAAACCAAAATCTAAACCGAATGTTCTTATGGGAGTATCATTCGCCGCGAAAAATGGAAAATTACTAAGTGGCTGTTTCTTATTGACAATCGTTGTAGGCATCACCGATACATCTGTTCTGGTATTTACTAAATATTGTCATTTAATTGCTGGATCCCATAAAACTAAACGACTTTGGTTCTGGCCACTGTCACATGTCGCTAACTGTGAATGGCCTATTTGTTTAACTTCTCGAATTCACATTTGTCTGTGTCTCCGCTTTTCTTTACTTTTGTACTGAAACGAAAATGGTACCAGCAGAACTTTTATTTACACGCGACCGATGAAGATCTATTAAGTGATCTACCACGCGATTGGGACTGCTCATCATAACTATGTTGATGTGAACAACATGGTTTGATGATGGATCGAGGAACATGTGGTAAAAGAGGTGCATAACCCACCTGGTTTATATTATAATTAAGTGACGGTAAAACGACACTGGTTTTGTCGGCTAATCCGGCTAAAACTAAACGACTTTGGTTCTGGCCACTGTCACATGTCGCTAACTTATCCGAACTACCTTATCCAAATTGCCTGCATCTCTCAAGGCAACTGTTGCAACCACAAATTACGTAAGACCTGATCAGAAAGATCATTGTTGCTAGTCATGCGCATTACTGACAATATCTGACTTGGTTTTTGTTCACCTAAAACCATGCCAATAATCGTTGCAAACGCGATCAATATATCGCGAGTAGTGGGATATTTTTCCGTGTCAGGGAGATTTTCAAGAATTTCGCCTACGATTTTGTAATATCTTTTGTCGAGAGCCCCTACCACGTAATAAAATTTTTGTTTGATAATCTATGATACCTGACATTCTAAATTGAGCTTCAATACTATACAACCAAAGGCTTGGGCTCGAGGACCAAAAAGAGGGTAACTTAACCACAACACGGTCAATACACGCTGGCCTACTATCAGCAATCCCACCATGCTGTGATTTAATGTCCATCCTTACCGGTGAACTAGGTAGAGTAACCATTCTAAACAAAATAATTCAATTTAGGAATCGTCGCGGAAAAACAAACTTTCTGATATGTTAACCCGTTATGTGACGAACGTCAGTTGAGTGCCACTTGTACTACGATTTTTTAAAACGCAAATTAATATTTATATAATGAAAATGTTAAAAATTAATAATTATATAAAAATATGTTTAAAAATAACAATAATAATTTAATTCCCATTTCCCAAATTGATACACATATTTTTAAATTGTGTACTTCACCGACCGACTTGCAGGTTATGTTTTACTCGCCACGTTGTAAGTATGTATGCTGCTGTATGTACGGTATACTGATTTTGGATTCCAATTTAAACATAAAACCGCTGACCATATAAATATGAATAATGTAATCGCTTAAATTAACTTATGATGTACTTCAAATCCCGCTAAAGCGTCGCCAATCCCAAATTTTTTGGAGGTTATTTTACACACAGCTGGATGATGAAAAATCGTTTACTTACGCTAATGCGTACTTATTAAAGGCTATTAATATTTTAGGCCATCGGGGGTCACCACTTTAGGGATGGTTTCCACTTTGGAGGGTGGATGTTAATCCCCAAACAACACACGTTTCTGCCAGCTTCAAGTAAATCACGTAACACCAAATTATTTAATACTAATACAATTTGTTTTAACTTTTTATTTTTATTTTTGGTTATATCACAATGGCGTTTTAACCGCGAGCTTTTCCTCTCGGCTTATGCAATTGCTCTTCCAGATTATTTTTCAAATTCTTTGGTTGCGCCCTAAAAACAACGCTAAACGAATTCGCAGCGCCGCCACAAAAATAATATAATTATTTTGGTTAACACTAAAAACCACCAATATACCGCATGAGACAATATTTTACTCTATATTTATATAGTATTGCCAATCTTTTCTAATGCAATCTCGAAAAATATCGATACTGAATGAATTATTGTAGGCTTGTAAACCACGCTATTCTATTTGGGTTCCACGCAAATTATTAATAGGCAAATCTATATTTGTCTAACTCGAGTGGATGTGAACTCCGCTAATTTTTGAAATAGTATTTCAAGTGCGACTTGTGTGGTTCTTCTGACGGCCAAATGGGATCGTAAATCCTGTTTTGTGAACGTTTTTAAAATCGGAGGACTTGAACTTGGTAAAAGCTTAGCAACCGCATGCAAGTTCATGGGGAAGTATAATAAAATAACTTTAATAAATGTTGTGACTGTGTTCAATCAACGATGTTCCTTTCATGGCCTCCAACCGAGGTGTGCATGTTTAGTAAATCCATTCCAATTAGTGACTGTCTGCCTAACAAATATATAATTAAAATAGTTACCATTTAGGGCTATAAAAGAGATACCGAAATTTCGGTTATCGGTGCCATTAAAAATAGAGGTATTGCCTCTAAAAAATAAAGCATTGCAATCGGGCTAATTATTTTCCAGTTATTTTGAGACATTTAGTAGTTTTAAGCTATTTTTGATGGCCGCTTAAAAAAAAATAACGATTTAAAAAAAAAATCAAAATGAAATTTGAAATTTTCACAAATTAAATGCCGCAGTATAACTGTGATAGACGTAGAATCAATATATCGTCAGGTTGACTAAGTTTACAAACATTGGGCGTCGTAATATGAATTGTGCTCAGTTCTCGACAAACACTTTTATATGTGGTGCTCTTGGCCTACGAATGAATTAATTTAATACTAATTTTATAATTGTCAAACTTTGAATAACAAAACAATTATTATTAATGTAATGAAAATATATTGTTGATAGGGCAAAATTGTGATGAGAGAATACGGATGGTAAAAAAAAGGGGAACCGCTCAGAACTGGACATTTTAAAACTAGATATTTCAAAATAGGATTTGACAAAACGAGATATGGTACAATACTGGATATTTCAAAACAGGATATTTCGACATGTGATTTAAGCTTAAATTTTTTAGGTAAGTTCTGGAATATGGTCAATTAGGGAGGAACTCGGCGAGTTCTTAACTGATTTTGATAAAATTCGGGTCGTAGGAAGAAAATGGGATTTTAAAATGACTTTTTGGAAAAGTTCTGGAATATGGCCAGATAGGAAGGAAATCAGCGAGTTCTTAACCGATTATGATGAAATTCGATATGTAGGATGAAAACGGAATTTAAAAATGTTTTTTTGGGGAAGCTCTGGAATATGGCTAGTAAGGAAGAAACTCACCGAGTTCTTAACCGATTATTATACAAATCGATATGTAGGATGAAAATGGGATTTAAAAATGATTTTTTGGAAAAAATCTGGAATAAGGCCAGTAAGGTTCCATACTTGAATATTTCTAAGGAGAGAAATAGCATTTTCCTTCACTTAATGTTTTTTTTTCTTTATTTGTATAACTAAATTTGATTTTAAAACCTTTTTTGGGAATTGACTTGAAAAAAAAACATTTTAAAATCACATTTTCATCCTACATATCGAATTTCATCTTAATCGGTTAAGAACTCACCGAGTTCCTCCCTAACTGGCCATAACCCAGAACTTTCCCAACAAATCATTTTAAAATTTCATTTTCATCCTACGTATCGAATTTCATCAAAATCGGTTAAGAACTCACTGAGTTCATTCCTAATTGGCAATATTCCAGAACTTTCCTAAAAAATGATTTTAAGTTTGAATTACATGTCAAAATATCCTGTTTTGAAATATCCAGTTTTGTACCATATCTCGTTTTGTACCTTATCTCGTTTTGAAATACCCAGTTTTGGATTATCCAGTTTTGTACCATGTCTCGTTTTGTACCATATCTCGTTTTAAAATGTCCAGTTTTGAATTATCCTGTTTCGTCAAATCCAGTTGTAAAATATCCAGTTTCGACCGGTGCCCAAAAAAAAGATATAGTCAGTCGATCGCACTCTCAATAAAGAAAACATATAAAAATAAACCGCTTATTTATTTACAAATATTAATTTTGTAGCCCCAAACAAGGCACAACAAATTGGTGACTATCCGACAATACGACAAAAAGAAGTTACGGAACACTTCAATTTTAAAATATTTAGTGTTTTAAAGTGAATTTAAATGCCACGTACGTACATATTGTTATTGTTTGATCAAATTAATGAGAAAAAGTGACGAAACGAATTTCGGTAGGTTTTTTTCAAACCGTTAATGCTAAAAAAACAAAAACTCGTGGAATTATTGGGTGGTTATCGGAGTCATTTTATTTGTTTTGAGTGATAGCTGCACCCCTCGGTTCTGTGGATGAATTTAATAAGATTGCAGATGCCATTGTGGACGTTATGCAGATTCGTTCGGCCAACGAAGTTAAACTTGCAAAGAAATCATTGGACCCATTATCATACCATAAAAAATTAAAAGTCGAAATAGCTGAATTATCTTAACAATTTAAAAAATTGTGGTCACGAGGACGAACTCGCACTTGTAATTCATCACGCTCTACATCACGTATGCGAAATGAAACACCGAGCGTAAAGAATGCTGGTATCATCGACGATTTGGCAAACGGGTGCATAAATGTCGTAGCCGCTGCCGGCATAAAACGCTAGTAATGACTGAAACTAGTATGAAGTCATGAAACGCAACGATCGTTGACACAAATTTAGCCGATTATGCATCCACTTGTGTCAAAATAAGCAGATTGTTCATTACGGACAAAATATGGGCTATTAAATTTCTCATCGATACGAGCGTGGATGTATCCGTATAACCACCCACGCCAAATGAGAAAAAACTCCTACCGTCTATAACTTGATTGCAGCAAACGGAACACCGATTAATGTTTATGGAAAAAAACGAATTAAAGTAGATCTAAATTTACGATGAAATTTCGAATCAGAATTTTTCATTGAGGACGTTAACATATCAATTATTGGGGACGAATTCGCGTTAACTAACCGAATTCACAAACATTACAAAATTAGCTAATCCACTAACCATCGAGAATTCGAATGTCGTGCACAGCATCGAAACGAAGATTAGATCCTGCGAAGCTGACCGCCGCAAAAGAGGAATTTGAATACTTGATGAAAATAGAAAAAATAGTATTTAGTAAAATAGACCTCCAAAAAGGTGCCAATCCATCTAGACGACATTCCAAAACAAAGCCATCACGATACCCCATTTGGTCTGCATGAATTCTGCATGACATTTAAAATCTCACCTCTTCCTAGTAAAGTTGAAGTCATCCGAAATTATTGTAAACCTACAATGGCTAAAGAGTTCAAGACATTCCTGGCGATGATCAACTATTACCGGAAATTTGTTCCAAATGCAATAAACTCACAATTGAAACTTAATTCGATGATCAAGAGACATATTAAAAATGACAAGACGTTATTGATCAGGACCGATAAAGCGACCGAAGCATTTGACAAATGCAAAAATAAACACGCACCAAAGTTGAATTTTAAAGAGAATGCTTGAAGTTGGCCAGAATTTGTTAGTTATTCTAACATTTCCGGCACTCAGAGGTCATTTTAATGAACAAAAATATTTTGCAATGTCGTATTCAAAATTTCAAAACAAGTTAATATATTCCTTAGCCAGTTCATAATTCCATATTAAGATTAATGTTAGTCGGTTTGGTAAAAGTCCATCTATTATTTACTATTTCACCACGGTAACAAAAACGAGTAGAGAGCTTGCATCGGCAGTAACGGTGGCCCTTGCCATCATCATTGCTGGTGCCTGCTTTTTGGGGTCCATCCGGAAGTGTAAATTAAGGTGTATGACCCCCCTGGCAAATAACTCTGTCATTTTGTTGCTTAATGTGGAAAAGAGTCTCATCGGGGAAGACAATATTTGGCAGCAGACCACTGGTGTGCAAACGAAGCAAGTATCGCAAACGAAGCAAAGTATTTTTGTAACGAGGAATGGTGTCTAACACAAAAGATTTATGCACATTGAGATAGCTTACCTCTCGTATGATTTTCACCTCATTAATAAAGATTATAAAGTACTGGACTTAGGTGTCTACCTTCTGGGACTCCCGACGGTACGTTATATACAAATGAAACATAACCCAAAATTTTTACGTATTGCTTTCATAAACTTAGATAAGAAGCAAACCAACCGGAATGAAATCAGAAACGAGCAGAGCATCAATTTCTATAAAAGAGTGTTCAGTCGTGTAAATGACGTCAACCTGCTCACGGCCTCCCACGGCATTAAATACATGGCCAGAAAAACTCATAAGGCTAGTAATTATAGATCTACCCGGCAAATAACCATGTTGGTACACACTAATTTTGTTTTTCAAATGAAACTCAAGTCTTGATTTAACCAAAGCCTCCTATATATACAAAGCCGCAATGATCAAAATCGAACTGAAAATAGAGGTGGCAGAAAGACGAAAAAAACGAAAAATATCATACGTCATCGATATTTTATTATTTGGTTTTCTATTGCATTTAATACTATATTCTACCAAAATTTCACATATACATGCGTATAAAATCCATGGAAATCGCAAAATGTAAGACACTTATATTAAGCTCAGTTAAAAATGTGTCTGATCATTGCGGTTCTATTACATTGGAGGCTCTGATTTAACTAAAGACTCGAAAAGTTTCGGAATCACGGATAGAATCGAAATTTCGCTATAACAAGTAATGTCACTTTTTCTACCTGATTTAAATATTGGTACAACAAATGACAATTTCTAATATAAATGAAGTAATGCATCGTGATCTGCACCCTTATCTGTTTTTAGACATTCTAAGCCGTTAAGTACCTCAGAAAACGTAAATTGAATACGGCGGAAGACTACAAATCTAACGAGCTTAACTTTATATTTATGCCGTCATCATCGAAAGAGCTATGGAAAACAATAGCAAAAATGTGTCAAAAATTACTTGAGAACCAGTGATAGGCGAACTAAAATAGTTCATTACATGCGAATAGCCCTGTAATTCTTCGTGTTAATCAATGAAAAAAATCGTTTTGGATTGGAACAAATTTCATTCTCTATCTGAAAGATATACATTCTATATAAGAAATAATTTAAAAATTTAAGCTTAATATAAATCGTAGTACTTTCGTTTGGCTTTAATATCATCAGTTCGTTTATAAGCCTTTAATATTTTTTAAACAGAAATTAAACCATGGCTGAGTATTGATCAGATTTCATTCCAAAGTTATTTAACACCTGATTCGATAGATCCTCCTTAGAAAAATCTTTTGCATTCATCATCGGTAATACCTCGTCTTTAATAAAGTCCATAAACCCTTTGTAGACATCAGCAAAACTTCCAAAACGAAGGTACACAGCGACCAAGAAAAGCCAAAACTCGCCACATTTGATTTTAACAATGAATGATTCACCCCTATTACATATCAAATTCACTGAAGTATTAATTCTTTGTGACGTTCTTGGGCTCCCGATCCTGACGTAATACAGTGTAAGAAGGCGGAAAATATTCCACTGAATTAAAATTGATGTTTAGATATTGATAAATTGGGTTAGTTTTTTGCCTGAAATTTATAATTAATTAATTTAATTTACAATTAGTTAATTAATTTAAATTTAAAAAAAAAAAAAGAAATAAAAACAAGATGTATGGAACAATGAATATACCACACGTGTTTAAATGGGGCTCATCCTCAAACATATCAGAAGCGTGGAAATTATTTAAACAACGATTAGAAATATTTCTAAAAGCCACAGGAAATGACAAAAAAGAAGATGAAGTGAAAGTGGCGATTCTTCTGAATATGGGCGGAGAGGAATTAATAAAAAATTTTAATAACCTCAAATTTACGGAGAAAGGAGAAAATAAAAAATCAAAAAAGGACGACTACGAAAAGTTATGGAATTGATCGAGGGTTATTGTAACCCAAGGAAAACTATTGTATAGGAAAGATACATGTTCAACAAAAGAATCCAACAACAAGGGGAATTTTTTGATAATTTTTTGTGTGACGTGCAAATGTTGGCGAAAACTTGTGAATATGCGGATGTCGAATCACAAATTAGAGACAAAATAGTATTGGGAATCAGCGACTTGCCATTACAGTCATGTTTATTAGAAACTGATAATTTGAGCATGGAAAAGGCAATTGAAAAGGCCGGACAAGTGAGGTAAATAAAAAGCAAACTGCAGAGGTGCAAAAAGCAAGAAGAGAGGTCGTTGATATAATTAATGAAAGAAGTCAAGGATCCAGCGGGGGAATACCAATTACCCCAACGTTAATAAAGGTAATAGTTATAATAATAAAAATCCTAGTAAAAATAGAAATGAAGAAAATAATCAAAGGAGTGAGTATTTTTGTGGAAGATGCCAAAAGCGTCATGGAGCGAGGAAGTGTTCTGCGTTTAATTTTAAATGTCAATAGTGTGGTCAGATTAGTCATTTCACGCATGCACGTTTCAACAAGAATATTCACTCACTTAATACTAGAGAGCAAGAGGATCCTTTTATTATAGAATCGATAAAAGAAATTTATTGTTGAAATAACGAATGGATAGAATTAATAAAAGTGGAAAATGTAAACATAAATTTTAAAATTGACACCGGGTCAGATTTAAATATTTTGCCACAACATAATTATAGAAAAATTAAATCTGAAAGTCAGATTACTGAAACGAATATTACGCTCGAAACATTTGGAGGGTTCCAAGTAAAACCACTTGGTGAAATAAATTTAAAAATAGAATTAAGAAAAATAAATTTAATTCAGAAGTTTGTTATTGTGCAAAATGAAGGTACTAGACCAATTATAGGTTTAAAAACTTGTGAACTGTTAAGGTTAGTAAAGAGAAGTCAAATATTTGAAATAAAAACGAAAGACGGTTTAATTAACAAATACTCAAATTTGTTTAGTGGGTTAGGTTCTTTACCAGGGTTGTGCAAAATACAGTTAAAAGAAGAGGTGACACCGGTTGTAAAGGCCCCACGTAGAATTCAAATTATGTTAAGAGAAAAATTTAAAGTGAAGCTTGACGAATTAGAACATAGTAGTATTATTACAAAGGTTAGTAAAGCAGTAGAATGGGTCAACAATCTAGTAGTAATCGAGAACCGCGGGGTGATTTGAGAATATGTCTCTACTCCAAGAAGTTGAACGAAGCCATAATTCCAGAATATTATAGAATTCCGTCGTTAGAGGATTTGATGGTTAAACTAGGAGGAATCGTTGTCTTTACGGTTTTAGACATAAAGGACGGGTTTTTTCAAATAAAACTTGATGAGAAATCAAGTAAACTGTGTAGTTTTGCTACAATGTTTGGAGTATACAAGTTCAATAGGTTATCATTTGGGTTGAACATGGCACCTCAATTTTTTCAAAGAATGAATGAACAGAATTTTAAAGATTTAGAAGAGGTATTTATCTATATTGATCATATATTGATTAGTGCCAAAAATGAAGTCGAACATGACATCATATTAGGAAAAGTATTAGACAGAGCTGAACAACTAAAAATAAAGTTTAATAAAAATAAAATTCAATTTAAAGTAGAGAAAGTATAGGGTTTCCCCTGATCCAAAACGTGTAAAAGCTGTAGATACAATAAAAGACCCAACAAATATTAAAGAACTGCAGGGTATATTAGAAATGTTGAACTATATGAGGGCATTTGTACCCAATATGTCGGAATTAACAGCACGATTGAGACAATTGTTAAAAAAGGATAATTCTTTTAAGTGGGAACAAGGGCATACTAAGTCTCTGGCAGGGATCAAAGAAATTATAACTAAGTTGAACTTTTGATGGCACAATATAGCTATTATAGCTATTTAACTGAAAACCTTTCCGAAATTAAATTTTTTAGGACCGTTACATTTGGAAATGGAATTGCTTCCAGTCATTAGAATAACAATCGTTAGTAATAAAGACAATAGATTTTTTTATCTGATGGAATAAGTGGAGCAATTATCGATGTTTTTATGTTCAAAACGTTGATTTGGCGGAAGCGTAGTCAATTTTTTTTTTGATTTTTTGTCCAGTTTGATTTTCGAACGCTTGATCTTTGGAAATTATTTCGCATGTTCTTCCACAGAAACCGCTTATTGACTAAGTGTTGAGTTCTTTTTACCCCTAGATGAGATAACTGCAAGTCAGTACCTGGAATTGTAATTTTTTTAATTTAATTGATGTACTACCGTTGATTAATATGTCATCAAGTTCCTTGCATCTCTGTTGATCTAAAGCTTTTTCATTGTATTTGATTACTGCAGAATATGCTTATTTCATTAACATAATATGGGAAATCTGCTGTAGCAATTGCTTACCCTGAAACATGCTTCATATCGATCGAAAATTGCGAGATAAAATCCAAGAGGCTTACTTGTCTTAGAGAAGCTTTATTCGATTTCCATTGGAAGTCATAAACCCACAATGTTTGATCAAAGTAAATATGACATTGCCGGCTACATTATTTCGGCTTCATTTATCGTTCGTAGGACTTCAAAGTCATTTAAATAAACCAAACAGGTTTATTCTAATGTATGCCCCGCTAAGCATGTTTCATTACCATTTTATTTTAAAATGTATTTTAAAATGTAGCAGAGGCATTTCAGAAGCCAAAAGGCATGATTAAAAATTGATACAATTCATTGCTTGTCTATGCTACTTGCCATTATCCACTCTTAAGATCCTATGTACCGAAGATTTTGACTCCAGATAATGTATCCCGAGTATCGTAAATTCGAAGCAATAGATAACTATTATCTATTATCATCACTATCAGGGCAGATGAGTATTTCACCGCTTCTCCGGTTGTACTGCTTATTTGATTGAAACTTTGATTTATGACGTCTCTGGATAAGCTGACGCCCATTCAGAGTTTAAACCATCTCACTAGTTGAAATTTTAACCACTCCCAGGGTTACCGTCTATCCTGGCATAGATAATATTATCGCTTACGAGTGGTTTTTCTAGCCATTTTTCTATGATGACTCTTAACTCATTGTGATGGCTGCCATCATAGTTTCTTGTTTTCGCTATCTTTCACCCCGCAAAGCTAGTGGTACTTAACTTTCCTGCGCTATGTCATCGGTTTCTGATGTACTTCTCATTTTTTTTCTCTGTGAATGCTTCTATTTGTGATACTAAGATACCATCATGAGTCCTTCGTAGCTATTATGGATGTGATTTGCAAAACCGCTTTTCCTCGTAGGGCGAGGATTACAGTAACTGCTTTGAGTTGTTCTTCGCTAGTCCGTCAATTGTGTTTTATTGCAATTTAATGATTTGTTACCAGTCTGCACAAGATGTCACTTGTCTAGCTCACTTTTTATCTTTTGACTTGTTCGCGTAGTGTTACTCATTTATTGCAAAATCCCATTTCTGTTACCAATTGTTACGAAATGAGGTTTCAAGCTCGGGTTTGTTCTAAATGTATCTGGTTTACTTTGATCACTTCGACTTTACCACTTATTATTACAAATACAACATGTATTACTTATAAGACTCATTCGGCAATCTTCGAATAATGAATGTGATGAATAAACTTGTCTGACGTGCAAAAAGATCAGGTAGATGTGACAAGTTGAATATTCCCATCATTTCAAAACGTTTGAATCACATCACAAAAAAGGTTTGAAAACACTTGATATGTTATCGGAAAAATAAAAAGAAATGTTCTTTCTCTTTCGCTCTCTTTGTACTTATATGGATATATATATATATATATATATATATATATATATATATATATATATATATATATATATATATATATCCATATAATGTACAATACACAAGGCTGCATGCTATTTCAGATAAGCAAAGAATTTTTTTTCCTTTTTTTTTGTATTTTATTTTATTTTTCCATCCAAAATTCGCCCCAGAAAGTATAGGAAAATTTTCTATAAAATTGTGTCTAACAAAAAATTGAATAATTTCTTGCCACAATACGTACAAGAAAGTATAGGAAAAATGTTTAAAGGGAAAAGAATTTGATTATATCGAGTTTTTCAGTTTTTTAGTTTTATTTAAAGGGGAACTATCAATATTTTCTTGTGGTACAGTCAACATAATTTTTTTATGAAAAATTTAAAAAGTTGTATGACATTTCGCGACAAACTTTCCTTAACTAATCAGAAAATTAAAAATAAAATAAAAAATTTTCTTTCTTGTTTTGTTTTGGTTTTTTTTTTTTTTTTTTTTTTTGTTCTTTTTTAAATTCTTTATGAGACGAACGACATTTTGTTGCCCATAAAGAAGCAAGATTGTTATCAATAGAATATGATAGACGAAAAATGTGATACTTTATGGTGTCGATTTTTAGGAAAATCATAAAGAAAATGAGAATAGGTGGAAAAAATAAAGCTAAAGCGGATATATCTATATATAGAAAAGTGAAACACATAATATATACTCGTACGTATATGTGGAAAGATTACATTTTTATTCGGAATGTACTAATAGATGTTCACTATATACAATATGTATATAGACTCTTATATGGATATATACATATATATGCGAGCATACAATTCATAAGAGAAAAGTTTTAAATTTTAAGCAAATAGCTAAAAAAGAAAAGAAAAAGAATTTCCATATTTAAAGTGGATAGACTCAACAAAAATTGGAAAAAACTATAATACCATAGAATATAAAAGAAAGGATTTTTCCATGTTGGGGTTTTCCATTCTTCTTCTTCCTCTTCGCCGTGTATTTTTTCCGTTTTTGTATCATTATTATTATTATTATTATTATTTTCATTATTTTTCCATTTTCCTTGTCGTTTGGCAAAAAATAAAAATAATAATAATAGCATCGAAAATACTTATAAGGGACGAAAAGGTTTTTCATTTTATAAAAATTTTTTCCGTTAAAGATTTTTCTCTCGTCGTCGTCGTCTTTAATTTAAAAGGCAACTGAAATCTAAAATAAAAAATAAAAAAAAAAATTACGACGTCGACGAAGAAAATGTGTAATTTATTTTTATTTTTTTTTTTTTTTTTTGCTTATTTTTGAAAATAAAATGAACGACGGAAAGAAAATTTGGAGGAAACTATGAGAAAAGAATTTTGTTTTGCTCTTGTTGTTACTGTTTGAAGATAGACTTAAATTTTTTCTTTTTTTTTCGTTTTTTTTTTTGTTGTTAGTTTTTTATGTATAAATATAAATGGAAAAGAATTTTCTTGAATTTTTAAAGATGACCTTTTTGGCCAAAGTAGAAATGGAAAATTGAATTTTTTTTTTTATGTTTTGTGTAATAATAGATTTTTTTTTTTAAACCTGAATTTATTTAAAATGGAAATTCTTTGAATTTTGAAAACAAAAATTAATTACAATGAGCTGGATAATATTCTATCTAATGTGTAAGCGAGCTGGGGTCGGGCCGCCATTCACATAGAGAGGACTTGCGAACAGATCGGTTGGAACGCATCTTCGAGAGGCACAGTCAGCAGGGTTGATAGATATATGAGGATATATGATTCCATTTTATTGTCGGCAGCAGATCCATTATTTGTCCGATATGATATGAATACTTTCCACTTGGAGGGATGGTGCGATAGCCAGTGCCGGACTATCTCTGAATCCACCCAACATTATACGAAATACAGGAATATAGAAGATAACTTCATGGATTCAATGACAGATTTAGTTATGGTGGCCAACAGCAAAGCACTGCACAGCCCGAGTCTTGTTTTGGCTGCAATTAACCGAACATTTACATTTGCAAATTCCTCAACTAATCTACAATAGAGTACCGCAGCATAAGCAGTGCTACTTGCATCTACATGCCCGTGAAGTTCACTTGTTGGCTGTGTGATATTTATTAAGCGAGGAATGTTGATTGTCTCTAATTGTTTCAGATTATTTCGTAAAGCCAATCGCAGGTCTCTATATAGTTGCTTGTGACAGCGAATCCTTCCCATTCAATATACATTAACCATAACTGCTGATATAATGATTTTATTAGAACCAGCCAATCGGATCGTATAAACGCGAACTTTAGATAGCAGACTCCTTATCGGTTGAGGCGGTTGATTTTGCTAGCTCAATCACATGCAACTTAAAGATATCGTTTTGTGTGTTCCAGTGAAGACCCAGAATTTTGAATTCATTTGGGTCAAAGAGATCACAGTAGTTGTCATAAAACTGTTAATTCAATTGATCGCATAATTGTGTCTAGCTGCGTTTGAATTGCAGTGACCATTGGGTTGCGACAATAAAATAACCTTTCTTAATAAGGCCTTTGCTTTAATAATTTAGTGTTGTAAACCGCTTGCCCATCACAGCATCCTCAACCGGTATTAAACACATATTGCTTATTTTATCTATCACGTTTTGAACTTCTTGAATTACGTTTTCTACTTAAAAATAATTAAAGCAAGCTAATGCTTTGCAGGCTGATTGAAACGTTAGATGAACCACACCGTTAATCGTTTCCAAATATTCAAAACATGTTGGATCTCGTACTTTATGGAGTAAAAGCCGTAGGTAACATTCAAAAGCTGAGCCTTTCTTTACTCTTGGCCAGACGGGTACATCAGGTCCTCGTTTTTTTCTTTCAAAGCACTCGTCTTCTATCCAAACTTAGTAATATGCAACATCCGAGTACATAAATGTTCTAGAGAATTCATCGGTTTGGCACAATTCGGAAAAGGTTAAAAATAGTTTGTGGTGGAATTCGAACTTTTTGAACCAGGTAACTCGAATTGAAAAATAAACGTAGGCCATCTTCTAGATGTACGGCAGGATAAACAACTGCGGAAGATCTTTCATGTATTAGAAAGCTAAACATCTTTCAAACAGCTTCAGAACTGCTTATGTAACTACTGCTTTCATGTAAGCACAGTTCGTCAATTCCTTTAGTTATTTTGTGCAGTCCAAAAGCGACTTGACTTTGCATCATAGTTTTGAGTTTGAGGTGACATTTTTTAGTCAATGTAATATATTATGTTATATATTTTTTTTTTTTTGTGAGGGTAGGTGAAAATGCATTTACGCACAAAGTGTCGGACTCCCGTTACCGGTCTACCGACTAAAAACACCTCCTCTTCTTCTGGTCTAGTCTGAAACTGTTCATCACATTACTTCGGACTAGACCCTTGCATAATATTAAATCTTCCTGTCTAGGTCTGATTTTTTTGCTTTAATTTTCTATTTTTTTATTTTTTTTTCTCGACGAAAAGTTTTACTTGGCTTTAAGTATTTTCTTCGCGAAGCATAACTTTAATGGCGGTTTCCGGGGACCATCTTCCCATGTCACTCTCCAGCGATCTTCTTTGTTCGGCCCAATTATTGCACGCGAAAAAGGTGTGCTCTACATCGTCGAAAGCACCTGGGCAGTAAATACATTCATCCGATACCACTTTACCCATTCTGTGAAGATATTTTTTGATATACCCGTGGCCACTTAAAAATTGCGTTAGGTAAAAATCAACCTTGCCATGCTTCCTCTCCATCCAGGGATTCACGCCCTCTATAAGTTTCGCTGTCCATCTACCTTTGGTTTCGTGCTCCCACGATGCCTGCCATCGTTCCATAGTACGGCATCTTTCCCTCAGGCTAGACTTTTCTCTGCCGACTTGACCCTTGGTTAAGTAGAAGTCTCTGCGCTCTCTGGCTAGGAGAGCTCTTGGAATACAGCCAGCTATTAATGAGATGGCTACTTCTGATACTGTGTGATATGCCGATGCTACTCGCAGGGCTGCTCGTCTCTGCACTTGTGAAAGCCGCTTCCGATACATTTCTTTATTCAACGACTCAGCCCATATCTCTGCTCCATAAAGAAGAACAGATTGAACGGCAGACATCAATAGGCACCGTTTACTCGATTTTGGACCACCGATATTTGCATAAGCCTACTCAATGACGTGATACCTTTCGCAGCCTTCTCTGTTGTCTGGTGGATTTGTTTAAAGAAACTCATCTTTACATCGATGATAATAATTCGATGATAATATAATAATATAATAATATAATAATATAATAATATAATAATATAATAATATAATAATATAATAATATAATAATATAATAATATAATAATATAATAATATAATAATATAATAATATAATAATATAATAATATAATAATATAATAATATAATAATATAATAATATAATAATATAATAATATAATAATATAATAATATAATAATATAATAATATAATAATATAATAATATAATAATATAATAATATAATAATATAATAATATAATAATATAATAATATAATAATATAATAATATAATAATATAATAATATAATAATATAATAATATAATAATATAATAATATAATAATATAATAATATAATAATATAATAATATAATAATATAATAATATAATAATATAATAATATAATAATATAATAATATAATAATATAATAATATAATAATATAATAATATAATAATATAATAATATAATAATATAATAATATAATAATATAATAATATAATAATATAATAATATAATAATATAATAATATAATAATATAATAATATAATAATATAATAATATAATAATATAATAATATAATAATATAATAATATAATAATATAATAATATAATAATATAATAATATAATAATATAATAATATAATAATATAATAATATAATAATA
Organism: Tipula confusa; assembly: GCA_963556175.1. Classification (NCBI taxonomy): domain Eukaryota; kingdom Metazoa; phylum Arthropoda; class Insecta; order Diptera; family Tipulidae; genus Tipula; species Tipula confusa. The sequence goes on from OY744477.1 coordinate 118,273,307, forward strand.
TAATAATATAATAATATAATAATATAATAATATAATAATATAATAATATAATAATATAATAATATAATAATATAATAATATAATAATATAATAATATAATAATATAATAATATAATAATATAATAATATAATAATATAATAATATAATAATATAATAATATAATAATATAATAATATAATAATATAATAATATAATAATATAATAATATAATAATATAATAATATAATAATATAATAATATAATAATATAATAATATAATAATATAATAATATAATAATATAATAATATAATAATATAATAATATAATAATATAATAATATAATAATATAATAATATAATAATATAATAATATAATAATATAATAATATAATAATATAATAATATAATAATATAATAATATAATAATATAATAATATAATAATATAATAATATAATAATATAATAATATAATAATATAATAATATAATAATATAATAATATAATAATATAATAATATAATAATATAATAATATAATAATATAATAATATAATAATATAATAATATAATAATATAATAATATAATAATATAATAATATAATAACATAATAATATAATAATAATAATAAAACGGCTTTTCAGGCCATTAGTGGCGCTTACCGAATGAATAGTCTGGCATAAACGGATTCGATCCCGAGCTTGCTCTTCGTATTGTTTTAGACAACCCGTAGAAGACAAGTCGTTCTCTACTTCGAGAACCCATCGTCGCTGACAGCGACTCATACTCCTGCCAAATGGCGGCTTTCCTCTCAGAGATCGCTGAACCATTCGTTTCGAATCGGTTCTCAGAACGTGACCGAGCCAGCGTACTCGCTGTCCTTTTATTTCATGAACAAGACAGGAATTTTCAACTCCTGAACTCGTGGTTGAATAAATCTCAGCAAGTGTCGTCATCGTCGCATTTGGGGCCATCCGTGAGGGTTCAACTCTCACACCCATGCATGACAACTGTTCTGATCAACACCTTGTACAACTTCAGCTTGTCGGCCAGAGGAGTGATTCTCTCCAGTATTATGTCAAGTAATTTGTATGCTGACAAAATCAGAGCTATGCCTGGAGAGCAACGAGTTCCAAGCGATACAATTTTATGGCTGATATAATGCCATTAATCGCTTTCTTTTCTTAGCCATATTTTCTTCGTTTGAACTTTTTAACAATGAGGTTTTTTACGGATGCGAGTAGTCAGCCCGACCCAACCTTTATTTAGTTGCCTCCTACGACAAACCAAGGAGGCGGTGTTGGAATTCTAAGGATGAAATGCTCGTTTACAAGGTTTTTACGAGGAAAATTATAATAATAAACACAAAATGTATTTTATTAAATTTTGTTCACCGTAAAGGCTACTTTATGGCATCGAATATTATGCTAGCATTTTAAATTCATGTTGTGACGTCATAGTTGTCAATTTGTATGAAAATCAAACAAAACACGAGTTGGCCGTCTGCGAATTTTTTTCATAAAGTTGAAAATATTTTAACTCGTAGCGGCGTGTTTTTTTTTAATTCAGTTGATCTGATTGGTCGCATTAAAGACGACTTCATGATATCGAATATTATGCTAGCATATTAAATTCATGCTCTCGACCAACCACATCAATTAAATTTAAACAAAACACACCCCTACGAGTTAAAATATTTTCAACTTTATGAAAAAAAATCGCAGACGGCCAACTTAATCATACAAAACACGGGGTTTGTTTTGTTTGATTTTCATACAAATTACAACTATGACGTCACAGTATGAATTTAAAATGCTAGCATAATATTCGATGTCATGAAGTCGCCTTAAGACTTTTTCAGTATGAAAAACATTTCGGTGAAGGCGATTTCAGTGTTGTCTTCGTTCCTTCGTTCATTCGTTCATTCGTTTCTGTTGATGTTTGTTTTAATCTCATGGTTGATAAACTGCAGAATAATTTTGCTTTCTTCTTTCGTTTTATATTTGTAATCAAAAGTGTTTTTTTTTTATATGTATCTCTTTCACACCTATCATTACCTCTATGCCTCGCCATGTTCGATCAGTAGAAAAGTAGATATAGCTATAATTAACCATCTTTATGAAAATATTGCAAAAGAAATGTCATTTTCCACGAATATTGAGATAAGATCTCAAACTAAAAGAAAGAAAGAAAAAATCAAGTAATAGTGTTGTCTTTTTTACCAATTTTTCGGTCAAAATTTTGTACAATACGTATGATGAGCGACTACACAGACTTAAGTACAGAGCTCATTGACCATGTTAGATAATCGAATAAGTTTTAATTGAATTCACATACTTATTTTGACAGTTGCATCAAAATAAAATCTAATCAATGGATTTTACTATGAACAAAAAATATAGGTTATGTTTATTCCGATCAATTAAAATTATGGTTTAAATCGAAAATAAACCTACGGGTATACAGAAAAGTATTGCAAGTCAAACGAAGGGCAAACATCACATGATATCATCCACAATAATAACTATAATCGATTTTTACAGGCCATTGCCCGTATCGAATCAACAATCCGGTTTAAACGATTTTTGGCCTCGGATTACGCTTAGTGCTGTCCTAAATAAGACAGAAGAAGACAAGTCGTTCTCTACGGAGAAGATCCGTCGCCGCCGACACCACAATTTACATGAGTGACAAAAATTCGAAATAACGAAAGCCCAATTCGATTGAATGATTCGCTTATAATTACATTTTTAACAATTTATTAAAATTAAAATTAAATTATCAAAAGATTCCTCAAAATTAAATGACATATATTTTTGTTTGTATTTTCTTCTCGGTTTATAATCGAAATTTGGTTCAACCACTTTCTCTACCAACGTTGCACAAATTCTAAACGATTCAACTCCATATAACCAATATTCCTTGGTATAAAATAATTTTTCATGTCGATAATTTTTTGTTACGCTACCAACTTCATTCGTAGCACATGAATGTACGTTTTTAATTTGTGTGTGTGCCTGTGCGATATGTTTTTGTTTTTATAAGAAAAATTTTTTTGTGAAGTGAAAGAAAAAAAAAATATTTATATTATTTTGATTAATATAATTTAAGTGCTAATAAATAATTAATATTTAATTAGTTAAATATAATAAATAAAGTTTTAGTTTTATTAGTTATATATAATTGTGCTTATGTGTTTTTATTATTTTATGTTTCTTTTTCTTTTTTTTGATGAAAATAAAAATTCAAAATGGCCGAATAAAAATGTCCGGGCATCGCGAGTTAATAAATAAAATCGCGATTTTTATAAGAAATGGATCACAAAAAATCGCCAATACGTCGTGCTAAACGTCAATCAAAAGTTTTAGAAGATAATTTTTGGGATTGCAGTGTTTGCACATTTCGAAATACAGCCGAAGCATTCAAGTGTTTAATGTGTGACGTACGAAAAGGTTAGTGTTTTGATGACAATTTATTTTTTATTTGCAGTTGCGACTTTATATATTTTTTATGTTTACGATGTGTTACAGTACACCCATAGTTTCTTACACGATTTAATTATGGTTAATGTGATCAAAATCTCATAATTTCTTTAAAATTATTATACCATCCGAGTTGTGTTAAAAACAAAATCACATTGGTATGCGTAAGGAATGTAGACTTTGTTATCCAAATGTCAATAATCTCATATATTTTTTGCGTTCATAAATTCCTCAAGCAAATTATAAAAAATCTGAAGTTTTGTATCCAAATCCTTATGCTCAAGAACAATATAATTATGTTTTGGTTCTTTATGGGTTATTTTTGTATTTTACACGAATACAAATTAATCCATTGGAATTCGGTGTTTCGGTATCATGGATAACTTAACAGCTATAGTCAATTTCGTTCAAGACTATTTTTATTTTGTTTACAAAAATATTTATTTTTTTTAATCTCGACAAAAACAAATTTTAAAAAAATTGTTATGTACATAAATAAATTTCGCTGAAAATCCGTTATTGCGTTAAGTTATAATAATTTTATGGGATATAGGAATTTATTTCATGGGTTAAAAAATTATAGATATCGAACATTTTATTTGTGCAACACTCCATACTGTTTGTATCGGTTTGTGTTGGCATCGAAGCATATACCTGACACTTTCGCAGATAATTTGGAGCTTACTTACAAACCCAATTTCCGTTCTTATTATGCATTCGCGGATTTAGGTCCTCAATCGTTAGTTCGTCTTAGTGGTATTTGTCCAATTTTTATCTTACCTTTATCGGCCATCGGGGATGCCAACGAAGAGTTCTAATTGTTCATGTTATTGAACATATTCGTTGTCATTTATTGGTGCGAATGTAGGATTCTGACGAGTGAGTAAGAGATATTCGCGTCAATAACGAAAATTACCCAGTTCAGGGTTTTGATGATAATTCTGGATTCCATGAATGAATTTGACAAAAATTAAACTGAATTATGTGAAAATATAGGGATGGACTTCCGACAGGAACAAGCGATCTCATTTGGATTAGTACATTTTTTCATACGACGTTTCAAAATCGACGTTTCAAAAAGATGGCAATGTTTGGACAAGTCAGAGATCATAAGAAAAAAAGCTTTCAAATGTTAGAGGTCTAATAAACGAAGATGAAAAACAAACAAAATCTTGTAAGCAGTAGAATTATAAAAAAACAATCACGATAATGTAAACGCTCTATGGGAGGTTTTAAACAGTTCGTTTGTAAGTGGTGTCCATCACCCAAATTTTTGTTCTTGACAAATGATAGAAAAAATTGTCATGGAAGGATTTTTTTGCCCGCACAGACGACCTTTATTCATTTTGTTCCATCGCACGTTGCCTCCAGTTTCAATATCTTATGTGGCGCGGATGTCTTTGTGTTGGAAGTCTTTACGCCAGCGTAGTCTGGGGCTTCCCTTTCGACTTACACCAGCTGGTTATTGTTAGTACACTTTTATAACTAGCAACAATATGGATTTTTATCAAAAAATAAACAGAGTAGATCATCTGAATCACCCAAGAATTTGTCAATAATGCTTTTTCAAGCGCCGGATTAAATAAGATTGGCGCGAGTGCATCTCCTGCTGCAAGCTTCATGTTATTTCAACGGCATCAGATACTATTCCATCGATTTCTACAATTCGATGCCGATGTAGTTAATTTGCATAAAGTAAGGAGTTTCTATAGGATACCAATGCATATGAGCGCGGAAGAAAGGGTCCCGTGATTGATTCTATTCTATGCTTGTTAGAAATAGACGAAAGCTGATGTATGCTGATGTTGTTCACCCAACATTTCTCTAAGATCATCCTGATCGTAAGTATTTGATGATTGGCTGAACAGTTGGGTCGAAATCTACACTTATACTCTCCAATGATCGTAGAACGAAATTCATCACAACTGATAGAGCGATGGTTTTGATTGGAGTTACATACCTACTAAATAGTAGGTTTGGAAAGTTTAACTGCCATACCGAGGAAACGGTTATTTATTCTCAGTTTGCTATTCCCTTCTCTGATGAAGGGGAATCAAAAATGAAAATCTTTTGTATGATGGCACTAGTCATCATACTATTCTTTACGAGTTCTCGGTGGCTGTCTTCCAATGGTCGTTTGTGCTGAGGTTGTAAGGGCCTACTGTTATATTTGCCACTGCTTCTGGATATTAAATGGATCTTCACGGCGGGCTTACTATTCTCGGCCTACTGATATAGCTATCGTGAATCAAGATGTCTTAATGAATCGATATTCCAGCACACGGCCTCATTCTCAGTTCTCAACAAATTGGCCATAATTTTACTAGAAAAGACCATTTGACTCATTCAAATGAGTAGAAACGGTGTTGCCTTGTCCGTTTAGTATTGTATCCTAATGAGTTTGTGATGACTGAAGTTGAACCCATTTAGCAATATTTTCTGCGTTTCCTAATGAAAATTTATTAACTTAACAATAATGTAAGGGTAAATTACAACTTTGCTTTTAAGTGCCTAATTTTAACATTACCATGATGAGTTTGCGCTCCAAATTGATAGGTTATGTTAGGTTAGAGTGGCTGCTAACGCACACTTAGACCGGTGACGGTCCATTATGATACCAAAGGATCCTACTCCCCTTTCACCTTCATTGGAACCATTCAGAGCTACTTATGTAGCGTAAGATATCTCGCACATTGCAGTTCTCGAGATCCATAAGGCTCACAGTCTATCTCCTCCTCATCCATACAGCTTTTAAAGAAGTCATTTGCCATTGACACAAGCCTCCTCGCATGCTCCCCAGTAAAACAGTGCCCTATGAGCACCCCACGATTATACTTAAGTCAGGTCTACGTAGGTTTAGTAGTATTTTGGAGCGCTTCAAGTCCAGTTTCAGCCAGACTTGCCTCGCTACATTGCATGTTATGGTGTTATTCCACCTCTTCTTAGCCGAGGCTATCGCCTCCTTTTTAAGCGCCATAAAATGCGCTGCTATTTGCCTCCTCAGGTTTGCCCTTTCTGATTTCAACTGGAGAGTTGTGCCTTTCCTTGCCAGTTCGTCAGCCCTGCAGTTCCCCAGAACGTCCGAGTGACCGAGGACCTAGACTATCTGGATATTGAGAATGCTCACTAATCTCGTTAAGAGATGAGAGGCATTTCAATGCCACCACGGGCGTCAGAGAAACTGATTCCAGCGACTTGATTGCCGCCTGACTGTCATATATTGTTATATCCCTTGTGGCTGCCTGGTACACACTGCGGTGATCAGGAAGACGAACGGATATATTCACATTTAATTTGTCACAAAAGACTCCAGCTCCGAACTTTGCCGTCTAGCTTGGCGCCGTCAGTGTTGAATTGTATACTTCCAGTTTCTGTTGTTGACCTGTTCCCCCAGGGTTTCCTTGAGCGGGTAAGGGTCCGGAAGCCTTTTCTAAATCATACAATCGGTATTGTGTAGTCACTATTCGCGAAGTCCTCCTTAAGCGAACTGCCAATCGTCGAGTGGCCCGTCTGTAGACATTTCCACTCAAACACGGCAGAGAGTCGTGCAACCGTAGTTGCCGCTCTCTGCTTACCAAAGATGTCGACAGAAAGAAGGTAGAGCATAGCCTCCAGAGCACGTGCGTGTAGGGGTTGTCCTCAGTGCTCCGCTTATAAGCAAGCAGGCCGTTTTTGTACCTGCTCTATCATATTTTTATAAGTTTTCTTGTCTATTGCTGGCCACCACACACTCACCCCATATATCAGAATCGGTCTGACTACAGCGGTGGAGAGCCAGTTTACCAGCTCTGGTTTTAGACCCCATATCCTACCGAAGGTGTTCCTACATGAGTACAGAGCCATGGTAGACTTCTTTACTCTCTCTAAAATATTGGGCTTCCAATTTAGCCTACTGTCCAAAATTATGCACAGCAATCTTACCTTATCAGTAAAGGCCAGTGCCATGGCTTTTAAGGTAGGAGGGGCGACTGCCAGAATTTTCTTGGTGAAGAGTACAAGCTCTGTTTTGGATGGATTTATACCCAGCCCACATTTGCTAGCCCACTTTGTAATGATTAAGAGCGCGTGTTTCATGACTTCCCTAATCGTGCTTAGGTACCTCCCCGAGATCACGATGGCTTCGTCTTCTGCATACGCTAACACCCCTATTCCCTCCCTCTCCAGTTCCAAAAGTAGTCCATTGATTACTTTGTTCCAGAGAAGAGGTGATAGGACACTACCTTGCGGTTCCTCTAACTACTCGCCTCCTAATGGTGGATTCCGCTATCTCCGCGTTAACAATCCTGCATTCTAGCATATGATTTTTTAACCTCCTTAAGGGGAAGTCCACATCTAAGAAAGACAGTCTGACATTGTTAATGTGGCCCTCTATATCGAGAAATGCTACCATACAATACTCTTTCAAGTGGATTGATTTCTTAATTGTTCGCACTATGGAATGCAGAGCCGTGTCCACAGATCCCTTTCTAGTACGCATGCTGAGAAGTCGCCCAATTACTGGGTTTTAGTTTTGCACGTATGTACACGTCAATCAGTCTTTCCAATGTTTTCAACAGAAAGGATGATAGAGTTATAGGTCTTAGGTCTTTTGGGTAGACCAGTGAATTCTTCCCCGTTTTCGGTATAAAAATCACCCTAACCTCCGGCCATTTCCTTGAAATATATTATAGCTTTAAACACCCCCTGAAGATCACCTCCAGCCATGGGAGAATGCTCGACGAGTGTTTTTGCAATTCCACTGGAATGATACCGTCCGGGCCTGCCGATTTAAAGGATCTAAAGCCGTTTAGTGCCCATAGGATCCGGTTTTTGCACACGATTTCCTCCTGGGACCCCGACGATAATTTTTCACTAACAAATTACTATAATACTTAATATTGGAAAGAATCGCCGCTCTGGCAAAAAATTTTTAGTTACGAATCGGTCGTTCGCTGATCAAGGTTTTTTGTAGGGGATAATTCTTTCTAAATATTACTAAAATGGTTGTAATCCAGTCAAAGTGCTGTGTCAAAGTTGAAAACAATCATTAGACCTTTTCGCAGTTAGCCCTGGTGTACGGCAAGAAGATGCTTTGTTACAGATAGTCTTAAAAATATTTTGAAGTAAACACTTTATATTTTTTATTTTCTTAGTAAATTTAAACACAATTGTCTTAAAAGATTGATGGAATATAATTAATTGCGTTCATAGTATTACTTCAGTAAATGTATACTGCATATAATAAAGTTAAAACCATAACAATGAAGAAGCTTACATTGCAGCCGCTTCATCATCCACTCTGGCCAATCAGACCATACTTCTCTTAGAATGGACAATCAGACCATACTTCTCTTAGAATGGATACTAAGGGTTTGTTTAATTTTGTTTCTAAGACATAATTTAATTCTAAAGAAAGACTTTTTCTCAGTCCATCTTTTTGCCATACCTAAACTACAGATGAGTTTCCTGATATCCATCTGAGCTCAGAACGCGCTGACCACCATGATACCAGTGATACTATTTTCTTGACCGTATTTTTAAATTGTAACGCATTGACCGTTCTACGTTCCACACTGTTGGATCACCGAAGAATTGGTTGTAAACAAGATTGGGATTTTTGTTTGATTTGTTTATCTTCTTGTCACTTGGTAATTTTTTAATGGTTTCTAAGAAAAACAAGCCTTGATTAAATAATATTCTAGAACTAATGGAATTGTCAAAAAATAATTATCCGATACAACTTTGTCGTTTCGATGTTTTTCAACATGCCAAAGCATTTAAATGACAATTCACTTGCACCTAGATTGATTTGTGTCCATAAATTATGACCATGTCCTGATATTCCTGACAATATAAAAAGTTTAAACCTCCATTTATGTGACTTTGAAGGAATATATTATTTCAAGTAGTGTCTAGTTTTGGTAATACATAATTCTTTATTAAACGATAAATATTACTATAGTGGTAATTACGACCATTTCAAGAGTGTTTGAGTGCCTCGTCGTATTTTATAAATCCTATCAAAATCTACATTGGTTTTTGGTAGTGCAGTTTGGTTAGTATTAAAATGAAAATGCTAACTGTTACTATTTTAAAGCTATTGGGTAACATTGCACTCTATAATTCTATTTCTTATTTATGGTGTCCAATATTGATTATTGTTGAAAATATGCACGACGGATGTAGTTATTAATATTCCAATTAATTTTTTAAAAAGAATTCTCGTTTAAAATTTCTGGTGCGTTAGGATTTTTTTGGACGGCATGGTAAGAGTATTCAACACCACACGAATATAAAAGACATATTCAATATAAAGTTATACGTGGATGATATTAATTTCTAAGAAAGTGTCTCGGGTTATCAAAGATGTGAGATCCAATGTATAGGAAGTGAAAACGAAATCTAACGTTGCAAATGGGAAGCCCTGATAAAATGTGAAGGCTTGAAGGATCATTTCTCTGATTTACTTAATTTTTATGAAAACCGTCAAATGTGCGTAGAAGGCCCATTCTACGAGGAATTCATACTGACCACGTACTTTTTTAATTTGTTTAGATTTGACCTCGAAGTTCTTTGTTATTGTTGTTGTCCTATCTTATGGCAAAGGTCCTGATTTTGTTAAATGCTACATGCGAACTTTTTAAAAACCAATTTAAGTATATAAAGCATGACATTTATACCAAAAATCCATTAGCTGCTTAAAGTGAAGTATTTTGTATGACAGTACCAATTCCTCCATTTGACGCTAGAGGTAGCGTTGGTCAATTTCTTTTACCCATTTGGCGTCTAATAAATCTAGTTTTTTTATTTGAGCCGATTTTGATTTGAAACATATCTAGCTCGCAGTTTCCTTTAAAACTTTATATTTTGTTTTACTATTTGAATATCATACATTCTATACTGCTTTTTATACATTTCTGTACTGACGTGGAAATTATCCAAAAATCCCTAAAACATCAAAATTGGGTAACATTTAGGGAAATAAAAGGTTTCCAAAATTATCAAAAACATGATGGTTACCCTATCAAAATTTGGCAACATTTAGGAAACTAAAAAAAATTCCAATTCCCAAAAACACATGATGGTTAGCCTATCAAAATTGGACAAAATTTAGACAAATGAAAAAGGTTACTAGAATTGAGCAATATTTAGGTAAATAAAAAATTTTCAAAACTCGATGATTATCTAAACTGTATCAAAATTGAGCAAAATTTAGGAAAATTAAAACGATTCCTGTATTCTCAAAAACACATAATGGTTGTTAACCTATCAAAATTTTTAGGAAAATAAAAAAGTTTCCAAAATTCCTAAAAACAGCGATGGCGAGCGTATAAAAATTGGGCAACATTTTGGAAAATTAATAAGTTTCCTAAATTCCCAAAAACACATACCTATCAAAATTTGGCAACATTTAAGAAAATAAATATGTTTCCAAACTTCTTAAAAATACTTGATAGTTAGCCTATCAAAATTGGCAACATTTAAGGAAATAAAAAAGTTTTTAAAATTACCTATAACATATGACGATTAGCTTATTAAAATTGGGCAACATTTTGGAAAATTAACAAGATTCCAATATTTTAAAAAACACATTAAGGTTACTCTACCAAATTTAGGCAACATTTTGGAAAGTAAAAAATGTCCCAGCTCCCAAAAACAAATTATGGTTAGCCTATCAGAATTGGGCAACATTTTGGACAGTTAAAAGTTTCCTATATTCTCAAAAACACATGATGGCTTCCCTATTAAAATTGGGCAACAGTTTGGAAAGTTAAAAAGTTTCGAAAATTCTCAAAAAATGTTGTTATCAAAATTTGGCAACATTTTGAAAACTAAAAAATGTCCCAACTCCGAAAAACAAATGAAGGTCTATCAGGATTGGGCAACACTTTGGACAGTTAAAAGTTTCCTTAATTCTCAAAAACACATGATGGTTAGCCTATTAAATTTGAGCAACATTTTGGAAAAAAAAACAAAGTTTCAAAAATTCTCAAAAACACATTATGGTTAGCCTATCAAAATTTGGTAACATTTTTTGGAAACTAAAAAATTTTTCAATTCTCAAAAACATGATATTTAGCTTATCAAAATTAGACAAAATTTATGCAAATTAAAAAGGTTACTAAATTCTTAAAAACACGTGATATTTAATCCTATAAGAATTGTGCAATATTTAGGAAAATAAAATAGTTTCGAAATTCTCAAAAACACACGATGGTTATTCAAAGTGGCTTTCAAAATTTGGCAATATGAAAATCAAAGATTCCTAAATTTTTAAAAACACATGATGGTTAGCCTATCAAAATTGGGCAACATTTAAGAAAATATAAAAGTTTCTAAAATTCGTTAAAAACACATGGCGGTTAGTTATCCTATCGAAATTGGGGAACACTTTGGTTAGCATATCAAAATTTGGCAACATTTAGGAAAATATAAAGTTTCCTAAATTCTCAAAAACACATGATGGTGTTAGTCTATTAAAACGGGGCAATATTTTGGCAAATTAAAAATATTTCAAAATTCTTAAAAACGCATGATGAAGGTTACCCTATCAAAATTGGGCAACATTTTTAGGAAAATAACAAAATTTTCAAAATTCACAATGATGGTGAGCGTATTCAAATTGGGCAACATTTTGGAAGGTTAAAAAGTTTCCTAAATTCCCAAAAACACATATCTATTAAAATTGGGCAACATTTTGAAAAAATAAAAAATTCTTAAAAACCCATGATGCTACCCTATCAAAATTGGGCAACATTTAGGAAAATTATAGTTTCTAAAATTCCCAAAAACACAGGATGGTTACCCTATCAGAATTCGGCAACATTTGGGAAAATTTAAAAGTTTCTTAAATTCTCAAAAACACGGTTAGCCTATAAAACTTGGCCAACATTTTAGAAAATTAAAAAGCTTACAATATTCTCAAAACACATGATGGCAAGCCTCTCAAAATTAGGCAACAGTTAGGAAAATAAAAAAGTTCCCAAAATTCTCAAAACACATGATGGCCTATCAAAATTGTTTAAAATTTTAGAAAATTAAAAAGCTCCAACGCCTTGGTAATTTTAGCGATGGCTCTTTAATCGTTTATTATTGTACGTGAATAGAGTTCACCCATACCAGATATTTCAAATCAAACCATAAACTCCCCCGATGCAGTCCAAAAATTCAGGAACACCTGATATATGGCATATTGAATGTTTCATAATAAAAAAGTACCCTAATAAAAAAACGTGATAAGTGACTGCCTAATTCGGACAAAATCCTTCTCTAGAGGAGTGATACCAGAAACCAAATATAAAGACACGTCGCAACCCATATATAAAAAAACATCGAAAATTGACGACTTCCAACCGTCGTGGCGAGTGCTAAACAACTATAATAATAATATAGCTTGTAATATAGATGAGTTTGACCCGAAATGACGATTGAAACCCGATAAAAAGATTGGAACCCGGAACTAAATTGCGATGTCTCTTGATTTTATTTTGTATCGGGTGATACTCTTCAATATTATGTAAGACAGAAATTTGTAAGCCATGCAAAGAACAGCTTAGCCTTGATAGTTTTAGACTTTTGGATGATCTCCTTTCTTTAATATAGGGCATAACACAGCCACTTTTCATTCGTCAAGCATAAATTCACTATGCCATATTAATCGGATAAAGCCCGAAAAACAATTTTCTTAATGAACTTTTCCGAATATCAAGAACGGGTTTTCATATAAGTCTTGTGGCCACGATTAGTTCATTGAGAATTTTTGGCGTGTCAACAAGGAACTCAACAGAAAAAACCAATAGAAGTAAATATTCAAATTTGGTGCAGCCCGGTAGTTCAGCCTCTCACTATCCTTTTTTAAGACCTCCTTGTTCTTCCGGGAAATTGGGAAATTGCGTTCTTCTATAGGCTATATATTCTAATGCTCAACAGCCAGCCGACAGATTAGAGTGAGCACAATTTATCGACAGATTGACAAGTTGCATGTAAACACGTAGGTCAGAAATACGATTATCGAAATCATTGAAATTTTTATAGAAGAAATTGCCTGAATTGCCGAGGCCATCTCCACTGTAACGCAACTTTATCTTCTGCACTTTTTTGCTAACTTCTTCCTCCGGAGAGCAACGAATCCTAACTGATATTCTTTCTTGGTTGAATAAGCCCGTTAAATTCAGTTTCCCTAAAAGTAAGCGGAGTCTATTAGTAATTTCACGGTATATACATTTAAGTTTGAGTTAAATTCAAACGGGTGAAGGAGCCTTTAGTTGATATTGGTCGGTTATTGCGTTCCAAGAGCCAAATGCTGCTTTCTTGATTGCTAAGAAACATTTTGAATTTTTTACTAATTTTAATAAATGTATGTGTTCGACATAGTCCACGCCGTCTTTTTAAATTTGTTATCCTTCATTCGTTAAATCTGGTCACTTTTTGATACACAGCTAAAAAAAAAATTGTTGTTAACAACAACAACACACACACACAGTACTCACAAAAAAAAATTATAATGAAAAATGAGAAAGCGCAACAGGAAATTTATAAAGGATGATGTCATATATTATTTCCGTTAATTTTTTTTTATTTATTCTCTTTTGCACAGTAAACAATTTTTATTTGTATGAAAATTGAACTTATATTTTCGTCGCTATCGTTGTTTTGATTTTAAATTTTTTTTTTCCAATTTTTTATTTTTTTTTTTTGAAGGTACATCAACGCGAAAACCGCGTCTTAATTCCGCGTTAGTAGCTCAACAGGCAGCAACCCTACCTGGTGCATCAACCAATATACCTAACGGTACATCAGGACCTGGTGGTGTGGGTGGCGTTGGTGGGGGCGGCGGTGTAGGACCAGTTAGCGGTATGCAAACATCAACATCAACAAAAAATTCGGGTAAAATATCACGAAATAAAAATAAAAAATATCCGGCCCGTTTAAAAAATGTCGACCGATCGAGTGCACAAACGCGAGAGGTGACAGTTAATTCTGTAACGGTTTTAATAACCGAATATAAACCTAAACCAATTGTTAATCGACGTGAATCAAGTGATCAAACTAGTATGAGTGAAAGTAATGATTCACGAAGTTAGGTTAATTTTTTGACAAAAACATTTTGTTTTTTTAATTTTAATTAGAAGATATTTATTTTTGTTTTTGTTTGTTTTCTTTCTCTTCCAATTTTTCTTATATAATAAATTAAAAAAAGGTCCATTATATATTAAACACGCGTCGTTCGTTGAGAGAACAACAACAAAAAAGTGATGGATATTATAAATTTTATGTAATATTTAATTAAATGCAAAAATAAATAAATTTATAATTTATTAGCTAGATTAACGTACTGTAGAGCATTTACGTATATATATTATAGTGTTCACATGTGACTGTCAAATAAATAAATTATAATTAAAAAAAAAACATAAGTATGTATATTTTAATATTAGGCGTGTAAAGTTATACTGTAAAAAACAAATTAAGGAAAGGAACTATAACTAAAGTTTTGTCCAATAAAAATAATAATATTATAAATAACAATATGTTCAATAATAAATAAATACTGCCATATATTTATCATTAAAAAAAAAAAGAAAAATTAAGACAGCAAATAAAATCCAACATAATTTAAATGGTTTTGTGTTAGTTTTAATTTTTTTTAATTAACACAATTAAAATAGAAATTCCTTAATTGAATGCAAAATTAAATAGATAAAGTGAAGACTGAATAATTTCTTTAAATAAAGTAATAAAAAATTATATAAAAAAAATATGCAACGAAAAACATAAAATTAACATTTTGACTATTTTTTTATTTTTAAAATTTTATTTAGAATTTGACAGTGAAGAATGACTGTCACAAATAAAATAAAATAATCACACGTGAAATATATACAGTAAAACCAATTAGTCGCCGTACATTAAAAATATACCAGGAAATCTGTCATACAGATGCTCAACGCTTATAATTATGATTATTTACGAGTTTTATCCTAACCTGAATCAATTTGAACTACCTTTCTACTCTTTTTGACAGCACATATATTTGTAAATTTGTTCGAAAGAAAACTAGTGTTAATATTTACAAAATTAAAAGAAATTTAGTAACTTGTTCGTTTATATATTTTTTATATAAAAAATATTTGTATATCGGATGCCGTTAAATCTGGTCAACCAATTTGATTCCGAAGGGTGCTATCCTGCTGAAACCACATCTCAGGTCTTTTTTTCAAGAGTAGGACGTAAAAAAATTATATTTTTAACATCCATTTAATCATTTTCGAGGAAGTAAGGACTAATGATATTTTCAGTTGTAATGCCATACTTTATTGTACACCAAATGAGTTGCAATGGGCGCTGAGCGGTGGTTCTAAAATTTCTAGATCCACAGAACTCTGTTGGAACCTTTCACCCCTCCTATTGAGATTTTTAATAAAGTTTTTTTCATTTCTAGGCAACTCTTAAAATCTAATGCAAAAGGTAGACGTTGCTGATGATCTGGTGGTTTTAATTCTTGCGCCAATGCTACCTTAAATGGAAATAAGTGTCAATCCTTTTTTAAAATGTATCAAATACCATTATTTTAAAGGATCAGGTATGCCATTTATATATGAAAAATATAATATCTGCCAAATTACGACCTCTTGCACTTTCAAATAAGTTCACTTTTTTTGTTTCACCAAGCAAAAGCTTTTAGTTTGTAGAGCCTTTTTCTATACGAGTCTGGTAGTTCATAATGTGTCCACATAATGAAACTTTATATTCGTGCTAGTGCCATCTATTACAAAAAATAAGAACCCAATGCATAATATGATAACAATCATACTCTCGATGTGTACAGAAGCATAATGCATACCTTCGCCGTTATACTTGTTCTACTGTGATATAAAATAGTTCATCTCCCGAGGGCAATCCATCGATTAGAACTTAAACCTTAACAAATAACGAAATATTTATCATTTTGCTAGTTAGTTAGGTTTCAAAAGTCATTGGAACATATGTTTGTACCACTTTTAACGTAAGTACAATTTATGCTTTTGTGTATTTTAAAGATAACTTCTAAGTATCTGTAATTAAAAGCTCAGTGTTTAAAACTTTAATGCTATATACTCAAAATATGGGGCCGTATTTTACGATCTTAAAAAAAAAAGCAGTACGAACTTCTATCACGGTCTTTGTTTGAAAGAAAAAATTACTGACACATTATTCGGACTACATTTTTTCTTGTCTACCGTGTTTTTATACTGTTAAAATTTTGATAATATAACGGTTTTTTAATACACAGTATTCAAATTTTTACAAAGCAAACATTTTTTCATTTACGGTAATTTCTTTATACATTTGTATTTGTAGTACCGTTATATTCGTATTCGATTGATAAAAAAATTATTTTTGCGAATGTTAAATTATCGTGCTGATAATCTACTTTTATAAGTCGTATGCTGTTGGGATTGAATATCTTCAACTCATAGAACGTGACAAGCAATGTAAAGACAAAAGTAATCAAAAATTTGGTGGTCCCAAACTAAATTAAGTTGTACGTAGTTAAGCACAAGTTAAGAAGTTAAAACATACGAATTAGCACGAACACGATTATACTCGGACGCATCTTATAAGTAACATAAAAAGTTGATTTTATTTCTACTTTTACCGTTTTTGACATTTCATAACGACTGAGTAAAATCGAGGATTAGTCCAGCATTCGAACCCTTAGGCCTGTTGCACATTTTAGCTATGCGATGCGAGGTGAGCTATGTAATATATAAGGTTTAGTTATAAACTAGTTATGTAATAAATAGATTGCTGTATGCTTGAACTAAGCTAGGCGGTATATATATATATATATATATATATATATATATATATATATATATATATATATATATATATATATATATATATATTTATTTTTATTTTTATTTCGAGCAATGTAAAGTCGCTTACCAATGTAATGCACTCTAGGTGCATTTTCCATTATTGTTTGATAAAATAAGTCTAAGTGTAAGCAATGTTCGAGCAATGCCATCTTCAAGCATAAAGGTATATAGAGAGAGAGTGCAAAAGTGAACAATTTAAAAAGTATAAAACGATAATAAGGAAATTGTAAACTCACTTATGTTAAAATATTTATTTTTTATTTATTTTAATTTAATAAATAATCAATAAAATTTATAAATTGCTCCAATACGATAACCAAGCTTAATCAACTTGTTTAGCTTAAGAGGGTTTTTGTTTTTATTCATTCCGAAGAACGAAGCAAAGGAATGGAATATTGGTCAAGTGACTACAGAATATATCAAACGTAGAACGGCATATAATAAAAACACGATTTGGAATAAATGGAATAGAATTAGTGTAAACCTAAAGAGCCCATTTATATTATGCATGTTTTATATTTTTATTTTTTAAAGCTAAATTTTTTTAATACAAAACTTGCACAATAAATAAAATGGCTTCTCATATTAAAAGTATTTCTTCCATCTAGTACTAGATGGTACTAGTACGAAACGCATACGTTCGGAATATTAAAAAAAAAAACAACGAATGAAAGAAATGAATGAAAAAACGTTTTATGTCATTTTTGGATCGCCCGGAATAATTGGAATGAATAGAAAAAATTCACTCTGTAAGTCTATATTTTTCAAATTTTTTAGATTTTTACGATTTTATTTTAATGTCCACGAATGGATAATCAAATTAATTGTGCAGTTTTAAAGAGTTTTTAAACCTTATTATGACCGCCAATTTTGATTTTAATTCGTATAAGTTTTCTATCGAAAAAATTAAAATTAAACTACTTATCTGTATCCAAAATTTAAAAAAAAATATAAAAAAGTTCATAGCCGGAGAAAATATTTTTTTTTGTGGGTTATTTTTTAAAAGTTGTGAAAACGGCAATTTTGTACCTATTTTTCAGTAGTTAGTTGTATAAATTTTAGTTTACAGAGTTAATGAGGTTACTGGGTCAAAACAAATGTGCAATATATCATTGAAGTTCTGTCACTTGTACTAATAAAATATAATTTTTTTTAATAAATGGTACATTATTTGGATTTCCCAAGTACACTTGTATTATATGTTTAAATTAAATGTTTATATGTTTAAATTATGCTGGGGGCTCAAAGGCTCTAGTGATAAGTTATCATACGTCGTATATCGGTTTTTACTATTTATTTACATACTTGTGAAAATGGTTGCCTCCTTGACTAGGTTAGTGAAGCCCTTCGTTTATATTTAGGAGCTGGAATTTTGAAAAAAAGCCACGATTAGTTTTTTACCATTATTCAAGTTGTATAATCGGAAGTATTACTAAGGCAAAAATATGTGAGCAAGAAACAACATCCAATGGTGGGATGTGCCATCGGATATGTTGTGAACCATTGTTTATAATTAATAGAATCGTAAATTAGAATAATTTATTGTTCAAACAGCAAACTGTTTAACATCCGTACGAATCCGAAAATATTTGTGTGATTTTATCCGGCTTTAGATTTTAAATACTCTCAGGATCTCTATCAATAATAAAATAGTCATAAAAACATTTGTAGTATATTTTCAGTGTACGAAGACTAATTAGTCTCACTGTGTATATTTAAATCTTTTCTATGAACAATATGGCGACAAATTTTGAAGCTATTCTGTTCGAAATTATATTAGTCTTTTTGTATCTGTGTATATATAAATTTAAATCGCTAATTGAATGCCATTTTAAAAATTTAAGTTAGGTAATTTATTACAAATGAACGCACATTTCTTTTAAGAGGTTATGAAAAAAGTTAGATTTATAAAATTTCTAGCATGATGGTGATCTATTTGTACCGGTTTCAATATAGATAGGTGCTTCCGTTTTTAGTTTTGTTTAGTATTTCTAAAGGAAATATTTATGAGCTAAAATATATTAAAATAATTTACTAACGGCACCTATTTAAATTTTAACTATTTATTTAATACTAAAGCGAAGATCTAATACAACCGACCTTTAAAAGGTTAAAAATATTAACTAATATTGAATTAAATTTAAGTTTTAGTTTTGTTCACATTTAGGGATGTGTTTTTATGCAATATAATAAGTAAATTAATTTTGTATTTGTAATTAAAAAAAAATTAAAATGGCATTCATATGCGCTAATTAATCATCAATTAAATTGAATTGTTTATTTAATCTAATTAATTTTAACTAAATGAAACTATTTATTAATTAATATTAATAATAAAAATAATTCTTCAAACA
This sequence comes from Tipula confusa, assembly GCA_963556175.1. Classification (NCBI taxonomy): domain Eukaryota; kingdom Metazoa; phylum Arthropoda; class Insecta; order Diptera; family Tipulidae; genus Tipula; species Tipula confusa. The sequence continues at coordinate 118,292,963 of OY744477.1, forward strand.
AATTAAATCAATTTCGTTTATAATTTACTTTATTTTATTACATCATTTATATTATAGGTAATTTAATTTAATTATTGTTTTCTTTATTAAAAATTAAAAAAAAAATTATTTGTAAAACTTTAAAATTAAAAAGAAATGGTGAAAATAATAATAAAATATATAAGTAATATTTGTTTTATTTTTTTTTTTTTTGTGTTTGTATGTAGGAAATATAAATATGTACATGCATATTTTATACTGACTATTATAAAAAAAAAGAAGTTTTATCTATCTAAAATAAAATTTAAAAAAACGAAAAAAATTTACAAATGAAAATTAAAAAAGAAACTGTTTTTATACATTTTTATTAGACACTCGGGTGATCTTAATTCTAATTTAGATTTTTTTTTGTATTTATTTAAATTTTAAATACGGATAAGATTTTTTGTTTGTTTTCTTTCTATTTCTTAACTTTTGATTTAATTCAGATTGCTCCCAATACGAAAATATTTTTTCTTTTGTAAAATTTTATTTGGTAGACAAGTTTTTCTGCTATAGTAAGTATATAATAGTAATTGTAAAAATAAAACGGTTTTTACAGGCCCATCGTATTTTTTAGATAACCCGAAGAAGGTAAGTCGTTTTCTAACCAGTGGAATTTTTGAAAACAAAAGTTAAAGGAAAAATAAATACTATTTTCGATAAGTGCTTAGGGTCTGTTCGAATTTCATAATATTTTTCGTTTTTGTAATAATTTGGACGTAACTGAAATAATTGTCTCTTCTATATTTCGTAATGAGTTAATTAAAAACGATGATGAAGGTAGTTGTTGGTCAAAATATGGCTCTATTTATGGATGTTGATTATGATCACGTCAAGTACCGATGAACAGTTTGTTTAAAAAAAATAATTAGTCATAAAAAAAAATAATAAATTGTTTTACAGTTTAATTTATACTTTTATTGTTTTATTAAAATGTGCCAAAAAAGTGCATTATAGTGTTAGAAATACATGGTTTTAGCCAAAACAGTGGTCCAAGGGACTCCTTAGTGAATTTATTGAACTATCTCAAAATTCAAAAACTAGACAATAGTCATTTGCACAGTAGTAGAGCAAATAATAGTGCAAACCAGGTTAGTTCACTTGATACTGACGTGGACCTAAACGATATTGATCACGAAGTAATTCTAAATTAGAACATCAAAAAAATAACGGTACCACTTATTACGGTGACAAACAAAACAGTAAATAAAATAAAAATGTTTTTGGTAATAAATAAATAATAAATAAATAAATAATAATAAATAAATTAAAAATTATCAAACACAAATTAAAAATTATTATTGCATGCGTTGGCCGATTGCAATTATATATTAAAAGGACTTAAAATCGATACTGAGTTTTATACACACGATGATCCACAAACAAGGTAAATGAAAATAGTAGTTTCCGGAATTCCTGAATACACTCCTTGGGAAATTAAAAATATTCTTCAAAAGGATTCGATACCAATTCCAACTGATGTTAAACAAATAAATGTGCAAAAACCTCGACATGACCATTAAGCTATATATTTATTTTTTTTAAACAGGTGCTACATCACTAAACGATCTGCGTAAGTTCTTTTAATGTAATAGTTAAATGGGACAAAAAAACACAAAAAATGTCAGCATGGCACTTAGATGTACTCTATGTAGCAATCAACATTTAAATATAAATTGTCCCGTCACAAAAATGGATGAAAATATAACTAAACCATACAAATGTGTAAACTGTGGCCAAACTTATCCACCAAATTCAAATTATATGTCCAAAGAAGCAAGAAAATTCGGAACTGATAAAAAAATTAAGAACCCGAAACAAACAAATTGATAATGCGCAGAAAACTTTTAAACCTCCTGCGATGAATTCAACGGAATATTCTTCCTTAAAACCAACAACAGGAAATCAAAACTGGCTCCTACATTTCATTGGCCCACATATTAATATAGTTGGGGTCAAAGACTACCCTACTATCAATGCCTTGAAAAATCACGGATAAAGATTACAAGCTAGTAGCATTAAACAACGATGTCTGGAAGGCAAATGTACCAGATCCAAAAACATATCGTACACTTACCATGAAGCCTAACGCTAACAAGTTTCAGTGGTATACTTATGAAGATAAGCAAGCTAGACCAATTAAGGTTATGGCTAGAGGGCCACATCATACCTGTGAAAGCAATGATATAATAGCTGAGTTACAGCATAAAGATTTAGATATTCAGGATGCTGTCAATATGATCAAAAAAGACAGAACTGAAACCGATAAAGGAAGCCGCGAACTGGTATGAAAGGGACTACCGCTCTTTATGCTTACGTTTGGCAATAAAGAAAACATTCAAAAGAAATATAATATTCGGGAAATTCAAAACATGAGAGTTAGAATAGAGCCACTGAGTAAAAATACTTCAAAGATAGTCCAATGCAGAAAATGTCAAAGTTATAATCATACACAGAAATATTGCGGGCGTGACGCAAGGTGTGTCAAATGTGCTGGTAAGCATCTTACGAGCATGTGTTAATTAGACAGAAACACTACAGCAACATGCATAAATTGTAAAGGACAACACCCCGCAAATTATCGTGGTTGTGAAGTAGCTAAACAATTGCAAAAAATTAAAAACCGTGCCAGAAATACTGAGCAAAATCAAAGAAACCCTGGTACAACAAACCAATCGAATAATAAGGGATTATATAATCTACTAGGTAACGCATTATATGCAGAAGTTGCTAAAAATCAAGAATCAACCACAAAAATAATACTGGCCAAATTCAAGTAGATTTCATCAAAACCGTAGAAGCTTTAAGTAAAAAACTTGACGAGCAAACACTAATATTTGACCAATTGAAAACTATCATCGCGGTATTCCAACGTGAATAAAAATAAAAATTAATTTACAAACGCTGAGACTAGTAATATGGAATGCAAATGGGCTAATCCATCATATTCCTGAGCTAGCAATATTCCTAAACACAAAAAATTGACATATGTTTAATCTCTGAAAGCCATTTTAATAGATCTTCATATTGCAAAATACGTGGCTACAGTTTCTACCATGCTATTCATCCAGCACAAAAGGCAAGAGGGGGATCTGTCATTAAAAATAATAAAATGCACCATGAAGAAATGAAGGTTGAAACTGAGTCCATGCAAGTGACAACAATCACAATTCAAACTAAGAACAAAGATGTAAGTATCTCAGCTGTATACTGTCCACAGCGCTATAAATTAAAAAAAGAAGAATATGAAGAACTTTTTCACTCTTTGGGACGATGTTTCATTATTGGCGGTGACTTCAACGCAAAAAACACATTTTGGGGCTCCAGAATTACAACACCAAAAAGAAGAAAACTGTTTAAAGCAGCAAACAAATTAAAATGCGACTTTCTAAAATGCGACCATCTAAACTGATCGCGGACCTACTTACTGGCCAACAGATCTAAACAAAACTCCTGATCTTACAGATTTCTTTGTAACAAAAGGAATATCTGACAACTACATACGAATTGAAAATAATGAAGACCTTACATCAGATCACTCTCTTGTTATCATGACATTAAGCGAAACTATTGTTCTAAAAGAAATATCACCAAGAGTTTACAACAGGAATACCAATTGGAACCTTTTCCGTGAATTGTTAAATGAAAATATCAAACTGCAAGTGCCAATAAAAAGATCTATGCACGTTGAAGGAGAAATTATCAGACTAATTGAAAATATCCAGCAAGGAGCGTGGCAGAGCACTCCACTTGAACCTGCAAATAACATTAGAGGAACCAATTATCCATTCGAAGTAAGAGAACTGGTGGCTAAGAAACGTAAAGCACGTAAGTTCTGGCAAATAAATCGAACTGCAGCTAATAAAACCGAGCTTAATAACTTATGTAAAAAACTGAAATCTATTATCAGGAAAATTAAAAATGAAACAATAGAATCATATTCACTTACTGGTCAAAAAGACACTGAAGCAACAAAACCGATCAAAAGACCAAAAAATCTAACAGCACCTATTAGAAATGATAACGGTACGTGGGCTCGTAGTAGTAAGCAAAAAGCGGATCTGTTTGCGAGACACCTCGAAGAAATGTTTCAACCACTACCCAGACAATCTGCGAATGAAAAAGTTAAATTTGTACACAGACAAATGAGCTTGAAATACAAACTGTAACGCCCTGTGAGTTAAAAGAAGAAACAAAAATTTTAAATCCGAAAACGCTCCTGGATATGATTTAATAACTGGGCAAATTATAAAAGAACTACCAGACAAAGCAATACACAGACTTCTGCACATCATCAATGCTGTGTTTAGTTTAAGATACGTTCCAAAGCAGTGAAAGGTATAGCAGAAGTGATCATGATTTTAAAGCCAAACAAAAACACTAACGATAAAAAGTCATTTAGACCAATATCTCTACTTCCTACTTTATCGAAGATATTTGAAAAACTACTTCTGAAGAGACTAAAGCCTATAATAAAGGATAATGATCTTGTACCTGCTTATCAGTTTGGATTCAGAGAAAAACATTCGACCCTAAAAGAAGTTCACAGAATCACAGATATTATAAAACGTACTCTAGAAACGAAAAAGATATGTTCAAACCTCTTCTTGGATGTAGCGCGAGCATTTGATCGTGTATGGCACAAAGAACTAGAGTACAAGTTACATCGAGATCTTCCCAAACAGTATTATGAAATCCTAAAATCTTACATAACCGACAGGCATTTCCGTGTAAAATATGAAGATGAATATTCGGATCTAAAGACAATTTCAGCAGGAGTGCCGCAAGGAAGCGTTTTGGGCCCCAACTTATACCTCCTGTACACACGAGACATACCACTAATGAAAGAAACAACCATAGCTACATTTGCTGATGACACAGAAATTTTGGCAGTTGAGAGCAATGTAACGCAAGCTACAGCAAAATTACAAACAACGATTAATACAGTTAGTATTAATCGTTGAAATGGAGAATTAAGCCCAATGAAACAAAATCGGTTCATGTGAATTTTACTAATAAAACAAACTATGTCAGTATACCAATCATAATAAACTCTAAACAAGTCCCTTATGCAAATATCTAGGGATGACGCTAGATGCCAAACTTAAATGGAAAGAACATGTCAAAAAGAAAAAGAACGAATTAAACATCAAATACAGGAAGATGTATTGGCTCATAGGTAGAGACTCTGAACTATCTATAGATAATAAATTGCTCCTATATCGGCAAACTCTGAAACCTGTGTGGACTTACGGAATACAGCTTTGGGGCTGTACTAAGAAAACGAACGTTAAGATAATTCAGACGTTTCAAAATAAAGTACTTCGGAATATTTTAAATGCCCCGTGGTACATTCGAAATGAAGACCTGATTTAAAGATGGAAGACATCAATGAAGTAATTGCAGTTTATGTTGCCAAACATGATTCACGCCTTCAACAACTTGAGAATATCGAAATACGTCGTATGCTGGACTGTCCGATAGCAATACGATGCCTACAAAGAACCAAACCAATGGATCTAGTGATTGCAAACTAAAATAATCCTATATTATAGCAAATATTTATTTAAATAAATAATTATATTTATCTTTCGGACTAGTCATTGGGCTTTATCCCAACAAATGTGAAATAAATTAAGATAGAAAAATTGCTAGATGACATATAATAAGTCAGTTGTAATAATAATGAATACAAAAAAATGGCTATGCGAAACAATCAAAACATGCATGAATATTTTTATATCAAATCCCATGGCTCTATCATAAGCAGGTTTAGTTCTTCTAGAATCGCGCTGACATCCAATGAATGTATAGGCTGTATAGGCCATTCTGTTGAATGGTTTTGTACCCATGAAGGACCAGTCCACCACAGAGGATGATTTTAAAGCGCTGTAGGTGACACTCCTCGAGAGACACAATCAGCTGGATTCTGTTCTGAAGTTCTATGCCACCATTTACTGATTTTGACGTCGAGAATTTCGGCAACCTGGTTGGCGATTAAGGTTTTCCATCGATTAGGATGTCCATTTTACCAGCACATCAATAGAGGCGGTCTAAGCGTATATTTCTAAAGTTTGATACGGTTTTATCTTTTTTTTATAAGGGACCTTAATTACCCTTCCTGTCCTAGTTCTAATTCCAGGACTATATGCATGTCAGCTCTATCAACAGTGCGACTCACTTCCGAAGAATCGTTTGACCCGACTTATTGTTCAGTCTCACGTTTCACCTCAAATTTGTTAAACGATCTTCGCAAATGAACAGAATTCCGCCTAATTTCATTACCATTTTCATTGATCAACAGATACGATCTCGGAGTATCATCCCTGGCTATGATTCTACCCAGTTTCCAACCCCTATCCTTACATTATCGCCCTGCGCAAATGCAACCCTTGAATATGTCTTCCTACCAGACCAGCTTTAACTTCCACCGTATTCTGTGAATTTAACAATCAGCTTCGGAACTCTCGTTCTCATTAAAATCTGTGCTGACGAAAATTTTAATTCCGTTATTGGCGTATTTCGATATTCCAACGATACTCTCCACAACGGTGTATCACTTTCGCTACATTTTTTTAGCATTTGTTTTACGATGTGTACTTCTTTTTCTGCTATCCCGTTTGATTTTGGGTATCTTCAAACAAAACTTGCTAAATTCCCAAGACGAGTAAGGCATATTGTTCGAAATAACAACCTTAGGTATCCCACGAACACAAAAATCGATTCCAAAACCCTAATTATGTCACCCGCCGACGTACTATTCATCTTTTTAACATCTAGTCACGCAGAAAAATAGTAGAACAACACTAAACAATACTTAGATCCGTACTGTGTGATATCGACAGCGATTTTTTCAAAAGGTCTTTCCGGAATTTCATGTGGAATTATGGTTTCCTTTCTATTCGACGCCCGAAATTTTCCACAAATCCCACACCTCATTATTAAATTTTCTCTAACTGAATTCATGCCTACCCAATACAATAAAATGTTTGCCCTAGCAATCGTTTTCGTTATCCCAAAACGTCCCTCGTGTAACAAGGTCAACATTTCAATCCTCCAAACACTTGGCACTATTATTCTCTCATTCAAGAACAACAATCCATTTTCGACATAAATTTCATTCCTCAACTTCCAGTATCCCCTTGGAAAAGCACAAACATTTTCTTTGAACACAAAAAATTAAATTATGAACTTTCCCATTTTATTTTTACATTCTAAATTAACTTTACCCGAAACCTGTTAGTTAGTTAGTTATGGCATGCTTTCCAATAAGACAGTGTCTAACACCCACAACTGTGCTAATATTATGCCGTTGCATAGATATTAGCTGATTAGACCTTTTTAAGTCCAGATTAGGCCAAATCTACATGAGGTGCAATTTGCCCATCTATTGTTTGTAATTTTACGAGTTTCTACTTTGAGGAGCAATTTTCATGTAGCAAGTGATACTTCAATGTCCACCGATACTTCAATGTGCACGGTAAGATAGGGCAAGTGATACTTTGTCGCACTAGTTCATCGGCTTTCATATCCCCCGTAATATTGAAATGCCCTGGCACCCATATAAGATGTATATTGAACTGTTCAGCCATCTTGTTAAGAGATAAAAGACAACTCCGGGCTACTTTCGTCGTGATAAAGCCTGATTGTAAAAATTTAATAGCACCCTGACTGTCCGTAAAAATGCCAATATCTCATACAGATACATGATACTTCATCCAGTCTATGGCTTCCTTGACTGCTATAAGCTCTGCCTGAAAAATACAGCAATGATCAGAGAGACGGAAAGAGAGATTTACATTTAGTTCTTCGCAGAAAACCCCTCCGCCGACCTTTCCATCAATTTTCGGACCATCTGTAAAAAAGTTAAAGCCTGACTTTAAAACTGTTCCATTCACCCATGATGTATCGCCCTACTACCATAAGCTTCTAATCTGACCATCGTCATCAGCAAATTATTAACATCTACATCTAATTCCTGGCAGAATTCAATAGGCAACACATTTACTTTCGAACCAGTATCTATTTCAAATTTTATTACGCTATTCTTAATCCCGATCGGCTCCATCCAACAATTGTTCCCATTTGCTTCTACAGACGACATATCCACAAGAGGGTCTACCGTACTAACCTGATTCAAATCCTTCACCCTTTTTCTACATGCTATTATGAAATGTCCTTTGAACCCACAACGACTACCATTTTCCCATAAGATGGACATTCCTGACTCCTATGCCACTTCATACATCTATTGCAATTAATCTCCTGGGCAGCACTGTTATCCCCGTAACTATTACCCCCTAGTATTTTGTTGATGGTTGACCCTTTGGTTGACATTACCGCTCCTAGCATTTACTGGTTTAATCGTTGTCTTATGATCTTGATTCCTTACAGCCTTTTCTTGTACACCTCGTTCACATGTGACATCACCTCTTTCATGATCACTCTAGTTTCTTGGGTTACCATCGCTTTTTTAGGTACATCCTCTAATGTCAGATCTTCTTGTTTAATAAAAAATTCTCTTAGTTCTTGATCGCAAACTCTAAAAACTATACGATTCCGTACCATTGCTTTCTCTTGTACACCAAATTCACAAGGAGCCACTAGTTTTATCAAATCTCGAAAAAAAATGTCAAATGGTTCCCCACTCATTTGCTTTCAATGATAAAATGTATCCCTCGCATATAATAAATTTGCTCTCAGCTTACAATATTTATCCACTGCTGTTATTATGGAATCATACTCCTCCATTTATTTGTCTTTTAAATCCAACGCGGTTTCGATTAAATCCAACGCCTCAACACCGATTAAATTTTTTAATATTGCTGCTTTGACATCATCCTTGCACCCACTTTCGATGCTTTGAAATACATTTCCAAACGTTTCTTAAATTTAACCCAATTTACAGATAGATTGCCATCCAAAGACATTTGAATTTTTCATTATTTGGATTTTCCATTTTAGAAGTTTCTCTCTCATCTTTTGTTTTTTTATATGTTGTTTAAAGCAAATGTTTTTTTTTTGTGTGGAGGGTTCAACTGCAATCTTTTCTGGGGCCGAAGCTCTCCCAACTCGTTCGCGGTTAATTTTTAACGTCCAACCTTAGGTCGTCACCAGCCAAATCGAGGACGCACGAATACAGGTTCGATTTTTATATCCATCTGCACATTGCATTGCTCCACTCAGCCTGTATTGGCATTGACGATGGTTCGGCCTATGGATTATGCACTCCAACATGGGGTTGTGTCCTTCGTCATCACCGATCGTAATCAGGTGTTGAAAAATACCTTTAGTCGATAATACTTAATTGATGTCCTCAGTGAATGCAATCATTTCTTACCAAGTAATGAAACTTCATTATATTGTTAGAAGAACATTCGTTTGTTTTATCTGTTAAAATCCAATTCGCAGTATTGAATTTTGTGCTGTAACATTGTGGCTTTTGATAAGGCCGTCAAGTAATAATTCACCAAATACGTCCACTCCCAATAATATTTCGACAGAGATTGGTTAATAATAAAAAGGATCAGCGCGACGTAGATTTTCAATATGCGGCCATTTTGAGGTTGTAACTGTTTTCGTCAGAAGTTTGCCAATAATATTTTGTGCGTTTGTGGATAAGTTCATGTCTGAACTAATCGTAAACTGAATATTGAGTCTCACCATCGAATTCGTATTGCCAATATAAAATTAACAAAGCAACTTTTATAGGTTTTCTTTTAAAGCAGGGATCCGTGATCTAGCAGGACTCGTAAGTTCATATGCTTACCATATCCCTATTGAACTTTAACAAGTGTTGTTGCCAATAGAATTTGCATATTAGAGGGTTCAAGATGACTACTATATTCATCATTTATAGGAACATCTGCAGCATTATTACGCCGTAGTGTCTTGATATAAAATGAGTGTCTTCAGTAGTACAAATTAAAATCTACACTTACAGTTGCCAAAATTTTGAGAAGGGTAGAAAATGCCTGATGTCGTTCCAGAAAAGAGAGCCACCAATAGGTCGGAATAGGTTTTTCGGGTTGTTAACGGACGAGGAAAAATACGGGCTAGCAATGGTCTGTAAAAATCGACTTTAATAATTATTATTAAAAAGCCTAGACCACCAGTAAAGTTCTCTGGATACTTTCATAGAAATTATTTTAGATGGATTTGTGTGATAATTAATTTGAAAAAAAAACTAGAATCCTTCTTCTTTATTCCAAAATGAAATGTTATCGTGATTTTTATTTTTATTAGCAAAGTAAAATTGAAACAAAACAATAAAACAACGCACTATGCCAATGATCATCATCACAAGAACGCAACCAATCTAAACAAAAACAAAATGTTTGTAAAGAATAAAAAAAATCACAAAAGAAAAAAATAATAATACGAAGAAAAGCTAAAATAACATTTTTTTTAATTTTTTTTTTTTTACTTATTTGAGATGTTTTTCTTATCTTTTATTTCTTATTTTCAAGAAGAAAACAAATATATATATATATATATATATATATATATATATATATATATATAAATAGGGTGTTCCTTAACTGACTAAAACTAACGGTACGTTTGGGTTAAAACTTTAAAAACTTTAGTTTTAAATTGGCCTTTAGAGATGAAACTAATGAATTTTGATTCGGTGCTCTTGACGATCTAATTCTTCCAAAAGTTCTTCAAATTGGGTTTTTAAAAAATATGTTTCTTTTTGACCATCTAATCTATCAATCCATCGCTTAAATATGACGATTGCTGATGACCAAAAATGTGAGTTGTGATTTTCTTCTTCGGGAACCGAAAGCCTTGGGTTTCCTGCCCAATTTACCATTAACCAATATTTTTTTCTCTTTACACAAGTAACAATTTGAAGCTGCTGAAACGTTTTGGCATCTAAAATTTACAGTAATTAAGTTGAAATAACTACATTAAAAAAAACGAAAAACGTTGTGAATAGGTTTTAACAACGTAATTGCATGTGGATTGTATTTTGGTTGTCAGTACGTTGTGGCAATGTCCAACGGCATACTTGGAGCACGTCTGTAGATAATGTCTATAAGGTGGAGCATAGCCTCCAGAGCACGTGTAGAGTTTGTCCTCAGTGCCCTGCTTATAAGTAAGCAGGCTGTTCTTTGTACCTTCTCTATCATATTTTTATAAGTTTTCTTGTCTAGTGCTGGCCACCACACACTCACCCCATACATCAGAATCGGTCTGACTACAGCGGTGAAGAGCCAGTGTACTAGCTCTGGATTTAGACCCCATCTCTTACCGACGGCGTTCCTACATGATTTTTGGATGGATTTATACCCAGCCCACATTTGCTGGCCCACTTTATAATGATTAAGAGCGCGTATTGCATGACTTCCCTAATCGTGCTTAAGTATACCTACCCGAGATCACGATCGCTAAGTCATCTGCATAAGCTATCACCCCTATTCCCTTTCTCTCCAGTTCCAAACATTGATTATTATTGATTATTATGTTCCAGAAAAGAGGTGATAGGACACCACCTTGCGGAGTACCTCTAACTACTCGCCTCTTAATGGTGGATTCCCCTATCTCCGCGTTATCTTATTTATCAACCTTCTTAAGGAGTAGTCCACATCTAAGAAAGATAGTCCTTCCTGAACTGCCTCCTTCCTGACATTGTTAAAGGCGCTCTCTATGTCGAGGAAAGCTACCATACAGTACTCTTTCGACTGGATTGATTTCTCAAGTGTTCGCACTAGGGAATGCAGAGCCGTGTCCGCAGATCTCCCTTTCCAGTACGCATGCTGAGAAGTCGCCCAATTACTGGGTTTTTTTGCACGTATGTACACGTCAATCAGTCTTTCGAATGTTTTTAATAGAAAGGAGGATAGAGCTATAGGTCTTAGGTCCTTTGAGTAGGCCTGTGAATTCTTCCCCGTTTTTGGTATAAAATTCACCCTAACTTCCGTCCATTTCCTAGGAATATAATTTAAACACCCCCTGAAGATCACCTCCAGCCATGTGAGAATGCTCAAGAAGTGTTTTTGCAATTCCACTGGAATGATACCGTCCGGGCCTGCCGATCTATAGAGTCTAAGGCCGTTTAGTGCCCATAGGATCCGGTTTTTGCACACGATTTCCTCCAGGCACCCCGATGATAATTTTTCCCTATTCCTACCAAGCTCCGCCGACACATCCACACTACCTGGGAAATGGGTTTCCAACAGGAGCGCTAATGATTCCCCACTAGACGTTGTCCATAGCCCATCTGGTTTAACTAGGGCTCGTTGGGCTCGTAGATAAAACTTTCCTGAGGCGCGAGGTCTCCGAAACACCTTCCATTTTATCAAAGAATAGTCTCTAAGACCTCCTTTGCGCCTTCCTTAATTCCTTTTTATACTTTTTAAGGTGCCCCTTTTAGAACTCCCAATCCTGAGCTTCTCTTGAGCATTTTGCTCTGTTGAGTGCTTTCCTACACCCTATACGAAGAATTTTCAAATCGCTGGACCACCATACCAGTTTCTGCTTCCCCTTAGGTATTCTCTTGGGGCAAGCAATGCCCAAGGACAAAATTCCTCCACTAGGAAATCCAGCACCTTCTCTGTGGCTGGAGGCTTCGGAGCATCGGTCGGTAAGAGTCGTACTAACACTCCCCCGTATTTGTTCCAGTTAGTCCTTCTAGGATTCCTGAAGGCTTCCCGGGTAACTGGGTGAATGTCAATATTAAACGTCACGTACTGATGGTCCGAAAAGGAGAGTTCCTTCGCCACCCTCCATTCTTTGACCATATGTATAATGGAGTCTGATGCAAAGGTAACATCTAGTACCTCCTGCCTGTTACTGATAATAAAAGTGGGCTCCTGTCCCACATTACACACTCCAAGGTTAGTCCCCAATAAGTAATCAAATAAGTACTCACCCCTATCATTGATGTCGGTGCTTCCCCAGATTGTATGATGCGCTTTAGCATCACAATCCAGTATTACTCCGATCTTTTTCCGTTCCGTTTCGAGTATCAGTTCCCCCAGGTTATCCAACGGAACCTCCTTCTCTCGGTCCATTTAGGCTGAAACCAGCCAAAATACGCAGCCTCCCGTATCCAGGCCGACTGCCGTTACGTCACCACTACTATATTGTGGAAGAAGAAAAATATTCAAGTTATTTTTAGCGAAAATGCAAGATCTGATCTTATCGGACCTAGAAAAGTATAAAATTGTATACCCTTTTAAACCGAGGCCACAGATCTTGTTTTTACTAATCCAGGATTTTTGGACTAGAATTATATCCTCATCTGATTTGGTCAGTCTGAGGATTACGGCCGCCGAAGCAGCCTTAGGATGGTGAAGATTAATCTACGCATAAACAGATTAACTTACTTTTTTTCATATACCCTCCGCTGACGCGGCAGGGTTTTCTCTTTCGGTCCTTGGTAAGACATCAACAGTCCTGACGCTCCCTTCAGGTCTACCTTATCGTCTCTTTTTGTCACCCTCCTCCCCCATCGACTCGGCACGATCTTCCTCGTCCGAGTCGAGGGATAGGCGACTACTCATAGCCGTTAATCGCTCGATCGCTGAGCTCCCAACGTCCCGCATGCTAGAAACTTCGTCTCTTTGTTCCTCTTCCATTGGTAGGTCTTCCACAATTGCTTCGACCTCATCCTTTATAAACACCTTTAGGATAATCGACCCGAAGCCGATTACCCACTTTGTCTTAGCTAAGGGTCTAAGGGCTCTTTGTCCACCACTAAAATGGACAACTTAGAACCTCCCTTCGCCTCCTCTTGTTTAATGATCTTCCAATTGTTCGGCGGAAGATCAACATTGCTTGCCCGAATTATCCGTATTATTTCATTCGGACAGGATAGGTCGATTGGCAGCCAGATGAGTGCCCTTATCCCTGCTAAGGATCTCGTTACTGTTAACCATAGCTAGCTTCGCACCTCCCCACACTTCCCCTACCTTAGCTACGGCCAGACGATAAAAGTCTTTGATGGGCGCACGCCGTTAGCTTCACGCGCCCTTGGTGCCATCCTGCATCCCTACAAGATGGAGGTGGCCCCGGATTTTCTCCGAGGTTCGTTAGGAAAACGGAGTTATTGCATTATACACTAGTCTCCATTTATCAAGAGTGATCTCCTATCTTCTTGACTCCTGTCAATGACGGCAAGTATCACTTGATGCTCCTTAAGGACGTCACTGAACATCTTTGCCCCGTGTGTTCTAGTATCTCCTTGGGCTCCCTACATTCTAGGTCGCTTACTATCCCCAGCTTCCAATTCGCCTTGAGACCGCTGTCTTTTCGACTCTGCTGGTGCACTTTCCGAATTGTCGCCAAAGAAGGTAACCTTTGCCCATGTCATAGATTTTTTCTTTTCTTTCGTTAGCCCCTCCTCAGGGGTGGCAGCCGACCAGTCTATACCGCCGCTTTGCCTCAGTGACAACTTTCGCGCCAGTTTCCGGCTAACGTACCAAGGCCGCGTTTACCGAACCTACTGTGAATGTAGTTTTGCCCTTTACGGTCCAAGCTCCCTTTTGCTACGGCGGGCCCTCGGCATCCACTGGTACCCGGCACCGCCGCCTGCAAGACCCTTATTGCTTCGTTGGAGACTTCACCTTTAAGGTTTCAGCCACCATCCGTTTTTCCTATTGGCTTTTTGAGAGTGCATGTCTCTTTTGTTTTAGTTATATTTATGTTCATTATGTTCCCACAGGTTTCGGAGAAATAAACGGTCCGCCCTCGCAAAGATCTGTATACAAGGGTAAGGCTGATTAAAACTGGAGGGCGCCTGGTATCCAGAGTCCGCATATTAGAGATTTGTTGACCCACTAACCATTCATTCCTTGGCATATGCTGTTCCACCGAGACATGGGAATTTGTGTAAGGTTTACTTTTTCAGCGCAGTACATTAGCCTAGGAAGATTCCTAGTTACCAGTAGCCACCACGTGGAGGTTGTACATGCACTTGCGAGTCTCTCCTGGATATACCTGATATACATCCATACATAATTTTATATAGCTTGTAAACAATTTTATTATGAAGTTACATCATTCAGAATAATATAAAGAATATAGCATGGAATATTGCGAATCCCCAACGTGAAATCATATGGGAAACCAAGTTCATCGAACAGTTTTAAAAAATAATTTCAAATTCAAAATGCGCTTTTAAAATATTTTTTATTTATAAAAATAATTAAACCACTTTTTTTTTTAAAACCCGAACGGGAAATACTCTATCGTAGCAAATAATTAAACATTAAGGCGCAAGTACGTGTGCGGATGTAAAATATAAAAAACATCTGCATACTAACCAATCAAATCAACACATATAAACCATGTAACTAGCTTCACTAATCAAAACACACGTTTGCGGATATAATTGATATCCGCAAACGTGTGTTTGATTGGTAAAGCTAGTCACATGGTTTATTAGTGTTGCTTTGGTTGGTTAGTATGCGGATGTTTTTATATTTTACATCCACATATGTGCTTGCAGCTTAAGTGTATGTTTGAAATTTTTACCGTAGTTTTCATTGAAAAATTAAATTTTTATGGTTTAATAGCAATTAAATTCTTTTATTTGTAAAATACTTTTTTTTAGAACCATATTTTTAAAAAAATAAAAATCAATAAAATATGGCTTCTTTACTTGTAGCAGCAAAATAGACTGAAATCATTTTAATTGTTAATGCAAGTTTAAATATAAATCCAGCTTATTTATTTATTTACTTAATCTTGTACATCAGACTCGAGTCCATACATGTATGTACAACTAGTTTAAAACAGGAAATTTAAAATTTTATTAAAAACTTAAAACTAATATTACAGAAGCATAATAATAATGAACTTTGGTTTATATAGCAAAGCGAGAATGCGCGACCGGCACTGCTTACCGGTAAAACTCTATTGACTAGCAAAGTAATTAAAACATTTAGTTTTGAATTGTGCGACATGGTGAATTCTTTTTATATCTAATGGTAAGCTGTTCCGCGTCTGATCTCCATAAACGAAAAATGGATTTGCGCGAATTAATAATTTTGGTATTTTGGTATAATAACACGAATGTTCCGAGCGAACCGCGATAATTGGGTTTTATCCATTAAGTAACTAGGTGACATATGATTGATAATTTTAAATAAAAACATCCATTGTCTAAATTTAAGATAATTATTAAATGTGCATCCTAACAAACTTTTGGAAAATGGTGTTATATGATCATATCTAGGAATATTATAACCATATCTAGTGATAGAATTGAATACCACTTGTAATCTTTGTGTAAGTTCATAGTTAAGATCAGACATGATAAGGTCAGCGTATATAATTTGACCAAATAATAAAGAAATTGCTAAAGATTTTCGTGTTTTTAGTGGGGTAGAATTTTTAAATTTTGACAGTCTTTTAAGGCCACCATAAATTCTACCACAAAGAAAACTTACGTGATCATCTCATGTAAGAGTCGGATTAATTAATATTCCCAAATTTCGAATTTTTCTAACATAAGTGACTACTTTATTATTTATTATTACTGGTGGGATGTCAAGTTCTATACTGCCCTTACGGATTAGAAGAGCTTATGTTTTCGAGGAATTAACTTTGAGGTTATTACTATTAGTCCAGTTATGTATTGATGCAAGGTCCTCATTAAAAATATCTTTTAGTATGTATAATACACTACTATGAGAAACCATGTCAAGGGCTTTTGATAAATTCAATAATAAAAGTATTGAACAGAAGTTATTATCCATAGCAGAAAATAAATCATCAGTAATCTTTAGTAATGCTGTAACTGTGCTATGCTTAGCTCTAAACCCAGACTGAAATGTATCTTCCATATTGTACTTTTCAAGAAACAAGTTGATCTGATAGACATATACTTTCCATTAATTTTGATAAAACTGGTAATATAAACTTATTGGACGTAAATCATTAAGTATCTTGGGAAACGGAATTTCAGGCATTGGAACTACTTGGGAGATTTTCCACTGAAAAGAGGAAACAGACTCAGAAAGACTGAAATTTATGATATGTACCAAAGCTGAGAATAAAGCTGGGATCAATAATTTAATAAATTTTAATTGCATGTGATTTAATCCGCTTTACGGCACGAGCAACAATAGTTTCGCTTACTATGTGAAAATTAAATTGTTTATTTCTGTGAGACACCGGATAGTTAAAAGGTTTTCCAATAAAGGTACTTACTTCCTCAGCAGAAAACGACGGAGCTAACGAAATGTTGTGCGTTAAACCAAGGTTGCGTACGTTATTCCATAACTTTCGTATAGGTAAGCTTGGATCTAATTTACGGGTGGTATATTTAGTTTTAGCCATTCTAATAAGCATTTTTACTTCCCGTCTACCCTTTAAAAAATTTTGACGATTTAGATGACATCTATTTTTCGTTCATACAACATAGCACCACTCTTTAACAGCAATGGCCTTTTCAATATCACGATTGAACCATTCAGGGGTTATTTGAATTCTTTTTTTAATTTTTTTTAAAGGAACATGATTGCGGAATAGCTGTAATATAAATTTATTAAACATTTTAATTTTACAATCGATATTTAAAAAATTTAAAAAATCAGAAGCTACGTACTGAATCCAAAGCTATATGGTTGTATGATCGAAACTAAAAACACTTAATTGTCGCCTCATCATTTGGTAATTCATAAGCCAAATATAAGAAATCGTGATCTAGGATAGAAATATCGAGCTGCCCAAACTTCTTAACACTTTCTGAACTAGGAGTAATCAGTAGATCAAGTAATGAGTTAATCTGATGTGGAACAGAGTAATATGTAGGTTGATCATATGGGAATATGACAACCCCTGTGACTGAAGCAAACTTTTAAAACGATTTACCATTGACTTATGGGAGAGCATGTTGATGTTAAGATTGCAAGGGATCAAAATGTGTTCATAATTGGGGGAGTGCATAGAAAGTATTTCCGGTATATAATCAACATTACCACCAGCTGAGTTATATATAACTCCAACCAACACTTTCTCTTTCAGTAATTCAGCTTCAATAAAAAGAAATTCAACTTTTGAGTCAGTGGAACTGTCAATAATCTTCCAGTTTGTGCTATTCTTTATATATATTGCTACTCCTCCAGCATGCTTTAATCTATCGTTTCTAATTTTCGTTTAACCAGGAACTTTCACAGATTTTGATGAAACCCAAGGTTTAAGCCATGTTTCACTCACGGCAATAAAATTAAAATCTACACCATCAATCAGCCTTAGTATTTCCGCAAATTTCCAATCCATATTTAGACCGAGACACGGCGGTATAACCGACTATCGAAAACTTAGTACACGAAGTTCTCAAACCAGACCGACTACCAACTCGTACTGGTCAGAGTGGTAGATGCTCCATGACCAGTAAAATAAACAATGAGTACAACTAATTCAGGTAATTGTACCCCAGGTGGTAAACCAGCTAAGCAGCTGGCAAATCCACCCTCTAACGAGGCTGGCTCAACGGATTCTGGGGTGAGCCAATCATTGTTTAACAGCCCTCTTAGGCAACTCAACCCATTTGGGCAAAAACCCAGGGTGGGTAGATCACCACCACCATTAGCGAACACCTTGGAAAGGGATAACGCAGAACTGCGCAATAAGATTTACGAAATAGAAAAGTTAACGTTAAATCTAAACAAAGACCTAGAAAGCTTAAAGCGAGAAAACAAGGAGTTAAAAGTTGCTCTAAATGCAGTAATATCTGAGAAAGAAACCTCCAAGCTGCAGGAAAAACACGATACCAATGATCATATAAAGGTTATATATGAAACAGACGAAGAAGAGCTGAACAGAGAAACGGGATGGATTCTGAACCGTAACAAAAAAAATAAGAAACGCAAAATGCGTAAATCACCACAAGTTTCACTCGAACTGAAACAATCAATTGAGCAGCTTCCAACCGAAAGTAGGAATGTACCACAGGACGAAAAAGCTCAGGTTTCAGCGGAACAGGAACGATCAAGTAAAGAACCCTCAACCGGAAGGAAGAATATACAACTGGAAAAAAACGTGCCACGGCCACCTCCAGTTATAATATCCAATTTCGATAATTATCAAAGTATTAGAAATATCAACAATCGGATAGAATTTCAAGCTGCAGCTCTAAACAGTGGTGATATCAAAATAAATGTCCCAGACAGTGATAGCTACAGAAAGTTAACAGGAGCTCTTAATGAAAACAAAACAACATGGTATTCTTATGAAGATAAGCTGACAAGACAAACCAAAGTCATTGTTAAGAAACTACACGCTTCATGCAAACCAGAAGAGATAAAAGACTATCTTTTGGAGAAACAATATAAAATAAAAGAAGTTACACAGTTGCTAAAAAGAGGTGACAAAACACCGCTTCCATTATATATGCTATCTTTTGAAAGAACAGAAGACATTAAAAATATTTATGCAATCAGCGAAATACTCCATATGAAAGTTCAAATAGAAGCAGTTAAAAAATCTAAATTGATTCCCCAATGCAAAAAATGCCAAGTCTACGGACACACGCAAAACTTTTGTAATAAAGAGCCTAGATGCGTGAAGTGTATAGGAAAACACCGTACGGCTGAATGTATGAAACAAAAAGACACCCCACCAAAATGTGTCAACTGTGGAGAGGCACATCCAGCCAACTACAGAGGTTGCATTGTTATAAGAGAGCTGCAAAAAATTCGCAACAAAACAAGGGAAACTTTAGAAAGTAACAGGCAGGAAATCAACTCAGCCTCAACAAGAATATCCACAAAGTCAAGGACACACGAAACATTAAGCAAATTATCAAGAACTAATCCAAATGTAACATTTGCTGATGCACTCACTATTGGAAGCTCGAAAAGGCAACATAATTCTGCTTCAGTTAATGATTCAAATAATAACCAAACAAATAAAATACTACAAGATATTCTCAAGACTTACTTCACAAGAAGAAAAGCAAGAAAGAGCCCTCATATCAATCATGCAAAGGCTCACTTTACTCGAAAAAAGTCAAACAGCATCAGAGGTAGCCTCTCTTTGCTAATTAACATGGCCAATAATTTAAAAATTCTTGCATGGAACTGCAATGGTATATTGCAACGACAAAATGAAATACAACTATTTCTTGGTTTAGAAAAAATAGATATATGCTTATTATCTGAAACACACCTTACTACTCAGAGTCATATAAAACTCCTTGGCTACGAAGTTCACTCAGCAGTACATCCTAATAATAATGCACGAGGGGGCAGTGCCGTGATTTTAAAAAAGGATATTAAATACGAATTACAACTAAAACTTGAAAGTGATGAAATACAAGCAATTAGCGTTAGCATTAATACCCGCAACCACAAAGTAGTGGTAGCCGCAATATATTGCCCACCTAGATACAGCATCAAAGAGAATGTTTATACACACTTCTTCAAGCAGCTAGGTGAAAAATTCATAATCGGGGGTGACTTCAACGCTAAACATACAGACTGGGGATCAAGACTAACAACACCTAAAGGGAAAGAGCTACATCAAGCAATAATTAAATACAACTGCAACTGGCATTCTACTGGGAAACCAACCTATTGGCCCAGCGATCAAAATAAAACACCTGATCTTATTGACTTTTTTATAATAAGAAAAATCCCGGTTGATTATATACAAGTGCAGGAAGGATTTGACTCCACATCTGACCATTCCTCTATTTTAATGATAATAAGTGATACAATAATTACAAATGACAAGCAGTCAATATTAACAAATAAATATACTGACTGGAAATATTTTAAGAATGAACTAAACAATAGAATCATTTTAAACACACAACTTTCATCAGAAGAAACATTAGAACAAGAGGTGGAGAAGCTCGTCAAAGATATACAGCAAGCAGCGTGGAAAAGCACTAATACAACAAATAAAAAAATAGCTGGCAAATGCTACCCAATGGAAATTAAATCACTAGTTTTAGAGAAAAGAAGTGCCCGAAGGGAATGGCAACGTACACGAGACCCAGTTGCCAAAAATAGATTAAATAATTTTATATCCAATAAGAACAAATAATGGTCGCCTGGCTAAAACCAAAGAAGAAAAAGCAGAATGTTTCGCTGATCATCTCGAGAGTACCTTTCACCCCAATTTAACAACACTTAATCAACAGGATATACTGATTGAAAACCATACAACCATCTTGAGACAGGAAATCCCATTAACCAATGCTAAAGAAGTGAAGCAAGAAATAAAGAATCATGTAGTACTTAAAAAATCACCAGGACATGACTTGATAACTGGAGAGATTCTTAAACAACTACATAATAAAGCTATTAAAAAAATATCGGACATGATTAATGCTTCCTTCAGACTACGTTATGTCCCTCTATCTTGGAAATTTGCAGAAGTGATAATGATACCTAAACCAGGTAAGCCACCAAGTGAATTAACCTCGTACAGGCCAATATCACTTCTTCGCATCATGTCAAAACTGTTTGAAAGACTATTATTAAAACGAATTAAACCAGAAATTATAAAATCAGGAGCTGTTCCACTCCATCAGTTTGGATTTAGAGAAAAACACTCCACAATCGATCAAGTCCATAAAATAACAGATTTAATAGAAAAATCCTTAGAGGAAAAAAAGATTTGTTCAGCCATATTTCTGGATATAGCACAGGCATTTGACAAAGTCTGGCTGGATGGTTTAATATTTAAATTGGACAAAACTCTGCCATTTGAGTATTGCGAGCTTTTAAAGTCATACCTGAAAAGAAGATACTTTAGAGTTAAGCAAGAAGGAACTTACTCCAGCATAAAAGAAGCTAAAGCAGGAGTCCCGCAGGGGAGTGTCTTAGGGCCACTCCTTTTCGTACTGTTTACAAGCGACTTACCACAGGCGAGAAATACAACTACCGCCACGTTTGCCGATGACACTGCAATTCTAGCTGTTGGTGACACAATCGGTGAAGTCACATTCAAACTACAAAGAGCCATAAATAATATACAAGATTGGCTAACTAAATGGAGAATTATAGTGAATGAATCAAAGTCTACTCACATTAACTTCACTAATAGGTCAATAGAACCACTACCTGTGACTCTCAATAATATCCCTGTACCACATGCAAATCAAGCAAAATACCTTGGTATGAACCTTGATGCAAAGTTAAAGTGGAAAGTACATCAGTTAAAATATAGAAAAATGTACTGGTTAATTGGAAGAAACTCTCAGTTATCCATTCATAATAAACTTATGCTTTATAAACAAATGCTTAAGCCGGTCTGGACTTATGGTATCCAACTATGGGGATGCACCAAAACCAGCAATCAACAGATAGTTCAACGATTCCAAAATAAAGTTCTTAGAGGGATTGTAAACGCTCCTTGGTACACTCGTAATAGTGACCTTCATAGAGATCTCGGAATAGACACAGTCGCAAGTGAAATCAAGAAATGTGCTCAAAAACACCAGGAGAGGCGACCATCATCACCCTAATATTGAAGCTGTAAGACTACTTCATCAAGAGGGTATTATAAGAAGACTCAAAAGACTAAAACCTTTTGAGTTACCGGAGTAGTGCGCATAATGCAAAATCAACCAAAATAACACTTTATGGAAAGAATACATAGATGTGGCTTTATTATTATATTATTAGAATCAAACGCTGTTAGTCAAAAATGACTAGTTACTTTGTAAAAAATCTTTTTAAAATAAAAAATAAAAAGTTATAAAAAAAAAAATATTTAGACTTCTTATATTTAGGCTTAAGTGTTATGTCGGTTTGTAAAATAACCTGAAAAAATGTAATGATGGTGTTTAATAATTATTTTGCTCTCTGAATAACAAAAGTCCATCTTGATTTTACAAAAACCAATGTCACCAAGTTTTAAGAAATTTTGCTATGTGTCCAGAAGTTTTGCTGTGCAATAATCAATTTTAATATGCATTAAGCAGTTTTAAGGCTAACGTTCTAACAGTTCAACTCATATGGTAAGTTTTTTACCATTTACAACAACGATATTGTTCACGCCGATATATTTATAGTACATTAATAGAGTTTGCTGTGTCTTAAGCGAAATTGCTGCAAGATAAGCAATTTGGTTGTGTGTTGAGAGATTTTGTGGAATCTTAAGCGATTTTGCTATGTGGGAAGCTGTTTAGTTTTGATTAGCTGTTGTACCCTAAATATACATATTTAGCTCGGCTTATAATACAAAACTAAAAATAAAAATAAATGGGGATTCCGTCAATATTAATATTCAAAGTAATTGAAATTGATTTGTCTAAAGTTTTAAAATACGATTCTTAACAGTATTTTATTCCAGGATGCCAATTTGAACTTCCATCCATCATAATAGTTTCAATTTTCTGAGGTGTCCGTAACATGGTCCGTGGATCAGTTGGCAATGTTTGCAGAACATCTTTCTTAAATGAATGATTTAAATCGCTATTAACTCTTTTAATGCAGTCTGTGGTATGTTAAAAGATACTGCCCATTTTCTTAGCATTTCAACAAAATTTTCTATTTTCAATTACCACAACGTTTTCATGACTAGTGATAAAACCTTCTTACACTTTACAGCTACATATTTTGTTTTTTCAGGTTAGATGACGTTGTCCTAGTATCATTTTTGTTGTGACGGACAATTTGCCGAGACAATTGTTACTTGGGTAGTTTATCGTTTTCCAAAGCAAACTGAAGCTTTAACGTGCGAAAACAAACAAGTAAAGTCACCTTCGCTTTGATCAAGGTACCAAACCGTACCGCAATCGTGTTAGCTTGTTGAGAGACACCCTGTATACAATATATACAATATATAAAAGAGGAAAACCGAACGAGCTAGAAAAAATAACTAACAGCTATAACGGCAAAAACAACAATAACATAAAAAAAAATATCAACAACAATAGAAGACAAGAGGAAAAAATAGATAAGAAAATTACATAAAACGTAATTTTTTTTTTTTTTTTTTTTTTTTGGAAAAATTGTTAAAAATTGAAAATTGTTGATTATTTTGTAGCATTTGTGAAACACAAACGAAAGATGATATAAATAAATAAAAATTTTCTTAAAGTAAATCATTTCCAAAGACACACACGTATCAAAATTTTAAACTCATAAATATGTCTTAAATATTTGATTATTATTTAAAGGTTATGTTGGCGGGCTCAATGTTGTATTCGGTCATTCGTTCTGAAATTTTTTTCAACCAATTTGTAACTCATTAAAAATTTGTTTTTTTTTCTTCTGCTTATTTTGCAGCCGATGGCTTGCATCCTTTCTTTACAATTTTTTATTTAACGAACATGGCGTAAAATAACCAATATAAGACTTGAATGAAAGAGACAAACGATAAGAACAGCAAATTTGGAGTCTTCTGTGAAAAGCCGACTTATTGAGTTGGTGAAAGACCATCTAATGTTATGTACCATATACATAACCCGATAATCCGAGACTAACTACTAAAACAAATTTTTTCCGCTGAATTTTTTCCGAAGAAGCATTTCGAAGTCTAATTCGCGTAAAAGATTACTTTTTTCTTTATCATTTGTAGCCATTTTTCAGTGATTTCGCCCTTACGCAACTTTTTTACCATGTACTATTCAATATTGAGGGTTTTTCTATTTTTAAGGTAGTCAAACAACAGACTGTTGTGCTTTCGGAGGGCTTTCACTAGTTTCTCTCTTCTCAGCTGAATGCCGATTTGACTCCGAAATTAAATGGTTGGACATACCGATACAAACAATTCTTCTTGTTGTTGTTTTGTCAAATTTTATGCAAAATATTGAATACACCACCAATTAATATACTTATGATCAGCTATCTAAGCCATCTTCAATTTTCTATCCTACATTATAATTTTTAGTGCCTTGCTCGATGTTTTCTTGATTCAATGCTTCATTTAAACGACCGGAGAGCATTCAGCATCATTTGTTTCTGTACGACCACATTTAAAATCAGCATGCCATTGATAAATGGTTGGTTTTAACGGAATAGAGGCTGAATAATAACTACTTTTCAAGCCATTGCTGATCGTAAAAGATAAACAATATTTAATTCCGTCATGTTTTGCCGAAAAAATATTACTGAAGAATTCTGCAGAATTTTTCTATGAAAGCGGCTTTAAGAGTTTCTATGTTCCAATAATCCTGAAGGTTAAAGGCGCCATCTCTGGGTTAGTACCGGGACTTAATGAACGATCGTTTAAATATGATCTTTGCAACAAATCATATAAAAATTATTCTGACAAGAAAGTGATTAGGGATAGTTTAGCACAATTATGTGTGTCAAGTTAGAACAACCAGGCAAAATGTTGTAGTCTAAAATCCCCATATAATTTAGATACTTTAAATTTTCAAAATAGGAAGTTCGTGATTTTTTGTGCCAACTAGGCGTTACCAATACCAAGAGGCCGACCATAAAGGATTTCGATTTTCCATCCATATTGTTGAAGAACTGTGCTGAGACTTTAAATCTACCGATTTCCTTTATATTTAACGAAAGTCTCAGGAGAGAATTCTTCCCTGAAACTCGGAAAACTTTTGTTATTCATCCGCTTTTCAAAATCAGGAAGACATAAATTTGTGATTTAAGTTGAAGACATAAGTTGTGATCGTATTTTTTTCTCTTTTTGGGATATAAGTGCATGCCTATCCATGCGGGTGTTCAGTTTTTAATTTGTTATTTGTGACGACAGTTAATTTTTTATTTTTTGGATGAGATAATTTTGTTTTTTTTTCGGACAGTCTTAGTCAAGTTTTCGGGGGTCCATATTTTTTTAAAATTCTTTTGATTTTTTTGTATATTGTTGACATTAATCGAAAAAGAAAAGGATAAAAACGACAGGTGAGTATGGCCACTCTCCCACCTTTTCCTTCCTTTTTTTTGTTCTCTTCTTTTCCTTTCCGCGATTCTCAAGCTTCGGACTATGCTGGGCACATCCCACGTCCAACCGTAAGTCTAGGCTGCTCAAATACCACAGGTCAGCCTCTGGTCCGGAGATTCTGCTAACGCCATCAGAGTGCGGATCCCAACGGTGTCGTTTTAATGACACTATTTGGGACTCGCACCTTGATCCGTTACACCTTGGAATAGATATTTTGTCCATCATTCCTAACCGTTTTGGAATCCACGGTTCATAGGTGTTTGTCTTTCCACCTCAGATCTTATATTTCCCCTAAGCAACACGGTAGGTCATCGCTTACGAATGAATGTAGTCTTATACTGTGGTTATCTTCCTAATAGCGCAAACGCTAGAGTATATATCTCCATGCCAATTACAACGGTTTCGCTAAAGCCTTCGATAAAATCAATCATGCTATTCTTATCACAAAATGTGAACTGTGAATTTATATCCATCAGATGGTTGATCAACTTTTTGGCCAACTGCAATTTGTCAAAATTCTAGGATCCTTTTCTTGTTGCTTTCCTGCGACGTCTAATGTTCTACAAGGTAGTCAGTCATGTTGGTCCATTGATGTTCGTATGTTCATATTTATGTTCATATTTGTGAATAATGTGACGCATTGTTTTGAGTTCAGTAAGTGCTTCGTTTTCGATGACGATTTGGAAATTTCCGTCTCAACCGCTAACGGATCTGATAGCCAGAGGTTGCAAAGTGATCTGGAGAACTTTTGTTTTGGGGCGGTCAAAAACAAATTCGGTTTGAAAGTGAGTAAGTGCGAGTTTATTACATTTTGTTGCACCCGTTCTCCATTAATTCAATAAGCATAGGTATCAACCTGCAACATCTTGAGACCAATGACAACGGAGTTACATACTAGAGGGCCATACATCAGTTCAACTCAGCTAACTATACACACCACTAAAACGTATTGTGAATTATTCTCACCAAATTCATTCCCAGGTAGATTATGTATTATATTGGTGAACCACAAATAATAAAACTCTTAATATGGTCTGTCCTTCCTGAATTTCTGCACTTATCTTTCTTTGTTATTTTAATTTCTCTAAGATATGTATTTCTATTTTAGATGTAAGCAGACTATCTCTGTCATTGGTACTTTGGTGCGTGTTCGGCGACTGAAACGTAATTCGCTTGGTGTAACATTTAAGTTTGGTACCAAATGGTTCCTATACTGGAATACTGGATATCCTTATTATCATCTTCAATTGTTTTTTTAATAAGAGTTTTTGCTATGTGGACTGCTTTTTCAGGTTGCCCGTTCGACCATGGATATTTGTCTATAAAATTTTCAATGTCTGTATCAATACCGGGCCAATATAACTAGCTCTTTGCTTGGTGTTTGTTATTCCTCCGTGAAATTCATGTAGTAGTGTTAACATTTCCAACCTTAAATTAAATGGTCTCTTTCACCCAAAAACACAAGCCCTTCTTCACATAAAATCTTATCTTTAAATTTCCAAAATGGTTTTACCACATCTCTAAGCTTGTTTTTTGAATTCGGCCAATCATCTTTATACACGGTTAATAAATTTGAAAAAGCTATATCCCTCACATCCTGTCCGGATGAAATAATTCGGGCAAGCATTGTTGATCTTCCGACGAAAAATTGGAAGATCATTCAACAAGAGGAGGCGAAGGGAGGATCTAGGTTTTCCATTTTAGTGGTGAACAAAGAGTCCCTAGCCCCTCTAGCTAAGATAATGAGGGTAATCGGCTTCGGGTCGATTACCCTAAAGGTGTTTAAAACGGATGAGGTCGAAGCGATTGTGGAAGACCTACCAATGGAAGAGGAACAAAGAGACGGAGGTTCTAACATGCGGGACGTTGGGAGCTCGGCAATGGAACGATTAATGGCTATGAGTAGTAGCCTATCCCCGGACTCGGTCGAGGAAGATCATGTCGAGTAGATGAGGAAAAGGGTGACAACAAAAGAAACAACAAGGTGGACCTGAAGGGAGCGTCAAGACTGTTGACGTCCCACCAGGACCGTAAGAGAAAATCCTGTCGAGACAGCGGAGGATATATGAAGGAAAGTAAGTTAATCTGTTTATTCGTAGTACAGGTCAGATTAATCTTCACTATTCTAAAGCTGCTTCGGCAGCCGTGATCCTCAGACTGACCAAATCAGATAAGGATATAATTCTAGTCCAAGAACCCTGGATTAGTAAAAACAAAATCTGTGGCCTCGGTTTAAAAGGTTATAAAATTTTATATCTTTCTAGGTCCGATAAGATCAGATCTTGCATTCTCGCTAAAAATAACATTTAATATTTTTCTTCTTCCACAATATAGTAGTGGTGACAATATAGTATTTTGGCTGGTTTTAGCCTCCATGGACCGAGAGAAGGAGGTTCCAACGGATAACCTGGGGAAACTGATACTCGAAACGAAACGGGAAAAGATCGGAGTAATACTGGGTTGTGATGCAAATGCGCATCATACAATCTGGGGAAGCACCGACATCAATGATAGGGGTGAGTACTTATTTGATTACTTATTGGGGACTAACCTTGTAGTGTGTATTGTGCGGCAGGAGCCCTCTTTTATTATCAGTAACAGGCAGGAAGTACCGGATGTTACCTTTGCATCAGACTCCATTATACATATGGTCAAAGAATTGAGGGTGGCGAAGGAACTCTCCTTTTCGGACCATCGGTACGTGACGTTTAATATTGACATTCACCCTGTTACCCGGTAAGCCTTCAGGAATCCTAGAAGGACTAACTGGAACAAATACGGGGAAGTGCTCGTACGACTCTTACCGACCGATGCTCCGAAGCCCTCAGCCACACAGAAGGAGCTGGATTTCCTGATGGAGGAAATCACAAGCGTCTGTAACTTGTCCTCGGGCACTGCTTGCCCCAAGAGAATACCTAAGGGAGAGCAGAAACCGGTATGGTGGTCTAGGGATTTGGGAATCCTTCGTATAGTGTGTAGGAAAGCATTCAATAGAGCAAAAGACTCTAGGGAAGATCAGAATTGGGACTCCTATAAGAAGCACCTTAAAAAGTATAAAAAGGAGTTAAGGAAGGCGCAGAAGAGGTCTTGGAGACTATCCTGTGATAAAATGGAAGGTGTTTCGGAGACCTCGCGCCTCAGAAAAATCTTATCTATGAGCCCAACGAGCCCTAGTTACTTAATTAAACCAGATGGGCTGTAGACAACGTCTAGTGGGGAATCATTGGCGCTCCTGTTGGAAACCCATTTCCCAGGTAGTGTGGATGTGTCGACGGAGCTTGGTAGGAATAGGGAAAAATTATCGTCTGGTGCCCGGAGGAAATTGTGTGCAAAAACCGGATCCTATGGTCCCTAAACAGCTTTAGACCCTATAAATCTGCAGGCCCGGACGGTATCATTCCAGTGGAATTGCAAAAACGCTCGTCGAGCATTCTCCCATGGCTGAAGGTGATCTTCAGGGGGTGTTTAAAGCTAAATTATATTCCTAGGAAATGGACGGAGGTTACGGTGATTTTTATTCCGAAAATGGGGAAGAATTCATAGACCTACCCAAAGGACCTAAGACCTATAGCTCTATCCTCCTTTCTGTTGAAAACATTGGAAAGACTGGGCGACGTGTACATACGTGCAAAAATAAAACCCAGTAATTGGGCGACTTCTCAGCATGCGTACTGAAAAGGAAGATCTGTAGACACGGCTCTGCATTGCCTGGTGCGAACAATTGAGAAATCATTCCACTCAAAAGAGTACTGTATGGTAGCCTTCCTCGATATACACAGGGCCTTTAACAATGTCAGGACGAAGGCAGTTCAGGAAGGACTGTCTTTCTTAGATGTGGACTACCCCTTAAGAAGGTTGATAAATCAGATGCTAGAATGCAGCATTGTAAACGTGAAGATAGGGGAATTCATTATTAGGAGGCGAGTAGTTAGAGGAACTCCACAAGGTTGTGTCCTATCACCTCTTCTCTGGAACATAATAATCAATGGATTATTTTTGGAACTGGAGAGGGAGGGAATAGGGGTGATAGCGTATGCAGATGACGTAGCGATCGTGATCTCGGGTAGATACCTAAGAACGATTAGGGAAGTCATGCAACACGCGCTCTTAATCATTACAAAGTGGGCTAGCAAATGTGGGCTGGGTATAAATCCATCCAAAACAGAGCTTGTACTTTTCACCAAGAAATATAATATTCCGGTACTCGCCTTAAAAGGCACGACACTGGCTTTTACTGATAAGGCAAGATTTCTGGGCATAATTTTGGACAGTAGGCTAAATTGGAAGCTCAAGAGAGAGTAAAGAAGTCTACCATGGCTCTGTACTCATGTAGGAACGCCATCGGTAGGAAATGGGGTCTAAAACCAGAGCTGGTACACTGGCTCTTCACCGATGTAATCAGACCGATTCTGATGTATGGGGTGAGTGTGTGGTGGCCAGCACCAGAGAAGTTACAAAGAACGGCTTGCTTTCTTATAATCGGAGCACTAAGGACAATCCCTACACGTATCTCTGGAGGCTATGCTCTACCTTCTTCCTGTCGATAGCTTCGGTAAGCAGAGAGCAGCAATTACGGCTGCATGACTCTCTGCCGTGTTTGAGTGGAAATGCCTACAGACGGGCCACTCGACGTTTGGCAGTTCGCTTAAGGAAGACTTGACGAATAGTGACTACACAATACCGATTGTATGCTTTAAAAAAGGCTTCCGGATCCTTATCCGTTCAAGGGAATCCTGGGGGAACAGATCAAAAATAGAAACTGGAAGTATCCAATTCTACACTGGCGGCTCCAAGCTAGATGGCAAAGTTGGAGCTGGAGTCTATCGTGACAAATTAAATGTGAATATATCCGTTCGTCTTCCTGATCACTGCAGTGTGTACCAGGCAGAGGTGGTAGCGATTGAGGAAGCGCTGACTTGGTTGATGCATATTGTCATATCCACAAGGGATATAACAATATATTTGGACAGTCAGGCAGCAATCAAGTCGCTGTAATCAGTTCAAGTCACTGTAATCTGACGTCCGTCTGTAGAAGCTGTAAGGTGAGCTGACTTCTGTAGACGCTGTATGGATGAGGAGGAGGAAGAGACTATGAGCCACTTCCAATGAAGGTGAAAAGGGAGTAGGATCCGTTGGTATCACAATGGGCCGTCACCGGTCTAAGTGTGCGTTAGTGGCCACTCTAACCTAACCTAACCTATTCTTTTTCTATTAATATTCATACCTCGTAGTTCAGCTATTTCCGAAGACATTTATCAATGACCCGTTCACCTAATTTTTGATCACCCTCTTGGATCAACCTTTCTCGTAATTGAAGATCCCTTAGGCCAAATACTATACGATCTCTCACCATCGATTCCTTGGCTGCTTCGAATGCACAGGTGTCTGCCAGCTTTTGCAACTTTTTTATAAAATTGTCGAATGGTTCGTACTTTTTCTGCTGACGGCCGTAGAATAGATGTCGTTCATATAACACATTAACCTTCAGCGTACAATATTTTTCAAACGCTTCTATGCATTTACTTAAGGTCAAATCCTCATTTTGTTTTATCTCTAATGTATTCATCAGCTCCACAGGCTCGCGACTAATATAAATTTAAAAAATTGTGATTTTAATTTTTTTCACGGGTGTTATCTTTATCACTAGCTATTACAAATACCTCAAAATTGCCTTAAATGGGTTCTAATTATTGGATAAATTTCCCTTTATATTTAAAGGCATAAATTTTTTTAAACCGTAACTTTCCATTTTAGAAAATGTCTTTTTTCCAAATGCGTTCAAATTTTATTTATTTTTTATTGTAGGTAACTTATTTACTTAAATTTTTTAACCACAAATAATAAAACTCTTAATATGGTCACGTTGTAATCCTTTATTTCCACTCCATTATCACATGTCTGACATCTCGTCATGTTCTTGACTTCCCTCTCTTAATACCTCTACGTATCTTCAACCATAATATATACTACAGATTGCATGCTTACAAACAGGCTAAAAATCCGCCATTTTGTTGGCGCACGAGACATATTTAGTTTAAATATTTTATTTTGTTATCATGTTGTTATCCTTTTCCCACAATTATGACTGTGAGTCACTGCCATTTGTTTTTTACCCTAGTGTAGTTCCCTTTAGATAATTCCAAACAAATCGACCATGTGCAAATACAGGTCCAAATTTATAATTGCTAACCCTTTCTGTTTTGACAGGGTTATAGTAAAAATAGAAATAAATTAAATGGATCCGCATGCCGAACATTAATTATATGAATCTAAAGAACTTTTTGAACGCATTTATAAAAATATGAGAAGCCAACAAGTCAAAAGCCCATACACTACTATATACACGATGGCAGCAATTGTTAACACCATCACATCCTTAAAACAAAAAAAAAAACAAAAAAACATCACAAACCAATAAATTCTCAAAGTTAGGAATTTTTATCTAAATGTGTTGCATATTTTTCTTTTATCTTTTCCAGTTTTTCATCAAGAAATGAAGAAAAAAAGTGAAATAAATGAAAAAAAAAGGAATTTCCATTCTATTTTAAATATCAACCCCCTTCACAAAAAATATTTTTCTTTAATTTATTTTCATCCCTTTTTTCTCATTTTCTTGTTTAATTTTTGTTTTTTTTTTCATTTTCTTTTTTCATTTTGTAGAAAACTGGAAAATGGAAAAATATATATTATGTATAATGAAAAATTTGTATGGTGTAATGTAAGAGTTGAAAATGGTTTGAATTAGAAAATTTTTCATGTATAAATATTGGAAAATTATTTTCTTGCAGGGTGTTTTCTTTTATCTGTTGTTTTATTTTACTTTTTTTTTTTTTTTTTTTTATTTATTAATATTTGAGTATGAACGGCAAAAATACAATAAAATGTTACTTATACTGCTACGAATTTCAAAATTAGAATATTTTGAAGACAATTCAAAATCGTTTAGAAAACAATCAAGATGTACGTTGCAAATTTATTTGGTGCCATCAAAATTATAGGCCTTGTTGAAAAATTAAACTAAACCAATTGATGTTTATTGTACTTGTCAACCTAACAGTAGAAAAATAATTTAGCTCGGTATTTCGAATAACAGAGACTATTTACAAACTATATATAACCAAAAAATTACAGCTTATTAATTTATGTATTTCATTGTTTTTATTTTACATTTTGTAGTTGTGATTTTGACAGGACAATTTAATTCAATTGATTTGTAACATTTGATCATTTTTTTAAATCTAATTTGTATTAATTTTAAAGTTTTGTGTCAAATAAAGTGTATATAAAATAGATTTTTGGCGATTGATCATAAAACAAATACCACCACAACACGCCTCAGAGAGCAAGTGATCCAACAAAACAACAAGTAAAGCCAGTTGTTGAAACACACATGATAAATAATCCAACAGTATCACAGGTGATTCTAAGCACTGCACTAGTGCCGGTACTAACAAACGGCAATTACCCAGAACTACTTATAGAGTACTCACTGATTCGGGCCGTCTAGCATTTTTTGTAACGAGCAAGGCAGAAAAAAAATTAAACATACTAAGTACAAGGCCGCACGTCTAGTTTAAAGGAATAGGAGGAGTAACTGCTGAAATATCAGACCGACGAGTTTCAAATTGAGCCTAGATTCTCATCTAAATTTAAACTGGAAGTGCATTAATTGAACACCAATTATAGTGGGAAACCTACCAGAGTAGAGTTTCAATACTTTAAAGTCAAATACAGAGTATCTTGTGATGATTTAAAATATCAAAGATAGAAAAAAACTTTATCAGAAACCCATGAAAGAATACAACTTAACAACAGTAACCTTGGGAATAGCGGGTGCTCCATATTTGGCTATCCGCACCTCACAGCAGCTAGCATACGATGAAATGAAAGAATTTTCCAAAAGCAGCCCACATTGTATTACAAGATTTTAACATAATAATTCTGTGGAAGATCTCTTGTGCAACAACAACAGCTAATATACCTTTTGAAGAAAGGCGGGTTCCAGCTACGAAAATAGGCGAGTAATCATCTGATTTTCTGAACCAAATACTGGAAAATTTAGGAGCTTTTGGCACAAGTGACATAAAACTAGATGATAAAAACATTAGGGATATCATGGAACCCTGATTTAGGCACCATCGTAATTAAAATAAATTTAAGCAAGACTGAGTCAAAAATAATTACTAAGATAAAATTATTGTCCGAGGATAAAATCCTAAGATAAAATTATTTGCAAGGATGTGTAGTTTTCTCAAAAATTGATCTGGTAAGAGCGTATCATCTAATCCCCGCATTGCGCCCGAAGACGTGCCTAAAAAGGCCATTACCACACCCTTTGGGTTATTTGAGTTCACGAGGATGCTCTTTGGTCTTCCGAATGCTGCGCAGACTTTTCAGCGCTTCATGAATGAAGTGGTC
The DNA here is from genome assembly GCA_963556175.1 of Tipula confusa. Taxonomy (NCBI): domain Eukaryota; kingdom Metazoa; phylum Arthropoda; class Insecta; order Diptera; family Tipulidae; genus Tipula; species Tipula confusa. Next base: position 118,327,229 of record OY744477.1, read on the forward strand.
AAAGGTTTATATTTTATATATGTCTACATAGACGGTATACTTGTGGCTAGTAAAAGCGAGGAAGAGCAGAAACTTCATCTCAAACAGTTGTTTGAGAGATTAGTTAAATTTGGAATTAACATCCAAATTTCAAAGTGTGAATTCGGTGTAGCCGCTCTGGAGTTCCTCAGCCACCATATTTCATCAGATGGCATTCTACCTTCGCCACAGCGAGTTGAAGCCATTCAAGAATTTCCTGCTCCAACATCATTAAAACAGATTCAGCGATTCGTTGGAATGGTTAACTATTACCATAGATTCATTTCTAAGTTAGCCGGATTCATGCACACTTGGCTAAATTGAATAAAATACCAAAAAATGCTAAGAACTTCAGTTGATCAAACAAAAAGAGTCGTTGAAGAGTCGTTTGTCCAAATTAAAAGTGCACTTGCTAACGTTACAATGTTAGCACATCCCTTGCATAATTCTAATTTAAGTATTGCTACAGACGCTTCAAATATTGCCATAGGAGCAGTCCTGCAACAAATGAACAAAATATGTTGGCAACCATTAGGGTTCTTTTCCCGCAAATTATCTCCAACAGAAAGTAAATATTCAGCCTTTGACAAAGAACTCCTTGCTATTTATCTAACAATTAAACATTTCAGGTATTTCGTAGAGGGTAGGCAATTTACCATCTACACAGATTAGAAACCTCTAACCACGGCAATTACATCAATGAGCGAGAAGAGTCCACGGCGGACTCGACATTTAGACTTCATCGCTCAGTTTACATCAGACATTCAACATATATCAGGCAAACACAACGTGGTTGCTGACACTTTGTCACGACCATGTGACCACGTTGAAGAAATTGAACCGGTTCCAAAGCTAAGTTTCACTGATTTAGGTAAGTCTCAAGAGATTGACGATGAATTAAAAGAGCTTCTTGGCAATTGATCACGCCCTGCAAATTCTAAGTTTAAATTAGAACTCACCATTCTGTCAAATTTAAAACTTTATTGTGAGACATCAACAGGGGTTCATCGACCATTTGTTCCAGTGGTGCAAAGACGAGTTGTTTTCTGCGCTCTACACGGCCTTTCTCATCCAAGCATGCGCGCGACATGAAAAATAATTTCTAGTCAGTATTATTTCGAACATGAACACCGACGTAACAAACTGGGTTCGGAGTTGTTTGGGATGCCAAATAAGCAAAGTTCAACGTCACACTAAATCGCAACCAGGGAAATTCGATCTACCATTGGCTAGATTCGAACATATTCATATGGATATAGTGGGACCTCTTCCTCCATCTGAAGGTTATGCATGCATTCTAACTATAGTGGACCCATTCACTCGGTTGCCAGAGGCATACTCTATTCGAGAAAATACCACTGTCACTATTGCTAAGGTTTTTATCATTAAGCAATACGTTTCAAGGTTTGGAATACCCCTTGAGATACCAACGGATCAAGGCCCGTTCGAGTCAAACCTTTTTTCTGAACTCACGCGTTTACTAGGCGCTCACAGAATTCGTACTACTGCCTACCATCCACAGGCAAACGGTATGGTCGAAAGATTTCACAGACAACTTAAAGCTTCGCTCAAAGCTCGTGGTAATATTATTCATTAGAGCACTGAGCTACCTCTTATTTTGTTGAGAATACGAGCAGCAGTTAAAGATAAACTAAAGTGCTCTCCAGCTGAACTAGTTTATGGACAAATCCTCAAGCTTCCAGGAGAATTTTTCGTGACCAGTACTCAGGATTCAGATCCCGATCCATCAGACTATCTAAGCAAACTTCGCGCAAATATGCGCAACATAATTCCGATTGATACTCGCAAGTCAACTTCCACGCCAATTTTTTCCCAAAAACATTAGATAGTTACGAGTACGTTTTTCTTCGTATCGATAAGATACGAGCTGCCCTTTCAAAGCCGTACGAAGGACCGTTTAGAGTCATTCGTCGTTTTAGAAAACATTTCATTATAGATCGTAACGGTCGAAATGTAAATGTTTCTATTGACAGAGTGAAGTGTTCTACCGGCATATAGTATTCTCAGTTTAACAAGTACCAACCAAACATTTCCAAAGAAGACAGTCCGATTCCGTATGCCTAGCTACCCTTCCTTTCCTTATATTCCTTCTCAGCTATTATTTTTTGTTATTTTTCCAGCCTTTAAATATTTCATTGGAAATTTACTTGCAGGGGGGGTACTGTAGCGACTCTACAAATAATGTCACAACGAAAATTGATCAATTTCAGTTTAAAAATGGAATGCACTTGTTTCGGTTGGATTTGTATTGAGCTTAATTGAGCTTAATTGAAATACGGGATATAATGTTTGGACTATACATTTTGAATTTTACAAATTCTGTCTTACGCTACAACTTGCGGACGGATGGTCAATTAAAATTGTTAAGAAAATATAAATATCATGTTTGCATGAAAAATAAATAAATAAAGTTATTGTTAAAGTTAACCTAATAAAGTTAAAATTATAAGTGTATCGTATCGGTGTAGTTTAATTGAGAATTAGAAACCAACCCGTACATGTATATAACCCAACATACCTCCTAATATCGAAAACTAGAGTCACACCAATAAAAATAATCTTGCGAGATTTCTCACGAAAGTAATTTAAAGTCTTAGAATTCCTAATATAACAACATACGCGTGGGCAGATTAAACGATTGTACTGGCATGGATTAAAGCAGAACCATATCGGTTTTTGGCAAATAGATTGTCCGAGATTCATAGTCTAGGGAACCCATCGGACGTGGAACCTGAAGATCTCGGGGAACATCAATTATGGTGGAGAGGACCAAGTTGGTTAACACACACTCCAAAAGCCTGGCCAATTCAGAATTCGTAATTAAAATCTGAAGACATTCCAGATAGAAAGCTAACAGCAGTAGCCAAAACAACGATCGTACAAAATAACTTTTTTGATGAGCTTTTTTGATCAGCAATTTAGCAATCGATGCCTTTTTAGCGGCATATAAACGTTTCACATCACCCATAATTACCGCTTCGGGTGACCACGGCACTAAATAGCATTTCATCCACCTGTAAAATCTGTGAAATATCATTTAAAACGGGTGATTAGTGAATCAATTTTGACATTCGAAGAATTGACCTGTCAATAGAACTTTAACCTGTCAAATAGAAACTTTCACCAATGTCCAACGATCCGAGTGATCCTACATTTTTAACTCCTGGTAGTTTTTTAATTGGGGAATCTCTTATAGCTTAACCCGGCCGAACCCAACGATGCAGATGAAAGAATAAGCTCTCTGGTCAGAATATTCGAGTGAGTTTTTTATTATACTGATAAGTTTGTACGAAACGATCTTTCAATTTTTTAAAACTGTTAACATGAAATAAAATGAAGGAAAATAACGCAAGCAAGCATTTATTGCAAAGCTTGCGGAAGCCATACAAAATGAAACTTTGATATAAAGTCTTTAACCCTATGATTATAGACGAATGGAAAGAGATCCAAAGTCTTAAATAGTCATTAAAGGCCAAATTTCATGACTTTGTAGCATCCTTTAAACCCTGTGCATCTTAAATTAAAGAAAGAATAGTTAAATACAAAACCAACTTGTTTGGTCAAAATTTTCTTACTGTAAAAACTTAGTTAACTTTGAAAATCTATTGTTTTTCAAAAAGAAACAAGAAAAGTTTTTTAGACAAGATTTTAATTTAGTATTTTCGCTCAAACTGTTAACAAATTTATAATGGAAGCTGTGGTCTACCTTATTACCAACTTTATTGTGCTTTGTAACGGAATGTGGAGTTATCATTTTATTCAGAATTCAACCTACATGAAGCATTTCGAGATTATATTACTATCTCGAACCTTGGTAATTATTTCAATAACAGTTGAATACATTATTGTCAATTGGAAACTATTCGCCAGAACTTCATTTAATTTACTTTAAATTAAAACAAAAATTGGTAAGATAGAAAAAATTACATCAAGAAAATAATTGAAAGCTACTTAATCAGTCCTGATAGAAAAACTTGTGTTAATCCAGACTAATTTCTTACATAACATTTCAAATCGAAACAAACGTGAAAGTGAAGTACGTAAAATCTGCTGACAACCCGGCCGATCGTGGTTCCCAAAATGTATCATCCAAGAAACAACAGTGAGATGGACCGGAATGGCTCAAGCTAAGCTACCAGAAACAAAATTTGTAGCCTAAGACGATCGATTTAAATAAAGAATGATATAAAGCGACGGTCGTGAAAGAAGCCAGTAAAAATACAGTTTTGTACTGCGTGCTTTAGATTATCATTAATAAAGATTGGTTAGAGATTAGCAGATAAGGGAATATTTGGAAATGGGACATATGGTTGAGATAACTTAAAAACAACATCTACCTTTGAATGATGCAATTGATTGATTGACTGGTTAGAATGTACGGCCGAGGACGAAGGAACTCCCGAAATGCCGGGCACCACCGTACACCCGTGCTACAAATAACAAAATCGATGGAATGGAAGAAATGTTAGTTATGACAGACTCGACGTGGTTACTGATACCTAAGCGATCGATAATTATTATTTTTTGTGGTGTAAAGAAAGGAAAAATAAGTAGGTAATGACAGAATTAGTTTGGTTTCCCGGTGGCCAACGTTTAACTATTATTAGCACAAGACAATCACAATTTTACTGAAGCTGCTCTGCATTCTGTTTTTTCTCATCAGCAACTCTAGTGTCCCCCTTTCAACTGTAATCTATAAAGGTTCCTTAGGAACAAATCTATTAATGAACTAATTTTACCCAGTCGTAGGCTGTAACAGATGGCATTAGTTTTCGCCTGTAAATCACAAATTTAATATTTCACCTCCATGCTGCTAAAATTCATTAAAAGACAAAACTTTAAAATTAATACAAATTAGATTTCGCACGCTTCTCGTCTTTCCAATTCCTCTGCCAACACAGCATATCATGTTCTCTGGCTGCCCCCTTTGCTTCTGCGACGCCAAGTTCGCTCTTGGTGTTATATATTCTTTTTGTTTCCTCGGCCATTAGATTGATTGTTGTCACGCCTGCGATGACTGGAATAACAGATTCAGATGTTGTTCTGTATGAGCTACATATTCTAAAGGCGCCACGACGTTATACCACTGCCATTTTGTTTCAGTATTTTTGCATTAAAAGTGTCAAATATGGGCTTATTTCACAGCCGTACAAAAGGATAGAATTTGATACCGACATTAGTAACTTCCTTTTACCAGTAGCTGCGCCTTTGATATTCATCATCAGCCTACACAGTGCAATAGTCACTTTTGTCGCCTTTTCCGAAAAACACTTGATTTGTTTTACAAAATTAAACTTTGTGTCCAGATGCACCCCAAGGTATTTGACGGCCGTGTTTGACTGTATTCGCTGGTTTCTCACGTCGAAAAGTAAGTCGATCGCAATGTGTCGTCCAGTTAGCAAAACCAATTCTGTATGCATTATCCGTTAAAGGTAGTCTGGCACGTGGAAATCGTTTTTTAACGCCGACAACTTATCCGCTTATCTCGCTGAATTAAAAGCATTCTTCAGATCCAGTGTAGGGGATAAAACTATCACCTTCAACACTTCCATGGGAGAAAGCAGCTTGTTGGATCTCTTCTACAGAGAAAGCTGGTACACCTTCCGGTTTATCGGGGCAAGGTGACCGGCCATCACTTGACTGGTCCGGGAAAAGGGAGTTCACGATGTGCCATGTTTTACTTTGCTCCAATAAGGTGCTGGGTGCTAGTGCTCTCAGTTTGCGCAATACAATATTGTAGCCGAAACCTCACGGTTCGATGTCAAGGTCACGATTCAAGTACTCCCAGTTGCTTCTGTTTATTTCTAGTTTCAGTGCCCAGGTTCTTGCCAGTCAGTACTCTTTATGCATCATTTCCGCTATGTGCGCGCCACGTCTTCTTGATCTAGTAGCTGTGCAAGCAATGCTTTCTGAGGTTTGCTATTTCATCAGTCCACCAATAGACAGCTGACTTTATACCCTCTAGGTTTCTTCTTTTAGGCTTCGATGCATTGCAAGCTTTTTTTACTAGCCTCGTTGTGGCATTAGCAATTTCTTCATGCGCTCTGGTTCATGCGCTCTGGTCCTGTTATTCGACTGATGTCACTGCCGGAGGATCGCAATCCCATCCGAACAGTGTAGGTGATGTATTGATGATCGCTTCCGGTGTAATCTTCAATGAATCGCCAACCCGTAATTTCGTGCGATATAGAATCGGTCTCAAGAGTTATGTCGGGAATAGTCTCATTATAGCCAGGTCTTCTAAATGTCGATACACCGCCCTCATTCATCCCACATACTGTCCCCTGGTGTCTGTGAAACACATTTCCCACTCCAACGCTTTTGAATTAAAGTCTCCAGCTATAACGAAGGCACAGTCAATTTTCGCTCGGAAAGCGTCCATTGGTTCGTTCGGGGTAAAATAGCAATTGACATATATGATATCCTTAATTTTCACTCATAAAAATCCCTTTTCGGCTTCATAACTCTCAGTTGTGATTAGATGCGGAGCCCAGATGGCAGCTGTTCCTAGATTATCGGAAAACCAGTTATCTTCCGCTCTATTCTTACATTGCTCTAATGATAAGAAAGTCCTCACCTATCTCCACTCTTAGCTGGTTTAGGAGGGCATTCGAGCTTCTATTTCTATGAAGGTTTACCTGAAGAACCTTCATCTTATATTTTAATATCTGGCTTGCTCAAGCTATAGGCCTGGTTTGTTCTGGTCCAATTTTATTTTCAGCACATAGAAAGCACTTGGTCACCGCTTTACACTCCTTTTAGAAATGGCATTTCTCTTAACAGTGGAGACAAAATTCACTCTGATTGGCGCCTTTAAGTTCACCTTATGACGGCCGTAACCAAACCAGGCATAACTGACCAAAACCATTATCTGACCACTACTGTCTTACGCTGGATTTTGAAATATAGCCAGTCTATTTTTATGCAACCTATCCTATGCAGCTCAGATGCATCACGAGCGCCGACATCCACAAAGGCCATTCGCTGTTCTCTCGAATTAGGTTTCGTAAGTGACACCTCCAATTCGTCTTTAAATTCTTTAAATCCTTTGAGATCTCGTCTGATGGCATTATGAATTTCCTCTTCAGAGGAAAGACATTTGCCTTTAAGTTGCCATTTTTATTTCTCGTAAAATGACCTGGCACATCCGCAGATCGTTCCTCTTCTGCTCAATAAACCCTACATCAGGGTAATTTCCTTTATCAATAACAACGAGGATTCGGTCCTCTTCAGAGGTGAGCCTAGTTCTATTTGCTGTTTTTGACTGGGCTGTCAAGGTATCCTCCCTTACCTTTTTAAGAGGGTTCATTGGACTCGTGATTATTGCTAGGTGTTTCATGCTAAAGCTCCTCCTGAAATTGGATGTTTTTTCCTATCCGCCACCTGGGGAGGGGCCCGATGGGAGAACTAGCAAACCCCACACAGGTAACGCTTTTATTATAAGCATATAATATTATAATAATATAATAATAATACACATAATATAATATTCTTAAATGATCAAGACAAATGGCATCGATTTTTGGCAGTACTTATACTTGCAAACAACTTTTTTTTAATGAACCAGGTTTTGAGTATTATATAAATTAATGCATCATTCACCGCTTCGTAACTTCTCTGTGTTCCATTAATCATAATTTTTGTGTGTGCATGATGTTTGGCGTCATTGACCATATAGCACTTATCACTGCAGCGTGATATTACGGTCTAGTAGGTTCGAAAAATGAATAGATTGGATTGTATCTTGTTTTAATGTTCAAACACATGTGTAATACGCTAACACATGTATAATATGTTGGTCACATGTACTGTAAGTGTTTTTAAACTATGGGTTGGCCCGATGGTTTAAATAAATGTTTGCTAAAAACCATCACCAGTTTTTTTTTCACATTGTTTCAATATTTTGAAAAAGGGAAATATACAACAGATGAAGCTACGACAGTTGCTATTGAAAAGACAAAATGTGCTTGTCAACGACTGTGAAGTTTTCCACAAAATTCCACAAATTCAAAAATATATACGTATACAAGATTTGTGGAAAAAACAAAAATTGTCTATGTATAGGTAAATTAGTGGGCAAAAGCAATTTAAGTTTACATGGTACATAAATACCTACAAATTATAATACTAACGAGTATTTTTTACATATTTATGTTGTAATATTTTAAACAAATTAGTAAAATTAGTATATAATGTTAAAAAAAAAAATTAAATTAAATTAAAATAATCTTTCTCAAAAACATATCATACACCGCTTTAAATAAAAACTTTCTCTACGAAATAAAATTAGCTCGATTCCACTGTATCAAAAATTGGCCAATTTACAGAGGTTTCTCAAGTAAGTGACATACATGGATAGTTAGATGATGACTTGCTCTACAAAATAAAAGTAGTCCGATCTCCATACGATGGGGTTAACCCTTTTGTGGATGACTTGGTAACTTATAATTTATCAAGAAAATTTAAATAATTTATGCGTTCACTATATCAAAGATTGGCCAAATTACAGAGGTTTCTCAAGTAAGTGGCATACATGGATAGTTAGATGATAACTTGTTCTACAAAATAAAAGTAGTCCGATCTCCATACGATGGGGTTAACCCTTTTGTGGATGACTTGGTAACTTATAATTTATCAAGAAAATTTAAATAATTTATGCGTTCACTATATCAAAGATTGGCCAAATTACAGAGGTTTCTCATGTAAGTGGCATACATAGATAGTTAGATGATGACTTGCTCTACAAAATAAAAGTAGTCCGATCTCCATACGATGGGGTTAACCCTTTTGTGGATGACTTGGTAACTTATAATTTATCAAGAAAATTTAAATAATTTATGCGTTCACTATATCAAAGATTGGCCAATTTACAGGGGTTTCTCAAGTAAGTGGCATACATGGATAGTTAGATGATGACTTTTTCTACAAAATGAAAGTAGTCGGATCTCCATACGATGGGGTTAACCCTTTTGTGGATGACTTGGTAACTTATAATTTATCAAGAAAATTTAAATAATTTATGCGTTCACTATATCAAAGATTGGCCAAATTACAGAGGTTTCTCAAGTAAGTGACATACATGGATAGTTAGATGATAACTTGCTCTACAAAATAAAAGTAGTCCGATCTCCATACGATGGGGTTAACCCTTTTGTGGATGACTTGGTAACTTATAATTTATCAAGAAAATTTAAATAATTTATGCGTTCACTATATCAAAGATTGGCCAAATTACAGAGGTTTCTCAAGTAAGAGGCATACATGGATAGTTAGATGATAACTTGTTCTACAAAATAAAAGTAGTCCGATCTCCATACGATGGGGTTAACCCTTTTGTGGATGACTTGGTAACTTATAATTTATCAAGAAAATTTAAATAATTTATGCGTTCACTATATCAAAGATTGGCCAAATTACAGAGGTTTCTCAAGTAAGTGGCATACATGGATAGTTAAATGATGACTTGTTCTACAAAATAAAAGTAGTCCGATCTCCATACGATGGGGTTAACCCTTTTGTGGATGACTTGGTAACTTATAATTTATCAAGAAAATTTAAATAATTTATGCGTTCACTATATCAAAGATTGGCCAAATTACAGAGGTTTCTCAAGTAAGTGGCATACATGGATAGTTAGATGATGACTTGCTCTACAAAATAAAAGTAGTCCGATCTCCATACGATGGGGTTAACCCTTTTGTGGATGACTTGGTAACTTATAATTTATCAAGAAAATTTAAATAATTTATGCGTTCACTATATCAAAGATTGGCCAATTTACAGGGGTTTCTCAAGTAAGTGGCATACATAAATAGTTAGATGATGACTTGTTCTACAAAATGAAAGTAGTCCGATCTCCATACGATGGGGTTAACCCTTTTGTGGATGACTTGGTAACTTATAATTTATCAAGAAAATTTAAATAATTTATGCGTTCACTATATCAAAGATTGGCCAATTTACAGAGGTTTCTCAAGTTAGTGGCATACATGGATAGTTAGATGATGACTTGTTCTACAAAATAAAAGTAGTCCGATCTCTATACGATGGGGTTAACCTTTTTGTGGATGACTTGGTAACTTATAATTTATCAAGAAAATTTAAATAATTTATGCGTTCACTATATCAAAGATTGGCCAATTTACAGAGGTTTCTCAAGTTAGTGGCATACATGGATAGTTAGATGATGACTTGTTCTACAAAATAAAAGTAGTCCGATCTCTATACGATGGGGTTAACCCTTTTGTGGATGACTTGGTAACTTATAATTTATCAAGAAAATTTAAATAATTTATGCGTTCACTATATCAAAGATTGGCCAATTTACAGAGGTTTCTCAAGTAAGTGGCATACATAGATAGTTAGATGATGACTTGTTCTACAAAATAAAAGTAGTCCGATCTCCATACGATGGGGTTAACCCTTTTGTGGATGACTTGGTAACTTATAATTTATCAAGAAAATTTAAATAATTTATGCGTTCACTATATCAAAGATTGGCCAAATTACAGAGGTTTCTCAAGTAAGTGGCATACATGGATAGTTAGATGATGACTTGCTCTACAAAATAAAAGTAGTCCGATCTCCATACGATGGGGTTAACCCTTTTGTGGATGACTTGGTAACTTATAATTTATCAAGAAAATTTAAATAATTTATGCGTTCACTATATCAAAGATTGGCCAATTTACAGAGGTTTCTCAAGTAAGTGGCATACATGGATAGTTAGATGATGACTTGTTCTACAAAATGAAAGTAGTCCGATCTCCATACGATGGGGTTAACCCTTTTGTGGATGACTTGGTAACTTATAATTTATCAAGAAAATTTAAATAATTTATGCGTTCACTATATCAAAGATTGGCCAATTTACAGAGGTTTCTCAAGTAAGTGGCATACATGGATAGTTAGATGATGACTTGTTCTACAAAATGAAAGTAGTCCGATCTCCATACGATGGGGTTAACCCTTTTGTGGATGACTTGGTAACTTATAATTTATCAAGAAAATTTAAATAATTTATGCGTTCACTATATCAAAGATTGGCCAATTTACAGAGGTTTCTCAAGTAAGTGGCATACATGGATAGTTAGATGATGACTTGTTCTACAAAATAAAAGTAGTCCGATCTCCATACGATGGGGTTAACCCTTTTGTGGATGACTTGGTAACTTATAATTTATCAAGAAAATTTAAATAATTTATGCCTTCACTATATCAAAGATTGGCCAAATTACAGAGGTTTCTCAAGTAAGTGGCATACATGGATAGTTAGATGATGACTTGTTCTACAAAATGAAAGTAGTCCGATCTCCATACGATGGGGTTAACCCTTTTGTGGATGACTTGGTAACTTATAATTTATCAAGAAAATTTAAATAATTTATTCGTTTACTATATCAAAGATTGCCAATTTCGTTTTTTAGAAAATGTAAATAAAAATAAAACGCCCCATATTCTGTCTTAAAATCCAGGCTATTTTATTTTATTACCTTGCTTTCTGTTGAATTGTATGGAAAACCCCAAAACTACATAATATTAAAATAACATAAAATATCAAATGGCAGAATACGGTCCAATACTATAATAAAAAATATAAGAATACTTGGTATTAGAAGGAGAAAACAAATTCTACTTACTTCTCTAACCTCGCACGATATTCAAGTTTCGTTAAACATTTATTTGGGTTTTTGTTTTGTTTCACCTAAGTAATTTAACAGGTAATCACCAAGTTGCGCCCACATAAATAAATGTTGTGCGAAGTCAGAGGTGTAAACAGAATAATTTTTGTGAATATTAGGGGTGAAAGCTAAAACTAGTTGCAAATGTAACAAATTGTGTTTTGGTTAGATTAATTCGTTTTTTTATTAGAATCTACTAATATATAGAATCGTATTTATGTGTTTTGATTTTAAAATTGAATTGCTTGGTAGCGCTAATGCCTTAGATTTTCTTGGTATGCACTAATTTTATTGTTGCATTTCCAGTCGACTCTGTAAATATAGTGCATATTATGTTTAGAGTTGATAGAACTCGACTCTACAAATTTGTTAAGACGAGTGGGGATAGCTACGATTCTGTATATGTCTCGACTCTGTTTATAGTTAAAATTTAACCTAGGTTGAAGCTAGTATATGCGTATTAATAGTTCGATTTTGGTTATAGAACTGTTGTCCCTTCGTTATATTTAGTACGAGTATATTTTGCAATCGAAACATATAAATATATGAATGGGAAGTACAGTAAATATAGAGAACATTACTCTTACAAAATAAAAGTAGTCCGATTTCCATACGATGGAATTAAGACTTGTGTGGATAACTTGGTAACTTAGACTTATCAAGAAAATTTAAATAATTGATGCCTTCACTATATCAAAGGTTGACCGTTACAAATCAAAAGACGACTTAGATCAGCGAATTGCTCTGCGAAAGCAAGCGCTTGGATCAGTAATGGTTTGGCCCGCGGTGACTGCAACGGACTTAAACCCAATGAATTATTTCTGCACGCTAAAGTATTAAGTAACAAATATGAGACGGTTGACGCCTTAAATATTGATCTTCGCCGAGAATAGGCCAAAATTACATCACACAATCTTTGACTGTACTGCGGGAGGGATATCTAGTGTTCAAGCTGTTTCGGGTAGGGAATTGGTGGTGAGAAAGTTTAGTGCTTTTTCAATGTGGTTGGTGGGTTTTTGTTTGTAAATGCTTAATTGGAGGGTGAGTTTAGGTACCGTGGCTGTGATTTTTAAATCAGTATTTATGGGTTTTCTGTGGTTTTTAGACAGAATTGGATCTGTGGGTTGGTTTTTCGACCAGGGGTGGGACGTGATGGTTCTTCGGGTGATTTGAAGGGATTTGGCTTAAAATAATAATAGTAATAAGTTGGATAGAAATTCCATTCAACATGGAGGTGTGCCTTGTTGTTGGACGATATTTCGTTATTCATTTCATTTATAGGCATCCCTCATATTGCGCGATTAAAACCTGCGCGTTTATATTTCATATTGCGCAGTTATTATTTTGAAAAGAAAAAGAAACCTACATATTTCATTATATTTAGGTATTTATGGAACATGTGCATAATGTATGTACAATTATTTTCCTGTTGAACAAAATTCCTTGATTTTTGTTTAATGAATTTGCTAAAAGAAGGCAACCTCGCTTTGCGATAGAAAACAAAAAAAGAAGGGGTAATTATGCAAGAATACAACAAAATTTTATTTTTTTACAAAGAATCGACAAAATACAAAATGGAAATCAGGTAGTAAGTTGGATAGTATGTGGGACTGACGGTTATTCAACGATATTCAACAAATATCCGATATATATCCGATATTCAACAAATTATTAATTAGATACAGATAATTTATATATTAAAGCGATTATAAATTACAATCAGTCACTAAAGCACTACACCGCCATTATTAAGAGACCGAATAACAACTGGGAAATATATGATGACCTTAAAAAATTTTCTACCGCAGCAACAGACCAGGCTCGTGTCAATCCCGCAATTTTGTTTTACACAAAAAAATAAAACTAAAATGTCAACCAATAACCATAAATATCAAAATAGACAAATCGCAGTCACATACATACTTAAATATCTACATCAAATAAAATCACACTCAAACACACACACACACACACACACACACACACACACACACACACACACACACACACACACACACACACACACACACACACACACACACACACACACACACAAACACACCTGTGTGGAGTTAGAGATATCCCATCAGGCGCGTCCTCAGGTGGCGGATAGAGGAAATCCATAACCGGCTCGCCGGCGGGCAGGTGGGAAATAAAATACCACTCGCGGACCAAAATTGTCATTAATCGTATTTTCATTAGTAGATGCGGGGTCAAACAGCGTCTAGTCCCTACGGTAGAGGTGTTTGAAATTAAATACTAGATAAATAATTAAATATATAATATACAGTACTTAATACTTAATACGGGTCGGCACTCGAAGTGTAACCAATTAAAAATACTGTAAATTTGTAAATTTTCCTTTTTTTCATTTCAAAACTTCAGAATATCGAAAAACCTTTCAAATTTATCAAAAAAATGTTATTATTCGATGTAGTCACCTTAAGAGCGGATATTAGCATCGAGTCTGTCCTACAAGGCTTCACACGATACACGTACGTTGTGTGATGTAATTATGGCCTATTCTCGGCGAAGAGCAATATTTAAGGCGTCAACCGTCTCATATTTGTTACTTAATACTTTAGCGTGCAGAAATAATTCATTGGGTTTAAGTCCGTTGCAGTCACCACGGGCCAAACCATTACTGATTCAAGCGCTTGCTTTCGCAGAGCAATTCGCTGACTGATCTAAATCGTCTTTTGATTTGTAACGGCCAACCTTTGATATAGTGAACGCATCAATTATTTAAATTTTCTTGATAAGTCTAAGTTACCAAGTTATCCACACAAGTCTTAATTCCATCGTATGGAAATCGGACTACTTTTATTTTGTAAGAGTAATGTTCTCTATATTTACTGTACTTCCCATTCATATATTTATATGTTTCGATTGCAAAATATACTCGTACTAAATATAACGAAGGGACAACAGTTCTATAACCAAAATCGAACTATTAATACGCATATACTAGCTTCAACCTAGGTTAAATTTTAACTATAAACAGAGTCGAGACATATACAGAATCGTAGCTATCCCCACTCGTCTTAACAAATTTGTAGAGTCGAGTTCTATCAACTCTAAACATAATATGCACTATATTTACAGAGTCGACTGGAAATGCAACAATAAAATTAGTGCATACCAAGAAAATCTAAGGCATTAGCGCTACCAAGCAATTCAATTTTAAAATCAAAACACATAAATACGATTCTATATATTAGTAGATTCTAATAAAAAAACGAATTAATCTAACCAAAACACAATTTGTTACATTTGCAACTAGTTTTAGCTTTCACCCCTAATATTCACAAAAATTATTCTGTTTACACCTCTGACTTCGCACAACATTTATTTATGTGGGCGCAACTTGGTGATTACCTGTTAAATTACTTAGGTGAAACAAAACAAAAACCCAAATAAATGTTTAACGAAACTTGAATATCGTG
Source organism: Tipula confusa (assembly GCA_963556175.1). Classification (NCBI taxonomy): domain Eukaryota; kingdom Metazoa; phylum Arthropoda; class Insecta; order Diptera; family Tipulidae; genus Tipula; species Tipula confusa. The sequence continues at coordinate 118,342,395 of OY744477.1, forward strand.
CGAGGTTAGAGAAGTAAGTAGAATTTGTTTTCTCCTTCTAATACCAAGTATTCTTATATTTTTTATTATAGTATTGGACCGTATTCTGCCATTTGATATTTTATGTTATTTTAATATTATGTAGTTTTGGGGTTTTCCATACAATTCAACAGAAAGCAAGGTAATAAAATAAAATAGCCTGGATTTTAAGACAGAATATGGGGCGTTTTATTTTTATTTACATTTTCTAAAAAACGAAATTGGCAATCTTTGATATAGTAAACGAATAAATTATTTAAATTTTCTTGATAAATTATAAGTTACCAAGTCATCCACAAAAGGGTTAACCCCATCGTATGGAGATCGGACTACTTTCATTTTGTAGAACAAGTCATCATCTAACTATCCATGTATGCCACTTACTTGAGAAACCTCTGTAATTTGGCCAATCTTTGATATAGTGAAGGCATAAATTATTTAAATTTTCTTGATAAATTATAAGTTACCAAGTCATCCACAAAAGGGTTAACCCCATCGTATGGAGATCGGACTACTTTTATTTTGTAGAACAAGTCATCATCTAACTATCCATGTATGCCACTTACTTGAGAAACCTCTGTAAATTGGCCAATCTTTGATATAGTGAACGCATAAATTATTTAAATTTTCTTGATAAATTATAAGTTACCAAGTCATCCACAAAAGGGTTAACCCCATCGTATGGAGATCGGACTACTTTCATTTTGTAGAACAAGTCATCATCTAACTATCCATGTATGCCACTTACTTGAGAAACCTCTGTAAATTGGCCAATCTTTGATATAGTGAACGCATAAATTATTTAAATTTTCTTGATAAATTATAAGTTACCAAGTCATCCACAAAAGGGTTAACCCCATCGTATGGAGATCGGACTACTTTCATTTTGTAGAACAAGTCATCATCTAACTATCCATGTATGCCACTTACTTGAGAAACCTCTGTAAATTGGCCAATCTTTGATATAGTGAACGCATAAATTATTTAAATTTTCTTGATAAATTATAAGTTACCAAGTCATCCACAAAAGGGTTAACCCCATCGTATGGAGATAGGACTACTTTTATTTTGTAGAGCAAGTCATCATCTAACTATCCATGTATGCCACTTACTTGAGAAACCTCTGTAATTTGGCCAATCTTTGATATAGTGAACGCATAAATTATTTAAATTTTCTTGATAAATTATAAGTTACCAAGTCATCCACAAAAGGGTTAACCCCATCGTATGGAGATCGGACTACTTTCATTTTGTAGAACAAGTCATCATATAACTATCCATGTATGCCACTTACTTGAGAAACCTCTGTAATTTGGCCAATCTTTGATATAGTGAAGGCATAAATTATTTAAATTTTCTTGATAAATTATAAGTTACCAAGTCATCCACAAAAGGGTTAACCCCATCGTATGGAGATCGGACTACTTTTATTTTGTAGAACAAGTCATCATCTAACTATCCATGTATGCCACTTACTTGAGAAACCTCTGTAAATTGGCCAATCTTTGATATAGTGAACGCATAAATTATTTAAATTTTCTTGATAAATTATAAGTTACCAAGTCATCCACAAAAGGGTTAACCCCATCGTATGGAGATCGGACTACTTTCATTTTGTAGAACAAGTCATCATCTAACTATCCATGTATGCCACTTACTTGAGAAACCTCTGTAATTTGGCCAATCTTTGATATAGTGAACGCATAAATTATTTAAATTTTCTTGATAAATTATAAGTTACCAAGTCATCCACAAAAGGGTTAACCCCATCGTATGGAGATCGGACTACTTTTATTTTGTAGAACAAGTTATCATCTAACTATCCATGTATGCCACTTACTTGAGAAACCTCTGTAATTTGGCCAATCTTTGATATAGTGAACGCATAAATTATTTAAATTTTCTTGATAAATTATAAGTTACCAAGTCATCCACAAAAGGGTTAACCCCATCGTATGGAGATCGGACTACTTTTATTTTGTAGAGCAAGTCATCATCTAACTATCCATGTATGCCACTTACTTGAGAAACCTCTGTAATTTGGCCAATCTTTGATATAGTGAACGCATAAATTATTTAAATTTTCTTGATAAATTATAAGTTACCAAGTCATCCACAAAAGGGTTAACCCCATCGTATAGAGATCGGACTACTTTTATTTTGTAGAACAAGTCATCATCTAACTATCCATGTATGCCACTTACTTGAGAAACCTCTGTAAATTGGCCAATCTTTGATATAGTGAACGCATAAATTATTTAAATTTTCTTGATAAATTATAAGTTACCAAGTCATCCACAAAAGGGTTAACCCCATCGTATGGAGATCGGACTACTTTCATTTTGTAGAACAAGTCATCATCTAACTACTCATGTATGCCACTTACTTGAGAAACCTCTGTAAATTGGCCAATCTTTGATATAGTGAACGCATAAATTATTTAAATTTTCTTGATAAATTATAAGTTACCAAGTCATCCACAAAAGGGTTAACCCCATCGTATGGAGATCGGACTACTTTCATTTTGTAGAACAAGTCATCATCTAACTATCCATGTATGCCACTTACTTGAGAAACCTCTGTAATTTGGCCAATCTTTGATATAGTGAACGCATAAATTATTTAAATTTTCTTGATAAATTATAAGTTACCAAGTCATCCACAAAAGGGTTAACCCCATCGTATGGAGATCGGACTACTTTCATTTTGTAGAACAAGTCATCATCTAACTATCCATGTATGCCACTTACTTGAGAAACCTCTGTAAATTGGCCAATCTTTGATATAGTGAACGCATAAATTATTTAAATTTTCTTGATAAATTATAAGTTACCAAGTCATCCACAAAAGGGTTAACCCCATCGTATGGAGATCGGACTACTTTCAGTTTGTAGAAAAAGTTATCATCTAACTATCCATGTATGCCACTTACTTGAGAAACCTCTGTAATTTGGCCAATCTTTGATATAGTGAACGCATAAATTATTTAAATTTTCTTGATAAATTATAAGTTACCAAGTCATCCACAAAAGGGTTAACCCCATCGTATGGAGATCGGACTACTTTTATTTTGTAGAAAAAGTCATCATCTAACTATCCATGTATGCCACTTACTTGAGAAACCTCTGTAAATTGGCCAATCTTTGATATAGTGAACGCATAAATTATTTAAATTTTCTTGATAAATTATAAGTTACCAAGTCATCCACAAAAGGGTTAACCCCATCGTATGGAGATCGGACTACTTTCAGTTTGTAGAAAAAGTTATCATCTAACTATCCATGTATGCCACTTACTTGAGAAACCTCTGTAATTTGGCCAATCTTTGATATAGTGAACGCATAAATTATTTAAATTTTCTTGATAAATTATAAGTTACCAAGTCATCCACAAAAGGGTTAACCCCATCGTATGGAGATCGGACTACTTTTATTTTGTAGAACAAGTTATCATCTAACTATCCATGTATGCCACTTACTTGAGAAACCTCTGTAATTTGGCCAATCTTTGATATAGTGAACGCATAAATTATTTAAATTTTCTTGATAAATTATAAGTTACCAAGTCATCCACAAAAGGGTTAACCCCATCGTATGGAGATCGGACTACTTTTATTTTGTAGAGCAAGTCATCATCTAACTATCCATGTATGCCACTTACTTGAGAAACCTCTGTAATTTGGCCAATCTTTGATATAGTGAACGCATAAATTATTTAAATTTTCTTGATAAATTATAAGTTACCAAGTCATCCACAAAAGGGTTAACCCCATCGTATGGAGATCGGACTACTTTCATTTTGTAGAACTAGTCATCATCTAACTATCCATGTATGCCACTTACTTGAGAAACCTCTGTAAATTGGCCAATCTTTGATATAGTGAACGCATAAATTATTTAAATTTTCTTGATAAATTATAAGTTACCAAGTTATCCACAAAAGGGTTAACCCCATCGTATAGAGATCGGACTACTTTTATTTTGTAGAACAAGTCATCATCTAACTATCCATGTATGCCACTTACTTGAGAAACCTCTGTAAATTGGCCAATCTTTGATATAGTGAACGCATAAATTATTTAAATTTTCTTGATAAATTATAAGTTACCAAGTCATCCACAAAAGAGTTAACCCCATCGTATGGAGATCGGACTACTTTCATTTTGTAGAACAAGTCATCATCTAACTATCCATGTATGCCACTTACTTGAGAAACCTCTGTAAATTGGCCAATCTTTGATATAGTGAACGCATAAATTATTTAAATTTTCTTGATAAATTATAAGTTACCAAGTCATCCACAAAAGGGTTAACCCCATCGTATGGAGATCGGACTACTTTTATTTTGTAGAACAAGTTATCATCTAACTATCCATGCATGCCACTTACTTGAGAAACCTCTGTAATTTGGCCAATCTTTGATATAGTGAACGCATAAATTATTTAAATTTTCTTGATAAATTATAAGTTACCAAGTCATCCACAAAAGGGTTAACCCCATCGTATGGAGATCGGACTACTTTCATTTTGTAGAACAAGTCATCATCTAACTATCCATGTATGCCACTTACTTGAGAAACTTCTGTAAATTGGCCAATCTTTGATATAGTGAACGCATAAATTATTTAAATTTTCTTGATAAATTATAAGTTACCAAGTCATCCACAAAAGGGTTAACCCCATCGTATGGAGATCGGACTACTTTTATTTTGTAGAACAAGTTATCATCTAACTATCCATGCATGCCACTTACTTGAGAAACCTCTGTAATTTGGCCAATCTTTGATATAGTGAACGCATAAATTATTTAAATTTTCTTGATAAATTATAAGTTACCAAGTCATCCACAAAAGGGTTAACCCCATCGTATGGAGATCGGACTACTTTCATTTTGTAGAACAAGTCATCATCTAACTATCCATGTATGCCACTTACTTGAGAAACTTCTGTAAATTGGCCAATCTTTGATATAGTGAACGCATAAATTATTTAAATTTTCTTGATAAATTATAAGTTACCAAGTCATCCACAAAAGGGTTAGCCCCATCGTATGGAGATCGGACTACTTTCATTTTGTAGAACAAGTCATCATCTAACTATCCATGTATGCCACTTACTTGAGAAACCTCCGTAAATTGGCCAATCTTTGATACAGTGAACCCCTAACTGTGATGTATTTATTAACATACAATTTTTTTTACTGAAAGTTATTCGAATTATTATTGTTTTTATTGTTGAAATGAATTTATTTTAGTTGTAGTTAGGATTAATACGAATCGAAAATTTTTAAGATTTAATTGGAATATAATTTTTTTTCTAAAGATAGTTCGAGTTACCTTATTATCATAGTGAAATAACAATTTTTTAGTCTACTGTAAAATAAATTACCAATACACATACAGTTTTTGTTATTTGTGGAAAACTTCACAGCCGTGCTTGTCAGGCTTGTATTGCCGCCAAAAAAAATAAGCCTCTTAAGAAAAATCAATATAAAGAATTCTTTAATTATATGGGAATTAGGTTTATCCTTCCTTCCTTCTGCTGGCGCTACATCCCATGAAGGGATTTGGTCGCCTCAACAATGCTTCTCTAAATTTTGCGATCCGTCACAAGACAACGCCAGACACGATGACCGAATGCGTTCAGATCTTTCTCGACGTCATCCATCCAACGAGTAGGCGGTCTCCCACAAGGACCCACTTTCGTTCGTTCCGACTCGTGATGAATCCGATAATGTCGACTTTATCGAGATTATTTCTGATCTCGTGAATCATTCGCATTCTATATATGGCTTCTTCCTTGATGGGACCGATAAGAATTCACTTTGTTGATTGGCGACAAATTGGCCTTCAACAATTTGTTGAGCTGATATTTCCTAGGCGAGGGAACTTCTTTCAGTGAGATGATGTTGCGACCCAGAATGCAAATGTTGTCAGCGTATGTATAATATAACTACATATAGTACTACCATGGTATGTTAGCCCATTGACGTGCTAGATGTAAAATAATCAAAATATTTTTATATGTATAATCGCCTAAATGTCATATATTTATTTTCAATTTTGACGATATTCTATTGACCCGACATCTGTAACATCAATGGGTAAACTGTTTTTTCTTATGATGGTATTACTATATATATTTATATTATGGCGTATGCCAATAGCTGGGTTGAAGTACCTTAAGCCAATCCCTTTCCTTTTGCTTGCATAGCCGATACAAGGCCTTTCTCGTGGTTATATATGCATCGAAATTGCCTTGTTTTTTGTTACCGATTTCGTTGACGTGCGCGATCTTTCTCCTGAATAGCCCTTAAACAATAATAGTTCAGCCAAAGATTTGTAGGTTTAGATGAGCTACGGTTGCCGCTGTTTTAATTATGTCCCATCGTTCTTGAAAGAAGTCAGGAACTGGTTTGTCCTCCAGGATTCCTGTTAAAGTAGTCTCAAAGGTGGTACGAGTAACTTCGTTGCTTAATGCTGATGTGTTCCAACGAGTGATACGCTGAAAACATAGATTTATATGGTTGACAGGCGAAATTTTAATTCAGCAACTACCGGGAAGTATTTTACTCAAGACAATTTCGAGTTCTTCATAAAAACTATCCTTAATTTGATCTGGTTTCTCCTCTGTGGGGGCATGAACGTCCATAAACGTAATATTAAAGTAACGTCATTGAAACCTATGCAAATCCTATTATTAACAGGTTTGCAATCAGTCACGAATAAACGACATCGGTTGTCAATCAAGAAACCGATGCCAAATTCATACTTATCCATGTTATAGTTTCGACAGAGAGTTAATCCGCAGCGATTGTAATCGACGATTTCATTGCAGTGCCATGAGATCGAGCTTATACTTAATATGCTTGTTCGAAGAGTTGATAGAGGCTCTCCAGGCGATGAAGGCTAAGTACTTCCCAAGTTCCAAATTATGCATCAATATTTTCCATTTGGAACAAACATAAATATTCATTCAGAAAAGAATCGAGGTCAACATTTTTAAACGATCCTATTTTAAGGCGGTTCCTGTCTTCAATCGTTTCAAACTAAACTGCAGCCTTGAATTTCTACAATTTTAAAATGTTATGTGGTTTAAGCCATGTTTCACTTACAAATACAAAATAAAAATCAAGACCATCAATTAATTTTACAAGTTGCGAGCATTAAATTACGCCGTCCTTAAATTATCGAAATTTTTAATCGAAGAGCATTTAAAAAAATGATTGGCCGTAAAACTATCAGGACTACAATAGCTGGAGCCTATTAATCAAAGCACACGTCAGTACTTACCCAAAGATTAATATAAACTAGTAATTGTAAAAAAAATTCAACAAGAATAATAATATGCAGCCGTTACAAATCATAACCTAAAATTATATAGTAACAAAATTCAATTAAAATAATGTTAAATAAATGATAAAAAAGTAAACTAAACTAGCAATCATAGAAATACTAATTAATACCACAGATAATTATACCAGATGAATATCTTGTATGGCTCAAATTTACACAAGTAAATTCATACGACGCAAATTAGTGCAACCGAAATCTAACCAAACAAATAATTGATGTTCTTATATAAAAGCGCATATTTTCATCCTTTTCTTTTTGTACACACGACTATTTGATTGTATAAAAAATAAAACAAAAAACCAAAGCAAAATATACGAAAAGTTTTGTTTTATTTTTTATACAATCAAATAGTTGTGTAAAAAATAAAAGAGACAAAGATAAAAATATGCCTTACATCTATTTTTCGTTTGGTTAGATTTCGGTTGAATAAATTTGCATAGTATGAATTTACTTGTGTAAATTTTAGCCATTCAAGATGTTCATCTGGTATAGTTATCTGTGCTTAATACTATAAACATAAATCATTAATCTTGTAAGTTGTCCACTATTTCACACATCCTATTCATATTTAATTCGCCTAATTGTTAGTGGAATTGGGCATTGTGAAAACCTGTCCGTTGATTAAAAAGCTCCCAAAGTTTAATCATTATGGTTTGTTGATTTGCCGTTAAGTTTCGGTAAAATTCGATGTAAGTATCACCATTATTGGTATGCTTTTAATTTTGTGATTCCACTTCAGTAAAAAGAGACACCACGGGTTAAAATTCATAGTCCTCGACTATCACATATTAAGCTTTTGCCCGCCAGCATTTAGTTTCCCTAAATATTAAACTTTTTCGCTAAATTCATCGTCCATGTTGACATCATCCTAACATCAACATCATTTGGTGTTGCTTATTTGTACAACTTCGAAATTTTTTAACTTTTTGTAAATTAAACGATTCTAACTGAGGTACCGGGTTCGAATCCCAACGGAGGAGGCTTGCACAAAGGATTTTTCATCATCTGGTTACGATCGGTGATGATGGTCAATCGTTGATCGTTGAAGAGATCGGACGTGCTTTGCTCGTTTCCTTCATTTTAAAATTTATTATTTATTTAATTTAATTTTTAGTTAATGTGTGTGAGTATGCAAAGGGCAAGTGATGGTTCACAAAAGTTTAATTAATTAATTTGTTGTATTGTGCTGGTTTTGGATTTTATATAAAATGTTTTAGTGTAAAGGGATCTATTTTGTGATTATCGGAATTAAAATATTGTGATAGGAGTGTGTGTATTATGTAAGGGATGACGCAATGATTATAAATGGAACTCTGTCGCTTTTCCCAGAGTACAGGTAGTATTTGCACTATAGTAAAACGCCATTTATTAGTAGTTATCATTATATTAATATCAATAGATTTACATTTTTTTTCTCTTAATATTAATTCTTTTGTTCAGGATTTTACAAAATTTTTCATGTTTAAGACATGTCTTTTTTTATTGTAATATCCTTCTCTTTTTAACCAACATGATTTTAGTAAAAATATTGTATTTCACATAAATTTCTCTTCTAATAAATTTAAATTGCGCGAATTTCATTTTTATTACTATATATTCGTTTCGCTAACTAATTTAATATACATATATTTAATAATTTATAGGTTATGAGTTGGAAAACATGTGCACTTATATGGCATGTAAAAAACAAAAAAAAATGTAAAATGTAGTGTTGTTTGCGTTGTTTATACTGAGAGTCAAGTTGAAATCGAGTTGCATTGTGATTTTTATTTTTGTGTACCGCCAATTTGGCGAATTGAGAAAGTTGATTTTTTCGACTCAACGAAACCCGTTTTCTGGCGGAGTTGTATTTATTTGTGTGTGTATTAAACAGTGAAATGGAACGAGGACTCATTTTTCTTCGGGAACCAAGTTCCAATGCATACTTATTAATTGTGCATCATTTATTTTTGTTCTTTTTATTTATGTAAATTTTATTTTGAGTAATTTTCTTTTTCTTGGTGTTCTTTGATGACACAAAGAAATTTTTTTTTGTTTTATTTTTTTTTATTTATTTTTATTTTCGCAATTGTGGTATAGTTTTAGTGAAATAGTTATTGAGGATGAAGATAATGATTTTATATTAATATGTATCTCTGTGGAAAAATGTTAGACCAATAATTTTTTTTGTTTTCTTTTGTTTAGCGATATAGTGGTTATATTTTCGAACAGTTTGATCATATTGTATATTAGTAGGGTTTTCGTATGTAAAATAGAAACTATTCGTTTAACATGATAAATAGGGAAAATATATGTTGAGCGGAGATCAAAACCATTATTCACCAATTTGTTCTTAAAACATTTCTTGGTGGCATTTTCTGACTGGTCCAAATTTTGAATTGGGTATGTACAATATTTATATGGACTTATATAAAAGCGCATATTGATTATTTAATTATTTGCGTTTCCTGGGTAATCATAAGGATGGGTTTTCGGATTTGAGTCGTTTTGATGTTGCGGGTATTGGAAACGTTTTGGAATTGTGGCATGTTTTTTCTACTTTATGAAAATGCTGATTATTTCTTTTGTTGAGAGTGGTCCATTAGAGATTTTTTCTGGGCGTGGAGGCAGGCTGATTTATCTATGACTGGACATAATAAGGATGATTTGTTCGGTTTGTGGATAAGAATGGCATTGGTATGTTTCCGCGGGAGGGGGATGTAAATGTTAAAATATTTAATTATTTTTATAATTTTTATATTTTTTGTATTTTTTATATTGTTTACATTGGTTTTATATATTTTATATTTTTATATTTTTAAATTTATTATATTGTGTTATATTTTTGTTTTAATATTTTTTATTTGTTATATTTGTTATATTTGTTATATTTTTTATATTTTTAAATTATAAATTGTAAATTTCAAGCGGAAACTAATTAAATTTATTACAGCCTACGGCTTGCAGAAATTTGCCCATTAATCGTTTTTTTTTTTCAGAGAAACCTTGCAAGATTACAGAAAAAGGGTTGCAGATTGGAGTTCCTGATAAGATATGATAAAATGCAGAACAGTTCATTATAATTGTGATTGTCTTGTGCTATCTAACAGTAGTTTGAATATTGGCGACCGGGAAACCGGATCAATTCTGTCATTACTGACTTATCCTTCCTTTCTCTTGGCCACAAAAAAAATACTAACTATCGATCGCTTAGGTGTCAGTAACCAAAACGAGTCTGTTATAACTAACATTCCATCCACTCCTTCGGTTTTGTTATTTGTAACACGGGTGTACGTTGGTGCCCGGCTTCCGGGAGTTCCTGGTTCGTCCTTGGTCGTACGCTAATCAATTAATCAATCAATTCAGTTCACAGCCATCTTGATAAATATTATGGATTTGATTTACTTAAAATTAGAAAAGTCACCGAAAATTTACCTCGAAAATAGACTTTTCACCTACCACCTATGAGGCAATAGCGAAAGTTTAAACAATTTGAAAAGTTTAGTTTGAGTTATTAATTTTTTAGTTACACTATCGAATAGCATACAACCATTATAGAATGCTTTCACAATCGCATGTAACAACAAAGTGGCCCTTGTTAGGAAGTGAATTTGTGGATGAAAAATGCGTGAATGGTAAAAGGTTGTAATCTTAAGACTATATTAAGTTCAATATCGAATTATACTGAATGTAACAGTTTGACGAGTTCGGCAACTCATCATTGTTCACCATGCCACTCGATCCACAGTGCCTGAAATAAAATTTTGCACCTAATTTTTAAAATTATTTTTTTATTAAATTTATAAAAATGAAATAAGGAACTCTGTTTAAATAAAAACTATTTGATCAAGTAATGTGCGACATAAACGAGCTTGATCCTCCACCAACACTATTGCAGTAGGTAGTACAGTTTCATAAACTTCATAACTGTAGGATGAACCATTGCAGAACAATTAACTTTTGTTGAAGTTCTCACTCGGTGTCCATTTTTACCATCATCTTTCCTGCTGTCATCATCCTGAATTAGCAGTAACGTATTATGTTTTCTCGTGCATGGTTTACACTTTATACAACAAATATTTCGCACCTAGTCGACGATTAAGGTCCGCCTTTAAACAAACAAAACATAAATGTTTGTCGACTACAAATTTGCTACACTCCTTTACATTTATTTGACTGAATTTGGTCCACAAATATATTGGATACGTTGCAGCATATACATTCGACTTTGTTTATCGTAACATACACCGACACACTACTCACTTTTTTCCTTTCGTCGATCATTTCATTGAAATACAATGCACTATCATTTCCAACTCACACACTCTCTTTTCCAAATATTGATAAATCCAGCATAAGATTATCGGTTGCGTTCACTAATTTTCAAATATATCTGACGCTACTGTATGTATGAGGTTGATTCATAAATTGTTTTATTAACTGGTTCAAAATTTGTTTTTTTATCATATACCATAGTATCAATACACATAGCACTACCATGGTATGTTAGCACATTGACGTGTTAGATGTCGCTACTGGTATCGTTTTAAAATTAATCAAAATATTTTTATATTAATAATCGCCTAAATTTCGTATATTTTTTCTAGATTTTGACGTTATTCTATCGACCCGACATCTGGAGCTTCAATGGGTAAACTGTTTTTTTCTTATTATGGTAGTATTTATACTATGCATATACCGTTGCACAAGTTTCTCCCACGCTCCATCGTACAGTAGTAATTTTTCAGACGGGCAAGAAATGCATCGGCTTTCACCAAACGAACTGTCTATGTACTTAAAGACTCAAATACAGCCAGGTAATCCTTGTGATTTTTAAGAAATGCTCGACTAGAACTTGACACTCTTTTATTAGGAAATTGACCGTTTCCTTGAATTCCAACAACAGCCTGATATCTTTTGCATACCACACTGCTAATTTCGTAAGCGCAACGATTTTGGTAATCGCTGTTTGGCTGCATGTGGAATTTTGGCATTCTGTAGTCATCTATAAAAGGCCCCAAAATCCTTATGGAATTCCGAGTATAAATTTACTGGTCTTTCTTAAAAGCTAGTAGCTCATCCCGGAACTGGTTTCTTTGCACTAATTTTATTATAACATACTCAGCGCTAACCTACTCATCTCTTTTTAAGTATATGCTGGGGTTTATTTCTTAATCAACACGACGACATTTACAAATAAATTGCATTACGTAAGCTACAAATAATTCGTGTAAATTATGAGTTATCTTTTAACAGTTCTTCCAGGTCATTGTCGCACTTAGTTTTCGCAACATTCTTCGTAAAACATGCGTCTCATAACTTTCCTTCAAATTCTACTTCTTTAAGCTGTGGTTGTTACATAGAACTTGAAGTCTGGCAATCTCCGACTGCTTTAACAATGAAAGCCCTGCCACGATATTCAGTGCTTAACAATTCATTTGGCTTTAAACCTCTAGAACAAGTTTCTATAGGTAGGCCACTAAAACAATTGAAACTCTATTAATTGGCAACATATGTTTTCCATCTTTCTGGAATATCCCTCAACCAAACCAATATAATTTCAAAGTATGTGTTAATGCTTTTATTAACAAGGTTGTAAAAAGTTGTGGTATACATAATTCCAAACGTGGTAACAAACAGGTTTTTATAGGAGCCACCTTAGTGCGTGCAATTGCCAATTAGATCTGGAATTAGTTTTTCCGTTCCTCTAGTTGGCTATAAACCAATGGACCACGCTCTTGCACTCGCGTCGGCAAAACCGTGCAACCGTGCTTGTGATGCATGCTTCGAAAATGTCTGCAACTTTATGCAGGAATTTGTCTAATAGACCACATAACTCCAGATGAGGGATGGGCGTGGTGAAGTGACTGCATATATGTAGGAAATATGGTATTCGAATGCTTGCAATACAGGAAAACACTGGTAGGTTTTTACCATTGCCGGTGTGCTTGAACACAGCATGATGTGTAAGATAAAGTATATCTCGTTGTTTGGATTAGGTATTCCATCATCAATGGTTATGCAACATATGCTCAAAACTTTGGTAGTCTCGCTTAAATTGTGTACACCTGCTTTCAGTTTTCCATTCTTCGAAAACTTTCTCTCCATTGCAATCTTATGGGATTTCGCATAAAGAAGGCTATTTTAGTAATGCTACCGTATATGCCCATTAACACATCGATGCGTATTTAACCAATAGGTTTAACATTCATCTCCTTTGAGGGCAACTGAGAAAGTGTAAGAGCTGACAAAAATCATTGATGCTTGTTTTGATTGTGCTACATAAAACGTTTGCGTTAGTACTTCCATCTACAAATTCAGCAAACACCCAACCGAATAAATTGAATGGTTTGATTGGTTGATTGATTGATTAGAGTGTACGGCCAAGGACGAACCAGGAACTTCCGGAATGCCGGGCACCGGCATTTTTACATGTTTTGTAACAAAACATGTAACACAGGTGTTACTGACACCTAAGCGATCGATAGTTAGTATTTTTTTTTTGTGGCGAAGGGAAAGAAAAGTAAATCAGTAATGACAGAATCGGTCCGGTTTCGCGGTAGCCAATATTCAAACTACTGTTAGGTAGCACACAAGACAATCACAATTTTAATGAACTGCTCAAGGTTCTGTCATCTCTTATCACTTCAATCTGCAACCATTTTTCTGTAATCTGCCGTGTTTCTCTGAAAAAAACCTATTAATGGGCTAATTTCTACAAGCCGTAGGCTATAATAAGTTTAATTAGTTTTCGCTTGAAATCTACAGTTAAATTATAAAAATATAACAAATATAACAAATAAAAAAAGAAATATAAAAAATAAAAAAATATACATATATAAAAAGTATAAAAATATAAAAAATATAAAAAATATAAAAATATAAAATATATAAAAAATATAGAAAATATAAAAAATATAAAAAATATAAAAAATATAAAAAATATAAAAAATATAAAAAATATAAAAAATATAAAAATATAAAATATATAAAAAATATAGAAAATATAAAAAATATAAAAAATATAAAAAATATAAAAAATATAAAAAATATAAAAAATATAAAAAATATAAAAAATATAAAAAATATAAAAATATAGAAAATAAAAAAAATATTAAAAATTATAAAAGTAATTATATATAATTACATTCACATCCCTCCCCATAATATATATATATTTTTTATATAAAAAAACATAAATATATTATAAATTTAAAAAATATAAAAATAATTATATATTTTTATATTTACATATTTGCTTCATTTGTGTTAACCGTTACCATTTAAAAAAAGAAAGAGATAAAAATATGCGTTTTTATAAGTAGTACATCTATTTTTTGTTTGTTTAGATTCCGGTTGCATTAGTTTGCGTTGTGGATTTACTTGTTTAAATTTTATCCATACAAGATGTTCATCTGGTATAGTTATCTGTGGTATAATATATTATATGTTTGTAATAATATTATATACTCTCGACGTTGATGTGTTGTGTAGATGATGACTTAATTTACTTGCATGTTTTAGATTGAATATTAGCTACCGTGAAACTTGACTAATTCTGCTATTATTGACATACCTTTCCTTTCCTACCCCACAAAAAATTTACTAACTATTGGCCGCCAAGGTGTCTGGAACCGGGTTGATTTCAATAATTTAACTAGAATCTTGCCTAGTATTTATCTTTCCAAGTTTATGTCAAAACGAGTATATGGTGGGCCCGGCCAACTCCGAGAGTTACTGCTTAATGCTTGGCGGTACATTCTAAATCAATCAATTAGAAAAAAGATATTACTAGGGACTACTGAGTCCAGATTCAATACCTATAACCGCTTTTGTTACTCATGATGGATATGAAATTCTCACGATGCCATTTGGGTTGGACAATGCCCCAGCTGTTTTCCAGAAAATAGCACAAACCGTCATTCAAAGATTGTAGTCCACAGTTACCACCGATACCACGTGTTGGGATATTGAATTTGTGAAAGAAGTTTCAAGACTTCGAAACGCAATTAGCTGTGCGGTCGAAGAGAACCCTACATCAACTACCGCACTAGCAAGAGGAATTTGAAAGTAAATATTTTGAGGCCAAATCGAAATTATTAGAATACTTTCGGATAAAACAGCCAACTGCAAATCCTCCGACTGATACTAATAATTCGTTTGACCTACTTTTAGAATTAAAACGAACATTTTTGGCCGATCGTATTGAGCTAACAAATGACAGATATACCATATCCATTATTTTACGATGGCCTTTATTTTCTCTATACGTCATCAGTGCATAATATCAGTGCAAAACTGACCTATACTTAATGCTCATATTGATAATATTTTTGGTCAGGCAACATCAACAAACGGGTCTTCGCAATCACTTCGTCTAAAAATCGATATATCTTATGAAATAATTCGAGGCATAAAAGCGTTGGGATCGGAAAAATGAAGCAAGAGATCCTTGGATTATACGCATTTGATTAAATAAGGTCGACGGCGACTCTCGCATTGCATGGGCTCAGAAAACAACAAATCAAGAATTCCCCAAAATTCAAAGATTTTCTAGCATTTTTAAACAACCGATTTTATGCCAAAGAAAGCGCTTTAGGCTCTAGTACACTAGAGCCAGCACCAATTAGTTAGTTTTATCGTTCAAATTAAAAACGAAGCCTTCGATTCACAATCTGCCAATATTCAAGCACAGTCGCTACGTCATTTAATACCAGCAAGTCGCCTCTTATTTTTTTACCCACATCGGTATAGTATACATTCCTCATTCTGCTAAAAACCAGCATATGGCTCGAACATTATTAGATCAGTAAAACATTCGTTTAAAAGCTAAATGTCCTTGCACAAATTTGCGGATATCAGGAATATCGGTTACAAAGGCTAAAACATTAAGGGTTCTCGGCGACATTATCATTCAATTGAATGAAAAATAGGCTTATCGCGCAGTTAATCAAATTTGGATGGGTTATTTCTAGAGCAACACTGAAGATTACAGAATTGCTGGCAAAAGGCGGTCTGATCCTCCGAAAATGGAAATCCAACTCTCCTGAGATATTAAGTGCGGTTGAACCTAATCTAAGAGAAGCGATGCCAATCTACATATTGATGGCGAGTCTGTGACAGTCAAGACGTTGGGACTCCAGATCGGAGAGAGAACAACAAATTCCAAACGCGGAATGTTTTGCCAGATTACACGCAATTTTAATCCTTTAGGGTGAATTCCATCTGCAGTCATGGTATTTAAAATCAGCCTACAGAAGCTATGGTTGAAAAAATTAAGTTGGAGCGATCCACTTTCTGCTGAGCAAGTCATCATTGCTTGAACTCGAGAAAATTAAAGTCCCACGGTTTATGGTGACGTCTGATTCAACAACTAAAATCCACGAGTTTTGTGATTCGTAGAACCAATAGTCATGGCATAGGACATACTTTAATTTTGTAACTTTTGGAACAGTCTAGCTATTTTTTGACAAGGAAGCTTGCTAACCCCATTCTTTGACCAGGAAGGTATTTTAAGAGTTGGTGGGAGACTAAATACGTTAGACGGCTCCCTGTAACACAAGGCATACCATACTTTTACCTGGAAATAACATTTTAACTGTGTCAAAATTGTCAAAGAAACACAATTCAGTATTTACATCCGGAACCTACTCTACTTACTAGCACTCTTAGACAGAAATATTATGGATAATCAATTGTCGAAATAAGGTACAAATACACATCAACAATGACATCACAAAGAGGCATTCCCTTAGAAATCCTGAGCGAACAGAAAAATCGATGGACTGTCCCTCACCTCAATTCCTGAACCGTCTGTGGACGTAAATTGACAATATGCGCCCTTATCTACGTGGTTAATGGGTCGTATTATACTACATGTCATCTGGGCAGCGACGGCCTGGACCTTATTTGAACCCTTATTTAGAACATGAATTGATTACCGATGCTATAGTTCGAAACGGCTAGGTGGAATTTGGTTGCAAGTCGATCTGAATAAAAAAAGACGGCACATAGATCACCCAAGGTGAAAAGTACTACTAACAAAAACGATGCTAGCAAAAGTAAAACACCTCAGAAAATCTTCCCAATAGAGTTTGATGGTCTGAATAAAAAAGTATATAAGAGCCCTCCATTTCAATATCCCGAAATTATTGTAGCTCTCGTCCGACGATCGTTTCGCAAATCGGATGCATCCTGTCATATAACTTTTCATTAACCAAAACTGTAAATTCTACGGAAGGATTAACCGTAGACTAATCCAGAAAGATTACTCACTCGACAAAAACAAAACAAAGCATTAACACAATAGATCCAGTATTAAGTCTAACGGTAATCGATGGTTTTTCATTTCATTCGATTGGTCCTTTTTTTTAACAATCAAATTGCAGTAAACGCGGACTGTGCCGATTTCGACAATTTTGCGTGTTACTATACGCAATTATTAAAACGTGAAAATTAAATTTCGTACCCGGTGAATATTATTTAACCCGAGTAACGAGAAAAAATATATTCACTGACGTGTTTTTTCTAAAAAAAAAAAAAAATTTAAAAAAAAAAACATAAAAATGTATAAAATATATAAAACTGGAGCCGCCTCGTATACTATTCTTGCTCTATAGTACTGCTGCTCCGATATACATATAGTATACAACAAAAACAACAAAAAAACGGTACACACTCAACCAATTAATTTGAAAATTTTCAATGCATGCAGTGACAAAATATGAAAATAATTTCGGACCAGTGATCAAAACGCTCGGTGTATTCTAATCGATTCACATACGATGACGAGTAGCAATGCAACTAAAAATATTTCATCGAATTACTTGGTCGAGTGTACTGCAAAATCGACGCATAAAAAATTATATTTTACTTCAATAGATTTTGACTGTAAAAAATTATTATACTTTATAGTTTTTGACTGTATTCCCGTTCCAAATACACATAAAGTATTGAATTGTTGAAACACAGACGAGATACAAAAAATTTTCCGATACTTTATGCGTCGGCCGTACCAAAAATTATTCGATTTGTGTCTCGTTGCCGGGAATAGACAATAAATCGTATACTTTTTGGTGGAAATGTAACAAGAAAGTATAAAATTTTTTACAATTTAACACAATTGTAATGGTATTATGGTATTTCATGCGTCGATTTCGGCTAAGAAAGTATTGAAAATTTTTCGTAAAAAATTTTATGGTTATAAGTTTAATACTTTATGGGGTGAGATGAAATTTTTTTTTTGTATAGCTAAAAATTTTCTAAAGCAACTTGTCATGTGAGAAAGTAGTGGTGGTGGGTACGTAAAAAATGTTGTTGTTGCTTTTGTCGTATTTTCAAAAATGTGTGTACATGTATGTAGAATTTTTTTTAAAGATGTGTGTGTGTGTTTAATGTATGTATATGTATATAGGTACACATACATTTATAAAATATATACCAAACAAAATTGATCGTGATTACAGTGAATACTGCACGCCAAACGGCTGGACTATGAACATAGCGGAAAAACCATAGTATGCGTCGAGCGGGACTTATTCTAAGTTCTAACATGTGTATCTATTGTTTTACAACAATATGGCGATACTGATCGAATGTGGATAATATGGAGTGAACGAGCAAGTCGTAAAAATATTGATAAGCTAATAAAATTTAATATACATATTTGCCTAATAAAACTAGAGAATTTGATTGCATTGGTCAGTTTAATGGTTTTGTGCGGGAGGGAATGGGATACATTTGAAAATTTTGAATTTTGTTGTTTTATTTTTTAGTTATAGTGCTTGACACTAGACTCGACCAATTTAAAAAGTTATCAGAGACACTAAAGTGTTGCGATTGTAAGAGAGCACACTATATAAACAGTTCATAAAGTACTTACATTTGCAATATCTGTTTCCGGATAAAAGTTAATTTATTGTAATATCTAAAATAAAGGAAAATATCTGTTAAAGTACGGTTATCCTACCCACGCTGCCACCTTTTTATAACCCTACCTGTTTTATATTTATTATGCTTATTTGCAATCACCTGCCACACTTAACCAGCACATGTCACTTACATTACTAAAATTCATATCTTGAACGCAAATCCCGAGCGTAATTATTAATTTGTGTTATCCGATGTAAACAGTCATGAAGCAGCTAACTTCTGGTCTTTCTACCAACTTCATTTTTTCCGCGGGAAAGACGCCAGTAAATTTACGTTTAGTACCCACTGGGGCGATGTCTTTGACTCTATATATATCTCCGTGCAGTTTTTGCAAAATTTAGAGCTGTAATTTTGTGCTAGCTCCTGTTGAGACTGATTCACGTTTCACCATAACTAAGCCTCCGACGGCATAGCTATCGGGTTGCCTATGTTTAGAGTCAAAATATTTCTTACTGTAATTTTGATGGCGTGTAATGTTTTTGGAAGCTTCTTCACCGTCCTCTAGCTCAAGGGTCAACTTATCGTTGAAAATACTGCGCGGCTTATATCCAAATAATAGTTCTTGGTTACGGAATTTGGGATTGTGTTAATTGTCCACTGCAGTTGTCGAAGTTTTGTCTCCCAATTTTGTTCACTGTTTTCGATAATCATTGTCCGTAGTGAGTTCAGCAAAGTTCGGTTCGTCCGTTCGACTTGTCCGTTTGCTCGGGGTGTGGCATTCAAAACATGACATTTAAATTCACGCAATATCGTTAAAATGTCTTCGAAGTGAATGCGGAACCTCTATCCGTGATGATTCTCGTCGGCGTACCGAAATGTAAAATAATTTCGTCAATTGCTCGGATTACGAATTTGGTTGATATATCTTTAACTGCTTTACAGTGGACATATTTGGTGAACGCATCCGTGATGACAATAATGTAGCCATTCTTTCTCGATGATCGAATAAATGGTTCCAAATGATCTATGTGCCATGTATGTTGTGGAATTGTAATTTTTCCAATTGAGTGCAATTCTATTCCCTGAGCACCACCTTTCCCTTTTTGGTACAGACACTCTACACAAGATGAGATGTGCCTTTTTACGTATAGGATCTCATCTTTTTGAACCAATAATTTCTCTTTAAAACGTCGAGCGTCTTTTTAATGCCAAAATGACCCGAAGAATAAGTTACTGTTACTACACGACTACGAAGACATTTTGGGATAACGAATAATTCGTCTACATTTTCTGTTAGTAGATCGACGCATTCATCTCGGACTACGAAACTACTCATTGCTGGATCCTTTACCAAGATTTTGTTTTTCATTTCTGTAATTTCCTCATCGGTTTTCTGCAGCGCAATCATCAATCAGTAGCCCCCTCTGCTTCAATACTTTCAAACACAGGTGCTCTACTTAACGCATCAACATGGGCCATCTATTGCCCATTTCTATGCTTAACTTCTAGATCGAACTCCTGTAGCCGCAGCCACCATCGTGCTGTAATGACTCACAGTCCGATATAGCAATAAAAGGCTTACCGAGTACATATATATTCGGAATCGTTCTACCAATTCCACGACAGCTAGCGTTTCCAGTTCATAGCTATGATAATTTTGTTCTAATGCGTTTGTCTTCCTGCTAAAATAAGCTACTGGTCTCTTAACCCCTTCGCAGACTTGAATTAATATCGCTACCAAACCGATGGCACTCGCGTCCGTATGAATTTCATGTTGTAATTTCGGATCATACGTAAATGAGCCTTCAACTTATTGAATGCGGTACTTTGCTCATCACTCCACATAAAGGTAACATTTTTCCTAGTTAGGTAAGATAAGGGCCTTGCAATTTCAGGTCAGTTAAGGGCCTCGCAATTTCAGCAAACTTCGGAACGAACTTCCGGAAATAACTCACCAGTCCAATGAATCTTCGCACATCATGCACGCTCGCTGGAGTTGCAAATTTCTCGACACACAAAATTTTCCCTTCGCCGGTACGAATGCCCTCATAACTGATTGCATGACCCAAAAACTCAATTTTTTCTTGCAAAAACTTACATTTCGGTAGTTTCATTGTT
This sequence comes from Tipula confusa, assembly GCA_963556175.1. Taxonomy (NCBI): domain Eukaryota; kingdom Metazoa; phylum Arthropoda; class Insecta; order Diptera; family Tipulidae; genus Tipula; species Tipula confusa. The sequence goes on from OY744477.1 coordinate 118,363,735, forward strand.
AACCCATATTCTCGTAATTTTTCCATGAACTCTTTAAGTAACACTACACCGTATTCAACAGTCGTTGATAGAATAACCATATTATCCAGATACGTCACGATTTTATTTTGAAGCACACCAGCCATGAAATTCATCATGCGCTGAAACGCTGATGGTGCATTTACAAGCCCAAACGGCATACGATTGTATTGATATTTCCCATCAGGGGTAACAAAAGCAGTTAAAATACGCGATTCTTCAGCAACCGGAATCTGGTAGTACCCAGCCGCTAAGTCGACGACCGAAAAATAGTTCATACTGCGGCTAATCGCTGTAGTTGATCGTCTATATTTGGCAATGGGAAATGATCTTTAACGGTTTTATCGTTTAACTTGCGATAATCTATACAGATGCGATATTCACCACTCTTCTTCTTAACAATTACAATTGGTGATGAATATGGCGAATTTGATGGACCTATGATATTATTCCGCAACATTTCTTCTACATGTTCTTTAACGCTTTGTCGTTGAACAAGAGCAAGTCGATATGGCTGCGGTAGCACACGGGTCTGTCATCCTTTAGTTTTATCTCAATTTTTGCTTTGCTATCAATTTTTGCCTGGTCAATCCCAACTCACCCATATTTATTGGGCATGTTGGCATATACTCTTTTATAGTGTACCAAACATCCAGTGATACTACCAAATTGTGTATTTACCAAATTGTCGATTGAAGACCTTCACCTAAAACATCACCATGCAGGAACATCATTGCTAATTAGCATTATACGACAAAGTCAATCAAAAGCCTTTGATTCCATTAACAATTGTAAAACACAGGAATGCTTGTATACATTTGTTTTTTGCAGCCTTTTTGTGACATGGTTTAAATCGCCTGAGCAATCGCTCTCAATTTATTGAAAAGGGGAAACGAAAGGTCTGAATTTATTTTAGCCATCTCCGGTGCTCTTCAAGGTTCACTCTTCAAGGGCCGGAGATATTAAAGAAATGAAGATAATATGCTTTTACCTTAGATCCCAACTACACATTTTCCAATTGTAATTCGAAAAACGTCATTTGTAATTCAGTAAATAATAATTGTAATTATAGTAACCCGTGAATTTTTATTTTTTTTTTCAAAAAAAAAACATCTGAATTCATTTGTAAAAACATTTAACACAGTCAATATAAAAGTTTGAAAAGTTAAAATGAAATTGTTGCATAAAGCCATAAAAATGGAACTAAAGGAAAATTGCGGAAAGACCTCGAAAGGATAGTAGACTGTGCTAACAGATGTGGTGATTGAATAGCTTTGGCTGCAACGCAAGAAATTAAATTTAAAACCGCATATCATTGGTTGCAATCTGGGATTGATAAAATGCTGTCAAAAGGTAGCGCAAAGCCAAAAATTCTTTCTGGTGATAAAATGGATTTTATCGTTTCGTAGGTAGAAGAAGACTGTATACCATAACATTAAACCAGTTAGAAAAAGATAATATGTAATTTTAACAAAGTGCTGTCTGTGCCGAACAAAAGTCCGTATTAAAGATGGTAATAGAGCAGTACAACACCTCCCAGCATCGAGAGGTCCTAACATTCAACCCTTTCTAAATTATAATTGGAAAAGCTTCATTAATGGCCCAGTGTACGAAGTGTATATCTAGAAACTAGACATTATTCAGAAGAAGTTTAATCGTTACTCGGTCTGGAAAAATTACGCCCTTTACGACCATAAATTACCTTATTATATTAATGTAAATAAAATTGCCACCGTATCAAACTGCCTGCAACACCATAATATAAATACACATAGTACTAACATGGTATATTAGCCCATTGACATACTAGATGTCGCTACTGGATCCGTTTTAAAATAATCAAAATATTTTTATATGTATAATCGCCTAAATGTCGTATATTTATATTAAATGTTGACGATATTCTATCGACCCGACATCAGGAACATCAATGGGTAAACTATTTTTTTGTTTGTTTGAACAACAATACATTGTGCAACTTCAGCTTGTAGGCGACTTCCACTACTAGATTTGTGGTTTTCAAAGCATGCTAGAAAAATAAATATCATATTTTGTAGATTGCGACCTTGGAATGTAAATATCAAAAAGCATGACTAAAAAAAAACGACCGTACGGTGGTGAACGTGAACGAGTAAGATGGTCAAAGGGTTATGTTAAAAGAAATCTAATAATAATATAAAGAAAACAGGAGAGGAAAGCATGTGAGTAGATTATCGGCAAGTAAACGCTATAATGGTAAAAGACCGATCTGCTTAAGGGATTATCGAAGATATACTTCAACGTTTATTCGGAACTAATTATTTTATCGTTTTGGATTTATCATCAGGATATTACCAGGTAGCAATGAGTCTAAAATACTCCCGGTTCAATACCCATAACCGCTTTTGTTACTGCTGATGAACATTATAAGTTTCTAAGGTTGTCATTTGGGTAGGTCAATTCCCAGCTATTTTCCAGAAAATTATGAATTGAATAGTTGACGAGCCTAATTGGGAAATAGTGGTATATCTAGATGATATGGGAAAATTAAAGCGATTGTTAGATGTAATAAAGGGCCATGGTCTATTTCTTAACCTGGAAAATAGCCATTTTTTCAAACGCAAAGTAGAATTTTTAGGACATGAAGTGTCAGAATCGCGTGTTACACACGGAAGATTAAAAACAGATGCCGATATAAATTTTTAACAGCCGAAGTACAGTACTTAAGAACGACTGCAGTTTTTGAAGTTTGCAGGATTCTTTTGAAAGTTCATGAAAAACTTTAATATTTTTGCAAAACTTTGGAAGCGCGGTACCGCGTTTATATGGGTGGTTACCGATGCTTGATCGAAAGGGTTAGGTAGAATTTTGTTACAAGCCAATCAGTATTAAAAAAGACGACCTGTGGCCTATTTTAACAGACAGACCACCCAATATGAACAAAAGTTCCATTCATACGAATTGGAAGCCTATGCCATCGCCGCGATGATAATCGGTTGTGCGTTAAAAAATTTTATTTTTTAAATTTAATACCAAGAATTTCAATATAGTGGCTAAAATTAGCAGATGGCGATTTTGTCATGGAATATCGACCAGGAGTACAAATGAAGCATGTAGAGGTGCTGACTCGTAAAACAAATCAATGCGAAAGAACTAATGCATCCGGCTAGTTTAGATGTTTATAACATAACTAATGGGAAACACAATGAGCTTGATGGTATGCAGCTATTGTGGACGAGGATCTTAGGGAAATATTTATTACGTGGCCGTTCAACCTCAGATTGCAGAATAATGACAGATACACCTCGAATGTTTGGCGGATAAATGGCAACTTGTTCGTAAGATAGACGCAGAACGTATAAATAGGACGTTCCAAGAATGGTTAAGTGCAGAATCGCCTAGCCAAATCACGACGGTATGGGACATGTGGAGTTTAGAAGGCATTAAGAGAAATTTTTAGCTTGGATAATTTCCTTATATGCTTATACGTGTAAGTTGTTCCAAAGCTATTGTGACGACAATGATATGAAGCATGTGCTAAACGCAACCACAACGCAGAGAGCGAATGGCCAATGTGAAAGATATATTTGAACAATATTATATATTCTGAGGGCTACTATATGCGAAGAAGACAACAAATGGTTGGACTTACAAAATGGTAACCAATTTTTGTCGCTAGCAGTGTTTAAAACAAAAGTTTAACCGCCATCCTCTGACATTTTCCAAAGGTGGCAAACCTACCTCCCACACAATTATCATCAGTAACAAGGGATCCGAGGTATATGAAATCTTTGGTCATTACCACTAAAATTCATTGCATATTGGTCTCTAGCTACTTGTAAGCATATATTTTGTTTTTTATTCATTGATTGAATAAAACATTTTCAAATCCAGAAAATTTATTATAATTGGCCTTTTGTACGCCATTATACGAGAAAGTTCCCAGAAGTACCCGATCTGATAAAAACACAAACAATTAAGGGAAAACTATCTTTATTTCTCTACATAGTCTCCTCATAACTCAAAACACTTTTTCCCGCGATGTTCAATAGTTTCGTTACCGAGCTCCTCAAAATAAACATCAACCGCAGCCTATATCTCTTCATTATTGGCAAATCTTTTACTACCGAACCATTTTGTGAAGTTTGGTAACAGAAAATAATTCGAGAGGCTAAATCTGGGAAATAGGTTGCATGAGGATGAACTGGTGCATTGTCTTGATGAAACAAAATTTTTTCTTCGCAAAATGTGGCCATTTTTTCTCTTCGTTGATTGTTTTTCCTTTCTAAAGATAATAAATGAAAACGAACGTAAAAACTCACTTTTATTGCTGTAAAACATCGCCGAACACTTAATTGAAAGATTCTCATGACGCTATTTTTGTTCCATTGTAAGTAACTGCGCCACCCATCTGATGCGTAGTTTTTTCATGTCCAAATTATCAATCATTATGCGATGTACATCGCACTTTTTAAATATCTACCATGCTTGCTAGCTAGCGTACTTCCAGTCTACGGTCATCCAATATCATTTTGTGAATTTTCTTTACCATTTCAGGCGTGGTTTCGTTATTTGGTCGACCATTGCGATTTTCGTCTTGGCGGTTTGTAAGGCCTCGCAGAGTTTAGCTATCTAATATTTTAATATTGTAACCGAAAAAGAGCGGACCCTTCCTGAGTAGAAGTTAGGTCTGCTTGATGAAAGGATTGCATCGCTGAGAGCGTTTACTAGTGATGTTAAAGTACCAACTTACGCTTTATAAGATTGGTACTTTCTAATCATAGATATTCTTTTAATACAACAATGGTCATCTGTACGGTGGGGTAGGTACTTTTGAAACTACCTTCGTATTTTGTTATAAATCGAAATGTTTCCAAAATCTAAAATGCATGATTGCCACAATCAAATATATTCAAAATATACCAAATACTAAACATGCATGATAGTAACCTTTAGAAACCATGACCATTAGTCACTAAACAAAAATCAATTTCGAATTTTTAAAAAACTTTAAAACACAGATAAAATTATACCAGATGAACAAGTTATATAGCTTAAATTTTAAACAAACGATTTTTCTTCCATTTTCTTGCACTATTTGATTTTATAAAAAACTAAAACAAAAAACCAAACCAAAATATACGAAAATCATGAAAATTTAGGCTGTGTCCGAAACCCACGATAAATATTTGTGAATACCAATTTTTGACATTTATTCCTCTACATTTCGAATTTTTTACATATATAATGTACAGTGTAATAAATGGAATTTTTCTTCACATTAAAAACAAAAAACATATGAATTGCAAACATATGAGGCGGGAAAATATTCCAAACAATTTTTCCGGACTATTTTTATTATTGTGAGCGAAAGCTCACCGAAAAGTATAATAATTGTTTGGAATATTTTCCCGCCTCATATGTTTGTAATTCATATGTTTTTTGTTTTTAATGTGAAGAAAAATTCCATTTATTACACTGTACATTATTTATTGAAATTGTCATAGCAACGAAAAACTTCAAATTTTTCTTAAATGGTTTTTGAATGGTACTATTACAAAACCAAGTAGTGAATTTAACCAGGTAGTGAATACGTTTTATTGTTTATATCCGAGTGTGCTACGTAAAGAGTTTGGCTTTTATTATATGCATAAGTTTTTGGTGTTATTGTCAAAAATTATCACAATTGACCGTGATAATTTGGGTGTGTTTGTTATTAAGAATTAAATGTCAAAAATTTGATTCACCAATATTTATCATGGGTTTCGGACACAGTCTTAGTTTACTTTTTTATAAAATACAATAATCGTGTGCAAAAAAAAGGAAAAGGATGAAAATATCCGGTTTAAAAAAAAAATCGATAGTTTCTGCAAGCATCATTTAATAAAAGTAGCAGCACAATTTTTATAAGCGGAACATAATCTTCCTTTTTCAGCATCATCATGTCACTGTAATAATTACATCAATATATCTAAAGGATCCTGCATCCGAAAGCACGCCTAGTATTTTTCTTAAAGCTGTATCTTTCGCCCACCAGCAAGTTTCTCAAATTTAGGAAATTTTTTGATGGTGAACGTCCTGAAAAGGAAACATTTGCAATAACAAAGTAAGTAGCATCTGAAAGTACTAAAATATATTAAGAAAGTACTAAAAACATGCAGAAAGTACATTATATTGACCTTGGATATGCCAACTAGTTAGATTGCTAATGCATATTGTTATGTCAAATATACACGATCGGTTGTCCTGTCATGTCCTGTGTTGTAGCTTGTACATACTTCTATACTAATATTCCATGTTATAAGTTTTGCGATTGCTTGAAAATTTTTATTAATAGTGGATTATAAAGAAATGTTAACAAAGGTCCTATGGCTTTATCCTTTTGAGACTCTTGAAGTTTTTTACTTCAAATTAATATCATATTTGCTTAAAAAAACAAGAAGCTTCAAAAAATTGCATAATCTACATCTGCAAGACTATATGCTATATCTTTCTTAAAAAATAAGCTGCTGCTCCAGCACGGTGCGTTTCGGTTTTCTCATATTCCTCGACTCTGGCATGAGCATGCCTTTTATCTTCCATTCCTCATATAAACGGAGATGATTTAGAACAAGCATTCTGTAGTTCTGCTTGATATATATTAGCCACTTCCGATTAAGGACGATTTTCCTGTGCATATCTTTTATTAACAAAGGATCACTGATAAATCGAGTTGACCTTTTTCAGGATGTACAAAACAATTACATGATAGGATTAAATTGCTATCTTACTTAGTTTGTAGGTCACTTGTAGCAAGATCAGATGCATCAGCATGGTGTGTCGTAATGTGCACTTGCTCATTTTCTATGATTTCCGATCATCTAACTGTTTATCAATACTTACTAGTTCTTCATTGTGATATGAACTATTAGTTACTCTTACTTCAGTAACCGCCATCGTTTTCGCCACTGCATTAGATGTAAACGAATGCGGACATACAAAAACATTTATCAACTGTAACTCAAATTGAAGGTTATGTAAAAATTTTTCGGTAAGTGACTGAAATATAGTGGAAGCGTGTAGCTAAAAATACTGGTATATTTGAATGTAGCATTAGGTTTGTTATTGTACGGCGTTGGTCGGATTTCAGAGCTTCTTCGATAATTTTAATCGGTTTGGATTATATGTTCAGAATAGGAACTGCTCAGAACTGGACATTTTAAAACTGAATAACTCAAAATTTGATGTTTCAAAACGAGATAAGGTACAAAACGAGATACGGTACAAAACTGGATATTTTAAAACTAGATAAGGTACAAAACGAGATATGGTACAAAACTGGATATTTCAAAACAGGATATTTCGACATGTGATTTAACCTTAAAATGATTTTTTGGAAAGTTCTGGAATATGGCCAATTAGGGAGGAACTCGGCGAGTTCTTAACCGATTTTGATGAAATTCAATACGTAGGAATAAAATGGGATTTTAAAATGATTTTTTGGAAAGTTCTGGGATATGGCCAATTAGGAAGGAACTTGGTGATTTCTTAACCAATTTTGATGAAATTCGATATTTAAGATGAAAATGGGATTTTAAAATGTTCTTTTTGGGAAAGTTCTGGAATATGGCCAGTTAGGAAGGAACTCGGCGAGTTCTTAACCGTTTATGATGAAATTCTATATGTAGGATGGGAATGGTATTTTAAAATGATTTTTTGGAAAAGTTCTGGAATATGACCAGTAAGGTTCTATACTTGAATATTTCTAAGAAGAGAAATAGAATTTTCCTTTACTTAATGGTTTTTTTTAATTGCCGCTTTTCTCATATTATTAAAATAATCATTGACTTGAAAAAATCATTTTAAAATCACATTTTCATCCTACTTATCGAATTTCATCATAATCGGTTAGGAACTCGCCGAGTTCCTCCCTAATTGGCCATAGTCCAGAACTTCCCAAAAAATCATTTTAAAATCCCATTTAATTCCTAAATATCGAATTTCATCAAAATCGGTTAAGAAAATTGGCCGAGTTCCTCCCTGATTAGCCATATTCCAGAACTTTCCTAAAAAATCATTTAAGTTTAAATCACATGTCGAAATATCCTGTTTTGAAATATCCAGTTTTTTACCATATCTCGTTTTGTACCTTATTTCGTTTTAAAATATCCAGTTTTGAATTATCCTGTTTCTTCAAATCCAGTTGTAAAATATCCAGTTTCGACCGGTACCCGTTCGAAATCTATATAATGCATAAGATGTGTACTTTGTACATTATATGAAAAATATATCACCCTTTCCCCATTATCGGTAACTAGATGGTTTCGGGAGTACGGAACTTTATTTTCACTTAAGTCAGTCTGTTGTTGACAAAGTCTAGCATTATATACATCAATCTCATCTGACGTCAAGCTCTGGTTTACGCATAAATACAAATGATTGACAGATCGGATTGACAATTCTGTTTTTTAGGCAGCCGGTTCTCCTGCTGAACCTTTTACTACATCATTCATTAGTAGGGTTAGATAGTCTATTTTTTTCGGCTTGTTATAGTTTGGATCTGCCCATAACAAGTTATTGATGTTAAGCCAGTTCCAAGCATTGAAACTGTACTCTGTACTGTGGTAGGTTTCCAATCGGATGTATAGGAATAGAAACATAACCAAAGCTTACATGTACGATTTTGACTGATTATCCAAAACAACCTTTTTTAACTGGAGCCTCAGAAAAAATTCAACTCCAAGATTGTCGAGATCATCTCTAGTGTAAAGCAACGTCGGCAATCGAGTTTCTTGGAGAGCAACGAGTTCCAAGAGATACTAGTAACTTGCAAGAGTGTAGAATTCTTACCGACTAAATCCTGACCCCAATTTCCTTTGCCATTTGGCCCCGTGCAACTATTGATAAGTATTACTTCACGAAGCCGGCTCAGCTTAGTGTTCCAGCCTAATCTTCTCTAAGGGTTATACTTTCTTCATAATTTTTGCAGTCATACGACATACCATTTTCCACGTTTCCTTGGACTCCAGCTGCAGCATACAGTCAATAATATTTGCTGGTGGTAGGCTAATTACAAAAGATCTAAAATCTAAATAGGTCAAATTTTTCATTGCCAAAGCGCATTTAAAAAACTTGGTCTCTACATTCTTAGTTTTACCCTCGCACTCAGGGTAGTATGGAGAATCACAGTAACTAGGAACTGACTTAGGTGGCGATCCACCTCTCCTCAGTGTCCAAATTGGCTTTAAATTATAGTCGCATCCATTTAGAGGAATTAAAGGTTTAGTCACAATTCTTTCCATGCTGTTCCTATGAATGCTTTCCATCCTTTTCCTATTGGAGATCCGAACTATTTCCGTCTTCTATTTCGTCAAATGCAAACCCATAAACGATAACCAATCCTGATTGACTCTTACACTCCAGGTACATAAATCTTTCACCTTCTCTCTATGTTTTGTCACCACAATAATTGCCGTATCATCCGCAAAGCCAACCACTTACTTAGTGGCGTCAATTATAGAGCGCGCCTTACCAAATCGATATTGATTTTCAGATAGGCCCCGTTTGTTTTTAATGGCCTCCTGTAGTGGTTCACATATGATCTTCTATAATATTTTATCTGCCGTATCTACCAAGCAGATTGGGCGGAATGATGATAGATTTTCTAATGCCTTCGTTTCTTCTGGCAGAAGTGCCAGCCTTAGGGCTTCCCACTGCAAAGCAAAAAATCCTTCCTCTAGGCAATTATTATACAAGCTATAGCAAAATGCTTTGGATAAGTACTGACCGCAGCATCACACGACCCTGGGAATTTTATCAGGACCGGAAATCTGGTTTCCCAATCTGCCACATGCTCTTAGAACCTCTTCCATTGATACTGGTCGAACTACTTCTTGAAATAATGTAGAAATTACGTATAGAGACAATATTTTGCAACAATTCTGGGTACGACGGGCTTGCGTTCTATGTACCCTTAAACCTTACCGTGACTATTCTTTATGGCTTGCTACAAGGATCCCGTCCTACCGCGCTTCACACAATGTTTGCTTGCTTTGATGGAATCTTTAAGTACTCTAATATAAGCTTCTAGCACGAAGCAGTGTTTTTACGCAGTGTGGCTAGTTCCTTGGTCCTCCAGTTCACTGGAACCTTCCTAGCTATCTATTGTATCTATTGTAATTGGAATCAGTAATTTGAAACACCTAATTTTCTACAGTTCCTGCGACAAAACTCTGTCTCCCAACATAAAAATAACGGCCTAGGCATTAAAAGCGCCCGCAATCAACATAGGGCTATGTTTGCGTGCGACACTTATCCAGAAAGACTATGAAATCTTCTATGGTGACACTGAGATGAGCATAGTAGCTATATAGATATAAATACCGTCAATCAGAAAATATTTACTTGGAAAGGTAACTTCCCACAGATCCAGGAAGCAGTGCCATTTGAGAAATCTGCTGCCCAAGTCCCACTATCAAACTTTCTGTATTGTTCCCATCCAATAATAACGTCTGCGTCTAAATCACGTAATGATTGTAGCCTTTTGTAATATGACTCTCTTCTCCGCACTTCCTACACAGCTAAGACCTATTCTTCAAACTCTAAAATTGTTAAGCTTGGTGATGATAATTAAGGCATTTGAAACATTTTAAAGTCTTGTTAATTGCTCAAATTCCGGAAACCACCTACCTAATACTTTATTTTTCTTTTAGTGTCCCCCGATAGAAGCTTTTTGCGTTTTTATAAAAGCAACACCTTTTGTTTCTTCCACCAGCGATTCAAGAGCCTGAAGTACTTCATCCTCTGTAGTCACTACATCAACGTCCCTTATTTCCAGCAGAGTCTTCTGTGTCAAGGATCAGCTTCCTGACCGATACTTTTCTTCAATTGGGATTGGAACAGCTGTGTGCGGTTGGTTTCTACTGCTTATCAACTTTACCAAATGATCTCCCTTTGTAGTTTGGCGAATATGAATAACTTTTTCCCTCAGACTAGTAAGTTGCCATACTGGTTTATTCCCTTTCGTTTCCTGGCCCTAGATTTGTTTCCTGGCTTCTGATTTGTCAAACTACCCGTGTTAGTTGTATTGCATTTCTTTTTTGCTTCTTTATTAGAAGCGTCCAGGGCTTCACTTATCCGTTTCTCTTGATTTGTCAAAATGTCTGCTGATGATTCTGTAGGCGATCTTGTGAACCTCTTACTTCTTTTGTTTAGCTAATCAAGGAGTTGTTAAATTTAGGCCAAGTTTTGAGAATGGTTCCACTTAACTAGTTGAGGACCAATTCTCAAAACTTGGCCGAAATTTGGCCGCTCTTTGATTAATTGAATTAAACGAACTTGTAACAATTTTTGCTTCGGTAATGTTTTCGACGATTGAAAGCCCGCTCAGAAGAACAAATCGTCTGAGGAACAAACGCTATTTGAAACCGTATCTCCTGATGAACAGACGCTTCGTGGCAGTTTTGTTCCGCTAATGATATTTTATTTTCCACCTATCCGGCAATCCTGTTAAAGATTTTCTCTATTTGCCTTCTGAAGATGCGCCCGATAAGAGACTTTCAACTCTACATAGACAATCCTAAACTGCGTGACTGTGATCGTGAGTGGGGTATTGTTATACTTTGGCGGTATCCGTATTTACTTTTGTTGATATTTTTAACAATAAGCTTTTTTTAAGGATGCGGGTAAGCCAGTCCAGCGTTCAGTCACCTCCTACGACAAGCCAACTATGCTGTGGTGGAATTCTAAAGATATCATGCACCGACCATAGTGGTAACATTTTATCGAAACATCTGCTAAAAAAGAGCAAAATTGCAAACTAAATTTTTAATGTTTATATTGCTGTTCTTATCACACAAACTAAAACCAACACTAAAACTATGGTATATTGGTCATAAACGTGCCTACTGCGTCCCTAAAAAATCTTTTAAGCCATTTGTTACGAATTGGCAAACGTTGTAAGTGGTTAGCTCACATAGGCACACAAACTAAAAACATAATATACCAATCTCTTCTGTTTTTTGGTTGCGTTCAGTTTTGCACGTAATACTTTTATCGTAAGTATTACGTACCAATTCGCCAGTAATTTTATATTGGATAGATATAGAGCCACTATCGTTTTACTGTACAGACACTGTTTGTGTGAGTCAGTTGTTTTATATTTTGTTTGGAGTTACTGTTGTGTTGTACTTCAAGAGAGTGTAGTAGAGGAGACATAGCATGCATGTTTGGTAAGAATTTTTTCGTAAACATTTTTTTGTTTTGTTTTTCTTTTACGTTCATGTGTTGGGGAGTTATATATATATATATATATATATATATATATATATATATATATATATATATATATATATATATATATATATACATATATGTATATATATATACATATATGTATATATATGTAAATATATATATATATATATATATATATATATATATATATATATATATATATATATATATATATATATATATATATATATATATATATTCATATATAATATGTAAATAGGGTGATTCATATGTAGGAATGCGTATTGTTTAATATATGTATGTCGTTATTTTTAATATGATAAGAACCCCCGGAGAACCCTTTTTGTGTTTTTATTTTATTCCATTCGCTGTTGCGTTCATTGTGTATATTATTGATAAGTGATATTGATAAGGGGTGATTTTTTTTTTTTTTTTTTGTATTTTATATATTATAATTTTTATAAATACGAAGGGAAAACACTTGCTTTTCGCATATACATATGTATGTATATGTACTGGAATCACCTTATGATATTATGGCGTATTTTGAATTATTTTTTTTATCAGGTCACTCTCCAATGGATCTGGATTTTTTTTTATATAACATTTCGGTAAATTTACAAATACTGATAAGCTAGTAGAATCTTTTGATGGCCAAGAAATCGATTACATGTTATTAAAAAAAAACACCCTGTTGAATATTTAGCTTACATATTATAATATATTCACTGGATTGCATGATCATTCTGCTCTGCTTCTTCTCTTCGTTTTTTTTTATTTTCTGTTGTTTTCGAAGAAGAAAACGTAAAAATAAAAATAAAATCTTAATATTTCAGTTTTTTTTTTCTCAACTTAAACCGTCTATTCTTTTATGTTCGCCGATGTGATCGCTGCATTCAATGTATGGTATATAGATATTATAATATAAAGGCCAGGTTAAATTGATCGGTTAAATTTATTTTCGAATATTATAAAATTCTTCTATTTAAAAACAAAAAAAAAAAACATGTCTGGAATCTATAATTTTAAAAGTTGAAGTTCCGTTCAACCAATTTTTTAGTTTAGGTTTTAAAATTTATCAACATTTAGTGACCTAGGCAATTTTGGTGTTAATTTTTCTCTTGAACCCAGGTGAAAAAGGCTGTTTTCGTATCTGTAAGCTACGTTTATGCATGCGACTAGCCAAACTTTCAATCAATTGTAAAAAAAACAAAGAAGGCATCGTAAGCCAGATTTATCCGAGCTTAAGCTTAAAGTGAATATACTAGGAATGTCAGAACAATTAAAATCTTATGAAATTATATAACTTCGTTGAAGCAACGAAATATGTTTCTGCTAAAAGCCAATAGAAGCAATGAAGTTGATGTCACTTCCCATAACAAAATAATGGAGGTTATGTCATGTATTATAAGAATCGATCGACTTATCAACATGTTACAAATACATTGGTTATTCACATCACGGAGATAAGTGTACTAACAAGCCAACGTTCCCAAGATGTTACTTTAATAACTGCGTTGAAACAATTAAAAAGCTCAATATAAATGTTGATGTAGATCATGCTGCTTGGGCAGTTTCAAAAACAAGATCATCAAATTTTATGGAAATACAACCTCAGTGAAACCAGAACCACTGAAGAAATGAACAATTCTGAATTTCATATTGATAACTATAAATTTATACGCTGCGATCTGGATAGTCGATATTTAGGTGGGGTTGCTCTAAATTAGGTTAGAGGTAAGCCTTTACTGTTTTCGAAAATGAATTAAAAGTCAACGTAATAGACCAAATAAAGAAACATAAACCCGGTAGTGGCCCCAACACCACAATTTGGTTAACCACATTATCTATTTCTTAGATGACTTGAGGTATCCAATCAGCCATGTTATACGCTATAATTTAAAAGTAAATTTTTACACGAGAAACAATCAGTCATCAGAGAACTCCAAAGGACTTAGCGACGAGCAAGAGAGGTTCGATGCCTGAGTCCACAACCTTCAACTTTACACATAACGCTACCAAATGGCCTCTTATAAAAAACTGACTGTTGCAATACAACCAAAAATTTAACGGTCCCAATCCAAAGTTTTAGCATAATTTCGAGCAATCTAGTTAATAAGAAAATTCCAAATTGCACAACTTCAATTCAAGCTTCAAAGAACATTTCAAACATCTAAGTGAATAAGTCAAACTTCTGCAACAAAACCTCACACTTTTGCTCGATTCAGCTTCAGATGGGTCTTTAGTTAAGCAAGAATGCCTCACTAATCGTGCCTAGATCAACACAAAAGATCGATTCTTTCTGTACGTGGCATAGATACTGGTAAAACCTTAACGTTAGGCTCATGTGACATCGAAATAGAATTTCAAAATAGATTCAAAACCTCACAAAAATTTCACGTTGTTCAGAATGACTTTTCAATTATCGAAGAAGGTATCATGGGCAAAGACATGATCAATCTGAAAGTCAACATACTGTACAGTAAAAACCTACTAGCAATAAATTGCAAAGATGCAGATTCAGCAAGTGTAAAATTATGAAATGATCATCCCCTCTAGAACCGAAACTTTCATTCAGACCTTCTCAGCCATCAATGGTGAGATTCTGAGTTATGCTGATGAAATACTACCAGACCTTTTCGAAAAAAATAGCGCCACAATAGCGATAAATAACAAAACAATCATCCCAATAGTAAACTCAAATGACCATACCATATTAGACCATACCTCTATGGACTTAAATTTGTCGTTGTCACAGATCATAAACCACTTGTAGGTCTCATCAGAAATACTCCCTCAAAATTCCTTTGCTGGAACCTAAGCTATACTAAAGTACGATTTATCTATCAAATCGGAGTCCAAGACCAAAACACCGGTGTATTCTCTAAAAACACAAACGTAAACATAGCGACTAAATCGTAAATGTGACAATACCGGGTGAAACAGCATTTAACGAAACCAGTACCGAATAGCAAGTCAATCCAAAAGTAACTACGCACCCTATAAAGCACATCCAAGTTTTATTCAAATGCAAGCTGAACAGGATCTACAAAAACCTTCGAGTTCCTTTCTTAAAAAAAACCACCACGTCCAAACGTCTTCGAAATGTGAGCTTTTGCAAAGTAGGTCCTCCCCCAAAGTACACTAGAAAAGAAAGAAATACTTTATCATAAACCAGTTTGATCTCACAAAGTTCTCAGGTGCAGTACCTGTGCTCAACCAAGAAGCACGAAACAAACAGCCATTCACAAAACAAACGGCCATTCACAAAATTGGATTCCCAGATAGTTTACTAACGGACGGACCAAGAAGCGAATTTTATGAGTAACTTATTCACAGAGCTATCTACAACTGCTTTTACCCTATGACAAATGGTACGCTAATACGTTCGCACAGAAGACTAAAGCCAGAGAAAGCATCTTGAGACCTCATATTCCTTAGAAATAAATGAGCCTAGTCCAAGATATAACCAGTATGCCTAGGCCCTTATCAAGTAACAAAGATTAACGCATCGGAAAACGCCACAATCACAGTTTGGAAAAATAACAAAACTGTACACAACAACCGAGGAAAATATAATAGAAGTACGCATAATTCCTAAAATGTATCCTTATTTGTACATTTTTTATGAAAAAATATCAAAATCACATTACAAAACGAATTGGCCATAGCCACAACCAATCTTGGAAGAACAAAAAAACTGATCTTCTATTCTAGAACATCGTAATCAAGGTCAATATGAGGGCAATCCAGGCAACCATACTACTTTGGGTGCATTATGCACACTAACGCTCAACAACATATTGCACAACTAGAAAAAAAAGTGTAATCCAGACACATCTAAATAAGATGTTCGTCCTGGGAAAACATTGGACTGTTCTAAGCAGTATCAATTTATCTAACTTCCAAAATGAGATAGTTATAGATAGGGTTATAGGACTGCCATATTTTTAAAAGTAATTTAGTCTGCTCAAATCTCATTTCTAATTTTTTTATGTTATTGCCATAGATAACTATAATACCAGACGAACATCTTGTATGACTAAAATTTACACAAGTAAATTCATATACTACACAAATTATTGCAACCAACATCTAACCAAACGAAACATAGATGACCATACAAAATCACATATTTTCGTCCTTTTCTTGTTTTTTACACATCTTGGTTTTCGTATATTTTGGTTTGGTTTTTGTTTTATTTTTTTATACAATCAAATAGGCGTATCTTAAAACCATACAAGATGTTCATCTGGTATACTTAACTGTGGTGTTGCGTTAGATTTTTTATTTTATTTAGGAAAGTTTTATTGCTGTATAATGTCACAACTAATCTCAGTGCTTTGGGTGCTTCGGTCCTTCGGTGCGATCCATTAGATTCTACAACTCCTCGTTCTCATGCTGCTGCAGTTGCAGTACATGTCTTTTTATATTTTTGTTTTTCATCGTTGATGTATAAGTTGAAATTTGAAGTATACCATCATGTTTAAGTTTCGATGGAGATTGTAATTTCTAATGAACCATGGAGCATTCATAATGCGAGTTCCTTAGCATTATCAGAATATGGGTTTTGATTCGTTTTGTATTACCCTTCATTTTTTACCCAGATATTTACAATATTATCACCTATCAGGTTACTTAGGAAGTTAGTAACTATATCATTCATAATCTTCTTTATAAGTAGTTTTAATTTGTTGCACAAGTTTTTGGGATTGTTTTGTCTTAAAGAGCTCTAGCTCGCCTTTTTAATAGTTTATAGTTTTTATTACTTGCTGAATAAGAGTACTTTTCTAGGCCGCTTGTTGAAACACTTGCAATGAAGGTTTACAACTCTTTTTAACATATAAGCGTTCGAGATCTGCAACTGTAGAGTCATGCTTTCTTCGACTATATGAGGAAATTATTTTCAGATTCTATTGTTATTAATTGTTAGTACTGGACAGCTTGTTTTTCTTATTCCTGTGCCACTTATTGTCATTAAAACTAGAGAATGGTTTATAGCCGTTCTTCGTTTTCGACTGTTTAATTTGCTTTCGTATAAAACTCGTTTTATACGCCAATTCATTTACATTGCAATCACCAGAAAATCAAACTAATATATAATTTTAAAGCAAATAAATCTTTAAAATTTTGATAAATTATTTAACACTAAAATTAAATGAACTAACCGTTAAACCGATAAAATACCTCCGAAGAGGGAAAAAGTAAATTTGATTGATTCATTGAATAAAATGCACGGCCAAGGACGAACCAAGAACTCCCGGAATGCCGGGCACCACCGTACACCCGTTTTACATGTATCAAAACCGAAGGATTGCAAGGAATATGTTAGTTATGACGGACTCGACCCGGTTATTGACACCTAAGCGATCGATAATTGGTATTTGTTTGTATTGTAGAGAAAGGAAAGGTAAGTGAGTTATGACAGAATTGGTCCGGTTTCCCGGAGGCCAATGTTTTTAGCTATTATTAGCAAAACACAAATAATAGATAGTTAAAAAAAAAAGTTAGCTTTAAAAAAGATAAAAACGTGGTTTGGTATTAGCATAGAAGTTAAATCGTAGTGGTAAAGTTTGCAAAAATGGCGGATCGGGTTAAATTAATAAAAGAGAGAGCCGCTATTAAGAGAAAATAACTTTGCAATCAAATTATATAGATAATACAAGTAATTTGGTTAAAGGAGCGAAAATTTAAGCTAGATTAGATAGTTAAGATGCAATTTTTATAGAGTTTTCAAGATTTTTTTTTTGATTTGAGTCAAGTCATCGGCTGATAATGATGAACCAGTCGAGCAATTTGAAAATAATTTTTTTGAAGTGAAAAGTAAATTTGAGGTTGCTGTTAATGAAGGCAATACCGTAATAAAAAATGTTACAAATATAATTTCCTCAAATATTAAGTTACCCGAAATAAAATTTCTCCTTTTTACGGTAGGTTAGAAGATTGGATTCGTTTTAGAGATTCGTTTGCGGGAATGCTTATGAATAACAGCGCAGTAAAGCCAATTGATAGAGTGTGGTATTTGAATATGTTTGTGGTAAGTGACGCAAAAAAGATTATAGAAAAAATAGAGTTTTCTGTGGGTTGGATTGTGCATGGCAAGCTTTGCCTGATAGGTATGAAAATAAAAAATGGTAGGGAATTGCAAATTTAATTGATAATTGTGAAATTCATTTACGGTCGTTGCGAAAATTGGATATGGAAATCGGTAAGTGGGATACAGTGATAATTCATATTATAACGTTGCGCTTAGGTGATGATACGCGTAAATTGCAGGAAGCTGAACAAAAAAAGTATTTTCAAAACCCTCTCTATTATGCAAGCCGTATTCAATTTTCCGTGCATGCAGACTATCACTCATTTTACATACTGCATAAGTAATAGTACTGTAAAACTCAAAACCATCTTTATTAAAAGCCGTCTTGCAACTTTCGTTGACACGGATAAACAAAACCTATATACACAATTGAGTGATGAAAGTCTATACCAAAAAATGTATAATTTTCTCATTCCTACTACTATTTAACATTTTTAACACTAAATTACGCACACTATGTAATGTGTATGGATAAATGAGAATTTTTTCGTCTCTTTTTTTGTTATTTGTGTTTTGTATAGGAAAGAGATATCAATTTTGCCTTTTATTTTTTTTTTTTTTGACAATTTTTACTCTTTTGTTTTATAGTATGGACATGTTTATTTTATTTTACACTTTATTCTAAATCATATATCGACACGTGTTTTACTTACTATATTGGGATGTGGTGAATACGGCTTGTAATAAAGAGGGCTTTGTTTATACACATTAAATAGTGTGCGTAATTTTGAGATACAAATGTTTAATAGCGGTAGTAAGAATGAGAAAATTAAACATTTTTTTATGTGGATATTGATAGCACCAATACGCACAATTGTGTACATAGGTTTTGTTTATCTGTGTCAACGAAAGTTAGAAGACGGCTTATAATCAAAACTCACTCTATTATACAAGCCGTCTTCAATTTCTCGTGCAAACAGACTACTACTCATTTTACACCCTGCATCAGTACTACTTAGTACTGAAAAACTCCATATAAAAAAAATAAAAATAAAAAATAAATTATTTTTAAATTCTCTTTAACAGTGCATCAGTATTAGTACTATCAAAGTAATCCATATAAAAAATTGTATATTCTCTTCATTGTCGCACACCATCATATCTAAATTTATAAATGAGCATTTTACGCTATCTACTATTTTACCTTTTAAATTTTATTGTTTTTTGACAATTATTACGCTCTTTTGTTTTGTAGTATGCAAACGTTATTTTGTTTTTACACTAAATTCGCTATGATATACCGACACTTACAATACGAACGCAGTGTTAAAATACGATACATTAGTATGCAATGAATACGGTTTGTATAATAGAGAGGGTTTTGTGTTCATCCTTCTTGGAAAGAATAATCTGAATTTTTATAAAATAGATGTTGTGTTTTGTCAACAGTAGAGACAGAGCGTAAATCGGCTAACCATTTAAAGCCGAAATCCTGTAAGAACCAAAGTACGTTGAGTAAGGAAGAGGAAGAATGTGAAAAAATATTTTTAGAGACACGTGAAAGAGACGCTAGTGGTACTTATTAACTTGACTAGTTGCCATATAAATCTCGTGATTTGTAAGGAGCTTCCCGCGATATGGCAAAAAGAAGATTTTTTAGTTTAGAACGAAAATTACAGAACAATTTGGAACTTAAAAATCAGTATATTAGTTTTATGCGTGATTATGCTACTAACAACCTATATAGGATGCGTAGAATTATGTGCGCCGGTTTCCGGCCGTAGGGTTTCTCACAATAAAGATATATACGTGCATCACCGGATGACAACTAAAAATCAGGTAGACGAGATAATGGTCAGCAAGAAATTCCTCACACCACTACAAGTTGTCAGAACTATGAGGAATATATGTATCATTAAACATTTACAATGATTCATAATGTTGTCAGTGTTTAGTGTGACTCACTGATAACATTTATGTGTTAAAAAAATTGTTAACATCATTGTTTCAGTTTGAGATAAAACTGTATATGGTGGTGAGGGGAATAATAAAATGTTCAAAGATTACTGTTATCGAAGGCAAAAAATTTATTAGTGATATAAATATACAGTATTAAAATGACGAATAGCGCCCCTGCGGTTTCATTGCAAAATCTTGGAAGATTATTGCGCAAAAGATCTTTATAGGTTGACCAATTTGTTGGGTGGCACATCCAAGTTGCGTAGTTGATCGCATTGCCGTCGGTGTTATTTGGCTTCCAAAATATATATTTTGTGTCGGCCACATCTGGGACGTTTCCAGTACCAATGTCCAATAGGTGCTTTGAAAATATGCTTGACGCATTGTGCTAAGGGAAATGTACGTGAATACTGATGAGTTTCTTTACTTGTTTCCACAGTTACAAAATTTTCTACGCGTAGCTGAAACTACTGCGATCAAAACATCTAGTACGCGGTCATGCAAACTCGCGTTTTTCTGCAAATTCTTTTATTCCAGAGAAGATCGGTATCGGATTAGGATAAATTTCGAAATTACGCAACCCCTAGGAGATTGCGGCTTTTATAGACCGCGCTGGTGTGGTGATGTCGAACAATATGTTCGGATATGTGAAGAGGAGAAATAGAATAAAATTATATTTCACCGACTACAGCGCCATCTATCATGCACCAAAAAATAGTTCTAGACAAATTTTATGTACTTTCAACCGAAAATTCGAATCTGCAATAAAAACAAGTGAATATATGTTGTAAATTGAATTAATGTTAATGTTGTAGTGTTATGCACATCCGCTCTGTATACTAACGCACTCAATATGTGTATACGTACGTCATTAAATATAAACCCGCCATTTTGTATTAAACGAAATACTCTTTATTGAGTCTATATAAACTTGAACCAACTGCGTTTTATTTTCTCTCCACATAAAGCCTGATTTCTACAGGTTATGAGCCCAGAAATACTGATAAATTGTTAATCAATTTATTGTTAGACGATGTAGTGCGGTTCAGTGGAAAAATATGTGAACGTGATCGTACCGTCTACGCATAAATTGGAATCAATTGGAATGCAAGTGGGTGACGAGTGGGTTGGTGTTTTGTTGTTGACTGGGTTGCCTGAACAGTATAACCCCATGATAATGGGAATAGAAAGCAGCGATGTTCATCTAAATCATCTGCGATGTTTAGTCAAAACGGTTTGCAGTATCAGGCGGGTCAAAATTATAAAAATTCGAAAAGCCAGAAGCATAGTGAAAATGGGATTGTAAACAGAACAAGTCAAGGGAAACCGCAGGCAAACAATGTTTACATCGTTTTTGGCTAATCACATTAATGAGAGTGATTGGTATTTTGACTCCGGTACATCAGCACGTATGGTAAAAGCTCTAACAACTTAAGAAATAATTCGACACCACCGATTACACAAGTTGTCAGGGCAGACAATGGAAAGTTGGAAGTTGGTGTAATGGGAAACCTTGAGTTGGATGTTGTCATCGGACGAAAAAATTAATCTGTTAATGTCAAGGACGTATTGTGTGTACCAAATATTTTTGTTAATCTATTATGTCTGTGAGCACAAGTCACGGAAATGTAGTGGTTTTTAAGGATGACGAATTGATTCTGGTGATTGATTCTGCTGATAGTGACAGGGACACGAGTTGGTGATATTTATCGGTTGAACACACAGTCAAAAACTGTCATGTCCATGGCAGTAAAAACGAAAAATAATGAGTTTGTTCTGTAGCACCAACGCTTAGGACATGTCAACTAAGAAACTTCAAAGAAAGTTAAACATATGATAAATGAAGTGAACTTTTGAATGAAATAAAGAAGGTAATAATTTCCACAGAGTGTCACTAAATCGAACAGTGTTTGAGTATAATTCACTCGGACGTATGTGGAACCTTTGAAACTGAGTCGCTTCGCGGTGCGAAATATGTGTTGGTATTCGTAGATGATTTTTTTCGGAAAGTGTTTGTTTACATAATGAAAGCGAAGTCTTAGGTGATAGCCGGAGGGATATCGGACATCCTTGTTTAACTCCCTTGCTTTTCTTGACAGTTTGAGTAAACACATTGTACCATTTGATAGCAGTCCTTTCCCAAAAACATACCCTAATTATTCGATTGACTAGATAATGGGGAATATGCTGCTGTTTGCAATCGGAAACTGTAGTTAAATTAACGGTATCGAAAGCCTCGATTACCAGCACGCCATTCTTCATCAAGAACACATCGAACGGTAAAGATATGATCATCAGTGGATCGATTGGCTAAAAAGGCTGCCTGGTAAGAGCAAGGTAAGCATAAATACTGATCTAAGATATCTAGTAATAGTTTCGCATATATCTTATAGCCAACCTTGCATAGGATGATTCGTCAGTAATATTCGACAGTATGAGGAGCAGTCCCTGATCGTATGAACCCAATGGTAGTTTGGGTTTCATCTAGAGTAGGAGGTGGTCCTAGGGGATTCTGAGTGTTTCTGAGTGTTCCGTTTATATTGTTTAAGAGAAGAATAGGTCTTGTGTAGAATAGGTCTTGTGATCAGTGGGCTTGAAATTCTTGAGATTAGAAAAAAATTCCTGACACTCGAAAGACCTATGCTCGGCATAAGCACTACTTAGACACCGTGTAGCATTTTTTAAATTTTGGACTGCGACTGGATCTACTGGTCGAATGTTTTGAAAACACTTGGCACCCTTAAAGTTAGCTAAGACCTTTCTCCGTTTAGGGGTTAAAGGCGTCGTTACAGTAAGAACCAACTGTGATGAAATTCGACGGCCTTTAGTGGTATGAACGAATAATTTGGACAAATTGACAAGTAGACCTAAAGAAAAACCGTTCGCATTGGTATCACTATGAGATAGTTCAGAGCCAATATACTTCTGATCCTTAAAGTCGTGGTTGCCAATGGGGGCATTAAAATCACCTAATATAATTATGTCATGCGTTTTGGGACAACGGTCAACAGTTGAAGACAAATGTTGAAAACTTTGGAAGATTGTTGTCGGTTAAAATATGAAGTTTGGGCAGGAACGTACACGGCAGTAAAAACGACTTCCGCAATATCACGAATATGACCATGTAGAGAGATTATACTCCCGAAAAATATTTAATTAGCTCGGGAATTATGATAGAACTTTTATGAAGAAGCAATCCCACTGCTCTGCGGTGGTCAATCAAGTCTTGAGTAAGATACCAGGTATAGTTTGAAGTGGAACAGACACCGGAAGACATATTGGTTTCCTGAATACTGCAGAGTGTAATATTGTTAGCTTGTAAAATATCATCGAGCTCGTTGCGTTTTTTTTTAATCATTAATTCCACGTACATTCCATATGCCAAAACATAGGGAAGTAGGTGCTAAGGGAAAAGGGATAGGAATGGATGGTGAAGTATCAAGGTCACGATGAATAGGGTTAGTGATATGTGGAACAATGCTAGAATTATTTGACAGTTGAGCAAAGGAGGTAGACGGAAAGGAAGGAGGTAAAGAGGCTACGACATAGTGAGTGCCATTATATTGAAGGTTAATTTGATTGGAATATTTACCGCTCTCTGGAACAGAGCTGGTTTGACGATTAACATCAGAATGGTGTACTATTATTTTGAGTTGTCTTAGCCTTGCCACTGCAGAGAGGCATTCGGCGCCTCCCCAGAAACCATCATCTTGAAGGGCCTAGAATTACAAATACCTGGGATTTAACTTATATGTTGTAAATTGCCTTGTATAATCAATAAATAAAAAAAAACATACCTCTGTAGAATTTGGGTCTCGGATAACTCGGAGGATTGGTAAAAGTTAGAATGATATATAGAATCGAAGAGGGTAGGAATATCGGATCAGAAGATCATGAGGTGAATAAGGGGGACAATTTGGGTGTACGATGCCAAATTGATGCACTATATCGCCAAAAAGACAATTCCCATCGGGGGGAACAACGTATACGGACATTTGGGTATCAAATAAATATGAATTTAAACAGTATTGATAAGATTTATTTGAATACTTGAAAAACTGTAAAACTGATAAAATTGGAGCTTATAACTTATACGAAATAGAAATTGGGTCTATAAATGGTGGTGATCTGTCAAATTAATATAAACCACATTGAATTTTAATATAATCACCATGAGGTATATTATTATAGATTGAAATGTAGTTTGGACTCTAGTACACAGATGGCAGACAAAAGAATTAGTAGGAAACAAAGAATTTAAATGTATGTAGGTATATGAATCACCGGTGTAGTATGCAGGTATATGGTTAGAAAGGGGGACTGATAAAGGGTAATATTGTTATGTTTCAAGTGATCGGGTTGTCAGGTGGGTGTTGCGATGATCAAGCTAGTTTATGGTATTTAAGTTACATTGGTTTTGAGCTTTGTGTCGAAGGTAGTGATTATGGGTGGGATTTGATGATTATTTGACGTATTTGGCATGAGGTGGCTGATTGAATTGATTCATTACGGTTGATCAATGTTTGTGGGATCTGGTTTGTAGTGATGTTGGAGTTGGTATCAAGAGAAGTGCGTAAGAGCTGAATTTTCGGTGATTGTATGACACGGTGTATAGGGGTGGTTGATAAAATTGATTTGTGTTGTTTAGGGTGCGCATAGATTCTGGCGATTGCAGGACGTATAAAACGGTAGATTCAAGTAATGTGAGATGGTCGATTAGATTCTTTGGACGCGAGTAGGTATGGGTTAGGAGTCCGGTGAGAACAGGGTGTATTAGGGTCAAAATTTTGTGCGATTGCGTAAATAAATTGTATTAAGCGGTAATGTTATTTGTTTTAGGTTTTATATTTTTACCATCTCATATTTTTATATTTTGTATTTTTATATTCTGTATTCTGTTATTTTTATGATTTCTATTTAAGTGAATATAGAATAGGAGCTCACTTAATGAATTTTAGCAGCATGGAGTTGAAATATTCAATTTGTAAATTGCCGTCGAAAACTAATGCTTTATATTAAAGGGTACGGTTAAGAGCAATTAGTTCTTTAATAGATTTTGTTTTCAGAGAACCTTTGCAGATTACAGTTGCATATGGTGGCGTTGCTGATATTAATGTTGCTTGTAAGAGACGACAGGAAGCAGAGCAGTTCATTAAAATTGTGATTGTCTTGTGCTAACAGTAATTTGAATATTGGCTACTTGAATTCCGTCATTATTGATAAACCTTTCCCTTCCTTACACCATAAAAATACTAACTGTCTATCGTTTAGGTGTCAGTAATCGGGTCGAGTTTGTCATAACTAAATTCCATCCATTCCTTCGGTTTTGTTATATGTAACACGGGTGTACGGTGGTGCCCGGCATTCCGGGAGTTCCTGGTTCGTCCTTGGCCATACACTCTAATCAATCAATTAATCAATCAATATTGAAAGTGAAGTTTTAGATGAAAGAGCATTTGAGAGATTTTAAGAGCCTTGTTGAGAATCAGACAAATCGAAAAATTAAAATTCTGCGAACAGACAATGGCACTGAGTATGTGAACAATGATTTGCTTAATTTTTTAAGAACTTGCGGAATACGGCATCAAACGATGCCGTTCTGCGCCCTATTCACCGGAACAAAATGGCATCGCGGAAAGTATGAATAGAACCCTTGTTGAGAAAGCTCGTTGTATGTTAATAGAAGCTAGTTTGTCGAAAAGTTTCTGGGCGGAAGCAACCTTAACAGCAGCATATTTAACACCATCTCGAGCAGTGAAAGATCAGATTCCAGTGCAATCAGATTGCATATTCCGAAAGAGAAACGCAAGAAGTTTGATGCCAAATCAGAAGAAACTGTGATGCTTGGATATTATGACGACTCTAAAGCTTATCACCTGTATCATCCTATCAAGAAAACAATCGAGAAGAGTCGAGATGTTGCGATTATGGAAGACCAACGAATTCAAGTGACTGAAGATGATTACGCTCAAGTATAAATATTAAAACACAATGTCGTTCATTCTTTTTCTTTTCGTTTTCTTTTCTCATTTTTGTTTTATTAGCCGCGTTCTTTTTTAATCGGCTCTATTTTCACTAGGCGGTTTCTTTTAGGTTTATAGAGAATTAATTTTAGAACAATTTAGTTTACAAAATATACAAATATAATTATGCTTTAATTTATGCTGGTTCTTTATTACGGTGGCCGTAATAGAAGATAGTGTTCTAGGCTATTTTGATCTATTCACAGAAATGCAATCGAAGCCTGCTGAAGTGCTGAATAAGAATGTGTCTTCGATGCAAGAATTGAGCTTGGATTCGATTCATACCAACAAAAACATTTCTGGAAGGGTTGAACAATTTAACGATAACTGGGACGAAGCGGATGACACTAGTGAGAATCAGGATGTTGTATTGGTTGCCGATCATAATAAGTCCGTCCCAGAAACTGGAATGGGTGGATCGTTCATGCTGAATTCTAATACCGAAGGGATGATTTTGCGTCGTATTTATCAAAATCAGTCGAATCGAATGATCCTTTTAAAGTTGTGAAAGCATTATCGACGTCAGATTCCAAATTGTGGAAGTCAGCAATGCAAGAGGAGTATGATGACTTAATCGAAAATGCAACATAGGGATTGACAGACCTTCCTTCCCTAACTAAACCTATTGCTTGCAAGTGGGCTTTCCAAACCAAAATGGCTTTGGCATTGAAATTTGGCCTTGACATAGACTAAATGGATGCTGTTAAGGCCTTTCTTCAAGGTGAATTAATAAATCAAGATATATACATGTTACAACCGGAAAGGTATATATCAATGGCGAGTGAAAAAGTTAAACAAGTCAATATATGGATTAAAGCAAGCATTTGAAATCGTGCCTGATAAACTTACTTAAAGTCAAAGATATGGGTGGAGCTAAACATATCTTGGGCTTACAAATAAATCGTGCTTTAAAGCTCAAGGGAAGCTTTGGTTAGACCAAAGGGCCTATGTGAATCAGGTAATGAAAAGATTCAATATGCAGATATCTTGATATCTTGATACCAGGACAAGGGAAATAGTGAATCAGTCCACTACTCTTACAACGGGCATCTTTTGCGATGACAATAACAGTGTCATCTCACAAACATCGGGCACCTCAACCATTGGGGTTGGTATTGGGAATATTTCCCTCAACTCAAGTGAATGGGTGAAGCTCAACTTATTCGAAAAAAGGCGTTTTAAAAAGGGGTTCAAAAAAGGCAAAACTAGTGAGGAAGCTCTAGCTGCTGCTAAGTCCGAGCGCCCTGTCAAAGCACCTCTGAAACCTGTAGCAACTATACTCTCGACAGAAGGTCTGGTGGTAGGCGTGAGAGGTCTTTCGAGGTTGCTTTGGAATCCTCCAAACCCCTGCAAAAAAAACTAAAAGTGGGCCTTCTCCGGTCGAGACCTCTTTCAGCCAAGTAGCAGGCAGTGTTAGGCTAGGCATCTTACCGGATGATCTCAGTGGCAACCCTCTTAGTATGAAGCAAATGCCAAACATACAGGAGTGTGTCATTGACCTTATCATTGAGACGCAAGGTCCAACCCATCAGCCTCAATTCCTTGGTTTCTTTCAGAGAACAGGATGGCTTTTCTTCATTTGTTCCGATCTTTCCACAGCGGAATGGATGAGGAATAATTTTGACAGGCTAAGATCAAAATGTGGTCTAAGCATAATTTTGGTGGAAGAGGAAGATTTTCCTCGGCCAAATATAGTTAGAGGGTTTTTTCCACAAAGCCTTAGCTTGTCGAGAGAGAAAATTCTCGCCACCATGGCCACGCAGCATAATGGTCTCACGGCAAATTCATGGAAGATACTACAACGGACGATAACTGGAGCACTCGTCCATTTGGTCATGGCCATAGGAGATGAAGACAATGCGCGAGTCCAAGGGGAATGTGGCTTACCACTTCGGCCACATTAGATTCATGTTAAAGAATGATCCCCCATCCACCACTCAAACTACTGAAGTCAGCTCCAGCAATGAAAATTCTTTATCAGTCTCAGAAGGAGTTACAAACGACGAGGGGGCTGCTCAGAGCAGTACCGCTGTAGAACATTCTGTTCCCGCTCCCTCGGATGCCTTTTGTAATAAGTTTGCTCAACAACATTTAAACCTTGGACTCATTCAAGAACCTTGGGTTAGTGAACGAAAAATTAGGGGCCTCCACCTTAAGTCATGTAGGTTGGTTTATGTTCCCCGAACAGCAATATTTGTTTCATCTAATATTAACGTTCTTCCAATTCCAGAGTTCATCACTAAGGATTTGGTTCCAGTAATCCTGGAAGTACCAACTGGCAGGGGAGTGCAGGAGATAGTATGTGCCTCTGCGTACTTTCCTGGTGACTCGGTAAGTGTACCACCTGTAGTTGTACAGGATTTGGTGGATTACTGCAACCTAAAAAAAAAACAATTCATCATAGGCTGCGATGCAAATGCGCCTCATATCAGACAGAGTTTTCTTTCAGGTCACTGCAACCTGAGATATCATTTGAACAAAATGAACCTGTTAACAGAGACGGAGTGCCGACTCTGTTTAGAAGAGATAGAAACTGCAGAACACATACTATGTGAGTGTGTTGCTCTGTGCACACTGAGGTGGTTTCATTTTAAAGAGAGGTATTTGACCCCGGAAAAATGGAGATTGGCCTCTACAGGCAGCATTATCGCCTTTATTAGGAAGGTAGAGAAGCTCCTGGACTACTAACAAATCCCAATAGCACAAAAGATCTTTCAGGTCGCAGTGCTATCGACACCGGGAGTGATCATACAGGCGGCAGAGCGTCGTATCCCTTGTTTTACAGACTGGAAGACCTACAGGGATATTTTATTCATCAAAGCAGACATGCTGCCAACATCTTTGAGTTCAATTAGTGACCTAGAAACTGCAGCTTGTTTGTTAAATGATGTGCTCCTATCTTCTTACGGAAGCAGCTGTGTGACGCGTAACGTTGAGGTTAATCGCAAAGGTCCATGGTGAAACGAGCTGCTGACTAAACTCCGTAAGAGGGTTAGGAAATTATTTAATAGGGCAAAGCATTCTATAGAGTGGAATGAATATAGACAAGCCCTCACAAATTACAATACTGAACTAAGGCGTTCCAAACACCTTACGTAGAGGAAAAACTGTGTTAATATCGAGGATATACCTACAGCTGCTCGACTCCATAAAGTTCTAGCTAAAGACCAGTCCAACGAGATTGGGCTTCTTTTGAAATCCGATGGTAACTATACATCGGGTCGCAAAGAGCCACTTTTGGTGCTATGAGCACCTGTCCTATGGCGGCAATGGAAGCCCTCATCGGACTCACTCCACTTCATCTTTACGTCAAAAAATCAGCTGCTATTTGTGCAGCTACATTACAGCTGGTGAATCAATATAGTCATGATGATCATATGGGTCATCTGAACATTTTGAATGAATTCTTTGACTTAGATATGTTCTTTAGAGTCCCGGACGTGATGCCCAAGGAACTTTGATTTGGCAGGAATTTCGGGGTAACAGTCCTTGATAGAACCGTCTGAGATACTGGTGGACCTCTTATGGAACCTAGCAGCTTAGACTGGTCCACGGATGGATCAAAAATGGATGGTTGAGTAGGCATTGGTGTCTTTGGGCCCAACAACAAAATATCGAAATCCCTGGGAACTTATCCCAGTGTTTTTCTAGCCGAAATTCACGCTATCGAAACCTGCATCTCAACTATTACGACTAAAGGTCTTAAGGGCGCCTCCATTCACATTTTCTCCAACAGCCAAGCAGCTTTCAATATTGGCTTCCAACTGCCTGGATTCAAGGTCGGTCAAAAGCTGTTATACACTACTACAATCTCTCTCTTGTCATAACAAAGTTAGGTTGTGGTGGGTACCTGGTCACATGGGTGTCACTAGAAATGAAATAGCCTATGAACTTGCGCGGGCAGGCTCATCAGCTACACCAATTGGCTCTGAGCCTTTCTGTGTCATCCCGTGGACCTCAGTATTCTACAATATTAGTAAATGGGAAAAAATGCAGTGCTTGACCTATTGGAACTGTATTCCCGGTCTTAGATAGGCCAATTTGTTAGCTCCTGGACTAACAAATCCCAATAGCACAAAAGATCTTTTAAGTCGCAGTGCTAGCCGTTTTGGGCAGGGGAAAAAAATCCACTGCCGTTAATAACGTATAAAATTTTGTTGCGTCAGTAGATACTCCGCTCAATGCGAATTGTGCCTCCACTTGTTGGAACCAAATTTCGGCGTTCACTGACCAGAATGGCGGCCATTTTCGTTTTCATTTCCCATAATAAAGAATTTATGTACTTTAATATTAATATTCCGAGCATAATATTTAATGTGTAATATCGGAAATTTTTTGATGTATCTTCACGAACTTTTTTTACACGTGGTACTATAACACTATGTCCCATAACCTCAAAAGTTTTTATATATTTATGGTTGTGCACTTTTTGTTCAATTATTTTAATTTTTACGACAATAATTTTATATTTATTTATTAGTTAACCCGTGCTTTTAATCACGTCGGGTTGGTCACCAAATTATGGGACTATTATGGGTCGTTTATTTAAAAGTAAGTTTTTTGCTTATTTCACGCGATTGACTTGTTCATTTTTGTACAGTGAATTTACAAAGTAAAAAAGCCTTTTCAAAAAAGTATTTCCCGATGAACCAAATTGAAGTTGAATATGTATGGACGTCTTCGATTTACAGGATGACCCCACAAGTTAATCAAGGAGTTTTTAATCTTCAGTATGTTGCAACTGGGACCATGATCGAAGCAATGACGAAGCCTGAATTGACAGTAGAATTTTTTTTTGTAGAGTGCGTTTTCGAGATATTTGAAAGTTTCAGGCTAAAAAAATCCCCCGGTATAAATATATATGTGTGTGTGTATGTAATTTTATATGCATATATGTTTGCCAATGCCACCACATATATACGATTACGAATCGGTTTGTTTTTATTTTTTAAATACGCATACAGCAATTTATTCATATATGTATTCGTAAACAAATTTTTTTTATCAAAATTTTTTATCAGTGTTCGCACTGTACTTCCATAATATTGTGTGTTGCTTGAAATTTTCTTTTTCTTTTTTAACTTTAATAATGGCTTTACTGTGGTTTGAAAATTTATTGTTAAAAAAAAAAAAAAAAAAACGTTTTTGTTGTTTCGTAATGAAATGAAACTTTTTTTTTGTGTGTTAAGTTTTTACACATGTTTGTTACAAACATTTATTTTTTTTTGCTTTTTTTTTTTTAACTGAAAATCGAATAAAAACAAAGCTTCATCATAATTCATATACATCTGTGCTTCGGTGTACATGCGATGATAGAGAGTAAGAGTGAATTTGAAAATTTTTAAATTTCTCCATAGATCTAATTTTGTAACAGTTAAACTTTATAGTAAACTACGTCATTGCAAAAAAAAAATGGGAAATTATTTCTGATTAAAAGCATATTATGCCAAAAGATAAATAAGTTCCTTGTAGATGAAGACTGACGAAGGAGGCCATAAAGTAGTTTTTAAAAAAAAGTTTATTGCATTGATTAGTCGAGTTCTAGGATTCAATGAACCTGTGACGTTCCTGGTCGTTTGGTTGCAGTACTTTTTGGTCGAATAGTTTGGTATGATGTTTGGCTTCCGGTGAGGAATTTATAGCATGTAGATGGAGAGGGAAAACAAATGGAAGGAAGAAAAATAATTAACGATTTCAGATATTTTCTAAAATTTCATAAATCGTTATTATATTAAACCTATCGTCCTGAAATATAAATAAGATTAAACATTTTATTTAACTTAAGACTACCACCAATGGATTCAAAGCAGACCTAACGTTCAAAACAGGCCTAGCACACCAAAACCAAAATATACAGCTGTTAAAATGATAAAATACGTCATTGAATCACACAGAAATCTAATCCATATATTACAAAATAGTGTTGGCATAGCTGATGTTGAATATGGTAAAGCCTGCGCTACATTTTTAGCTTTTCTAACCCTCTATTAGATTGCAGACGACATGCTTCCAGACTTTTTCGATGTCAAACAAGTCATAAAGCCTGTTTTCTATGTCAATGAATTGCTATCGGGAACAGGAGCATGAGATCCTTATTGAATTCGGCAATGGAAGACGTTTGTTAGAACTCTCGGCCTAGTTTGGGTTACTGGTTTGGATTGCTTACCTTTCAAAATTAATAGCCCCAAATACGCGGGGATTAGATTAGCTCAGCTTAGGTCCTAAGCCGTCCTAAAGGCCGTGGCATAGGCACAATTGGTCCGTAGCCTTACCACAGCAAATATATTCTCCGTCTACTCGCATGCTTACCAATAAGGCAGTGTCCAGTAATGGCTCTCACGATTATACTAATATTACACTATTGCATGGATATTAGATAGTTAGACCTGATTAAGTCTAGTGTAGGCCAAAGTTGCCGAGTAATTGCACATGAGGCACAATTTGCCCATCTACTGCTTCTTCCGTTAGAAGCTGTTTACACATGGCAAGCGGTACTTCTGTATCAGCGTGGCATTGTAAGATAACAGGAGGTACCCTGAGCGAGTTAATCAGCTTTTAAATTTCCCGTTATATTGAAATGCCCTGGCACCCATGTAAGCTGAATGTTGAACTGTTCTGCCATCTCGTTAAGAGATGAGAGACTTTCGACGTGATAAAGCCTGACTGTAGAACTTTAATGGCAGCCTGACTGTCCATAAAAATGCCAATATCTCTAATTGCGATGAGCTTCGCCTAAAAAACATTACAGTGATTAGGGAGGCGAAAAGAGAGGTTTAAATTTAGTTCCTTGCAGAATACCTCACATCCGACCCTGCTATCAATTCTCGATCCATCCATAAAGAAGTTAAGCTTACCGAAATTCAGAACTGCTTCGTCCGCCCAGGCCTCTCTGGAGGGAATAACAGTCAGAAATTTAACTTCGAGATATGATATCGATGTGGTATAGTCAATGGCTTTGGGGTAACCTTATTCATTAAAATAGATGAGTGTCCCTTATTACTAAGGGGCAGTTCTTTGAACCTTTATCAGCAGCTTTTAGTTTGCCACTATATATATTTAGAGCTGGCCACCAAACTATAACTCCGTACAGTAGAACTGGTCTAACTACAGAGGTGTAAAGCCATTCTACGATGCGAGTGTTTAGACCCCATCCTTTCCCAATGGCATCCTTACAGAAGTATAGCGCAATTGTAGCTTTCTTTACTATTTCCAATATATTAGGTTTCCAGCTTAGTTTGCTATCCACAATAAGACCCAGGAATTTTACTTTACCTGTGATGTTAAAGCCAAAACCGTTAAGAGTGGGTGGATTGAAAAAAAGAAGTTTGTACTTCCTAGAAAAAGGACCAATTCAGTTATAAGTTGATCAACACTTGGACCGCACCTATTCGTCCTTTTGGTAAGGATACTAAGAGCATTTTGCATACGAGTAAGATCTCTGAGAGTGCTAGGATATTTATCGAAAGCACCGATGACAACATCATCTGCAACAAGGCAGACCCCTCTAGGTTTAGGAACAGGTCATTTATAACCAAGTTCCAAGGAACGGGAGAAAATACACCACTCTGCGGTGTGTCTCTACTCACAAATTTGCGCGACGGATGCCTCACTAAGATTAGCCAAAATTACCCTGCCCCTGAGCATTTGATCAATTCGGCATCCGAGTGACACATTCGGCCCCAAATCTGAAAGTGCCTGCGTGATCGCCTTTGGTTTGATATTATTAAAGGCTCCTTCTATATCACAGAAGGTCACTAAAGAGAATTAATTATATTTGGGCGCCTTTTCAATAGGACCTAAGAGAGAATGCAGTTTGCACTGATTTCCCCTTGCAATATACATGCTGAGATGCTACTAACTTTACCGGTTTGATTGAGCCTCTAATATAAGCTTATATCTGTCTTTCTAGAGTTTTCAAGAAGTACGAAGATAAGCTGATAAGCCAGGGCACTGTTATGTAACTGGTTTGTTGGATACCGGCAGGAATAATGCTATCCGGACCTGCTGACTTAAAAGGTTTAAAACTGTTTACTGACAACAAGATGTTCCTCCTGTTGACAATTTTGCCAGCGAGACCCGTATCCCTATTTGTTTTAGGCAAAACAGTCGAAGATTTGGAACATCCTGGGAAATGAATTTCCAGTAGGAGCTCTTGAGTTTCCACCCCGTTGTAGTCCAGATACCATCCGGTCGTTGTATAGATAACTTGGAATGGAAGGACAAGTAGATAGAAACTTAAGTAGCCTAACTGCCTCAGAGGACTCCTGTATGTTATCACAGAATAGTCTCCAAGCTTTGCTTTTGGCACTTCTTAATTCGTATTTATATTATTTGAGGACTTCCTTATAGGAGTCCCAGTCCAAGGTAGCCTTTACTCTCTTCGCGATTTTGAAGAGCCGTGTTGCCTGTAGCTCCTTCGATTACCATGGTGGACGAGATTGGCATTTAGGCCTATTAATAGGACACGAGCCTAATATAGCTTCATTGAAAGCATTGGATTCATTTAGGGACCAATTCTGTTAAGGAGACCTAGAATTAATCTGAAGGTTTCCCAGTTGGTCCTTCTTCTATTCCTAAAGTTTGGAGTTTTAGAATATTTCAAATCTAACCCAAATTGTAGATAGCAATGATCAGAAAAGGAGTGTTCTTCGGACACTTTCCAATTAACTAATTTATTGCTAGGGTTTCTTCCTTCTTGCACAGTTAACGACACAATCCTGTTTCAGAACATTTGGCTTCTTAAACTCGATTAAAGTGATCCTCAGCCGAAAAATTGAACTTTCTGACACCTCCAAAAAAAGCCTACGCAGCTGTCGTATATATGAAGACATTTCACCATCATATTAATCATTTGACGTCTTTTATGCGTGAGAATGTCACCTAGACTTAGTCTTTATACATTCTCGCGCCGTCGTGCTTGGTCTTTCTTATTGTTCTTAGTATGCTTAGCCAGGTTCTAAAACCTGTTTCCGTCCCTGCCACGTGGAGGCGCATACTTCCTACTATCTAGCCCCGTTGTCTGATCAGTATTTTGACATGTGCATGTTAGTGCACTGTCTAGTGTCCTTTTCGCGGGAGCTTGACACTATCTATATTGGTTAGAATAGTGTCACATAACCTTTTAAAAGCCATGATGTTTCTGGGCATCATTAAAGTAAGTCTACTGGCTGGCCATTCTGTTCCCAGCTCCATCATTAATTGGATTCTTTCTCCTTCGACAAGATTGCAGCTGTAGAGCACGTGGTCCATAGTTTCGTCTTCATGGCCGCACTCACATCTGCTGGTTTCGCTTATGTGGAATCTTTGCAGGTAGGATGCTATTTTGCCATGACCCGTTAACATTTGCGTAAACGGTGCACTAAGCTCAAGTCTTTCATCCAATCTTGCTGCGATGTTTGGAAGGAAACTAAAAGTTGTCCTACCATCCAACGCGTTGTTCCATCTATCTTGCCATATTGCGATAGATGCTTTCCGCATCTGCTTTTTAAGTGAGCCGATAAGGCTTGTGTCAATTTGATCACTTTGTATCACCACGTTACCGTATGTCACATTTATCCTTTTTCTCAATTTAGATCTTGCAACTCTTTCTTGTAGCAGTATATCAATTGGTATTACACCAGCTAAGCCTTAGTAATACCAATAAGGATTCCCCTTTGTGCGCTTATCAATGATCTTCGGTAGTGACAGTTCATTCTGTCAACCCACCCAGCACAACCATAAGTTAGTAATGAAACCACTAGGCCTTCATATATAATCTTGAGTGTCTGTTGTTTAAGACCCCAAGTTTCTTTGGCTACTCTTTTTAGTGCATAGAAAACTTTCCTACTGCTTTCTGCAATCCTTTTGACATGCGACGTGACTCCGAGCCATTCGTCAAAGACCACCCCAAGCCATTTCACAGTTTTGACCATCTTGATCCTCGCTCCGTTCATAGACACCGTAGGTGGTCTTCTGATGTCGAGTGATCCTTTAAGTTGAATCATAACTGTTTGGCTGACGAAAGCTCCATCTTATTGCTGCAGCACCAATCTGTCATTTTGTTAATAGCACTCTGCACTGATTCCTGAATGCTTTGTCTTGAGTTTCCAGGTAGGAGTAATACTTTGTCGTCCGCAAATGCTACTTCTTGGGCACTGGCGTTCATGCTACTATTGAATACGATGTTCCAGAGGCGTGTGCTCAAAACGGACCCCAGTGGACATCCTTTGGTCACATTTTTCTGTGGTGTGCCAAAATTTGTGACAACCGTTGCGAATCTATCAGAGAAGTAGTTATTAATAATAGCGTAAAGATTTGCTGGACAGCCCATCATTTTTAACTCACTCATAATACTAGGCCACCACAGATTGTCAAAAGCTCCAGATATGTCAAGAAATATACTAAGAACATATTTTTGCTCAGACTGTTTGACTATGTCGATCATTCTCGCCATAGCGTGAGACCGATCCCTTCTAAATCCGAACTGTTTGTCACTGTACCTTCCACTACTCTCAAAAGCATACATTAGCCTGCCAGTAATAACTTTTTCGAGTAATTTGCCCCAGACTGGTAGTAGCATGATTGGCCTATAGGTTTTTGGGTCAGTGTGGTCTCTTTCACCGCCCTTTCTTATTATAATTACTTTACCGTTTTTCCAAGCTTTAGGAAAAACTCCTATTTTAAGACATTCGTTTAGGAAACGCGTGATTCTTGTCCCTATTTTAGGCCATGATCTTTGTACCACTTCGACTTCGATGTTCTCAAGGCCGGGTCTTTTCCAGTTTTGAATGACGTTATTGCTTCCATAGTTTCATCATCACTGAATACTTCCACATCGCAATTTCTTGGTGTAACATTTGTTTGCAGTCTTACCTCTTTATTCGCTTCTGTGTCATTTGCCTCAATGTCATCAGGAAGCAGTGCACTCAACAAACGTTGAACAAGCGACTCTATTTTTTCTGACTGTCCTCATATATACTCATATGTATATATGAGGACAGTCAGAAAAAATAGAGTCACTTTGATCTGAAAAACAGATTTGCCTGCTGTGCCTAGAATAATGTGTCGCCGTAATTGTTGGTGAATTAGTGTCTATAATTTGGAATTTTTTGGATGTACTATCAGATGAACTGTCCAAAATAGACAAATGAACTGTCGTTCTAAAATGAGACCTTTTCACAGGCAATAAGTTGAATCGCCAAAGGCCCGATCGTAGAGCCCTGAGAGTTGGAGGTCGGATTGCATTAACCGCTTGTTGTGGATATGAAACTAAACATCCAGTTATTTATCACGCCTCTTGGCCATTAGCGCGTATATTTGAAACACAACCTGTCGCTGACGGACTAGTTTGTGTGGCCACTATTTGTAAAGACACAACGCGGGATCCTCAAAAGCCTATCGGACATCTCGACATGTCAAGGTGTCAATATTATTCTCTGAGACAAATGGACAAGTGGAACGTGCCTATTGTGTTTTTAAGAATATGTTGGAAAGTTAACTGGACAATAAAACGTAAACATGTTGAATATGCATGGAATAATGCATTAGAGATGCTGCTGCTGCGAATACTAAACAAATTCAGCAGTAAAACCAGACGTATTTATAGAACCTAGCAGTCCCGCACAAAAATACGAATAAAAAAACAGATGATCCTATTTACAATTTCAAAATCCCCTATTAAAGGAGAATGCGGCTAATTTTGGCACTAATATAGTTCCCCGCGGAACGGTTAAATTTTAATTACGAATTTTTTTTTTATATAAATTGCTTATTTATTGAGATACTTAAAAGTTTCAGGTTAAAAAAATCACCCGGTATATGTACGGTTTGTTTAGTTGATATTCACGTGATATATACTCCCCTTTTTCATTTTTTTCTTTATTTCGTTTTGTTATTTTATATTTGAAGTTCGCCTTCATTCGGTAAAATTTTATAATATGTATTGAAAAAAAAATTACCTTTATAAAATATTCTACCTGCTCGCCTTATTTCCAAAAAAAAAAAATACAATAACCCAAGGAATGTCTATATAATTATATAAAATAAAAAAAAAAAACGTAAAGGAAGATGGTAAACGAAGCATATTACAAAAAGGATCACGATTTGGACTTAATTTTTGGATCGTTGAATAGTTAAATGCAACAATGCATTTTCTGTATTGTAGCTATACATAACCTAATCATTTTAGTACACACATATGTATACTAAAAATAATATTCAACTGTTTGTTTGCATATTGATGTATGTGTGTGTGTGTATTGAATACGTTTCCTGTTTTGTACGATCGATTGAAAATCACATTATAATGTATCACCGAAACTAGTCACCTGTCGATATTAAAATCGTATATACACAAATAAAACCTGGTGCTGCTTTCACAAAGTTTTTTGTTTATTTTATTTATTTGAAACAAAAGAAAATCGAAACTGCATAAATTTACTGTAAATTTTTATTTTTGCAACAAAATAAACAAAATGGTATGTGTATGTGTAGTACAAATAAAAAAAAAAAGCGAAAAACGCATAATTTTTCTGATGCAAATTTTGTTTTATTTTTTGTTTCGTAAAGATGCACATAACGGTTATTTATATATGTATTATGTATCATGGATGTACGTATAATAATGTTATAGTGACGAAATGTGATTTTGTGAACTGTAAAGAGAAGCTATTCCGGTCTTTGACTAAATTTTTACATTATTCTAGTTTCGATTGAAGAATTCCGATTTTGCACTGTAATTAATATTAGCGGGAGACAAAAGATGTCTTAAAACGACATCTTCCTGTTGTCTAGTACAATACGAAGAGCAATCTCGGCATCGAAACCGATAAAAGCAGATTGATACCCTTTGTAGGTAGTCTGCGATTGAAAATGAAGTCTTCGTAATTAGCGTCTATACGAATTGTGTAGCCTGTATGCCGAAAAGATGTTCCGAAATACAAATAGATTTCAGAAGTGGAATCACAGTAACAATTTTTGTGTTTTTACGATTGAAATAATTCACATGGATCATGTGCGGTTACGAAAGATCTAAACTAACGGTACAAGGTGTTGTCCACCAAACGAAGCCAGATAATAAATCACATCAATGTGAAAAGGCAAATGGTGCAGAGTGAAAAGATTGAAAAAATATTCTATAAGGTTTTACACTTGGAACTTGACAACTTTGAACTTTCACTGTGACTTAAACAAATAACATCATGGTGAAGTACACGGACGAACAACGTTTACAAATAATTAAAATTTACTACAAAAATTCCGAGTCGGTGACTGCAACTTCAAGAGCGTTAATTCCAGTTTTTGATCGTAATTATGGTCTCATAGTAGACAAGCACTTCATAGTACTTAAACAGTCGATTCCACGGCGTTCTCAAGAATTAAGACCACACTTTGGTGAATTTTGGGAAAGAATCTTGGCTTGCACCCTTAGATTAAGTTTACCCAAGAACTAAAACCAATCGATCGTGTGAAGTGATGTACGTTATCGGATTGGGCTCTGGAAACGTTGAAAAAGATGACCAATTTCATCGCAAAATCATCTTCAGTGATTACGCCCATGTTTGCCAGATGAAAACCCATATGTGCTTCAAAAACCACTACTACTTCAACCACAATAAATAACTGTTGGGCGTGGTTTTCATGCTGATGGTGTCATTGGACCATTTTTTTCGTTGATGAAAATGACCGACATGTTACAGTCAATGGAGATCGCTATATACAGGGACATGACCTATAGACATTAATGATATGTGGTTTCAACAAGACGGAGTGACATGCTACGCAGCGGGTCTAACAATCAACTTATTGAAATATCAGAAACTGTCTGTCGATTGGCCGCCTAGATCATGTGATTTAATACCTCTAGACTTTTTTTTACGGGGCTACGTTAAATCATTTGTCTAAGCCAACAAGCCTGTGTCATTAGAGGAGCTCAGAGTCAATATTGAACGAAAGATAGCCAACAAAATTCGAAACAATTTTCGAAATATCTCCATCTATATGACTCCCTTCTTCTTCGCTGGAACCGCAAAGAAGATGAAAGTCACATAGGTGGAAAAAGTCGTTATGTAACCGAGCTGTAAAAAAACCCGAAATTATTGAGTTGATCATGGAGGAACTACGATCGATATCATAGATTTCTAGGATCATTTCGAAGACATAATAATCCTTCTGAACATTTTATCGGGTTTAAGGAAGCTGACAGTCACTACCAGAAAAAAAATCTACCAGCAAGAAACTTTAATGTCCAATTAGACAAACCGATGTTTCAGTCTGGACAAGTTAAAACAGAGAGAATTAGTAGATTTCCGATACCTTAGCAAAGGCTAGAATAAACATTGGCCCTTTGAGCCAGTAACCGGCAGATAGCCAAACAATAACTGGCATAAACAAGAGACAAAATCACAAGGCAGAAGAGATAGAGCTGTCAATCTTAAAAAACAAGAAAACTACAAGAAAAATGGAGCATCGGCTCACAGCTTGGACACACATACATGCATAAAAAATATTTTGACACATTATTTTAAATGGCGCGCACAAAAATAAATCTAGTAATCGCATAAAAACAAAACAAGA
Source organism: Tipula confusa (assembly GCA_963556175.1). Taxonomy (NCBI): domain Eukaryota; kingdom Metazoa; phylum Arthropoda; class Insecta; order Diptera; family Tipulidae; genus Tipula; species Tipula confusa. The sequence continues at coordinate 118,404,538 of OY744477.1, forward strand.
AAGGATGTGATACAAATTACTTATGCTTATGTATGTGTACCCTCGTGACGAAAAAGATGAATTTTGTTTTTCTCTTCGTTGTGTCGAAATTTTGTCAACGAAATTGATTTTGATTGGTTGATAGTTTCAACGATGTTCGTGATGGAAAAAAGTCAAATATCTAAATTCACCTTAAATCGAGAAATCAGATTGGCTGAAGATACACTGACAACAGATCCAAACCAGCTTTAAACTTGAAATTAAAAAACATGAAGATGACACAAATCATGGACCTTCATGAAAAAATATGCACGGAAACTTTCGAAAAACTGGTAATTCAAAATATTTCGTAAGCCAACACTTCGAAAATGTAAGAAACGCATATGAAAACAGTGCAATACTGGGGACTATATTAAGTGGGTAGGTTTCTCCGACATATGCAAACAGTTAGTTCATGATAACAGTCAGCTAGCCATAACGCATAAAATGAACTACATTAAAAGTCAAGTAGAACGGTCAGCTAGTAAATTATTGACCCGACAGGAGACAACTACGATGCAGCTTGGGAAATTTTAGAAAACCGCTTCAAAAACAGGATATTACTCAATTCTAATCTTCTCAACTCTTCATTGAATGGCAGCAACACGGAATCCACTGCTGCGATCAAATCATTCCATGATACAACAATTGAGGGACTATACGCCATAAGGAACATAGACATCAACTTCGAGATATGGGGTCTTTCATTATTTTCAGCTTAATAAAAAAGTTGGACAAACTGTCACGACGTCTTTACAAAAGTTCTCAAGAAAAGAGAGCTGCCAAGGCAGGCATCATACCATACTACATGTAAAAATCAAGAAAACAGCATTACCAACTGCTGACAAGAATTGTGGCCCAGTACTTTTCAACACCACTAGTGAAAGAACAGAATATTTACGGTGGTTTCAACATATTACGGGCACTAATCGATCAAGGGTCCCTAGCTAGTTTCGTCCCAGAGCAAAAAGCTCAAAAACTAGGCCTGCCAAGGATACGGGGTTTAACTAAAGTTTCCAGAATATCAGCAGCAAAAGGATGCTTATATAAACAAATAGAAATAGGCATAAAAACAAGATTTCTATCGATCTTCAAGATACAAGCTAATGCTTTAGTTCTGAGGAATATCACTAAGCCATTTCCAGAAATGAGCTTATTGGGTTTAGAAAGGAAACTTCAAAACGAGGTAATTCTAGCCGACCCTTACTTTCGATACCTCCGAACCTATTGATTTTTTCATAGGTGCTGACATAGACGAACAATTAAAACGCTTTTAGGAATCTGAAGAACTACATCCTAAATGAAGCCTGACTGTGAAAGAAATTAACTGTGAACAGTACTACAAAAAACACACAAGCGGTTAGAAAATGGACGATTTGAGGTTTGGGCACCACTTGACAACAACAAACTCAAAGAAGTGGGAATAGGAGAATCTAGAAGAAAAGCAGCAGCTATATAGCTTACTTAGGATAAAAAAAATATTCAAGAAGGATGAAGATTTTCTTTCAGGGTAGTGTTTGATACTTCCTGCAAAACAACAACAGATTTACATGGATTAACTTCTATCTGGTAATAATTAGAGTTGCACAGCAACAAAAGCCTTCGAACCAGAATTAAAGAAATTAAAATCAAATCAAAACTTACCAAGGAGCAGTACAATTATAACGCCATTTCTAGACGGAAACAACCTGCTAAGAGTAAAGGGGGAAAACTAACCAATTATAATCCTTCATTAAAAAAAACTTCCAATAATACTGCCCTGAGGTCTTAACATTTTAAGATTGCCCATCATAGAAGGCGTTTGTACCCCGGGAAGTCCAAAGTCCACTTTGAAGGAGTATGGGAAGCCAGAGTCAAGTCAACAAAACAACACCTCCGCAAAGTAATTAGAATTCATACATTAGCCTTTGTGGAGCTCTCGACGCTTCAGGCTCAAATATAGAGGTATGCTTAAACTCTAGGCCATTAGGTCCTTTCTTAAATGACTCAGATGATGACCTGATACTCTTAATTTGCTGCATACTAGGGCCCAGGTCCAGACTACCCCATTTAATCACTCGAAAGGCATATATTTCAAAGATCTAGAAAAACTGGAATTGGTAGCCATGAAGTGGACTTTAATGATCTATTACAACATAACGAGCTGTTAGGGGGAGATAGAAGCTTTTAAGCAAGCACAAGGCGAACTGACAGCAGCTTGCAAAGGATTATCTGGTTTGAACTGCAACGTAATCCTGAAACCAGTTTAGTGACATCCAACATTTTTGACACACATTTGCCCAAAACTACAAGGCTATAAACTGTCAAAATTTAGAATTTTGGCGAAAAAATCGGAAATCGACCTTCTGTAATTTTGGATATCTAGAACCGCCTAGGCTACTCTGTAAAACTATAAAATGTACCCTGAACCCAGTACTAATGGAGATACTGCCATTTGCCAACGGATGGCAACCAATATTTCTGAGTCATATTTGCCCAAATCTACAAGGCTATAAACTGTCAAAATTTAGAATTTTAGCGAAAAAATCGGAAATCGGCCTTCTGTAATTTTGGCTTAGGCTACTTTGTAAGGCTATAAAATGAACCCTGAACTTATTACTATAACGAAGATTAAATAAAATCAACAGCATTACATGCCAAAGTTATCTGTTTACAAGATCTTTCAGACCATATTTTTACAATTGGTGAGCGTTGTAGGTGGTCAAGCCCAACAAACGATTTTATACACATTTTGTCACGGCGTTGTCATCTTAACTATCCAACATCTTAACCATCACTATATGACCAGTATAGTAAAGTCAACGAACACACTGCCATTTTAAACTAGACAAACTCATATTTTAGGCAAAGTTACCGTTGAAATGATGAATCGTTCCTGAATTACCGTTCATTAGTTGTATTATTCGAAACAATGGAAGTTAATTAAAACTCTTTTTGATTTGTTAGTTAGTTAAGGTTATGTTTATATTCAGCATGCAGTCTTGGTTTTGACAGGAAAACCGTATGGCTATTAGGTACACATTTTGTTAAATAAATTAGTAGTGTAGTAAGATTGGATACTTAGACTGTGTCCAAAACCCATGATAAATATTTTTGAATACAATTTTTGACATTTATTTGAAAAATATTCCACTACATTCCCAGTTTTTTATTGCGCTGTCCGAAAAGTATAATAATTGATAGAAATATTTCCCCTCCTTATATGTTTTTAAATTCAGTTTTTGTGAGGTATAAAAACTATGAGGAAAAATTACATTTAATTGTGTGCATTGCTAATTGAAATTGTCATAGCAACGAAAAAGTTCAAATTTTTCTTATACGGTTTTTGAATGGTACTGTTACAAAACCAAGTAGTGCAATTTATATGTTTTATTGTTTATATCCGAGTATGCTACGCGATGTGTTTGGCTTTTATTATAGAAAGTTTTGGTATTTGTCAAAATTTATCATAGCAACTGACCGTGATAATTTGAGTGGCTTCTGTTTTATCAAATAAATGTCAAAAATTTGTATTCACAAATATTTATCATAGGTTTCGGTCATAGTTTAAGTGAAACGTGTGTCGTATTTCAGTTTTTTTTATGTAAGTATAGATAGTTATGTCGTTTTATACTTTGATTTGTTTCACTTCTTATCATTTTGATACCCACCAACTTACTACAAGCAATTTTAGTAAGTTTTCTATAAAAATAAAATTCGCTAGTATAGTGAATTTTATATCACTAAAATATTTTTAAATTCGATATACGCAAATTTATTTTTTAAATTTTACTAAACACTTACCTGTTATTTGCCCGGAAAAATTCTCATTTTAATTTATTAAAGTTAGATTTTGTTAAATTAGTGTAACATTTTTTTTTGCGGTTCTTTTGGATTTTTTAATTTTCTTCAACATTTAATCAAAATGTGATGCCTAAATGAGTGTTTTCGAATCTTGACAATGTAGCTACCAATGTTAACTTCTAGATCTACCTGACTGAAATTAGAAAACATGATGTTTTTCATCATGATTAGTGTTGTACAGAAATGTAAAGTTATGGGCTGTATGCATTGCACTATGATAACATTGAGGATTAATAGTGCGCTGGCCCCATAGAAGACATTTCGTTAATGCAACATAACAACATATCTGTGGGGACCTAAAATAGTTTAAGCTTGTATACCACCTTCTGGCAGGGCACCCTCTTATACACCATAAAAGTACGTATGAAAAAACGTGGCCAATTTACGATGTACTCTGCCAGCAAAACCAGATGTTCAAAAATTCCAGATGTTCAAAACCTTCTCTTATAGAGGAAATTGGGGCAATACCTACCATCATATTAGGTAGTCGATTGTGGACAGTGTAAGAGGCGATAATGGTACACTTTCCGTAAGACACTCTATCGCATCATTCTCGGGGATAGAAAATCATGAAGTTTCTTTACAATTTTGGCATTTCGACTAAGAAGTAGCACATTTTTAATAAAACATAGGAATAAACCTGGTACTGAGGATATTCAGGAATGTCCACCACTTCATATTAAACGCCTTTTTTGTGTTGTATTGGGCCAAATCCAACTTGGGATGAATCTTGGGTTGCTGGTGGAACGGAAACGCATGCACTAAAAGCGCTTTGTTGACGGTTGGATTATAGTCACCACAAATCCGTACTGTTCCGGTAGATATAATCATGGGATCGATCGGTATTGCTCAATCACTGTGTAATCCACAGACTCTAAAATTCTCTCGTTTAATGCATTCTGCAGTTCATTTTCGATGGGTTCACGAAAAAACAGCAAAGCTCGTCGTAGTGGTAATCAAATTAGTATATGATGTTTGAATTCAACTTTATTGATTCAGGTGGGCCGCGAAATTCTTGAGCACATTGGAAATTAATTGTTCATAATTTTCCAAGATTTTTGAAAAAATTTTGGTGGGTCAAACTTCCTGGATGGAAATTCCTAGTGACTCGAACCAGCAATCATAAAAAGTGGCTTGTTGTCGATTGATCGGCCATTGTATTCGAAACCAAAGTATGTTAAAGTACCAAAAAAATAATATAAATGACTTGCCACATAACCGTTTTACCATTAGCGGGTAGTAACGATGGTACCATTCTATTTTCAAGCAACATAATTCTCATTTTATTATATCAGGTGACTTTCGACAGACTCTCTCAGTCATACCAAAATCAACACCAGATGACTCAATTTTAACCAGTGTGAAGCTGCGCAAAACTTGCTACAGCCAGTAGGTGCTTTGAACGCCGCTATTTTTATTGTATGCCACTAATAAAGAAGTTTGGAAAAAAGACTTGTACAGCAGATTTGTCAAATCGTGGGTCTGTAAAAAGTTACCATTTTAAGAAAATACTAGCGACGCTGAATTTGGTTTCGTAAGATGTAAGATCGATAGTGTTTATGCTATAGCTGCTATGCTGATCACCATGTAGCCATAACAGAGTTCAAAGTAGTTTTGGAACGTCAGCCCTTTGCCATCAAATAGGGAAGCCGAGTGATAATAATAGAGATAAAGCTCTACTGGAAGCAATTTCGTTACTTACAGTGGTCATGCTGAATTTTGGTAACACTCGCACATTTTCTAGGGTAGTGCTAAGTTTGTAGAGAACAATATTGTAATCTCTTGGATCCACATTAAAAGAATCGAAAGCTGTCATTCTGCCAAACATCATGACACATGTCAACATTTTAATAATTAACGGTAACATCGGCATGTAATACCAAGATTCAATGAAGACTATAGCTTAGTCATTACAGCCTTGATATTTAAGAAACCATCTCAACAACTACCCGAAGATGATATTGGCCCATCTTAACAACATAAAATTGGCAGATCCGTACTACAATCAATCTGAGAAGCACTTCAAGCTTGGAGAATTCAGGAAAAGAGCATCAGCCAGACTTCTACAGATCGAGAAAAAATTTGTTAAAGACCCCGACTATAAGCAATTTTATCGGCAATTCATGCAGGAATATATCGACTTATACCAGATGGAGCTTACACAAGAAGAACAACAAGCATCCAACTCACCAAAATATTACAAAACATTTAAGACGAGCAACAAGCTGAAAGCATCAAAACGTTGGGAATACTATACAACCGGACTGAAGATTTATTTTAATTCCATATGCCCGGACTGCAGCTAACTAACAACCAGCCCACCAAACACTAATTCCTGTCATTCCTTTCTGTAAAATACCGACCTAGCTATTAATGTCCAAAATACGAGTTGGACCAGTCAAATTGAAGACATCAATCCCTCGTTTTAAGTAAATTCGGCATTATTATTGGCAAAAGTAATGTAACACATATAAGACACCATGAATGGACTAACCTTCCCAAGAATTATACCGCCACAATGGAAAACTGAAGAACTTTTCCGGACTTATCATTAAACTTACAGCCATAGAGTTGGAAGTTGTTTAACAAGTTTGGCTGCCGGTAATGAACTTTTAGGGATGCAGATACTACATTTATAAAAATATTCCAAAAGCAAGATTTCGGAAGAGAGATCGCATGCACAATCAATAATAGAATATCAAATAAAGACAGTAAACCCATTCCAGGATTACTAAGATCTGCTACGTGAAATGAGACATCCTAAAAAGTTGAATCTAACCGTCAGCAAACAACCTGAAATTCTAAGCAAAAACTACATAATTACGAAGCGGATGATCGTGGATAAAACACCTTACAAGGTGGCACACAACTTATTCTGGCAACACTGAGACAAAAATACAAAGATACATAATGACAAAAGCCCAAGACATCGAGATAGTAAGCTGCCTTACAACAGAAGCATTTTCAAGAACTCTGGCTGCATGCTAATAGACACCGAGTCATTTTACAGCTCACAAGGAGTGTTACTTGAAGATACTTAATTATTTATGATAGTGCCGAGCACAGCTAGATCATACCTAAGCAGCTGAAACGAATGGAACTTTCTTTTGTGCGATGTATCTTACGTAAGTCAGGTCAAAAGATGTCCACTGAAAAGTTTTAACCAAAAATCAGCCAACTTTTCTAGAGTTCATTTGTTGTGCATACAACTAAATCGCTAACTCTTTTTAAGCCCGGTTCGTATCATTTCGTAACCAACAGAGTTTCTCATGATTTACACACAAAATACAAAATACAAAAAAAAATTTAAAATATTCAGTTTTCAAACATGAAGGCCAACGTGTAATAGAATCGAACAAACAACAGCAAAAAAAATTGTATAGCTACGTATACGTCGTCTATTTTTCTCGAAAATAGCAAAAAATAAAAAGTTACATAAAAAATACAAAACCAGCGATCGTGAAATTGCAAAATCTCATGAGTCACACTTTAATACAATTTTTGTTGTTGTTGCGAATAGGTTTTGTTGTTATATTTTACTTCTACCGTTTGTTTCGTTCGCTTAAATGTGTGCGTATGTGTTTGTGCGCATCAGTTAATATATTACATGTTAAGCTGCACAACAACACACAGTCCTTATATATAGTACGTGACAGTGATAAAATGTGATCACGGAGCTGTTCCACACCGGAAATACTGATTTTAAATTTTTTCCCGTTACGACACAAGAAAATCGAAATACTACCCCCCCATACGTGATTACAATAACGAATCCACTCGCATCGATCTCTAGAAACATTCATATGATCGATAATACAAAAAAACGTGGGTGGGATAAAATCCCTTGATCATATAGCATTTGGTAATATACTATGCAGGTGGCTGGCTGTTATACACGTTTTTTTTTTGTCTTCAATTTAAAAAAAAATAAAAAATTTCGTCGATCTTCTTTTTCTCCTCCGCCTCTTCTTCTAGTTTCTTATACAGTATGTCGATATTTTTTTATGTTTTCAAGCGAATAAGAAGAAGACTAAAATCCCCGTCGTAATGCATTTTTATTTTTTCATATGTAACATCGGCGTTTTTTTAGGCAACTTGCACATACGCATACATATGCGCATACGATCGTCTTTAGACGGATTTTTTAGATTAAAAAGACAAAATATGTTGTTGTCTATATGCATGGGGTTGAAGGAATTTATTGTGATCCTTATATGTACCTGCGCTTATGTACAGGGTGAACAAAAAAAATCCGTTTGCTTCAAATATAATCATAAAATAATATTTCAAGTCGAATTTATACATCAATTTCTTCGTTCATTCTAACAATTTTATCGGCCAGTCACATTGATCAAAAATGACGAATTTTTTCGTTGCCATAGTTACACGTACTTTTTAATCAATATGAGTGGTCGAAAAAATTGTTTGAATGAATGAATGAACAAAGAAATTGAAGCATGCGAATTCGACTTTAGAGGGGGAAAAATAAACAGCATTACAGGCCAAAGTTGACCCTTTATTGAGAATTTTTACAAGATCTTTCAAACCATATTTTTACAATTGGTGATCGTTGTAGGTGGTCACAGCTGGGGTCAGTGGCTGTGATCGAATTCAAGACCGCGGTGTGTTCAAGGCAACCCCTTAGCCATCTCTATACAACCAGTGACTCAGCTTTAGGGCAGAATTTATATTTGTCTGTTTAGCTTCAGGCAGCAGTGGATTTTAAGTAAATCGCATTTGAACATCCCAGCCTGTATAATTGGCATGAACGGTGGAATAAGGCAACCTCGCGTTATTTCTTATTTCATTTCAGCTCGCTAGTTGCCTTTATCTAAGTCAACTTTTTTCTAGCATAGCATGTCTTGGACGTATGCATCAACCTTCTCCCAACAGTTCATGTCCAGAATCATCTTTTTGATGATAAAGGTAATTCGGGATCGGCCATATTAACGAATGTATTATATATACCAGAAATTTCATCAAACATCTTATCGGTAATATTAATGGCGGCTCATGGATATGAGATCACGTTTGGTACGCATAAGTGTTCAGTGCAAAAGAAAGGTGCCAGGCGAATATATATTGCAGCACAAGAGAACTAGTTTATGTGTACACAAGTGGCATCGCATTTTGGGTCATCGTGACATTAATGTGGTCAGGCGTCTAAACAAAGACAATTTAGTCACCGGTGTGTGTTTGGAGGCGTGTAGTTGTAGCGTCGACTGTGAAATATGTACACAAGAGAAAATGACTAGGTTGCCTTTTCCAAAAAGTTCATTGACATCAACAAATGCTGTGATGGATCTAGTTCACACTGATTTGTGTGGACCGATGCCAACTAAGTCACATGGTGGAATGCGCTGCATTCTAACGTTCATAGACGATTTTTCGCGATACACGGTCATTTATTTGCTGAAGGAAAAATCGCAATGTTTTACGAGGCTTAAGGAATTCAGTCAAATGGCGCGAACTATGTTTCCAAAGGCCATAATAGTTATTCGCTCCAACCGCGGAACAGAATATAAAAACAAACAGGTCATTGAATACTTAAACGGCATCGGGGCTAAAGTAGAATACACTGCCGCATATTCATCGGAACAAAATGGAGTAGCAGAGTGCAAGAACCGAACGCTAATCGAGATGGTTCGATGTATGATGATTGAGGCTAAATTGGATCATTCGTTCTGGGCGGAAGCAGTTACAACGGCTAATTTCATGCAGAAACGTTTGCCAACAACAGGAGCTCCGAAGACACCACTAGAAATCTGAACGAGAAAAAATGTTTTGTGCATATCCCTAAGGAGTATTAAAGAAAATTGGACATAAAGGCAGTGGAGGCACAATTTTTCGAAAAGCGGTGGGTTGCAAATGGCTGTTTAAATTGAAAGCTAACGCAGACGGCACTGTAAAGCGGTTTAAGGCTGGATTGGTTGCCCAAGGGTTTACGCAACGGTTTGGTCAGGATTACGATGAGGTATTTGCACCATGCTAGGCAAACAACTTTTAGAACGTTGTTGACGGTGGCAGGCAAAGAGCAAATGCAGGTCATCCATTTGGCTTTATTAAACAGCAAACTGGAAGAGGAAATCTACATGAAGCAGCCGCCATGTTTCGAAACGGGTGATAAAAGCATGGTATGTCGATTAAAAAGGAGCTTGTATGGACTGAAGCAGTCGGCAGGCACCTGGAACATGTCATTAAACAAGGTAATTGGCAATAGTTGGTGTTATATATTAATCTATGTCGATGACATCGTGGTAGCTTGTAGTGACAAAAGTTGATTCAAAGTTGATAGTTTGGGCCAAATGAAGACGCACATTGGAATAGAGGTCGACAGGGACATTTTATAAAGGATCACATCGAAAAGCAAACGATTCGATGTGAGTATTGTCCTACCAATGAGATGCTGGCAGATATGAGCACCAAGCCGCTGGGCATAAATCTGTTACAATCACTTCGAAAGGACAGCGGGTTGTTTTAATTTCATTTATTTTTCAAGGAAAGAGGAAGCAGTAGTTATAAAGTAGAAATTGAGGAGAAGTTTTGGATGCAACTCAAAGTCAACTCTTAGTGTAAACGCAATCATCATCAATTTGGTTTTTTTGACTTTTCGTGGCCATCTTGTTTTGTCAATTTCTTACTTCCTTCCGTTCCGTCATATGTAAAAGTTGTATTGCATAATTTTGTTACTAAAAATAAATATTCTAAAATCATCAAGTGTTTCAATTAATTTAAAGAGTTAGATTGATTTGACTCTAACAAATAGACATTTTGATTTTCACTATTTCTGCTATACACTGGAATTATTGTTGTTATTGTTTATTTTTAACTGTAACGCGATAAAATTGTTATCGTAGCTTTGTTTACTCTTTCCAAAATATTTGGCTTCCAACTTAGTTTGCTGTCCAAAATAAGACCCAAGAATTTCACTTTATCTGCGATATTTAAAAACAACTCCATTAGGAATTGGAGGGTCAAAACAAAGAAGTTTGTGCTTCCTGGATCACTAAATCACAAAAAACTTATCCGTCAGTCAACTTCCATAGTGTTTATTCTTATTTTAAATAACTTTTGTGTAGTAAATGGGTACCACAATTTCACACATGCCGGGTTCTCTTCGGCTCACGCTTCGTCTGACTATATATAACACAGTACGAACCCTTTGAGAAAGATAGGTTTAAGTTCACTCATTGAACTGTAGATGGTAGCACCTATGAATTAATATGTAAAAGGTGGCCATGCTGTTTAAGTGTTTTTGTTTTTTCTTTCTATTATTAACTCGAATTACTCGACGACACGTGCATATAATTTAATACATTGAATATTATAATTAATATAATTAATAAACTAACTAAATAATAATAACAAGTTTATTAATATTTTCTCAGGTTATGGGCCCAGAGCACCATAGTCGAGTAACTAAATAAAATTTATAAATAAATAATAAAACTGTGTAATATTGAGTTCATCAAATGTTTTGGTGGTCGCGCCATTATAGTCAGGTGCAAATTTCAATAATTGGAAATTTAGAATTATGTCTCAAATGGAGAAAAGTGAAATCGCAGAAGTATTTACTGATCCAGTAAATGGATCCAGTAAAAAAAACAACAACAGCGAAAGGTATGCTAGATGCTTTAGAGCAAGTCTTTGCGAGAACAAGCACTTTTTCAAGGCATTGGAGAAAACTCGTAAATTTGAAATGTGATAAAAACAGTAGCCTGGAAGATCATTTTCTTATTTTTGTTACGCTGGTGCGTGATCTCGAGAATCTTGGGTCAAAACTTGATGATTTTGATAAAATCTATTATCTTCTATTAACATTACCCTTGGAATATGATACTGTAATAACAGCAATTGAAACAATCGAAAATGTTAAAATGGAATTTGTGAATTCACGATTGCTAGATGAAGAAATAAAAATACATGGGAAGTTAAAATGTGAAACAGATGTCACATTTGGAACAGGCACAAAAACAATAAGTACGTCAGGATGTTACGAATGTGGAAGTAAATTTCACCTACGGTACAATTTTCGTAATCTGGCCAAAAATAGAGGCAGAGGTCGTAAAAACTTTAGAAGACCACAAAAAGGTACTAGAAATTGCTATAGGGGTCAAGGCCGTGGTGATCAAACATAAAAATTATGCCAAGGAAGGCGGAGTTAATTTTATTTGTCGTGGATTCTGAATGTTCCAGAAATATGATAAAAGGTGAGTTGGAGGACCAAATACATAATTTGGAGTTATTAAATGCTGGTATCAAATAATGATGGCGAACGGAACAGAACTGCTAGCAAATAAAAAAGGGAACCTACAAATTACCGTTCAAGGAAAAGTGATAAATATTGAATTTTTGAAAGCAACCAAATGATAATACAACCATCAAACGGAAGGATTGTCGGTAAACAAACAAATGGCGTGTAAGAAATTTATGCGGAACGTTGTGGCACAAAAGATTGAGGAATGCTAATAATGAAGTTCTTAGGACTCTCGGACTACCACAGATAAATCAGAAATGTACCTATTGCATAGAAGGAAAAGCAAACAGTCAATGTTTCAACTTGGAATGGGGAACGCTACTTTCAAGTTATTCTGGATGATTTTTCGCATTTTATCGCAGTAAAGAATTAGAAAGAATTGCTGAATTAGAAAGACAGGGGTAGAGAATTCTCTTCGTTTGAACTTACAAATTTTGCTAAACAAAAGGGAATAAAGATTGAGTATACAATAAGTCATAACCCACCTATGAATGGTACAGCACAAAAAATGAACGATCAACTGCAAAATATGGTTAGAACCAAGTTAGCCGATTCGAGTTAAATAGGAGCTTACGAGTTAAATAGGACTCTACTTCAACTCTAGAAAAGGGGAAAACCCCGTCTATGATTTGGAATAGAAGAAAAGATTTATCAAAGTTAAGGATTTTTGGATGTCGAATTTGTTCGATGAATTTGCCTAAAGGCGGAAAATTCGATCCTAGCTAGATCAGAAAGAAGTGTGATGGTAGGATATTGTGGAGGAAGTTACAAAATTTGGTTTCTTTTTACCGACAGAAACCAACTTGTTTAGATGAATTTGAGTTGTATACGCCCTATTGCTTACTAACAGCCGATGAAAATGTTAAGCAAGCTCAGGATTCCAATAAATGGAAAGAGGCAAATACAGAGCGAGTTAAATTCCCTTGAAAAAACAAAAAACTTGGAAAGAGTGTAATCTTGTTGTGTTTTTTTTAGTTTTTTCGAATCAGTGTGTGTGTGTCTGTGTGGTTCTGGGATGGTGAAATGGATAATATACTCTGTCGTTTTCCCAGAGATTAGGTATCAATGCATCATTTTTAATGTGCATTTTTATTTTATTTTTTAAGTACATAGGTGTAGGTATATATGTACATGTACATAAAATACGTTAGCATATAATTCCTTTTAGTTTCCCCGTTTTGTTATCCCGGTTTGTTGTTTATTTTAGATTGTGTATGTGTTTGTATTAGTATAAATCGAGCATCGTTTATCATTTACATTATATATATAGAGAGAGAGAGAATATTATTTTACTGTTCCATTCAAATAACTTATATTACTATAAGGGAAATCGTGAACATTTCCATAGTAAATGCGAACGACAGCATGAATTCGTTAAATTTTGATTCGTAGAAAAATACTAGATGGCATAGCCAACGTTTTTAACGAGAACAATAGATGGCGCGTCAAACAATTTTTCTTATTTTTTGTTTTTCACTAAATTTCATAACATTATAGCTGTCATTAGTGGTACTTTTGTTGTTATTTCAAATTTTGTTTTATTTATTTATTATTATATATGAATATAAGTCATTACTTCAATAATTTACAATTCCGATTATAAAATTTAAATTTGTTGTTTTTTGTAAGTTTTGGTTGACAACGGTATGTCTGGTAAGATGCCATAGCTGTTGCCTTTTATTAAAGGTGATTAAGTACAAGGTCTTGTGTTCGGGGATTATATTTGATGGGCCGATGGTATTGTTGTTTTATTATTTTGTAGATGGTTGAGATATTGGTTTGGACATGCCGCAGTCTTGGGTTCGGTCCCCACTGCTGACTGGAACGCCGTGACCGGATGCGTATGGGATCATTCATTGAGCTGACAACTGGCAGTGATCGTCGAACAGGAAGTGGTCTGAGGGATCTTGTGGGTGATCTCAGTGAACGGTCGGTATTGGCCGGTAAGGCTGTTGATTTTTTAATGTTTTGACTGGGTCATCATCTGGTGGAAGTAGTCTTGTCTTTTGGAGGCTAATAGTTTTCTAGGTTATGTATTCCGGTTTCGGTTGGTAGTGTGGCTTAGGGTTCGTCCTTTGGGCAAAAGTAAATTGGATCATGTTTGTTGTTAAATAAAATACAAACTTGGATTGGGTTCATCATTTCAGTTCGATCTTGAAGTCAGCATTGCTTTAATTGCATCGGAAGTGAGTCACATTATTTGCATTCTTTGACATTATCTGATGTTTTTCGGAATTGGAGGTGGAGGTTGGGTGTGTATTTTAAGTTGGATGCAAGATTTAATTGCTGCCCTCACGTTTGTTTCGGTGGTTGGTTGGCCTGCAATAGTTTTGTTGTGGGAATGTTTTTTTCCCTGTCGATTGATGATTCTAGGTTTTTTTGGAGTGTCATCTCCGATTGTCCTGTCAAATGGGTTTGGTCCTGGTAGAGCGTAAAAATTCAACGGAGTCTTATCAGTTTTTGGGGAACCGTGTTGATAGTTTTTGTCGGAATTTGACTTCACTTGATCTGGTTTTGAACTGCCTGTCGATTGGTTAAGCGTTTATTGCAATTTCAGGTCTTAATACAGTTTTTTAGCCCCTGTGTCGACAGAGATTCTTAGGATATTGTGATTATTTGTTCGATACTTTACATCCGGTTGAATTCCGGTTCTCTAACCTGTCGTTTCGTGTAATTGTTCTTTGTTTTTGTGGTGGTTCAAGCGAGTATCTGCACAACTTATTGTTATCGTCGGGATGCTAGGTCGATTCGTATAGTTGATTTTATTCGTTTGTCCAATTCATCGGCGGAAGTTGGTGTCGATAGTTTCGGTTGAACTGACATACCTTTCCTTTCCTTACCCCCCCAAAAAAAATTAACTATCGATCGCTTAGGTGTCAGTAACCGGGTCTGTCATAACTAACATTCCTTCCACTCCGATCGCCATCTAGTGCATCCAAACTGCTATCAAATTCCGCTATTCGCTACAATCGCTCGACCGCACCATCACTTGCTAGCACCAATGCTATCTACTATTGTGTTCATTGCAAGACAAACGGCCATTCATTAGTTAGATGTCACAAATTTCTCCTTTGCACAGTTATGACGCTGCGCTGCCGACACTGCAATTCTCAGTATCATTCGCTATTACACAAAGTTGCCGATACATACCACACATTCAAAAGCTGAGCCACCGTCGTTACTTTCGAAGGCTCAAAAATCATCGAATGCTACGATTTGTGATTCAAGCAACGAATTAACTGCCATCAAATCATCAGTATCAACGCTTTTTGACCATTTCGGGCACCCTGTGTTTGGGAGAGCCATATTGGACTCCGGGTCACAACTGAATTTTATGGTCGAGTCATTTTCATCGCTATTGAAGATACCACATCGCAATAGCGCCAAACAAATTTATGGCATTGGATCTAAAACTGTCGCATGTTCTAGCTGTTTAACCATAACTTTAAGATCGACCACAACCAACTTTTCCACCACGTTGGATGTCCAAGTGTTACCAAAAATAACCAGCTAGCAACCAAACACATCAATTCACAATATCAAATCTTGGGCAATAACATCGAATATCAAACTAGCCGATCCTGAATTTTTTAAGCTCCAACATATTGTTTTTTTGTTAGGTGCGGAAATTTATCAGGAACTACTGTCAGTGGGACAAATTAAGTTGGCTGATCATCTGCCTATGCTGCAGAATACCGTACTAGTGTAAGTGGTTTCCGGAAAATTATCATCTCACTCACAATCTAACCACACTTGTCATGTGGTTGTCGATAGTTCGAGCCAGGTGAGCGAGCAAATAGAGAAGTTTTGGACCATTGAAAATCTCCCTCATTCCAATAGATAGCTGTCACCCGAAGAAATTGAATGTGAAAATCATTTCACTAAATTCACTACGCGTGAAAGTAATAGAAGATTTATTGTTAAACTTCCATTTTCATTTGATCCGGCGAGTTTGGACGATTCCAAATATTTGGCTACACGTCGATTTTACAATCTAGAAAGACGCTTATACAAGTCAAAAGAACTATTATCCAGCTATACCAAGTTTATTGCTGAATACAAGTCGTTAGGCCACATGGAATGCATCGATTCAAAATCCATCATTTGGTCGATTTTGTTATACGTAACACGGGTGTACGGTGGTTTCGTGCAAAGCTGAATTGGAATGTTGTGAGCCTTACGGGTTGAATAGCCCTCAAAAAGGCTTTAGACTGGAGTTTCAGTGGACGGAAGACCGCAATCGCCAAGCGTGTTGCACTGTGTGTCTTATACCGACTTACATGGGGAGGAGCGTTTTTCTTGATATTTTGTTTGGTTCATTGCGCAGTTTTGTTGTGTTGTAGCATTGTGATATTGTAAAGTTATAGTAACAGATTGGTACATTGTTGTCTTGATAAATTTTTTGGTCTTTTCTCTGATGTATCTGGCTGTTACATCAAGGCCAGACCTAAGTTATTCGGTGTCTTTCTTAAGAAGATACCTAGATAAGCCAACAATAGATTGTTGTACAGCTGCAAAAAGAGTGATTCGTTATTTAAGTTGGACCAGAAGTTTTGGACTAAAGTATAAAAGGAGTTTTCCAAATTCTAAACCTGAACTTATTTCATATTCAGATACTGTTTGGGCAGGTTACAGGGAGAGTAGAAAAAGTGTGAGTGGTTTCGTGTGTCTCCATGCAAGCAATCCAAATGCCTGGCACTCCAAGAAGCAAGAGTGTGTGGCATTATCATCAATGGAAGCTGGGTATATTGCGGCAGCTTCAACAGCACAAGAAGCAGTAAATTTGAAAGGTGTTTTGTCGGAGCTGAACAAGTCTTGTGGTGAATGCTTTGAAGTATCCGACAGTAAAACAAGTTGTATTCTAAAAGTTGATAACTTGAGTGCAATTTCCTTGGTAAAAACATTCTCAAATACAAAGAGAGGAAAACATATCGAGATTGAGTACCATTTCATTAAAAATCTTTTAAATAAAAATATAACTAGTGTCGAATGTGTTTGCACAAAAGAAAATTTGGCTGACTTCTTCACGAAACCATTATGCAAAGAGAAGTTTATAAAATTTCGAGATGTTCTCCCCTATGATGTGAGACTTGTCGATTCGACGTGTATTTATTTTTAAGTTTTGTTGTTAAATTCTGGTAAAAGGAATAGAATGCAATGAACAATCGAATCGAGGGAGAGTAAGAAAGATAGGATGAAGTTCACTCATTGAATTGTAGATGGTAGCACCTATGAATTAATATGTAAAAGGTGGCCATGCTATTTAAGTGTTTTTGTTTTTTCTTTCTATTATTAACTCGAGTTACTCGACGACACGTGCATATAATTTAATACATTGAATATTATAACTAATATAATTAATAAGCAAACTAAATAATAATAACAATTTTATTAATATTTTCTCACTCTCATACACCTCATTACCATTTATTATTACTATTATCTTTCAATTGATATCACTCTCGAGCAATTGTATCATATAATGATAAGACCGTCATCACAGTCCATAAAAAAATATTGTAAATAAATCAACATTTTACTAATACAAAATTGTCAAAATTATAAAATCTTATCATCTTCGATATTTTCTTAGAATATACGATCGCGTTATCGCGCCGCATATGTAAACCAATTTAATCATAAATTTATTAGAATACAAGCAAACGTCCAACATATACCTATATTGCGTACCTTAAACTCGATTCGACTATAGAACCCCCTAAGATAATTTAAAGTAATCATATCCGGTCAATAATTTTTTGGCGGTTACATTATGAAACTATATCGTTATGATACCGCAGTATACGATCATTTCGTATATAGGCGTTTGACTGTATACACATTTTTTTCTTATAAATTAACGGACGTATACATATACGCGGACACAAAAAAACCAAACTAATACCATTCAAGGCCAAGAAACTAAAAAAAAAAATTTAAAAAATAAGAAAACAGAAAAGTAAAAACTTGTTTCTATCGTTCGAATTAGTTTTCTTATATACGAACGAGTAGAGGCACACATTCTCAATATGCAGTATGCACAGTACTTTTTGGTATATTTACTTGGGAAAAGGATAACTGGGTGTAATATCGATTTAAAATTATAAAAAATGCAATCCTTGCCATAATTCGGATAATAACGTAATAACATGCGTGATTTTTTTATTTTTTTTTTGTCTTGTTACATTACCACCTGAAAAGGAAATTTACACCACCCGTTTTATATTTTTACCATACGTCATATTATCGTCGTATATGGATAGGTGGTGCGGCACCCCATTCTTATTGTTTTGTGTATTGTTTTTTTTTTTCGCCCTATATTTCATTTTCATGTAAATTTTTAACATATCTAAACAAATGTGTGCATGTGTATAGAGCCTAATATGTACTTAGTATATATATACATATACCTACACGTATTATAACCATAAAACACTCTCGTATATATAAATAAACCTCCAACTATCTTATTATTCCATCTTTAATTATTCTTTCCATACATATAAAAACACACACATGTTTATTTGAATGTATATGTATATATACTCACACGTGTCTACCATTGGGGCTTGTGTATGCGTTTCTTTTATTGTTATCACTCGCTGCTGCGAGTAGATCATACATTCGTAAGTTTTAAAGTTGTATAGTGTATATACGAGAATAAGACGAGTGACGTAAAGGTTATAAGTAAAATAGTAGAATGCTCAATGCATATATAAAAAATAAATAAATAATATATATATATATATATATATATATATATATATATATATATATATATATATATATATATATATATCCATTTACTTTATTCCCATTTTGATGAGGCTGGTAAGCGATCGACGAAAGCCAAAGAGGTGTTGTCGTTATAATAAAAGGAATCGATAGTTACGTGGACACTAACGATATTCATGCTGCGCTCGCTGCTGAAGGCTTCTTTGCAAAAGCAATAACCAACATCATCAATCGAGATAAGTCAACACAGCCAATGTTCCGCATCGAATTAGAAACTGATAACAAACCAGTTAAAGGGAAGCATAGAATATATAATTTAAGATATCTACTGCATCGTCGCATCACTGTCGGAGAACCTAAAAAAAGAACCCGTCCAGTACAGTGTGTAAAGTGTCAAGAATACGGGCACACTAGAGCCTACGGCACGCTAAATGATGTATGTGTTATTTGTGGTGAACTTCATAGTTCCAAACAATGCAACAAAACTAAAATTGATGAGTCTGCAAAATGATGCAGTAACTGCGCTGGAAATCATACGGCAAACTATAGAGGATGCCCAGTATATATCTACACCTGAAAAGAAGAATCAATCCTAATCAAAGGGCTGAACAACGCATGTTTAAGCTACATCAAACTAATATTGAAGTGCAACCAGAAGAAGTTTATACTAATAGAAACCATAAGCCGACCGTCAATAGCGTTGTGCATCCAAACTTTTCATATGCAAGTATACTTAAGGGCATATCTCCAAAAGTTCAAACTAATGAAGAAGGAAACATTTCAACTGCGTTAAACAAGCTTACAGATATGATGCAAAGCTTTATGTCAATGATGGTGTAGCGGGTGAGTATATATAAAATACTCATCCGTACATATTATTACAACACAATCACAACACTTGCTATAATTGGTGACCTCTACGCCCGTTTTTACGGCCAATAATTAAACCACGTGGTTTAAATTATCACGCAACGAGCAGCCTTAATTTATTTTATTTTCTTGTACATTTGTTTTGTTTTGTTCGACGAAATAGACAACATGTCTATTCATGGTGATAATGACACCAAACTAGAAGTGACCAGATCTCAGCCACTGGCATTCGTCTCCCAGAATTCTGGATTACTAATCCGGAATCCTGGTTCAAGACGATCGAGATACTGTTCGACGCGAACAAGGTCACGAGCGACAAACAAAAGTTCGCTCAGGCGATCAGTTGTTTGTCTCCTACGCAGGTGGTGATGATCGATGATGTTCTGCAGGAACCTCCTGCAGAAAATAGATACGCACACCTTAAAGCTGTTCTGATCGAGCGAACAACGCTCTCAGACAGAAAGAAATTAGAAGCGCTGCTAGAAAAGACTGAAATGGGCGACCAACGTCCATCGGAAGTCTTACGGCGCATTAAATCACTAGCCACTGGCCGATTTAATGCGACACTTATTACACATCTGTGGATCAGGAAACTACCTGAATTTATTCAGATAGCACTGATCCCACAGCAGGATAAGGAGGCAGACGCATTGTCTATCATAGCCGACCGGCTACACGAGGCAATGCCAACTACACATGTGGTGGGCGCTGTTCACCACGTGTCACGGTCCCGCGAAAGGATGGAGTCTGACCACGTGCCTACTAGACACGATGGGAATACTACAACCTGTAGTACGAGCACCAACGAGCAACTGGCTCGCACGCTCGACAGACTCAATTCCAGACTAGACAGACTAGAATTTCGAGCGTCTAGTCCAGCGACCAACTGGCGAACACGATCACGTACTCCTTCCACTGGAAGGAGGTCGAATTCAAAAATAAGACTAGTCCGCCCGCTACCAGCACGGTGTTATTATCATACAAAATTCGGACACAAAGCCGAATATTGTAAGTTACCATGTGATTTTCCCAAATCACAGGTAAACACAACTGTGAACCACAGGTTCACAAAACAAAAGGCTGTAGTGATGGATAACAATTCCCCAAACTAATAGGTCTATTGGCTGGCGCGGCTGACCATAGACCGAATT
Organism: Tipula confusa; assembly: GCA_963556175.1. Taxonomy (NCBI): domain Eukaryota; kingdom Metazoa; phylum Arthropoda; class Insecta; order Diptera; family Tipulidae; genus Tipula; species Tipula confusa. The sequence continues at coordinate 118,425,412 of OY744477.1, forward strand.
ACACTAGCCGCCTATTTATAAGGGACAATCAGAACAAACTCACGTTTCTGATTGACACTGGCGCTGATTTATCCGTCATGCCCTATACAACTTGTATTAACCACAAATCCTAAGTCAACACCGACTTAGTTCTGTCAGCCGCCAATGGTACGACTATCAATACCTACGGAAGCAAATTGCTGCAAGTAGATATTGGTCTAAGACGGAACTTTCCGCACGTATTCACGATCGCAAACGTGAATCGTCCTATCATTGGTGCCGACTTTCTTAAGAAATACGGCTTACTAGTCGATCTTAGGAACAGGAAGCTAATTGATCCAGTCACACAACTGTCGATCAATGTGTCACAGACACTAGCGAACACACCTTCGCCCAGGAACTTTCTGATTGACAACGGGTACGGCAAGCTATTAAAGAAGTTTCCTTCTTTAACAGCTCCGCCGAATTACAATTCTCCCGTTAAGCATAATGTAGTACACCACATAGTGACTACAGGACATCTACCGGTGTCCAGACCAAGAAGATTGGATCCGATCCGACACAAAGCGGCTACAACGGAATTCCAACATATGATACAACTAGGTATATGTCGGCCATCGGCATCGCCAGTATCATGTCCACTACACTTGGTTAAAAGGAAGAATCAAGACTGGAGACCATGTGGAGACTACCGCAGGTTGAATATGGTAACGGTACCTGATCGTTATCCTATTCCCCACATCCAGAACTTCTCCATGCACCTACAAGGTTGCAAGATATTCTCGAAGATCGACTTGGTCCGAGCTTATCATCTTATCCCAGTCGCACCTGAGGATATTCACAAGACGGCAATCACTACTCCATTTGGTTTATTCGAGTTTACTCGAATGCCATTTGGACTTCGCAACGCCGCACAGTCGTTCCAACGATTCATCAACGAAATCGTCAAGGATCTCGACTTTGTGTTCGTCTACATTGACGACATACTTGTAGCTTCAACTTCGGAAGAACAACACATGTTTCACCTGGAAACATTATTTCAGAAACTTTCTGAATACGAGGTGAGCATCAACAGTGCGAAATGCGTTTTCGGCACTAGCTCTCTCAAAAAATCACAACACTTGCTATAATGGAGAGAACCATGGATCTAATGATGCAAAATATGAACACATTGATAGTTAGCAGTGAAAAACTAAAAATGACTGTCTTCAAAATAGCCATATGAAATGCAAACGGCCTTTTTGCAACATAAAACAGAGGTGCAAGTATTCCTTATCGAGCACAATATTGACATAATGTTAATATCAGAAACACACTTCACCAAAAAAAAACTTTTTCAAAGTTAATGGATATTCAGTATACGACACTAAACATCCTGATGGTAAAGCAAATGGTAGTACAGCTGTGTTGATTAAAAGAAGACTAAAACACTTCGAACTTGAGAAATATGACAAAGATCATATCCAAGTGACAAATATCTGCCTGGAGGAGTGGTCTGGAAACTGTGTTTTTTTTTTTTTTTTTTTTTTTTATAAATGTTCAGAGCACTTAGGATATAGGTATGTATATCCTTTATATGAAAGTTTTAGCAACAAACACACAGCACTACTGCAAAAGGTAAAAGGAAGGATTAGGAGGGAAAAAGGTAAGAAAGGAATAAAAGGAATAAAGGTTTTCAGTCGTTTATTTGTTTACTTTTGATATTAAGTTTGAATCTCTGTAAATTGTATTCCAAGGGAAACGTCTCGTCATTCAGTTTATTCCACATTCGCGTACTCCGAACAAAAATGAGTTTTTAAATTTATTGGTCTTCGCGAATTTAATTTCCAGATTGTATCGGTGTACCAGGCGTCTTAAGTTACGTGCAGGCTTTGACAAACCAGGCATAAATTCATAAAGTTCCGATGAACAATGACCATGAAAGTACTTGTAAAACACGCATAAGGCTCCCACATTACGCCTATGGGAAAGAGAATCAAGATCAGATAATAATTTTACGTCTTCAATCATTCGAGATGCTCGGTTTTGGACCCGATCGAGTGCAGTTAAATGAGTTTTCGGTGCTCCAGCCCAAATATGAGAATTATACTCCAACCTGGGTCTTATGTAGGTCTTATATATTGTAAGTATTTCGGATGGATTAAAGTAAAACTTACATCGTCGTAGAAATCCAAGTCATTTGGCTGCACCAATCGCTGCTTTGTTTATTTGTTCAGCCCAAGATATTCTCTTTGAAATAGTTAAACTGAGAATCTCAAATGTGTCAGACGTAGCCAAGCTGGATTCACTAGTCAGAAAAGACGGTGAATAACCATCAGTTCGACCAGAAAAAACACAGGTTTGAAATTTGTTGGGATTAAATTCAACTCTGTTGCTTCACCCCATTTAAGAATGAAATTGAGATCTCGCGTAAGGCGGTCATTCATAGCCATTCTTTCTGCGAGAACATCGTTTCGCGATGAAGAAGAAGGTAAACTGTAAGAGGTGGAAAGTGAGCTGTCATCAGCATAGGAGTATATTGGATTGAGAGTTGCTGATAGAAGATCATTGATGAAAATTAGAAAAAGGGTTGGAGAAAGGACGGATCCCTGAGGAACACCAGCGTTTATAAGATGTTGATCGGGAGTCACACCATCCACCACCACTTGGATTTTGCGACAAAAAAGAAAATTCTCAATCCATAAAATTGACGAACCGTGAAGGCCAACTGCCCTCAATTTACACAGCAAACCCTTGTGCCACACGCAATCAAATGCTTTTGAGATATCGAGAGCAATGACTTGAGATTCACCAGATTGATGAATGCTTCTGTTCCATTGTTCAGTAACAACATTAATTAAATCACCTGCTGAACGCCCTCCGCGAAATCCATACTGACGATCAGAAATTAGATGATTAGCTTCCAAATATTTCATCAGCTGGAAGTTGATTATGGTCTCAAGTACTTTAGAAAGCACCGAGACGATAGCGATTGGGCGATAATTTGAAGGGTCCGATTTACTGCCCTTTTTTGGCACAGGATGTATGTTAGCAGTTTTCCAGATGGAAGGGAAAATGCCAGAAGACATAGATCGGTGAAACAGATATGATAGTGGCTTAGACAAAGATTTACAGCAATATTTGAGGACAATTAGGGGAATACAATCCGGACCGGCTGACTTGTTGGTGTTAATGCTTGCTAGATCTAAATATAATGCGGCGCATCGATGAACTGGCTAGAGAGATAATCGTGGGTATTAAGTTAGAATCAGGTAAATTAGAGTTTGCTGCAAATTTTCGGGCGAAGAGATTGGATTTTTCTTGAGCTGTAGAAAAGATATAATCCCCATCTTTCAGAGGTGGTATTGATGATTTCCTACTGTTCAAGAAGTTTTCCTCTACTTTGCGGGCAAAGGACCAAAAAAGGACCGATTGCTATTGCCCTGGTTTAAGACCTGCCGCAACTCTTCTCGAACTTTTTTTTAGTATTTTTTTTTAGCTTGGGACACTGTTTGAGTTGCCAGATTTCTAGCCGCCTTAAATATAGCTAAATTTTCATTTGACGGGTTCTTAACATATTTGCGGTGAGAGGCTTCTTTATTGGTGGTTGTTGTTCTACAGTCATGATTATACCAAGGATTGCCAGATTTTTTTTATTTGGCTTAGAGAGACTGGAAGGAATGAACTGTTCCATTCCCGTGAGAATGACAGTCGAAACCAGAATGGCTGCATTGTCAATATTACCGAAGGCAAAACAAGAGTACCATTCGAACTCTTGAAAGAACTTGTTCATTCCTTCCCAGTCCGCATTTTTATAGTGCCATAATCGACGTTTAGACGCAACATTCATTTGGCAAGACCTTGACATTGGAAAATCCGCTGTAATAGCCCGATGGTCCGAGTTTCCCAAAGGAGAACTTATTTTAACCATCTAGGCAATAAATTCATTGCGGGAGGTGATTATAATGCAAACAATATTCAATGGGGTTCAAGATTGACGATTCCGAAAGGGAAGCAACTCTATGAAGCTATGGATGAACTTTGTTTGGATTATCTATCAGCGGGGCACCCAAAATATTGGCCTATGGATAAAAAGAAAATTCCTCAAATGCTATGGCAACAGATTGTTACGATTTATCATCCGATCATTCACCAGTAATTATAACAGTGAGAACTGATGCCCTAAAGACTGAAGCATTGAAACGCTTGACAGACAAATTGAAGAGAATTGCCTACTGGATATTCCTCTTAGCACGTCAGCAAATATTGATGCAGCAGAAGCCTACCTCAGAGATCTTCTGGAAGTAGCAGCAAAAAAAAGCAACACCTAACATCAGTGTTTTTGAAAGTTAATAAACTTCCAAAAAACATCCAGGAATTATTACAAGAAAAGCAAAAAATTCGACGGCAGTGGCAGTAGCAAAGATTGCTGATATTAAAATGGAAATTAAATCGAGCAATTAAGTCCCTGAAAGTAGCTCTGAGGGAAGAAGATAATGAAGGTATCCAAAACTATGTTAGGTATCCAAACTCGTGTTCGCCCATTAGACTGCCAAGTAGCAACTGGGCAAGAAGTGATGAAGAAAAAGCCAATGCTTTCGCTCTAAAAAGCGTATTCTCACCACATGAAGAAGTTAACAACTACATGCTACCAAACCAAACAGTGAATGAACCAAATTTTAAACCTATAAAGTTAAAATGGAGGGAAGTTAAGAGCACACCAAAAAACTGCATAAGTCCGAAAAAAGCACCAGGACATGATCTTATTACCGGGAAAATGGTTAAAGAATTACCAGACAAATGCATTAAACTAATAACGTACATCCCCAACGCAATCATGCGAACTGGATACATTCCTCAAAAGTGGAAGATATCGCAAATTACAATGATATATAAGCCTGGAAAAGATGAGACACAAATCTCATCATATCGTCCAATAAGCATTCTTTCCACGATATCAAAGCTATTTGAAAAATTGTTACTAAGGAAACTGAAACTAGTACTAGAAGAACGGCATATTATATCAGATCATCAATTTGGTTTCCGAAATCAGCACAGCACTATAGAGCAAGTCACCTTCGAAGAAAAAAATATTATTCTGCCGTCTTCTTGGATATTGCACAAGCCTTCGACAAAGTTTGTCATAGAGGTTTAATATACAAAGAACTTTTGCCGAAACAGTTCCATGTAGTTCTGGAAAATTATCTTCTTCAAAGGAAATACTTGGTAAAACAAAACGCAGCAACCACTGGTTTAAATGATATTAGCGCAGGTGTTCCACAAGGAAGTGTCTTGGGACAAATTTTATACTTGTTGTTTACAGCCGATTTGCCCATTTGCAATGAAGCTGTAATATCAACATTTGCTGATGATACAGCCATATTAGTTTCTTGTAAAAATCCTAAAACTGTCTCTACGCAATTGCAAAATCATCTGAATAAAATTGAAAACTGGCTAAAGACTTGGCGAATAAAAGCCAATGAAAATAAATCAACACATGTTACATTCACACAATTTTTGCATCGTACACAATCAAAAATACTTCGTAGGATCACGAATGCTCCCTGGTATATTCAACGTTATTCCCGAGCTCTTCGATTATACTAAACAGCGCAAAGAATTCAGGTCGTTCTCTACCCCAAAGATCCATCATCATCGATAGAGACCTCTGCTCTTCTCTCAAAGATTGCAACACTTTTTGTTTAAGCTTTGCTAAAGAGAGTGTTCACATCGTCAGAACGGTATTTAGTTATTGCAATGCTCTTACTAACAAGATATCTCCCATATGCGTGTATCAAATCTTCAAAACTAAAACGCACATTTCGACATGAACGAAAACTGCCATCATCGCTTTGCAGTAAACAATTGACCATCATTTTTTCTACCAGATTTGGTAGCCGGCCAATCCACATTTTCGGGATGGTCCGATGCCACCTACAAAAAATGAACATAAGGTTATTTTGAGTTTGGGACGTCTTCTAACGGTATTTTATTACGGATTAGGCATGGCGGTCAAACAGGCCTTTTTTCAGCGACTTCTATAAAAAGTACATAACCATAATTTTTCTATCTTGCTTTTTTCTCTAGCTACATGAAAGATAAACTTCGTAATCTTAAAATAAAAAAACCTCCGATCGACTGACTGGCAGACAGTATCTCTGTCTCACTTGTTTAAGAACAACTGAAATATCTCGTTTCAGATTAACGAAAAAGGCCAAATTAAACCTTTCAAGGAGGACCGCTATAGTATCGCCAAAACTAGAAGAAGTTCAACCGTTGTGCAGAATTACCTCAGTAACATGAAAAGCTATGGAAAAAACAGCAAATGGCCCTGTGGTTTTTACCCTGTAGAATGGCAAAATTAGAGCTAAAAAGGTGTTTTAGTATAGCAACCGTTAAGTTTTAAAAATGAAAGATTTATCTTTCAAGATTCAACAACTGTTGAAACACACAGGGACCACTAAGGAAGCATGACTATTTTTGTAGTGATTGATTTAGATTTGCAGACAATAAAAATGGCAGGAAATACCTATAAAACCATGAGCAAAATGGCCACCTTATTCACTCGACTTAAACATAATGCAAAACGTTTTAAGATGGATATCACGGAAAGTCTACGAAGGAGGAAGACAGTTCGAGAATAAGGAAGAACTACTGAATATATAAAATTAGACCGAAATTTTCATTCGCTATTACAATCCAATACACGAATAGAAATTCTAAATTTCTCGAAATTCACGATTCAAAATTATATTTTAAAATGATTTGCTGCTTGCAACCAATTTTATAAGTTGAAACAGTTAAACGTCATTGACAATATTACGTGGTATAGTTTTTAAGAATTGAGCGAAAAATATGTAAATTACTTCTTTATTTTAATTATCACAACTCATTTTCATTTAATCCTAAGCCGCGTTATACATGAAAATATTTCAGCATAGCTCGCTTAGTTCATTACGTTGCACATTTGAACTATAACATCGCTCACACATACATGGATGCAATTGACGCACAGTCAATATTAAAAATAAAATTAGATTGTATTTTAATATAGGAGGCTTTGATTTAATATTAAAAATTTTAATGTAAGTGTGAGCGATATAGCTGACATTAGTAAGGGAAATACAACTCGAGTTAAGTTTGTTCTCATCGCTCGAAACAAAAAATATGTCTCGCATAGGTTAGCTCAAGCGTGCAACGATGCAAACTATTAGCGATAATATATACCACAACGCTTAGCTTATAGCTTAGCTGAAAATTACAACGGGCCTTAATTTGGATTCCTCAACTATTTCGTAACTGTATAGTTAAAGTAATCAGTACAGTTTCTGCAAGTCAAAATGACCCTGAAGCAGCTAGAATGGAAACGACAAGGAGATTGTACAAGGTATGCAATTATGACTCTAGAACAACGACAAGCAAAAAAAGTCGAACGGAAACAATTCGAAGACAAGGTCGAGATGCCAAAAATAAACCTAATGAACATTTTTTGGGTTTACAGAAAAACATTTAGATCTTGCTGCAACAGTGAAAAAGGTCAAAGTATCGAGAACCTGTTATAACATGGTTAACAAATACAAAAGCAGACTCTTATGTCAGTAGTGCCACAGAGTGAATATTCGCAACTTTATTTTCTAGATTCCAAATTTGCCACAGAAGAAAGGCTACGTAATCCACACAACAAGGAATGCAACCTAAGGTTTATGGTGCAAATTTTAACACTGAGCTTTCATTTGAGAGATGTATATGGATTTACCCTCAGCTGTAACTAGGTCTAATGGATTATGTGCACGCAATCAAGCAGAACAACAACAACGTAACGCAGACAGACTATATCTCCTTCCGTCTTCATTTAGTGGTGGCAAGAATGCACTTCAGCAACAAGGGTACCTCATTGTCACATTCTAACTATACTAGCTGATGACGATAAATCACGAGAACCTAAAGATGAAGACACTGTGGTTAGCGCGAAAATTCCAAATGAAGATTTTGATCCAGGAAAATGTTAACTGTATATTCAAGTATATATATACAATACTGCCCGAAGGGAAACATAATTGGGATGAATCCAAAACTTTCATCGGTACAGGATATATCGCGGAACCAGAACCTGTTAGAGAATGATGAGAACTAGATTAAAACGTTGGCCAAAGCCTGCATTTTTCAGATGCCATCCCAGTTAAGAATGGAAATGGAAAAAGCCCTGTGATTTCTGTAAAAATACAGAAATCAGGAGTACTTCTTTCTGACTATGGCTGGTGGTTTAGGAAAGACAATTTTATGCTAAGCCCTGACTGCAGATATTCTTGTGCGAGGGAACCGAATGAAAGCGGGTGCTCCTATGGACGTATTTCACTGAAAATTGACATAACAATTGCATCAAATATACGACAGCGATATGATTAATGGAAAATGTTACTGAACTCTAAGCTGATTATCTGAGATGAAATTTTCTTGAGTACCGCTTCGATTTTTGACGCTGAAAAAAGTTAGAAAGATTTCCTCAACTAACAGAAAACCATTTGGTGGAATAACCATTATAGTTGGAAATGATTTTAGACAATATGCCCAGTTATCTTGCATGGAAATCGAGTAAAGGTAGTCGAGTCTTCAGTTAAGGGCAGCAAGATATGGCTCTCAAGAATTAGATCAGAATATTGCGAATTACCCGAAGATATATTGTTACAAAACATCGTTGCTTCGGTATTTAGTAATATTATTAACAGCATTTCCAAGGATGACCTTGCATCCCGAGCTATACTTTGTCCTGAGAATAACGATACAATTAAGATCAACGAATGTTTTTTGGCAAAACTTTGGCAAATGAAGATAAACGGCAGCAGTATTCTCATAAAAACAATTAAAGTTATGAATCCTAATCAAAGGCCTCAGATAACCATATCGGATTCATCACAAAATCGACCTCGGAAATTGTACACGGATAACGCTTTAAAAATGGGAACACAGAAAGTGCTTAGCCTCTTAAGACCTGGAGATCTCCAGATCCTTTCGAACCAAGCAAAGAGTTACACATTAGACTTGCTTGCACTACAAGAGCTTAGATGGTCTGGGAGTGGGATCCATGCCACCACCAATGGTTACACTCTTCATTACAGCGGCCATCAGAATAGAGGAGAGTTCGGAGTTGGCTTCCTTATTCATCAGGAATCAGCGCGAAGCATCATATCATTATTCAACATCAAGAAATTCAACATCACGATCGTTAATGTACATGCACACACCGAAGATAAATCTGATGACATCAAAGATCTCTTTTTTGTCGAGCTGGAGGAAGCAGTCATCAATAACATACCGCACCACGACATTAAAATCATCGTGGGCGACTTTAACGTAAAAATCGGTAGGAGTGCAGATAGTATTCGTATATCGGTCCTAACAGCCTGCACCTAACTAGTAATAACAACTTAGTTGTATCAAGTACGTTTTTTCCACACAAGAAAATCCTCAAACTAACGTGGAGATCAAATGATGGAAGAACGGAAAACCAAATCGATCACGTCATGGTGTCTAAGAGATACTCCACCAGCATATCCGACGTCAGATCTTACAGAGGTGCAGACATGGATAGCGATCATGTGCTTGTCATATTTAAGTATAAGTGCAAACTGTCATCTACGTTCAACAGACAAGCACAAAAGATCGTTCGATGGAATATCGATGCTTTAAAAGACCAAGCGTCACTGCAGAGTTACCAACCAGCTGTCACTAATTATTTAGACCGGCCCAATAACAACGAAGAAGCTTTTCCTAACATCCAGGAGCATGCTTTACAGTCAGCCATAACCACAGCAGCGCAAAGTTCCATCAGAAGAAGGCCTCCGAGGTCCCGCAATGTTTGGTTTGATGATCAATGCCGAAGGGTCGCCGAAAATAAACGGAAGCTTCGTGAAAAATGGTTGGCTCGCAACACTAGAAGCACTCTAGCAGAATATCTCCGCGCTAGGAAAGCTACGACTAAATACCTTCGACAAAAGAACCGCGACCTTGCATCAAAAACATCAGCTTCCAAGCGGAAATAGGAAACTCAAGGGACTGTTTTGCTAACGCCAGAAATCTAACTAAAGACTTCCACCCAAGAAGTACTGCCATCAAAGACGGAAATGGAAAGCTGAGAACAAACGTGGATGATGTTCTTTTAATATGGCAAACCTACTTTCAAAATCTCCTAAATCGGAACGATGAAGTGACCTCTAATAGGGCAATAGCTCCTCAAGGTGAAGTGGTCCTTGTTAAATATCCTAGAGTAAAGGAAGTAGATGCAGCCACTAGTAGATTAAAAAATGGAATTGCACCCGGTCTCGGCGGAATCCTCGCAGAATTGATTAAGCTCGGAGGCGCTACTCTTGTAACAAATCTATACGATTTCATCGCTTCTATTTGGGACCAAGAAGAATTGCCGGAGAATTGGAAGACCGCACTCATATGTCCGCTGCACAAAAAAAGGGGACCGTCTTAAATTAGGAAACTACCGTGGTATCGGTCTGTTGAGCACTGCTTACAAAGTGTTGGCTAATGTTGTACTTGCCAGACTCATCCCTCTCGCCGAAAACACCATTGGCGACTATCAATGTGGTTTTTGTCCCAACCGATCGACCACTGACCTATGTTGGGAGCTGTGTTAGACAGGAAGATGCACTCGCGCCTGTGCTGTTCAACTTGGCGCTTGAGTACGTAGTGAGAAAAAGCGACATTGAAACTTCGCGCTGTATATATTTAATAAATCAGGCCAAATTTTTGGATATGCAGATTATATCGTGCTTCTTGGCCGAAGAACTAGCGATATCGACCGCTGCGCAAAAAGACTTGGTTTGGAGGTGAACAGCAGCAAAACAAAATTGTTATCAACACCCAGGAACATCTCCATGGTAAATCTCGAAATTGGCGACCATAATTTTGATAGCGTCAAAAACTTTAAATAACTCGGGTCAGTTATAACATCGTCGAATGATATGCAGGCAGAAGCCCGAATCGCTACCGGACAACGAGTTTTCTACGGCCAATCGAAATTATTGCGATCTAAACATATGTCGCAGTCGTGCAAGCTCGCACTTTATAAAACACTCATAAGACCTGTGCTGGCTTTCGGAAGCGAGAGCTGGACCATGACCTCTAACAATTGTAGATTGTTATCTACCTTCGAAAGGAAGGTCATTCGCTCAATCTCTGGTCCAATCAAAGTCGCGGACAACGAATATCGGATTCGTATGAACCACGAAATAAGGCAACTTCTTGGAGGCTACTTTATTATCGGATTCATCAAATCCAATCGAGTTAGATGGCTTGTCCACGTTACACGATCTCCACAGCAACGAATGACCAGTAAAATGTTCCATCAACAACCAGCCGGTGTTCGTCGTAGAGGAAGACCTCGATTGCGCTGGTGTGACGACGTCGAACAAGATCTACATGCATTAGGATGTCGAAACTGGAGGACGAGAGCGATGGATCGAGATGGATGGAAGACCTTAGTGCGGGCGGCAAAATCCCTTCATGGAATGTGAAAACCAGAGAGAGAGAGTATTCTGTTTGTCACCAATGCCACCACGCAAATTGTGCCTTAAAGTCGGCTGCTGCATCATGTTGTTGAGAAACATAAAACCAAACCGTAGATTTTTCAACGGCCCTAGACTAATTGTGGAGAAACTACGAAACAACATAATCTTTTGTAGCATCTTTACTGGAGACCATAATGGTTTGAAAATCTTCATTTCAAGAATGGTTCTGTATACACACGGTAGCGATTTGCTTTTTGAAATGCGAAGAAAGCTATTTCGTTTATGCGGTTAATCTACTCAATGATAATTATCAAAGCTCAAGGACGGACCTTCGGCAAAATTCGAATCTATTTGAAAAATTAGCACAAATGGGTGATCACTACAAGTTTTTGAAGGAAATAGTCAGGGGAAGATTTACGAAAATGAAAACTCGGTATATATTTTTAATTGTATTTTGCATCCGGAGTATGCTGAAATACTAATATTAGCAAATTGTCTACATTTTTCTTAGATTTTGCTGATTTCCTATACGGTTTGAACATTGAATTGGCCGAATTGGTTCGGCCAATCAATCTTAAGAATAGTAAAATGTATGTGATCTATACCCGGAAATGTTTAAAAAATTCGGCACGATATAAACGAACTGTGTTTTGTCAAAAATCTATTATGTATGATATCATTCTATGAAATGTATATATAAATCGTTCGCGTATTGCGAATCATATTCCTGGAAAAAGAATTTATCATAGACTTCGAGTAAAAATCAACACACTATTAACAGTCGTATTCAATTGTTTTGTGTACCTGTATACATATTGTAATTCATTTAAGAAATTGTTTTCTAAAACTAAGATATACAACTGTACGAAATTCGTTTCATTAGTAATCCGAAATGTTTAGTGAGTTTTAACACATTTTCGTTGAGTTTCGTTAAACTCAAATGCCGCTTTGATAAAGTTAAAATATTAGTGTTGATCAAATAATCTAATCGCTGTGTTTACTTCACTAAACTGAACGAAAAATCTAAAGATGTGTAGTTAAAATAGTCTTGTAAAGGGCTAAACAGGGCGTCTGTAAAAGTTAGTAGGAAATCTTAACGAATAATAAAAACGTGTTTATATACGACAATCAAATGTTCTATAAGGGAAAAAATCTGTTGTTTCTGTCACTGGTCACTGTCCTTATTGCAATTAAGTCCAATAACAAAAATACGAAATTGAACGAAAAAAATATGAAGTGCACTTTATAGTTTTAAAAGATGAAATTTTTGTATTATTGTCCAGTGTAAAATTAACTTCGTAAAAGGAATTAAGACTTTAAGGTTTGGAGCTAAGACCAAATTTTTGGCAAATATTTTTTATCAATTTTGCAGCTTAAAATATAATTTAATTTGAATCGAACAATCACTTAATGACAGCCAAAACATGACAGATAAAACTTAACGAAGAATTATATACTAAACTAATTTTTACCGGGCCTGCTTCAATTATTATTTGTAAGTTTAAGGTAGCACCAATTAATTTAGTATAGTATAGCAAAATAGCTCAATTGTCTACTAAATCTTTTAGTCTATTATTAACCCATTTTATCGAAATTTTAAAGTCTACGTTTAGCTTAGGACAGTATTGGACAATATTTCAAGAATTAGAAATTTCCTTCTGTTGGAGCAAGTCTATAATAGAAGTCGAATCGGATTGTTGCTCAAAGTGGAGGTAACACTATAGACAATCAGAATTATGCTGAAAAAGCTAAGCAACTGAACTCACTGTAACAACCTTTCTCTACTCACACGATTTGGTATAGCTTTAGAGTGGAATAAAATTAAAAAGTTTCCTCTTGAATAGGGTGCTTCAAAAGCCCGTTCGAAGATTCTTATGAGTTAAAAGTGGACTAGCCTTCCTGAATTTACCTTAGTTCTTGAATATTTCTGTAGTAATTCTTATATTCAAGCTTTTGAAGACTGCATGTAACACTTGTCAGTGAAGAAGAACCGACCAAGGGCATTTAAAGTTTGACCCATACGAGCAGAAGACTAAAGTCAAAGACAAAATTAAAAGACTGGTATCAATTGAGATTTTGAGACTAGTGAGGTTCTCAATAAGGAATTGTGGAGACTTTCTGGTCTCGATGAACCCTCAACTTAAAATAGAACAGTATCCACTTTCAAGTGTAGAGGAGTTATTTCAGCGGCATCAAAGTGGTCAAAGATTTACAAAAATAGATTTGAAAGACGCTAATTTTCAATTAGAACTTGACGAAGAATCGAAGCAGCTCCCAATAATAACAACGCATTTTCATTGAGCAAATGATCCCAGGATTTTATCTTGCCAAAACATATCAGGATGTAATCATCGTTACGGGCTGAAACTACAAATACAAATTTGTAAGTTGTCCTAAGGCAATTGTCGGACGCTAATTAACTTTGTTCAAACATGAGATTGAATATGTTGGATATATTTTAGAAGAAAATATTATCTGCCCTTCCAGTTCACGATTCCTAGCCATCAGAGACATGTTAAACTCAAACAATATAAAAAACATTGGCGCCTTTTTGGGAAAACATAATAGCTTTATTAACAATTTTTCTTAAATTTCAGCCCTTTGAATGAACTGAGAAAAAGGGATATTGTATTTAGGTGGACAGATAGATAAAAGCATTTCAGGAGATTAAAAAATGCTTGTAAGATGCTGTAATGTAGCACATTATCACCCGGATTATATCCATTGGTTCTGGCAACCACCGCTAGTCATGAAATAGGAGCTATATTGTCGCAAATGTATCCAGATGCTTTTGAACATTAATAGCGTTTTCATCAAAGGTACTTGATAAACACCAACGTACATACAGTAAGATTGAGCAAGAGGGTCTCTAAATATGGTCGTGAATTTGTGTTGATTACGGACCATACACCTTCAGTTCCGCTATTCAATTCAGAGAAACCAGTGGTGACTGCCAAGCGACTTCAGAGGTGGGCAATATATTTAATGGGTTATACGTATATAATACACACAAGTCGACATATATCACACAAATGCTGACGCTCTTTCTCGATTACCTGTGGGAATTGACAAAGTATATTATGGTGAAGAGAAGTGTGCTTGAATTTCCTGATTGAAGGCCACAGAATCAATGTGGAAATCAAGGACAAACAATTGTCACACATTTTCAAAATATGATTGACCAGAGGCGGCGGTGGACCGGTAATTGCAGTCATTTGAGACAAAATGCACTTGCTTCCTTCATTATAGCGGAAAGTGTAACAAATGTCCCATGTGAATCAGCAAACAGAGCGTATGCCGAACTCAATTATCAGTAATAATTGCAAAGCTAATAGAGTGCAACATTTAACCACTGCGATTTTGGATCCGACGTCGAACGGTAAAGCAGAACGTTTTGTCGGGACATTTAAGGCATCTGACAGATTTTGAGGTTTTACATGGTATGCAACCTAATTCACAATTAGGTTTGATGTGTCTAAGGTCATGTAATAAAAAATAGAAAATAAGGACAATTTTTAGAGTACGACTCTAATAATATAGATAATGCAGCAATTTATAATTTTATTATGGCCACTAATTGGGATAATTTGTTTTGCTGTTTTTCGGTGAAGCGATTACTTGATTGCCAACCAGTTGCTACAATTGCCACAGAATATTTTGGCGGGATCAAACTTTTGCTAAGTTTAAGAAAACATCTCAAAGTTATCGCAAAAAAGTCGGAAGACCAGCGGTAACTAATGGACCAACCAGCGACTCAGTAACAACTTTAAGTATAATTTTTAAGAACTGAACGAATTTTTCGTTTAAATGAACTGTCATTTAACAAAATTAACGGAGCAAAAATTACGGAACAAAATTTAGGGAAAGTTAATTAATTTTATAGGCAACCTCAAACCGTGGCAATTTGTTAAATTTGCCGTAAGAAATAAAATTCGTCATATGTTGATTACGGGTTTCTTATACGGACTCCCTAGTTAGCCTATTACTCGTAGAGAAGATTTGGGCCCCTATTGTTAAAATCGATCGCCTTCGTTCAATATTAAATTTTTCTAATTGGCTTTTTGAAAATTTTATAAAATTTTTGTATTCGATTGAAAGGGTTATGGGTTAAAACGTTATGAATATGTGGATATTGAAAATGGCACTGAGCACGAAACAAATGCTACTCAAATATTAGTTTTCATGTCGTTTTTTTTTAATAAACACCTGAAAATGCCTTTAGGCGACTTTGTGACATCGAATATTATGCTAGCACATTAAATTCATGATCCGACCAATCACATCAACAAAATTTTAAAAAAATCAGCCCCTACGAGATAAAATATTCGCTACTTTTAGAAAAAAAATCGCAGACGGCCACTTAATCAAACAAAAACATTCTGTTTTGTTTTCATACAAATGACGTCACAGTATGAATTTAAAATGCTAGCATAATATTCCTTGTCATAAATTCTAAGACTGTTCAGACACATGATAAATATTTGTGAATAAAACTTTTGACATTTATTTGAAAAATATTCCCCTACATTCCTAATTTTTTATTACGTTGTCCGAAAAGTATAATAATTGATTGAAATATTTCCCCGCCTTATTTATTTTTAAATTTATTTTTTGTAAGGTATAAAAACTATGAAGAAAAATTACATTTAATTGTGTGCATTGTTTATTGAAATTGTCATGGCAACGAAAAAGTTAAAATTTTTCTTATATGATAGATACTATTACAAAACCAAGTAGTGAATTTCATATGTTTTATTGTATATCCGAGTAAGCTACGCGATGAGAGGCTTTTATAATAGACATTTTTGGTATTTGTCAAACATTATACCGGGTGTTTTCGTTTTTATCAAATGAATGTCAAAAATTAGTATTTACAAATATTTATCATGGGTTTCGGACTAGTCAAAAAGAACATTTAGTTAGGATTTACCTCGAAAAGTTGATCGAACTCGGGGGCCAAAGAATTAACGACCGAAAATCTTTTAATTTTTCAAGATTCTTTTTCTAGGCCATATGCAGAAAAATATTAGAATTGCTTAGGCGATAAAATCCCGATTTTGGATGCTAATGATGGATTCGTGAACTGGAAATTTTTAGAACAGCTTGTAAAACTTCAAGATGAGTATTTGCATTTGGGAAATATATTGAAAAGAGGTCACGTGTATTTACGATTTTGGACAAATACCTAAAAATTAGATATTACTATATTACAAAAGCACTTAACATAATACTTGAAATAATAAAATGATCTCTATTGTATTTTTTAATATCAAATCTTTAAATGTTATAAAAGTTTTGTTTCAATTATTCAACGAATACTTAATGTTTAATAAAATATATTGATTTTCTTCAACGAGTCTTTTGTATTTTTAGGACCCCATAATTACATAAGAATGCGACGACGCTGTATTTTTTTATCCTAGTTCATTTTTTTGACACATTTGAAATACGCAAATTTTGTCCTATGTGGAGTGGTTGATAAAACGATTTCGAACGATGGCAGTCGAAAATGAACAATCAGAAAATAGTGGCTGGTAAGTATCGACGACAGTCGTTTAGACCGCATTTGAAACCGCGAATTAGACACAAAATGAACGCCTACCGAATGCGATCGAATTCAATAGAAGGAGCCTGTGTTAGCAGAAGAGCAAGAAATTGGTAAATAATGGGTACAAATGAAAGTAATAGCCCCAAATACAATAAGATGGTCCAGCCTATTAAACACCCTATGCCCTATACCTTGGAAATATATTCAATGGATATTTTTAATTATATTTCGCTGAAGAGCTCATTTGCTCCAGCATTTTTATATTGGATACAATGGTAAAAATTCTTCGCATGAATATTTTTAGTTCATGATGAATTCTACCCTCGTTTAAATTCGACTTCTCAGGTGGCCCCAAATCGATGATAACTGAAAAAGAAAAATCTCTTTTAGATTCCTGAAAGAACTCCTGAAAGGGCACGAAACAATCGTGTATTCGCTTGAAGAGCGTTCCGAAATATTGAAAACTTATTGTCAAAGTAGTTGTTGTGTCCCCGAAACCGTGCTAATTTTAAAAAAAAATATAGGTTGTGAAGGTGCGCTAAACGGAATCGCTGTAGTGAAATTGGTGAAGAAAGTTCGTGAGAAATGCTATTTACATCCTGAGCAGAGTACTGCACAAAAACCTGGGTTTATTCGTCTACAAGGTCCAGATGACTCAAGCGTTGAATGCAAATGATTCTCCGCTTTGATACCTGTTCTGAGTGGGCCATAGACTAGCTTGATAATGACGTCGATTTTGGTCGAAAAATCTTTTTTTCAGACGAAACGCGTTTTGATCTCGAGGGTTAAGAACTGCCGGATTTGGAGTTTGTAAGACCCGCACGTACACGTAGACGAGTATCAGTTTGGTGTGGATTTTGGAGTGATGCCATAAATTTCTACGAAAACGCTGCTGGAAGCGCCGTTACAGAGACATGCCTAACCAACTTGCCACCAGGTGACATTACGTCACTGTATTTTAATTTTGGTATTATGATTTTCGCAGTGAGTATTATGTCATTTATTGTCACCGTCAATTTGTAGGTGACTTGAAGAGA
The DNA here is from genome assembly GCA_963556175.1 of Tipula confusa. Taxonomy (NCBI): domain Eukaryota; kingdom Metazoa; phylum Arthropoda; class Insecta; order Diptera; family Tipulidae; genus Tipula; species Tipula confusa. Next base: position 118,443,471 of record OY744477.1, read on the forward strand.
TTGATTTTTTTACAAGTACGGCACTCTTAAATTAAAGCGAAAATTATAATACCCAATTTTGACTTACATGAAAATAAGCGTCACTGTGAGTGACAGTTGAAGTGAAAATCACAATAAAGGTATTAGTTTCAACAAGATGGCCACATGATATACAAGCTAATGTTTTTTACATATACTAAACTCTTGCTATAAAAAATTTTCGAGAATTTCTTCCGAAAAGTGAGGTTGGGATAAAAATACGATTTTAATGCAACGAACTCTTTAAACTTGAATGGAAGCAGCGTCAGTCATCGAGTATAAGAAAATCCTTGTCATTAATTTTTGTTCTGCATTGAATAATCTTTACAGAATAGTTTTAATTGTAGTTGAGGAATAATATTTTCTACCTCAAAGCTTAGCAACAAAGGAGCTGTATTATTAGAGTTTTATATATACAACATGGACATGGGCATTGCAACTGAACCCGAATAAATTTTTCTTTACCATTAAGCAAACTAAAGCAAAAGAAAATTTTAATTTTCAAAATACAAGGATTGCGTGTTTCCTTCGGTTCGGAAAATTTTTAAAAAGTACAAGCAACTAAAAAAGGTATTTTGCTTTTAAAAAAAGTAAAAACGTCTGCTATTCTTAAAATTTTTGCAATTTTCGTATTATTTATATATTACCATTTTCCAAAATGTTAGTTTCTTAAATAAATTTCTCAACAAAATAAAATAATCAAAAACGTTTATCTTTCTTATCACTTTCATCACAAAAATTGATGTATTTTCAATAAAATATAATAATTTTTTCCTTATTCGTTTTTCCATTTTTTTTTTCTTTGCTTTTCTTATTATTACAAGAAAAAAATAATAATAATAATTATTTAATATTTATAATTAATGAAAAAAAAAACAGAATAAAATAATAAAAACTTAAAACATAATAATAATAATAATGTCTAAACTTATAAGCACTTCTTTTGATTTTTAACTTTTTTTTTTTTTTTAATCTTAACTTCTCTTCGTTTAAAATAGCCAAATATGTTTTTTTTTGTTGTAGTATACATTATCTAGGTTTGACTGTAATTTCTAAAATTTACAATAAATATAGTTTTTTGACGATTTTTATTTATTTTTATTTTTTTTAATAATATAGAATCTACTGTAGTTTAGTATTTCTTAAATTTTAGATTTCTTAAAGTAAAAAAAAAAATGGAAAAATCTTTATAGAAATATTTAGCATATATACACATATAAAACTTGCCTGGGTCCCATCAAATATGGCACAACACTTTAATGATCGTATACTTAAGTATTTTTATTTTTTTTTAAGAAACGAAAAAGAATTAGAAAATGTAAAAAAAACCGAAAATATACTGGAAATGTCCTTTTTTCTAAGAATGTGATGAAACCCCTTTATTACGATAACGAACAGATGTTTTCTTATATAGTGTTATAAGAATAAAAAGTTTCGATTATATGTATGTATGTATGTATGAATTTCTATATAGATTTACCATGTAAAATTTATAAAGATGAATGGTTTTACTGTTTTGTTGTTGTAGTTAATGTTGCTTCTGTACTGCCATATTGATCATAATTAATCTGATCACCTTCGATGCCATAAGCCTAGATTTAGTTTTTCAACTTTTGGCATATTCATAATTAATTCTAGTCCATTTGTTGTTAAACGTACACATCCGTATAGATCGATCGCTTTAAGATTAACTAATTGTTCGGAAATTGATTTTAGGCCTGTATTTGTGATACGATGACATTGTCCTATATTCAGCGTTTCCAATTCGTGCAGCGATTTAGATATTTGTATTAGACCGTCGTCGGTGATACTACACGCGGATAAACTTAACGATTTTAAATGGTATAATCCTTGGGCCAAATGAGATAGAGCTTGATCACCAATTTTATCACAGAAACTAACGTCGAGAGAAGTAATTTGGCTGCCACCCTCGGTTAAATATGCAATACCAATATCGGATATATTATCACATGCGCGTAAATTTAATTCCTTTAATGTGATCATTTTGGCTAGATATTTGAGTCCACTATCGGTAATCGATACACAAAAGCTTAAATTAATTAATTTCAATGACGTTAGGCCATCGGCAATATGTTTTAAAGCTTCATCCGTTAATCTTTGGCAATCTTGTAATCCTAAATATTCTAATGCTGGATTTCCTTCGGCCGTCTCTTTACTTAAACCGGCCAAATGGCCAATACCTTGATCGGATAAATTCCAGCATGATCGTAAATTGAGACGTTTTAATTTTTTCAAACCCCACGCAATCAATAGTAATCCTGTATTCGTAATATTACTGCATCCGCCTAATTCTAAAATTTCTAAATTTTTTAAATATTGTGCAATACGTCCTAAACTTGAGTCGGTGATCTGTTTGCATAGCGATAGATCGAGAGTTTTTAAATTTGGTAAATCAATGGCAAATGCGTGCGATAAATTTATGTCGGTCACATTGTAGCAACCGCTTAAATTTAACGATTCTAAATTTGGTACACCCAAGATAACATCTTTTAACGATCGTCGTAACGATAAAATTTGTATTTTCTTAATGCCTCGTATCACTAGCGATTGAAAAAAACTTTGTGTCACCCGTCGCAAATGTAATTTGGCTTCGACTCCTTTCCATACCGATTTCGAATAGGCAGCATCACGCCATGTTGAACATACTTGGGCCGCCCGACCACGATCTTGTACCGATAATTTTGAAAATATCATTGTTAATATTTCGGGTAATAAATGACCAATGTGTGTACCCTCCGGTGGTGGTGAATGTATCGGTGTTTTTGGTCGATTTATCGGTAATATGGTTGTTTGTGTGATTCGAGATGGTAATGTTGTTGATCCGGTTGTTGTTTGACTATGGTACAATACACTCGATAAATGCGGCTGATGTAAATGATATGGCGCATAGCGATGGTGTAAATGATGGTGGTGCCGTGTTATAACACCACCCGGAATTTCTGTTAACATTAGTTGAGATTCATCCATGTTATAATCTACTCTCCTCCTTCAGATTATTTTTCTATAGACCACACTAATTTTTATTTTATTTTTTTTTTTAAGTTTCTAATCACAAACACTCATACACTATTTATATTTATACTAAACACACTCGCACACAATGCCTTCTTTCTTGATATTCTTTTGTTTTTTTTTTTTTTTTATTTTATTTCTTTATAAATTCAACATTTTGTTTTTTTTTACGAACTTTTTTTTGTTTTGTGATTAGAAATAGTAAAAACAATCACTAGATAAACTTTTGTGTATGTGTAGACGAGAAATATTCACTATTTTTACAAATAAAACAAAACAAAATAATAACAAAACACGAAAACAAAAACTATCACTTTTTATTTATTTATATTTCCACGCGCGATTTTTTTTATAAACTTTACAATAAAAATACTATAACTTGTTTTATTCTATATTTTAATGGATTTACTTATTTTATTTCACATGTAACTACTATATGTTGCTCTAGTCTAAATTTATGTTTTAAACTATCGCCTTCGACATTTGCCGAACGACTGAACGTGAACAGTAAAAAATGAATAATAAATTATTTTGTCTTTTCTTAACAAATTTTTAGCTTTTTAGTTTGGCGAAGAGAGAGAAGAGAAGAAAAAATAATTACATTTTATCGTATTCGTTTCGTGAATTTTATTTAAAAACGAACATACGCGAATTATATTATCTCTTTTTAACCATTTTACATTATTTTTAATTTCTATTGATCAATAGATGTCACACTTTATATAAATAGTATGTAGAGTGACATCTTTGGTTGGGGTTGAATATCATAAATAATGGAGGAATTTAATTTGTACATAATAATATTTTCGCTAATATTTTATAAATTAATTCATTGCTCAACTAGTTATAAAGTCAATATATCAATACAAAAGTTAACATAACGGATTTCGCTTAGTTTAATATTTAAAAAAAAAATCTTCTATATTAATGATCCGTTGCAAGAAATCGAAATTTTTAAGAATGAAAAATTCTTAAAAATGTGTCCCTCAAAACAAGTGGCAACAAGTGGTTTTAATGCTCTCTTTAGAGACGCGGTATGGGTCGTTTACGGCCTATGTACCATATTTTAGTTTAGTCCCTACAATAATTTCATTTAAATTGCTGATTGTTCGTATTAGTCATTAGATGGTACTTGTGTTAACATTACAAGCTGGGTCTGAATATTCCTATTTCTAAATTATTGCCATTTACTCGTTTACTAAATGAATAACTTCATTTGGTAAATAAAATATGGTTTTAAAAAGTACTATGCATGTACTAGTGTGTTAAATTACCATCGAATCTTCATGAACTGTCCTCGCAGTTTCTTTACCTTAGGTTTGCCCGGTCTAACTCATTATAAGCGCCAATAACCATTCCAAAGCGAAATGTCCCTTTTAGCCAATCAGATTCATTTTCTTTTAAATAAAATTGTTCTAAAAGACGAAGCGAACGACCTTGTAAACCCCGTTATACAAGGCCTGCAGATGTCAACCACCTATAAATGGTCGCTGTCAAGATCGCTAGCACCACAGAATATATGGAGTTGAACACTTTTCACTCTTGATGACAACAATAGTGGTGAGTTACATCTCTGGACTTAGATATTTTTCAACTCCTTGAACAAACCAATAAATTTCGCCTAAATAGTAAACTCTTCCATTCTTATTTGTTGATCCCAACCTTTGGTTGAGTATATTCGGAAAATTAAATAGTTTTCTAAAATTCTCAAAAAATCATGTTGATGCCTATCAAAATTTGGCAACAGTTTTAAAAATTATTAAGCTTCTCAAATTCCTTTAAACACATGATGGTTCGCCTTTCAAAATTGAGCAACATTTACGAAAATTATAAAATTTCCAAAATTATTAAGAACACATGATGATTAGCCTATCAAAATTGAGCAAATTATAGAAAAATTATAAAGCTTTTAAAAATTCTGAAAAACACAAGATGAAAACTTAAGTTTCCAAAATTCTCAAAAACACATGATGCTTATCAAAATTAGGCAAAATTTTGAAAAATTATAAAGTTTCCGAAGTTCTAAAAAACATATGATGGTTAGCCTAACAAAATTAGGCAACATTTTGGAAAATTATAAAATTTCCAAAATTCTCAAAAACACATGCTGGCTAAGCCTATCAAAATTGAGCAAAATTCTAGAAAATTATAAAGTTTCCCAAATCCTTAAAAACACACGTTTAGCCTATCAAAATTGGGCAACTATTAGAAAAATTATAAATAGCTTTTAAAAATCCTCAAAACACATGATGGTTAGCTTATCAAAATTGGCCAAAATTTCGGAAAACTTAAGTTTCCAAAATTCTCAAAAATACATGGTGTAAGCCTATCAAAATTGGGCAACATTTTGGGAAACTATAAAATTTCTAAAATTCTTAAAAACACATGATGGTTGCCTATCTAAATTAGGTAACATTTAGAAAAATTAGAAAACTTCCAAAATGCTCAACAATTCATGATGGCCTATCAACATTTTGAAAAATAAAAGTTTCCAAAATTCTCAAAAACAAATGACGGTTATCCTATCAAAATTGGACAACATTTTACAAATTTATAAAGTTTCCCTAATTCTCACAAACACACGATGTTTAGCCTATAAAAATTGGGCAACATTTTAGGAAATTATAAAGTTTTCAATATTCCCAACAATACATGATGATTAGCCTATGAAAATAAGGCAACATTTAGGAAAATTAAAAAACTTCCAAAATTCACAAAAACACATGATAGTTGTAGCCTATGAAAATTGAGCAACTTTAAGAAAAATTAGAAGGGTTTCAAAAATTCTCAAAATCATGATGTAAGCCTATCAGAATTGGGCAACATTTGGGAAATGAGAAACTTTCAAAATTCTTAAAAACACTCGATAGCTAGCCTATCAAAATTGGAAAAATTTCCTAAATTCGCAATGGTTAGCTTATAAAAGTTGAGCAACATTTAGGAAAATTAAAAAGATTCCAAAATTCTCAATAATACATAATGACCTATTAAAATTGGGAAATATTTTGGAAAATTATAAAATTTCCAAAAATTATCAAAAACACATGATGATTAGCCTATCAAAATTGAGCAACTTTTAGAAAAATTATAAAGCTTTTAAAAATCCTCAAAAGCACGTGATGTTAGCCTATTTAAATTGGTCAACATTTCGGTAAACTTAAGTTTCCATAATTCTCAAAAACACATGATGGTTAGCTTATCAAAATTGGGCAACATTTTAGAAAATTATCAAGTTTTCAATATTCCCAACAATACATGATGGTTAGCCTATCAAAATAAGGCAACATTTAGGATAATGAAAAAAAATCCAAAATTCACAACAACACATGATAGTTCCTATAAAAATTGGGCAACTTTAAGAAAAATTAAATAAGTTTCAAAAATTCTCAAAAGCCCATGATGGTAAGCCTATCAGAATTGGGCAATATTTGGAAAATGAAAAACTTTCAAATTTCTCAAAAACACTCGATAGCTAGCTTATCAAAATTGGAAAAATTTCCTAAATTCTCAATGGTTAGCTTATAAAAGTTGAGCAATATTTAGGAAAATTAAAAAGTTTCCAAATTCTCAAAAACACATGATGATTAGCTTTTTAAAAATGCGCAATTTGAATAAATTAAAAAATTTTTAAAAATTCTCAAAAACATATAATAGATAAACGCCTATCAAAATTAAGCAATTTTTAATTTTAAAAAAAATTTAAAGCTTATTACATTTTCAAAAACAGTTCATGATGGTTAGCCTATCAAAATTGGGCAACATTTAGGAAAATGAAAAACTTTCCAAAATTCTAAAAAACAAATGATGATCAGCCTATCAAAAATGCGCAACTTTTAGGAAAATTAAACAAGTGCTAAAAACTCTCAAAGACACATGGTTAGTCTATCAAAATTGGGCAACATTTTGAAAATTTAAAAAGTTACTAAAACTCTCATAAACACATGATGCCTATCAAAATTGCGCAACGTTTAGGAAAGTTAAAAAGTTTCTAAAATTCTCAAAAATACAAGGTCAGCCTATCAAAATTGGGAAAAATTTTGGAAAATTAAAGTTTCCAAAATTCTCAAACATATATGATAGCCTAAAAAAAATGCAACTTTCAAGAAATTTAAACAAGTGTTAGAAACTCTCAAAGACACATGACGGTTAGCCTATCAAAATTGGGCAACATTAAGGAAAATTAAAAACTTTCAAAATTCTCAAAAACACATGATGGTAAGCGTATCAAAACTGAGCAAAATTTTAGAAAATTATAAAGTTTCCAAAATTCTCAAGAACACATGATGGTTGCCTATCAAAATTGGGCAACATTTTTGAAAAAATAATAAGCTTCTAAAATTTCCTAAAATACATGAACACCTCTCAAAATTGGGCACCATTTTTAAAAATTATTAAGCTTCTAAAATTCCTTTAAACACATGATGGTTCGCCTTTAAAAATTGAGCAACATTTACGAAAATTATTAAATTTCCAAAATTATCAAAAACTCATGATGATTAGCCTATCAAAATTGAGCAACTTTTAGAAAAATTAAAGCTTCTCAAAAACACATGATGGTTAGCCCATCAAAATTGGACAACATTTTAGAAAATTATAAAGTTTTTATTATTCCCAACAATACATGATGGTCAGCCTATAATAAGGCAACATTTAGGGAAATAAAAAACTTTCAAAATTCACAAAAACACATGATAGTTGTTAGTCTATAAAAATTGGGCAACTGTTAGAAAAATTATAGTTTCTAAAATTCTTAAAAACACATGATGGTTAGCTTATCAAAATTTAGTTGTTTACCTGGGGCCTAGGAAGAAACTCAGCACTAAAATTGCTGAAGTCATCTCCACTGTAAAGCAATGTATAGCTTCAGACAAGGATTCCGTTAAGTTAAGTTTCTCCAAGTTAAGGCAAGTATGATGTGGGAAATTCAAAGGATAACATACTCGTTTAGAAGTATTTTACCAAACTTGCGGGCTATTTTGTATTTATACGATTTGGCGATTTGGATTGCACAAAATATCGACAGGACTATTGTAGTTTTACTATGGTTTTCACATGAAAAAACTCTTATTCCAAGCGCTTCATTAGGCAGGTCTTCATAATTGTTTCATCGGAAACTTCTAAGGTAAAAAATTAACGTAATTGAATTAAATAAATGGTAAGCCTTACTTATGGATCATGTCATCCGCTTAACAGTAATAGAATAAAAAAAACTTTATATTGTTCATATTTTGTATTTTGTATTTTTATAAATTGGTTTTATTCAAATTTTAGAATACAAAAAATTACCTTACAGGTCTAATAAAAATTATAAACTAGCTAATTTAAATTTTAACATTCATTTTGTAATTTTATAAAAAAATATAATTAGTATTTGCAAAACATTTATTTTTATATAAAACATAGTATGTTAAATAAAAATGGCTTTCAAAAAAAAAAAAACCTGTGCTTGGCCATTTTGATCTATTAAAAAGCAATCTTTTTGTTTTTTAATTTTTTTTTCTTTATATAAATTAACAATAAATATTATTTATAAATTATATGTTATATAAAAATATAATAAACTGATATATAAAAATCAACATGAAATCGAATTTAAATTTAACTTTTCATTTCATGTTTAATTTTTGTTGCTCCACTATTACTTTTTTTTGGTTGGGAACAATTCATTTGGCGTGAATTCATGACTGAGCTCTGTAAAATAAACAAAAAAACACAAATTTAAGATTAGAACTGAATTTTTAATTAAAATGTTTATTTATTTATTTATTTTTATGTATATGTTACATACATTTAGAATTTAGAATTTAAGAAAAGCATATAATAACATCAAAACCGACATTTGCTTCCATTAGGCATAAAAACCTCTTAAATTTTTTCAAAACCCCATACACGAGATGAAGTAATAACAATAATAATACAATAATAATAACAACAATAACAAGTAACATAAAAAATTAGCCACGCCACTCTAAAAATGTTGACTTAAATAATTTTGTCGAACCTAGCTTTTTAATAACAAGTGGAATTGTATTCCAGAGAGAAATCCCCTAACGAAAAAGGATTTATTCAACGATCTACACAAATTTTTTGGTGGGAGTAACCGCAAGTTAGCTGAATTAAACCTACCAAATCTAAAAAGACAAACACGAACATCGAAAATGGTACATAAACTAGATCCTAAAACAACATTAGAATAAGGAGAAATATGATCGAATTTTCTAATACCAAAAATAAACCTAGCACAAGCATTGAAACATCTTTGGAGAATACTCATATTCTCCTGAAGTAATCCAAACAAAACTACCTCACCATAAATAAAATTTGGGAGAAGATAAGACAAAAACATTATTTTCTTAAATTTATTATCAGTAAAGCCTTCCACTTTGTACAAACAACTAAGCATGCCAAACACCATTCTACTAATATTAACTAAGGTGGCGTCCGATTTCCGTTGTAATTATTACAACGCTGTAGTAATTATGATGTTGTACTGTATGCAACCAAATTACTACAGCAGCTACATGTAATAATTTTGACAGATCTGTAGTTTTTTCATATGAAACAAAATTGGCATGTGTAGTGAATTCAAACATTATTACAAGAAATTATTCTTCTAGCCCGTCGTTTACGACGAATAGCTATACACCAATATTTTATTATGATTGGCGACTATATAATAATGTTTTATTAAACGTTATTATCGTGGTATTAAATTGTCAAATTTTGTATTATGTAAATTATGTTCACGAATATATATACATATGAGTTACCGTATAAAAATAACCTATACAAAATTGTATGTTTCAATGTGTAGTAGCTGAGTGCTTAAAAGATTTATAAACAACGGCCGAGCGAGGTTAGGCGTTCTCTCATGAAATACATATTGCTCAAGATTAGTACAAATAACACCATATATAGGTCATCCTTAACTTTTACCATTTTCTTATTGCATATTAAACTGAACGAAATTGGCAATTATTTAAAAATTATAACATATAATTTTTTATGTTAAAATGTCAAAATTACAACACCAAATGTTTTTGGAATTCGGACAGCACACGAACTTATTAAAAATAAGGAAGAGAAAAAGATTTTACTACTGTCATAATTACTACACTACCACAGAAATCGGAAGCCACCTAAGTGGTCACCCCAAGTAAGAGATTTATTAAAAACTAACACTAAATCTTTAACAGTATTTGACAACGGAATAGGAGAATCACCAAGATAAATTCCAGGAAAGGACGAGGTATCTAAAGGTTCACTTATAAATTATAATAGACTGAGATATGCTCGCATTTGGACATCATCAGCAAATATATGTAGAGAGCAATGGTGAATAGAGGGTTACATGTCGTTAATGTACATAGAAAACAATAAGGGACCCAGCACTGAGGTACGCCGGAAGTAACTGGAAGAAAATCAGATAAGCTATCACCGAAATAAACTGCCTGAGAACTATTAGAAAGGTAATTGAAAACTAATCTGGCGGCGGAAGATGATTACGATGTACCTGCATAGCATTCTAATAAGTGGAATGAATATAGGCAAGCCCTAACAAATTACAATACTGAACTAAGTCGTTTCAAACGCCTTACGTGGAGGTAAAACTGTGGTAATATCGAGGATATACCTATAGCTGCCCGACTTCATAAAGTTCTAGCTAAGGACCAGCCCAACGAGATTGGGCTTCTTTTGAAATCCGATGGTAACTGTACATCGAGTCGCAAAGAGTCACTCGAAACCTTGCCAATTTTTTTTCCGGGCTGCACTGTATGCAACACAAATACAATAACTAACCCTATATTTGGTACACATATGGGTGCAAATGTGGGTTGGGTTAATAGCTTATCCGATAAGCTTTTTACTACGGAAAAAAATCAAATGGGCCATTACTCCTTTCAGCCGTTCAAGGCTCCAGGCGGAGATGAAATCTTCCCAGCCCTTCTCCAAAAGAGGTTGGATTTGATTACCCCTGCTCTGGTAGCCTTATTTAGAACTAGCTTCAATTTCGGTCACATACCCAAGGCTTGGAGCCAAGTCAATGTGGTTTTTATATCAAAGCTTGGCAATTGGCCAAGTGAACTCCCTAAGTCCTACCGACCTATCAGTCTTACATCATTTATTCTAAAAACTATGGAACGACTGGTAGATCTTCATATCAGAGACTGGTTAACTGTAACCAGACCCCTTAATCCTAATCAATTTGCCTACAGAAAAGGCAAATCCACAGAGGGGGCGCTGCATCTAGTTGTTACCAAGGTTGAGACGGAGTGCCGACTTTGTTTAGAAGAGATAGAAACTGCAGAACACATACTATGTGAGTGTGTTGCTCTGTGCACACTGAGGTGGCTTCATTTTGAAGAGAGGTATTTGACCCCGGAAAAATGTAGAATGGCCTCTACAGGCAGCAATACCGCCTTTATTAGGAATGTAGAGAAGCTCCTGGACTAACAAATCCTAATAGCACAAAAGATCTTCCAGGTCGCAGTGCTAGCCGTTTTGGGCAGGAGGAAAAAAAAGGTGTACCTGAATTTGATCTTGGCAACTATCTCGAAGGCTTTAGAGATAGAACTTAACATACTTATTGGTCGAAAATGTTACTAAGCTTCCACTGGTCAGGAAAGGAAGAGGACGTAAGGATAAAATTAAAAATATGTAGCAAGCACTTTGAAACGAAAGCAAAAACTCGTTTTACAAATTTTAAACTGATATTATCCAAACCTGAGGTTTCCGAATTAACCTTTTTTTAACAATGTACGGAAAATTGTTATGCAAAATTTTGTAATGCAAGGTTTTTAAAATTCTAGATAGCAATGTTTTGTAATGGACGATCTTCTAATGAGATTATAGAAAAAACAACATTTTTCTTTTTATACTATACATTTTGGTTATTATTTTTAAACGCTTTATCGGGCACGTGCTTATATTAAATTCAGTGACGTAATGAAGAATAATATGTGACAATTTAAATTAAGAGTTTTCGATTTGAAATTTATCATTAATTGTGTATGAATGGCTGTGCTGTCGTGTTTTTATATGTGGCTAAGGTGTTGCGAGGGCTCAACACGAGGCGGTGCGACAATCGCGAAAGGGAACCACCAAATGGTAACCACGAGGATGTGCATTCAAAACAACGAAATGAAGCTTACGCACCAAATTAAAATTATAATAATTAGACATCTTAAAAAACTATGGTCATCGGAGTTTGACTCGGTTAACAAGGTTGTTATGGGGACTTGTGAATGGTCGACCGGTTATTTTCATTGGTATTGTTGGTGCAAGAAATATCAGAAGTGGGATAGATAATCCGTATATGAGGTGGATCCTGTTTGGTTCGCAAGAAAGTTTTTAGCATGGTTTTCGGAGGTTGCTAGAACTCTTTGTGATTGTGAAAAGATGAGTACTAACAGTAAACACGGTGCCATGGGTGAAATTAGTGCGAGTAACTTAAATTTGGGTAATAGTTGAGGATTCTGACGATATTTCCCGAATATTGCATCCTATGAAATCTGCCGACATATGATCCAGTTGAAGGGACAATTGATATGGATGACTACGTGGAACAGATGAAGGAAAATTTTATTGAAAATTTTCCAAATGTGCGCAGTGAAATATATTTGGTTATGGAAGCTCAAAATTACTATCAGACTCCTAACCAAAACATAACCGATTATTACAACAAAAAACTCTCTTTGGTGAATAAAACCGGTTTTCCGGATCCTACATGTTTCATGCATAGTGCGAGGTTTGAACAGAATTGACTATATGATATGTTATTGGGACCAACCTCAAAATATGGCAGTTCCTCCAGAGTTATAACGACATTTAGTAGTTTTCTCAAAAACTCGAATGGAAATATGATATGAATTTGCAAGTAACAAATTTAAACGGCAATAAGACATTCGACCTTAAGTATTTTAAATGTAAGGCAAACGAGGAGCCTGTTTCATTTGTCAATCGATTGAGCATATCGCAATAACAATAACTGGCTTAAAGAGGTGAGACATTCAGGACGAAAATCAAATAACACGGCAACGACCTCCAAATTCCATTACAGCATGGCAATGGCATACCTGGATGAAATCATCGTTCCGTCTAAAACAGTGGCAGAAGGTTTTACAAACTTATGAGATAATCCTGAATTTAATTCAAAGATCCGGGTTAACATTAAACCTGAGTAAGTGCGGATTCTTCTTCATAAAAAGCGAGTACATATTCAATAGAGCCAAGTATTTCAAAAGTGAAAGTTTCCCAACGCTGACGTGCAGTTAGAAGTTTTTATGGCCTATCGAGTTATTTCCGGCGATTTATTTAAAATTTCGCAGTTCTGGTGAGGCCTTTGTCGGATCTATTAGGCTAAACTGTACAGTTTGTGTGGGGAAGTCAACAGGAAGCTGCGTTCAACACGATTAAACGAGTTTAAACTGAGAAACCAGTGTCGACCATATTTAAACCTGATGCGGAGACACATGTGCATACTGATGCAAGTGCTGAGCGCGTTGCCGCTGTTTTATACCAGCGTCAAAAAAGAGAATTTCTAAATCTGTTAATTATTTTATTCGTAAGACCTTTAAAGAAGAAAGCCGGTACTCCGCCATTGAACTCGAGGCGTTGGCGATTATGGTAAGACTTGAAAAATTTCGCAAATAATTACTAGGAAAACAATTTGTGATTAGAACTGACTGTAACAGTCAAGAATCGAATACGTTCCAAGGAATCCAAGTGATGACCAAAGGGAGCATAATACAGATGACAGATTTGTTTTAGGAATAGAAGATGCAACCAATTGGGTTGCTACAATGCAATGCGGTGATAAGAACATTTTGAATATGCGACGAACTAGAAAAAGGAAATTCCGAGGTACATGAGCGCTTTACGATGTATAAATGCGGAGTATACAAGATAACTAAAGGACGATGGCGATTGTATGCGCCAGAAGAGTTAGTTTATGATATAGTGAGAGATGCACAGAAATCCGTTTGCCATATGGGAATTGATAAAACTCTACTGAAATTAAAAGAAATTTCTACTTTCCGAAATTGCGGAAAATTGTCACAGAATACACCAACAACTGAAATGTTTAAATTTCAAGAAGCAGACGGGGAAAACAGAATTATTGTATCCAATAAACAAGGTAAATAGGACTTTCGTGGCCGTTCACCTGGATTACGTCAGACCATATATATATCTCGTAAGGATGATAACTGATAGAGATGCTACATTTATTTCTGGAAAGTTTAAAGAGTTTTGCGTAACTCATGATATTATACATTCGAAAATGGCAAATGCGTGTGCATGGGCTAATGGCCAAGTGGAACGTGTAAATCAAATAAACACAACTAATTTAGCAGTATTATTCAAAGAAAATCGGGACTAGGACATCATATTGGTTGAGGTAAAATATGCTATAAACAACGCAGAGCATCGTATCACAAAACCAAAGCAGATTCGAAGGTAGAGACTTTAAGCAAAACCAACTCATAGATGAAATCATCGTCGCTAATGAAGATAATGGAATTATTGGAGAAGAATAAGGAAGTTATGTCCAAACAATTTAACAAACATCATCGAGCAGCTCCGATGTTAAGGAGGTAATGGTAAAAAGTAAAGCACCAGCGACGGGGCAGATTCGTAAACTGTCTTATTAGTATCGTGGCCCCTATGAGATGGTTAAATATATTGGCAATGATCGTTATTTAGTGCAGGATGTTGAAGGCGAACAACAGTCTGGTCGTATATACAAGGGCATATCATCCATTGATCGGTTGAAGTTGGTCAAAAGGGTAAAGGCAACAAATTGTTAAAAAAACAAAAAAGTCTGTCATATTTTGAGCCTGGTCTCTATTTTATTATGAAATATTCAGCTTTTAATAGCAGTTAATCACATTTAATAGCAGGTACTTGGGTTTTAGGTTTTTTGTTACTTTCCAGAGGGAATAATCGGTATCTTTTTGACAAGTAAGGCCAGTAAGGTAATTATGAATCGATTCATTCTTATTTTCTTTGATTAAAAGTTTCAGTTTATTACTAAGATAGTTGAGTATCGTTTTACTTTGTGGAGCCCGATTTCTCTGCCATGTTTTTCATGCTTTACGTTTTTCTCTAACTAAATCTCTAACTTTCAAAGAGAAGTTGATTTGTGTTTCTTTTTGACTATTAGGCGTACTATCACAAGGTACTTGTTGTATAATATTGTTAAGTTGTTCTAATTGATCCTCGAATGGTGCCGAATTCTTAATTGGCACTTGAAGATTGATATTGTCACTAACTAGTTTCTGGAACAAGCTCCGATTTGTTTTTTTGTTTGTTAATTTGGGCAATAGCTCCTTCTTAACAATCGTTGCACTGAGTGTCATGATTACAGGAGTGATCTGACGATAGTCCTTCACTGTCTTCTATGAATACGTAGTTTTCTGGTACTCCTTTTATTACATAAAAATCTATGACATCTGGAGTTTTATTTGGATCCATAGGCCAGATGTTTTTTAACCTCCAGAGTAAAATACACATTTTGTTGCTTGACCTGCGGTAAGTAGATATTTTCCTTTGTGTGTTGTTAGTCTTGAAAACGTATTTTTTGCGTTAAAATTGCCGCCAATAATGAAATTAAACCCTAATGATTTAAACAACAAGATATAGTCCTTTTTATTTAGATTATGCCGCGGAGGGCAACAGATTGAGGAAACATTGTATTATTTTCCACCATTAAGTTGAACATTGATAGTGGTCATTTGATAATTTCTTCACTTTGAATGACTTTGTTGTACGATCTCCGAGTGTTTTTCTATTGTTTATTGTGTTTGCTTGAGATTCACTTTTCGCTACATTTATAATAGGCTTCCGTCAACAGGTATCCTATAGTTTTGTTGCAACACTTTGTTTGTTATTTCTACTTCACACCGTCTATAATTTACTGGATGCTGCCCTTTACAGTTTTATACATTTAGTTGGAAAGTTTTTACTTAAAGGACATGCTAAGGCGGTGTTTCCTTGCACATCTGACACATCTAGGCTCTCGCCCAAAGTATTTCTGGGTGTGGTGATTATAGCTTTGACATTTTTTACATTGAGGAATTTGACCAGTTGATTTTCTTAACGGTTCTATTCTATCCACTTTCTCTGCTTTCATTTTCTTGTTTATCCTTTTCATTTTTAAGACCCAATCTGTTTCTCTTACTAATTCTTCTTCATCAGTATAAAATCGTTCATTTGTGTCTTCCTCATTGCTAGTCTGACGAGGCTCCTTAGTTTGTAAAGCCCTTTTAAACTTTTATTTTCCTTTTTAAGCAGCACCAATTCGTTGCTTAGCTGCGACATTACCTTTTCAATTTCGCTTAATTTTCTTCTAAGTACATCATTTTCGTTAATTTCTTTAAAAAAAAATTTAGTTGAAGATGTTGGAGTTCTTGCAAGTTTAAAGCTTCTTGAAAATGGAATATCATCAACCATTAGAACCATTATAATTTCGTGTTTTGTCCACAATCAAAGTTTTCATATCCGATTGATGATCTGACTTAGTCTTAGATATGGCATTTTCTATAGTTAACGGCTTCGAGCAGATAGTAACAGGTTTTGTAAGGTTTGAAATAGTTAAATTTAAAAACCTTCCTGCACCGCCAAATTCTATTTGGTTTTTATTTAATCGACTAGAAAAATATGTTTTTAAAACCACGCTTTAGAATAATCAGATTCCCGCCCAGGTTAACCACTCCTACAATAATCTGTTGTCACACGATAAAAACCTGTTCACAGGTAAAAATTTTTGAAATAATTGGAGGGGCCTGCGACAGTTGAAATGTGCACATTAAAATTGATAAAAGACGTAAAAATATAAATATATAACAGACGAAGAACACACTAAAATAATAAACGAAGCTCCCCTATCGCCGGCCGAATCGAGGGTTCAAGTTTATAAGTTCATTGGAAAAGCGTTAATCAATATAAAAACATTTTATCAATCAAACTTTTAAATCTCATCCCCACATTCTTACTTCAAAAATGTTCCAATTAAATATTATGTCATTTTTAAATTTTAATTGAAATGTATAAATATTTTTAAATGGATAGTTGCATATAGAATATAAAAAATGAAATTAAAAATATTATGTTATTAAAACGGCGTAAGCGATTTAAGTTTTAATGATTAGCAAAGTGGTTCAACTGTATCTCTTATCATAAATAAATTGAAAAAAATGATTACTCTCAAATGTATGCCAAAATATTATGTAGATTAGTGATAAAAAGAAAACACAAAAATTTGCCTGAATGAAGAAAATTTTGAGACCATGGTAAATGCTCCGAATGATCGAAGAGACACAGTAGTAGAAATAAGAAACTACAACATAAAGTGATTATAACAGTATTTTATTTAGGTTTTTTTTTAGGTTAGTAACGCTGAATTAATACAATATACGTTCATTGATATGATATAGATTTTCTTTTTGATTTTCATATAATAATTGGTTTTTTATGTCTTACCTGATTCGACCAGTCGCCAGTGGGTACACTAGCCTTATAGAATTTTGTACTAGTTTTATTGAAAATTGGTAAAAGTTCGTTTGCTTCGTCGGACAATGCTTTTAAATAGATGACAGTGTCTGTGCCATAACCCTCGCACGATAGTAATACAATATCGCCATGAAAATATCGGGCATAAAGACGTGAAATTGGTAAACCATAACCATATCCTGCTAGTGGAACTGTATGAAGATCGGATTTCGATGGTTTTGGTGCAGTACTATACATATATTTGAACAATTGATCGGCTTCTGATCTTGGAATACCACCACCACGATCTGACATTTTCACACAAATATCTTCATCGCCGCGCACAATCGTAATTTCAATTGGTGGTATTTTATCACTTTGTCCATGATGTTCCATTACAGCTCTCATCGAATTCTTAAATAATTCGAATAGAATATGATATAAATGCGATGGTACATAAATAATTCGAATCGGATCATCCTTATTCAAATGATTATGCGTTTTAATTTCTAGTTCAGGGCTAGCCAAATAATATTGATCACAGAGAAAGCGGGCATTTTCATAAGCATCTTGAACAACATTACACGGATCACATACTGGATCAATGCATCCAATATGACGGCTTCCTTGCCGTTTCACCTCTCCAAATAGTAAGGCTACAAAACATAAAAAAACAATTTTATGATTAATGCGATCAGTCATCATATTTAAATATATTATGTACTCACTATGCTGATTGATTAACATTCTTATGCTTATTCTAGACATATACAAACGATCTAAAAAGTATTGTATCGAAATTTCCGTTGACGGATCAATAGCTCCAGCACGTGAATCTTTTAGTTCTAGTATACCTTGTGCCATTGTTTGAACAACATCTGAATGCCGATCACGTATTTTATTTAACGTTTCAACAAATCTATTAAAATAAATATTTAAATTAAAATAAATAATAAAAGTTCGAACATACGCCATCAATAAAACTTACTTATGTAAATTTGTTTGTGATGGATCTGTTTTTTCAAATTCTATTACTTCTTCAAAACTTCGGACATACCAATTACTTACTAGGCTGACTGATGGTGTGCGTAATAAATTATCTGGCAATAAGGCAATTTCTTTCATTATATTTGCTAGACGAACTGGAAGTTCTTTACGCAAAAATACATATGATTTTTGTTCGCATGCATTCAAACCTGTAAATTTAGAATAAAAATTATAGTTATAGTTCAACGTTTAATTTAATATTTAGTTTTATAAAATAGTTCAAATAATTATATGATGGCCGACTATCATTTTCGAATTCAGTACATCCAAAGTAATTCATTTTTAGACTTAACACTTTAGAGCATAATTTTCAATAAATGGTTCTAGCTTTTATGTTTCTAAAAAACTGATTTTGGAAAGATTAAAAGTATCATTTGGAAGACGTTAATCTCAAAGAAACTCAATAGCCAAAAAGTGAAGACCATGTATCCCAAACTATACGTTGCTTTACAGTGGAATTGACTTAGGCAATCTTGACGTTGGATTTCTTTTGTGGGCACAGGTAAATTACTAACAGTATGTGTTCATGACCCCTCAGATGTTAACCAACCCAAAGAAATGACTCATTTTATAACAATTTGGATGATCTGTTGGGATCTATATCAGAGCACGACATCAGAATAGTGATTGGTGACTATAATGCTAAAACTAAAATAATTTGCTAAATATTATTTGCTTTTGCAACGAATGTGAACTGTGATCTTAAGTATGTAGAGTAACTCGGTAATAAATAAATAAATTAAAAATTCAATCGCTTATCTATGATCGATTATAATGCCAATTTTATATTTTTTAATTCTACCTTGCATGTAAACAAGGTAGGAAAAAATAAAATCAAGGATATTTGAGACAATCGTTCTTTCCACATAAATTTAACAAAATTGTGTTGTCTTTGGTAATCTTCCGGTTTAGTTGTTATACGTGGTTTCTTATACGTCACACCGATGATTTAGATAAATTTATACTAAGACCTAAACGGCGTACAATAATTGTTGCTTTCACAAGCGCGTAATTGTACTTACATTAACACGTGCTGGAGGTGGTCCAACTTCAAGACGACGTCTTTCGAAAGTTCCCTTTTCTAGCAGTAGATTGTGTAAATTAACAAATATCTGATTCCTTGGAATCAGACATCGAAGATGCTCATTTTATGGGTGAATTATACGAATTACGAAAAACATAAGAGGAAAGAGAATAATCACGAATTCTAGTTGCAAAAATGAGAAATCTATAGTAAATTCTTTTATCTATACTCATACCACAGATTTAATATACCCAGATTGCTTATTGCAGTGTTAAGGTGTGGTTTGATCAAAATTCGATGATAATTGCGCCAATTGTAGTGAGAAAATTATGTACTGTAATCGAGGAGCCCACCTAAATAATTTTACTAATCGATGAAACAAACCATTAACATTTTTATTTGGTTATTTGCTTATACTGCCATCTGTTGAAAATATCTTTAAATTATCGTTTTTATTTTTTATTCGTTTGATAATAAGTTTGTATGTATTAGAGACAAATACAAATTAATTTATAGAATAAAATTTTAATTTTATTTTAATCTTGCACGCTTTTCTACAAAATAACACAATGAACCTTCTTGTAGAGGATAAAACAGTTTTCGGATATGTCAGATAAATCATCGAAATTACCAATACTATATACTAACTTCTTGAATTTTTATTGAATCTGGAAGTTAAAATATAGTAAACTGCTTTACTTTATATATAGAACTTTTTTGAAACTACTATTTAAAAAAGAGTATTCAAAAAACAAAAGAAAACCAGTATGGTTAAATTATACTTTTAAAACAATGAACAGTTCTATTATTTAATATTGTAATTTGTGAAATGTATCCTATTATGTAGAGGTAAAATCGATTAATTTCGTTATCAGAAGTAAAGGAACATCTAAACTTACTTTTTTGATTTTTCACTTTTGAGTTGAGATAATCAAAGAGTCTATCGAATTTTTCAAAAAAATGTGTTTGTTCAAACCAACAAAACCCATCATTGCGTTAGCTTAATACAATATATTCTGGGTTTGTTGGATACAAGCTTTCATCAAGAACAATTTCGAGGTCCTCAAACTGACATAAAATGGTTTAACGAAATATAAAATTACGTTTCATTTTTATTAATCATTTTGGTTTAATTACTTTCACATAGATGGCATTATACTATTTAATCCAATTTTTAAACCTTTACCCAAGATTCAGGTGGACCTCTCGATTGAAGTTCCAAAAAATAAACTAATTTGGAAAGTGGCACCACTGTTTACAACCACGATGTCCTTCCCAATAAGACATCTGGATTATAATAAAACTGTGCTCAGACTCTTCTTTTATGCTTTATTGATTATTGGAGAATGCCACCAAGCGGAAATTTATGAAATGAGTCTTGTTACACTCATTTGACTTTTATCAATAGATATTCCTAAATCTGATCTATAGTTACTATAGTTAGATACTGATAGGAGACTTAATACTATGATCGGAATCTGTAGTATAGCCATTTTGAATGCGTTGGTTGATACATTGGGAGATATACGGTTTTGTTAGTTTATTGACCAAAAATGCATAAATTTATTTATTATTGAGAACTCATGTAATATATATATGACCTTTTTAATATTTTTTATTTATTAGACCTTTTTTAATTAACTCTCGATCTTTTTGTTTTTGACTATTCACGAGTTGTAATTCTTAATATTTTTTGCTTTTTTTCTTTGGTTTGTGTTACTTCTTATGTTATGATTATTATGAGTATGAGATATTTAGAATATTTTATATTTTTATCTCTGTGGCCAATTTTGAATTTCCTTAAGAATTGTAAATTTGTTTTTCATTATGAATAATAAAAGCAATATTTAAGCCAACTTTATTTCTGGAGCTATATACTGAGGACAAAATACATTAATACATTCTTTATTGTAAAAAACAGCAAATATTTTTTAATTTTGTCAGGTAGAAAAGTAAATAACTGTTGTAGGAGGGTAGAATGGTTGAAAATTGTTGGGGGTTGAACTTGAAAATAATTATTTTAAGACATGTTGACTAATTCAAATAGATTGAAGTTCTTGAGGAGTATATCATCACAAATGTTTGTTTTAACAAATCAGCCGTTGTTGTTAGTCATGTGGTCGGATATTACTGATTTATTGTTGCTATTTGTTGTGTAGCTCGCATTTCTCCCAAAAAATGTTTTCTATTATCTGTTTTGTTTAAACAATCAATTTCTGAAGTTTATCAATTTTATGATTTAGAAGCTTCTAATAGTTATATCTATTTGGTATAAAGTACCATAAAATCCAAATTCGATACTCACTAATATAATAAAAATAAAAAGTATAATGCACCTTGCATTGGTAAATTGATCACCTACAACGAGCAGACAATTCGTAGTGACTTGCTATAAAGTGGTTTAATATGTTTTGTACAGAAATTTACAAAATTTTTGTACTAAATTTACGGAACATAATATGCGAGCATATTATGCGGGAATAAAAGAGGGAACATTTAGAATGAAATAGAATTTGTAGGCCACGTAGGTTCTATAGATAACTAAACAAATTAATAAAAAGAAAAACCAAAAGAGAAACATGGACTTATCCAAAACAAATCGCCTATTAAATTATCCAACAAGCCGTTTTCAACCGGAAATCTCCGAACACATACTTTACATGTCTGAATTGATTTTATCTACTGAGCATTATAATATACATGTCAGCCTGCACTGACATGAAATTTCGATTGGTTAATGTATTCTACCTACAAACAGATAATCACTTTGGAATCGAGTTTTATTTTAATGTGATATGTCACTAAATATCGTGTAGTCTTTTTTTTAAATTATCATGAAAACGATAACACCTTTTATTTATTAAAATTATATAGAAACTTTAAGAAATAATCGAGTTACTTAAAACTTGTTTAAATTTCAATAAATTATTGCAAGTAACCTAATTCCACCGAGTACTACAATTTAGAAAAAAGCATAACTTCTTCATTACCCATCCAAGAAGAATTTTAGAATCCCACTACTAATAATTGATAGTGTTTTAATAAGTTACAAATTAGTTACAATTTAGTTACAAATTTCGTTTTCTAAAATTCACCAAAAAATCATTTTAATAAAATCGTGAATTATCAAATTCAAAGAAAATAGAAAAATATCGTCGATGCGAATTTTGTAATTCTCTATTTTGATGTTTTCGAATATTCGTGATCAACTCAATTCATCAAATGTGTTTTCTTTCCTTCACGAAAAAAGAAAACTGCTTTCATAAGTTCACAAAAAGAGAGGATTAAAGAATTCACGAGAAAGTAAAATTGCGATTTTCGTGAAGAGCACAGTTTGCGAGTTTTGAATTTTGTTTCCTCATGCCTGGTACTTACTATAAGTGTATGTATAATCTTAGTTTTTGGGATATGAGATTATAGCTCAAAAATTGCTCTAGTACTATTTTTTATTCGAAGAATGTGTAGCTCTTATTTTTTTTGTTATTTATTTTCAGTTTACGAGAATGATAATTTAAATAGAGAACAATCTTTTATGAAAAAAAAATGAGAAAAGAAAATGCCTATAATTTGTTTAGATAAAAGCTCTTCGCGGACACGTCGGCATATGCCGTCATTTTGAATGGTTTGCATATGACGACATAGAAAAAATGTACTATAATATCACGTCGGATATAGCCGTCGGTATTTTCATGGCATTTTTGTCGTTATACAAGCATTTTTGTAATAATTGTGGCCCACTTTTTATTTTTTAGGTCTAATCGTTACATATCCGTTTTTTCTAGAAAATGTTAAAAAACAAAAAAAAATATAACATTGTGCGAGCATTTCTAAAATTTTGTGACCGAGAAAGGGTTAAACAAATTTTTTATATGTCTGTTCAATTTTGGGTTTTATTCCATGTTTAACTTTTTGTGATATTTAAATATTTATTTGTTAATCAACGTTGACTTTGGTGTGTAAAATATATAAAAATTTCTGAATTTTTTCGTTCGTGTATTTTAGATTTAATAAATTGGATTTATTAAGACAAGACAATATTCCTGCTCCATTCTTTTTGTCACACTAAAATACAAACCAAATTTAAGTTCAAAATAAGCTAAAAAAACTACAACATTATTGCAATAAAATTATTGCTCAAAGTTAAAAATATTTAAACTAAATTATTGTGGGAGTATCCTTTGTTCATTTAAATTATTTGATTAGCTAAAAATTTGTAATTAGCACTACATTATCGTCATTTTTAGTCAAATGAACGTCATATGCGTGAGTTTTTTGATGACAGCTTGCAATTCGTTGTTTGGCATATCAAACGTTAGGCATATTTGTAACTGCGGCTCGAGAATTACCATTACAGTAGCCATAGATACAATGATTTTCTGACGTTCTGTATAACAATTTTTTTATGTAACTTTCGAAAATAAGACAATTTACTTTATTAACTATTTTTACACTATCACAGAACACTGTTTGGTTTTAATACTAGAAATAATGGAAAACATAAATTTTGTCTGTGCTTACTGTGAAAAAAATGTTCAAGCCGCAGTTAAAAATTGTATAGGTATATAAAGACGAATTCAGTGTTGCTTTCGTTTATTCGTTCTGTAATTTTTTCATTAAAACTGATGTTTTCTCTCTTCTGCAGTTTTTTTATAAATATAATTTATAAGAGAAAGCACATATGCGGATAAAAATTCTAAAAATCATCCACACTCCAACCAATAAAATCAATATATCTAAACCAATAATTCTAAATCCCATCATACCGTTTAAATTAAATTCTGTTTTGCTAGAATTGCTATGCGTATTAACTGCTACAAAAAATCCATAACTATGTACTTTATTTTTGCTATTTTTGTCAGATTTTTTCTCTCACTCTATTTGACTTTTTTTAGTGAAAAAGTACGAAAAAATGTAGGGTCGTACGGTCATAAGCCATTTTAGTTTATGTGTAGTTATTTTTCCGAAATTCCTGCAATCAGCTCTAGTATGCAATAAAACGAAAGAATAACTTAATGCTTACACAGAGTTTTTTTTGAATGGATGAAAACAGTAATATTTGTTTAGATCAATCTTGTTAGCGTACTATATCCGATAACGCTAAATGATTTATTATGACAGTAGAAGCCTCTTAGGTAATTGTTAGCTTGATCAAAACATTTCTAATTTCGAATGATAGTGATAACATTTCAAATAATATCAACAACCTTAAACAAATTTAAATCAATAAAAACAGTAACAAACATGCAAAATGTTGACCTACATTGATAATTTTACAATACATATTTAAAGTTATCTATATGTATAAAATATAAATTTATTAAATTACTTAAGTTTTTTTACATACACACACGTGTGTAGTTGACGTCAAATCGACTAAAAAACTACGTTAGTAGTTTAATAGAAGACTATTACTATCAAAATATAGATTATGGTGAGCACATACAGTTTTAGCTTTATGCATTCAATGTAGTATAACTATTTAACTACAAACAACCGCAATAATTGTCTATTAGTATTTGTAAATACAGACAATTTTCAGTGCAGCTGAAGGACAAATTTACAATGGTTTTGTAGTAATAAATTCGGTAAACAAACAAACATGAAATTGATAGTATATGTATTTATATCTAATCGTGTGTGGAACATGGTCATCACCACATCACAACAAAATGATAAATTAGGTGAGTAATTAAATTGATAGTTGATATTTTTATTTATATACAAGTCATATAGTTTTATGTAATTTAACTCGTAAAATAGCGTGAACTATTTAAATTGAAACGAACGAATAATGGTGCTGATTTTTTATTTTAAAATAGATATTAAAACCTAAAAAATTAATGCGAATACAAAAAATGCACCACAAAGAAAAGTACATTTGCTATCAAAAATATGATAACCAGTAACAGTTTTTTGGTTCAGATTAGGTAATTTTCTATTCATAGAGCGACTTTTTTCCGCAAGATGGCCATACTATTTTTGTATGATTAGTGGTGTTCCATTCGACATTCGCAAGTAGGGTCTTATAAATTCTTAGATATGTGTCTTTGCTTAATTTAAATTCTCGCAACTGCTCTTGCTATTTTCCATGAGCAGTTACGCACAATTTTATCGCTAGGTGGATAAGTGTTGAAACACTTGGCAATTAAAAAACTGAATAATACGACGTACACGCCATAGGTACTTTAATAGTACATTTAATAGTATTTTACTAATAAATTATTTTTCTCCTTCATTTTACAACATATTTATGTATAATACAGTTCTTTAACCAATTATAGCTGCAGAAAATCCAGATTAATCGAGAAAATAGAATAAACATTACCACAGATAACTATACTAGATGAACATCTTGTATAACTAAAATTTACACAAGTAAATTTATACTACGCAAATTAATGCAATCAAAGTCAAACCAAACAAAAAATAAAAGTAAAGAGTATTTTTTAGTGGCGAAGAGCTTTAAATTGGCAATCGTGTTTTGTGACAGCCAATTTGACGGTTGTTTTGAGATTAGTTTGGATAATTTATTATGAATCGATTCACCGTCTCACGTTTACAAATTGTTCAAATTGGCTATATCAATAAAAAGAATCAGCAGCATTAGGAGCGACGATAATCTACAAGCTACTGTCAAAATTTCATTATATCCAGAAAAAATCACCGTTTGGTTCGGTTTATGGGCGGGTGCAATGATTGTTTTTTTTTCAAAAATCATGATTGTCAAAACGTTAAGTAAACAGTGAGCTGTACAGACCAAAATACTTTTGGTAAGATCAAAAAACATCACTGCCAAATATGAACCGTGACGATAAAAAATATCGAGCCTCGACTAGTGTGAAGATGATTTGGGTTTCCGGTTTACAAATTAATTGTCTTACCGTATCTCCAAACCATCCTTACTATAGTAGCTTCAATGATTCGATTTTTTTAAATATGATGACACTGCAGGTGGGTGGTGAATGACAACATAAAATTGATAATCGTTTATCGTAATGGAGACGGTGAAGATGTGTTCAGGTGACACAGCTTGTGATTGCATTGCAATACGAAGTTTGGCGCGGTAAACAATTGTGACGATTATCTAATACAACAATTTGGAGTAATTGATTTGAAATCAAGTGTAATCGGTCGCTACATTACTTCCTTTCCGAGAAACTTCGAACTAATGAGAACCCTAAACCGCATTACGCACTGATTTGTTTCTTTGCGAGCCAGATGTTTGATCGGCTGAAATAAATATTCCATATGCTGGTTTTAATCTTTTGATTGAAATGTTGTAGTTCTTGTTTTTGTTAATACGATGAAGTGCTTGCAGAATCGTCATATGATGGCCCTTCGTAAGGAGGAGATAATCCCGAATGTACCTTGTCTACTCTAACAAAAACAAACGTGATCTTACGTGATAGAGTATCAGCGACCACATTGTCTTTGCTTGCTTAGGATGTGTTGAATATCCGTGGTAAATTCAGAGATGTATTCCAAGTAACGTGATTGTCTTGGATTACGTTCAGTTTTCGACTCGATTGCTCTTGTCATAAGCTTTTGGTCGGTGTAAATTGTATCCTTACCATCGACAAAATAACGGAAATGTTTGATTGTCAGATACATTGCGAGTAAACCCTGATCGAGTCTTCCTGTTAGGCCTCCGACAAATTTTTAGAAAATAATCCCAGAGGCTCCTAACATCTTTCACTGTACTGTTGTAGAATGGCAGCCACGACCTTGTTTGATGAGCCAGTAGTGATACTGAGTTTTGTGTCATTTAAAGTATGTGCTAGAAGGTTTAAGTTTGATAATTCACTTTTAAGCTGAGTGAATGTATTCTGACACTCAACGGGCCAAGCAAAATGCTTGGCTGTTTTGAGCATCTAGAGTAATGCGACCACGTGTATGTGAATTGGTGTGAGGATCTCAGCAATTTTCGGTATAAATCTGGACTATTTTGATTCAGGTAGGAGCTGGAAATTACCTAATGGCTTAACTTGGTTAACTTCGTATTAGTTTAATTCGTCCATTTACTAATTTTTATATATCAACATTAAAGTTTCTCGTGGAAGTAGCAATTTTATCGAAGAAAATTCATATAGATATCTGTGGGATATCTTATTGGACATGCAAAATATATTTCAAAGTTCTTTTTGCAGTTTTTCACCGCACCAAATCGGGCTTAAATATATTAAGCGCGACTTTGAAGGAAGGTATATTATAGTAATATAAGAGATTTCTTAGGTAGTATATGTTTTGTTCGAATTATAGCAAATATGTATGGTATAGAATGGCATTTTTAATTTTTTCAGTATGATGACTTTAACTAATAGCCGACATACATTCATCGAATTTTGTCATCTTGAAAAAAACGAGACACTAGATTGAAAAATTATGCAAGCCAAACCAAGAAAAAATTTCTTCTAAAAATAAAAAGATGAAACCCGAGATCCAAACCCAAAAACGGTTATAAAAAGATGCCCTTGATTTCTACAAGATGAAAAGTTTTATCTTTTTGTGGCAAAACATATAAAGATGACAATACCTGTATAAAATTAGCATAATATACTATGTTTTTGTTACTCACACAAATAAAAACCAAATGTTGTTGCTATTTTTGTTTCTTTTTCAATTTTACTAAACTGATTTCATGATCAACTTCATCTTCAAAATTTTTTGAATGTTAAACAACTATAAATCAGCTATCATCCTGAAAAAATCAAGTTCATCTTTTTATAACAATTTTGTGGGTTTGGATCTCGGGTGTCCACTTTTTATTTTTACAAGAAGTAATTTTTTTTCGGTTTGGCTGGCATCAATCTGGTATCTCGATTTTTTTCAAGATGACAAAATTCGTTGAATATAAATCGGCTATGAAAAGTTTTATCTTTTTGTATTTATACATGTTTAAACATGTATTAAATTAGTTTAATGCAAGATTTACATTCAACGAGATTTCGTATCTTGAAAAAAATCAAAATACTAAATTAAAAATAATGTTAAAATTGAAATAAAAACTTAAATTGCAATTACATTTTATTTTATTTGTGTGGATGGCCAAAACATAGTTTATTAAACTAATTTTGTGCATGTATTGCCATATTTTTATATTTTTTGCTACGAAAAGATTATAGCCGATTTACATTCAACAAATTTTTTATCTTGTAAAAATAAAAAGATGAAACCCGAGATCCAAACCCAAAAACGGTTATAAAAAAGATGATCTTGTTTTTTACAAAATAAAGTTTTATTTTTTTGTAGTAAAACATATAAAAAAATGACAATACATGTATAAAATTAGTTTAATATACTATGTTTTGGTTACTCACACAAATAAAAACGAAATGTTGGCCGGAAAGATTCTGCAACTCTGATTAAACATTGTTCCGATCTTTAGCAATACTTTTATAGGATTCTTAATATGACATATGTCTTAAAATATGATAATGTCTATTTTAAACTATTACTTGAACTATTTAATTTAATTAAAAGGTAAACAATGGATCCAAAATGGCGAAAGAGTGAAGTCAACAATATTTTGCTCGTCCGAAATTGTTTTGTTAATTAAATTTAATTTTTCAATTTAATCTAATTGATGATAAATTGTTGATATTTATAAAAAAATATATAGTTTTGTGAAGAGATTTTTAGTGGAAAAGTTTTATAAAGTAAAATTAGTTGCAAATAAATTTGATTAAAACTTTGCGCTCGTGTTAATCGACATATACCACTATTTTGCTGTATAAATGCATTCCACCATATAGTGTTAGTGCAAGAATAAAAAAATAAAAAAATTGCAAGCATGATATTGAGCGCAATTGCTCTTTATTTGATTTTTTAAAACAAAAGCACGGTGGATTAAAAGCTGATATTCATAGTATCAAGGATGACGTCAGACAAATTACCGGACGAGTCAAAACTGTAGAAGCAAGAGAAGACAACACCAAAACAACTGTAATTTCATTGACTGACGAAATGAATTATTTAAAACCGCAACAACTTTAACAAGACGAACTTATAACAGGCATTTCAGTTGATATCACAAATAAAGATGCAGTTATTCGTAAATTTGGTGAAATATACTCATTTGACTCAGATGAACATTCAAATGAACATTCGTGATAGATTGACAATAGAAAACAATAATATTATTAAAGCGCTGATCCAGTTACGGAAAAAAACAAAATTAAATATTGCTGGTTCCGTCATAACCAAATCTATTGTAAATTAAAATAAAAAAATTACAACCAGAAATAATTCGATCTATGGATGACGTCAACATGCAAAGCTGTTAAAAGTAAAAACAAAACACATTTTTTTCAGTAACTATATATTTTTCTGGATTGTAATTTATTTTTTATTTTATTTTTGTTTTTAAAAAAATTAATAGTATACTGTTTATTTAACAGTTTATTAACAGTATAACCACAAGGAAGATATATTTTCAGTGGTATAACAGAAAATTGGATTTTTAGATATATATTTCAAATGTTTGTACAACAATAATAACATTTTTACATAATTATTGTTACGGTTTAATTAATTTCTGTTGTTGTTGTATTCTTAATGAAAAAGAATATTGATTAAAATTAAGTAATTATTACCTTGAAATTAAATAAATCAACAATATTTTTCTTTTAATAACTTAATTTGGGATAGCATCCAGCATAACAAAACTGAAAAAATCGCTCTATTACAAAATATTTTTCACTTTTTGGACAAAAAATTGGACATATGCGGCAAATAATTAAAACTTCTAACTTTCTACGCTATATTGTTATGGCATTAGTGAAGTTAGATGATATACGTTGAAGACGCCATTGTGTATTGTGACATTGTTTATTTTAATTTGTAGGAATTTCTTTTAAGTTTTAAAATTTACATTTAATTTTTTAAAATTGTATTGTTAGATAAAATATAATAAAATAAATATTAATATTATATAAATATTTATAAAGATAAATATAAGTAGATAAATATTGGATTATTTCTATGTCCAGCAAATTTTGGGAGTACATAATGATTGTACACTAGACAAGATCCGATGGAAGTTTTTACAAAAATAAACATTAGATTTATAATATATTAATTTAGTGATAGCTTTATCTTGTATATACTTTAGAATATAGATTTATATTTTTATTAATATAATAATTATTTTAATTTTAATTAATTAATCTGTCAAACTATCTGTGAAAATATCTTATGGTTTTTATTTAATTACAAACGAATAATTGAGCCGCCAAATATTTGAAATAAGCACCGTCGAAATTTCCAACCAACACATAACCTCACTTTTTTTCTACATATGACCGGATTTTTGACCACCCCCCCATAGTAAATGTGAGTCTAATTCGGACATGATTTCGGAAAAAAGTCAGAGATGAATTCATCAAAGTGTCCGAAAAATCCAATTTGTTTCGGATATAAAAATACTTAGGACAAGATCATTTACGAATTATTAGTTGGTTACAAAGCAATTAGCTCACTCTGTACAAACGAGTAAGTATATTAAAAAATTAATTTTAATATTCATAAAAATATATTTTTGAATTTCTAATTTATCACAACAATCACAAATACATCGAAACATACTAATGTACTTTGGCCGTATATTTGAAATAAACAACAACGCATGATGCTAGAAGTAGTTTTAGGCGGTTAAATTTATTTGTATACTACATTTGCACAGTTTATAATTTTTCGAATATTTCGATGTCGTTGACATTTAAGTGATTATGAGGATGGTGTAAATTGTAATATTGTTGATGGAAGTTTTAGCCGATATCCGAAGGTCAACTTTAGCTTTTGTTTTAATAAAATATTTAAAGTTTTCATGGTAAAATAAATTTTTTGAACGACTTTTATTATTAATGGAAAGGAAAGTAGAGTGAAGATGTTGAATGATATAGTTTCTAACTTTGTCTTGAATTCGATGCAAAGCTCGGTTATTAATTTTCCGTTTGTCGAATCCGAGTTTTTAGATTTGAGTTACTATAATTGTACATTCATTAAAACTATAAACACATAATTTGCCAATTTAATTTTGAAAAAATTTAATTTAATTTAATATTGACTTTAAATCTTGTTTTCAGATCACTCAACTTCAATCGCAGTATAGCTCTCTTTTGCACGGCATATAAATTACTGTCGTATATTAAAAGTAATTTCGCTGCGAGAATGATTCTTACTAAATATTGCGGAACATATTGTGACATACATCAATCAGGTTAAAAGATTTCAAATCAACACCAGTACTAATTGTCTTAACTCTAGTAATTTTATTAGCACACCTACGACGCTCAATGAAAATATATTTGCTCGCTTATCTTATACTAGACTAAGTGAATACTACAAAGAATAATATGATAATAACATTAACTATGTTTGATTGAATTAAGTACATTTCTTTATTGAACGTTCGTACATTGTATTACAATTTGCAAGAAAGAAATACACATAAGAAAAACGTTTTCAATGATTAAAACTGATTTAACTCGATAGTAATAATCGATTAAGTTAAATTGAAAATTGCTGAAGCGCATAATTTTTCAATTCTTTCTTAAGTATTGAGATAAATAAAAAAAATCAGGTTAGGATGTACAATCGCTTTCATTGCCTATTTGCATTTTGCACAGATGTTCATTCGGCCAACGTATTTTGCATTACAACAAGGGATCATATTTTAGTTCATATTTCATTGAGATTAGAGCCCAGTAAATACCTGATATAACCACCGAAGCTTTAATTACTAAATCAATAAAATGGTATCAATTCAGTTTAATGATAAAATGAGGTTCCGCTTAGTAATTCGATTAAATATTGTTGAACTTCGGCAAAAGTGCAAAAATTGCAAATCATTAATTTAAATGTATATCACAAAAACGGAATCTATCTAAAGATCACCATTTTATCTGGTTTAAACTGGTTTTTAAATATATTTAAATGAATCACAAACTTGACTTGAATTTACACATATTGTGTGCTTAGGGTCAATTTTGTTTAACTCATATTGCTGTTTTTACTATCTTTTTTGTGACTAGATTAGTTATCTAGTATTAATTATTCTTAACTAGTTTAAAACAAAGCGTAATAAACAGATTACGTGTAAATATTCCTTTTGGTACTACTTGAAGTTTCAATTGACAAGATTTAAAGTTGATAAAAGTCATAACTCAAAGTGCTACTTACTAAATAAAAATTATAAAATGAGTACATAATTAAGAGCATTCTTATCGCTATTATCAAACATTTAGCGTGGTTTAAAGTTTGTTTTGCAATGTCGTTATGTATAAAGCTTAATTATTTATTCTATCCAACACCCAACTGACCTAAAATTTATTAATTATTTTAGAACTTTAAAGAAAATTTCAGCATCGTCTAAGTCAAGCAACCAAAGTTTTAATGACCTGAGAAATTCGTTAGTAATTGTGAGGTAACTTATTTTGAGTGGCAGTTGGTTAAAAATGTAGGTGCAGTGTAGCTATAGAATCTTCCAAAATTTTTTTTTTAGATGCAGGAGCCAAACATTTGTTTACTCGTAGGAAATATTTTGATGTTTTAATATTACGGTTACCACTACGGAGATAGAATAATTTTAATACCCTGTAGATATAGAGATTTATAACTGTTAAAATTTTTGATTTTTTAAACAACGGTTTGGACGTTTTAAGCCCGGAAACAACGTAAATTGTGCGCATAATAAACTTTTGTGATACAATAATAGGTTTGATGTTTGCAAAATAAATTCCTCCCCAGATGATAATCACATAGGTGAGCCGTGAATGCACCAAAGCGAATTTCAAGAATAATTTCAGAGGAAAATTCATTAAATTTATCAGCTAAAGGAGTAGAGTCTTTAAGATTTTAGCCGATATTGTTTGGAAATGTATATTTTTGTTTAGAATTACTGTGTTGTAATAAAATACTAGCTAATTTAGTTTAAATTCCAATGGTTTTTACTAATGGGAACGTGATCCAAGGCACCATTTTTGTCTTCGTGGGGTTAATTAATAAGACTTCAGTACACTGGGAAATATAGCTTGATAAAATCGAAACGAATATATCAAAACCTGTAGATGGTGAATTTTTTTTATTTCCATCAGTCCCATGACTCAGATATCAAAAGTTGCTCAAGTTGAACAAGGTTCACCTTGTTGCTGAGATTAGTAAATAATGATAATAGATGCAAACCAGATATTATAAATGCAGCCATGGGGGGATCAGTTATATTGGGTGTGGGAATGAGTTCCCGCTGTTTTACTTAAATGTCGTTAGTAGCTCTGCCTTCTTTATTTTATTTAATTGGGCAATACATGTTCTTTGAAGGTTAGATGTCAAGCTTCAATAATCACTAGTGACATTTGTTCAGAACATAAACAACAATTTTTTGCGTCTCATTGAAAATGTCGAATTTTATGCCAAAAAATACAGCATTTGCGGGAAGTTTTATTTCATTATTTTTTTTTCGGGCTGGAATTGGACAATCGGCAGGACAAGCTAACGCTCGGCCACACGTTGCTTTAGTTGTCAAGAACTACTTGGAGGGCAGAACTGGGAGATTCTAACCCACCCGCCGTATTCACCAGACATTGCTCCTTCAGACTACCACTTGTTCCGGTCGATGCAGTCAGCAGAGCAGCACTTCACATCATACGAAGAAGTCAAAAAATGGGTCGATGACTGGATTGCTTCCAAGGAACCGGAGTTCTGCTGTCACGGAATTCGTTTATTGCCCGAAAGATGGGCGAAAGTTACAGCTGCCGATGGAGCATACTTTGAATAAACCAGTCATTCGTTTTCGATTCAAACAAACGTTTTTTATTTCACCAAAAAACAGCGGGAACTCATTCCCACACCCAATATTAAAATTGTAACATTTCGGAATATATTTGAAATTGGCATTGATGTTAGTCCTAGCGAAAATATGATCGATACTAAAAGCAGTATTGTTTGTTACTCTAGTAGGTTGTTGGATTTGCGATTCTAAATCAAAATACGACATCATCGCAACATGCTTATACTCAATAGGAGTTAAGCTACTATTGTTAAGGTTTATAATGTCAATGTTCATGTCACGAACAACAATAAGATTCTTTGATGGAATATGCTTTAAGTAGGATTCAAACTCAAATATAAAGCTAGCTACAGAACATTCATGCAGTCTCTATTCTCACATACAACACAAAAATGATAATTATCAACATCAAAGTTAACTTTTAGAATATCGGCGGATGTCCAATGCACGCTACTGTAATTAAATTTTATACTATTGTGAATATAGGTAACTACACCACCAGGTCTGCGTTCATTTTTGCATTCCCTTAGCCGGTATCGACTTTTTTTGTATCATAACTGGTTTACATGGATCAATTGACCCGCATTTTAATTTTAAATTTTTTAAATGAAAACAACTAAATTTAATAAAAATACATTAAATATGACTTGTTTAGCATTTTGTTGGTTTAATGGATTTTTGATTTTTTTCAAATTATTAGTCATTTGTTTTTTTCTAAAAATTAATAACAATGCACTAGATAATCCCAATTTTATTTCTCTAGGCATTTTCGGTATATTAAGCCGTCGATTCTGATGCGGTGCGAGAAGCGAATGTGCTAATTGTTTCAAAAAATGATTTCTTCTAATTGCTCGGTTATTTGGGAATAATCCATACAATATAAAAGCATTAAATCCTGATGCATCTAATATTTAAAAAAAAAACTCGCATTGGCCATCTTCTGGTTCTGCGACTAGTCGTATAATTCGCACAACTTTGGTCAAAAGAATCGACGCCTCTTTTGTCTTATTGTAAAAGCTTATAGTTTTCCGGTTATGTTCTACTCGGTCAGTTCTACTGGAATGATGCATCGATCATATTAAATGAAACACTTCATTTTTTGGTACATATGATATAAGAGTAAGGTTCTTTGTGAAACCGTACATGGTCGATCCGATTTCTCTAGCTTTACTCGCTTGAAAAAGTACGGGTATTTGGCGTTTATTCTTTTTTATTTTACCGACATAAGTGAGATTATTATTTTTTAATTCTTCTACCAATTCAATTGATGAGAACTAATTATCTGCAGTTGGGTTTGTTCCCTTGATACAGTCACTCAGCCTCAAAACGGAGATGGGTACTCACTTCAAGATTGTCTGAATTTTTACCACCATAAATATATCAGTTACATAAGTATCCATTTGTTGCATCGGTTAGCATCATAAACTTTATACCATATTTGGCGGGTTTCATAGGCATGTAAATTTAACTTTGCAGCTACTGAACATGAAGCCAATGTTTCGTCGATACAAACATATGCGCTAAGACTGTAATTATTTTGGCAATTAGAAATGAATTGATTTCTGATCAATTCATGAATTTGGCAATTAGAAATGAATTGATTTGATACAGCTGCTGTCGGTTCTTCAATAATTCTATCACTCCTATCATTTGGACTGTCGAATCGAAGACATGATAAAATAATCAAGAAACGTTTTAAGCTCATAGTGAAACGAAATATGTCTATGCCGCAGCCATCCTTTAAAAACATTGATGACAGATCCTCGTGTGATGATTCAAACACGCCGGTCTGAACTAGGAACCCAATAAAATAACTCAATATCATCAATCTCTTCTAAAAACAATAAAGATGTATTTGTATACTTCGATCTAGGTGTCGCCAATTTGGAATTCGTCCATTTTAAAATAGTGTCTAGCATATCTTTGGTGAATAAACGTTTCCAAATTTGTATTGGTGATGCTAAAACTCCAATGCCCTTAACCGGTCCTTTTAGCCCTCTTCCCTGTGTTACAATATTTAAAGCACGTGGCCGTCAACTTCTAGATGGTCCTTCTCTTGACCATTTGAAGCGATCCTTTCCATAAACATATTGATTAATATTTTCATCGCAAAGAGACTCATCACTGTCGCTGATATGGTCTGATAGTATTGTACCATCGGGTTCTTCTACTCCATCATTGTCTTGTAGATTATATACATAAGTTGCTGAAATTCTGCATCCTCAAGGCCAAAACATTCACCATCATCCTCGTCATCAGAGAACTTCGGGCTGATCGGTTCAACCGATTAGCACATTTTATTGAAAAAAAAAGATTGAACAACACGAAATAGTCAAAAAAATATACTTATAACTGGTATTTGTACTAATAAAATACACAACCGAATGCTACGCAGATTCACAATGCACTAAATAGAAGTCACAAATGATAGAATAAAACAAAACCAAAATAACGGTGTCATTTTAAAAATAAAAACCGGTTTGGGTCAATTGACCCATCAATACCAGTAAAGGGTTAAGCAGAGTATAATTCATTAAGTTATAAGCTGCAAGCTCACAGTTACTGATCCAAACTTCAGTCAAGAACAACATGTGTGGCTGCGATGCTTACAAAGAATATAATATGGAACTGTTGGCCCTTAAACTTCGAATATTCTGATACAAAATCTATACTTTATCATTTTCATCTATAGTTAAATCGTTTAAAGTACTAAAAGAAGGATTAGATAAATTATTAAAATTAAAATTATGGTTAATAGAATCTCGACCTTGATTGATATTTTGATGACGCTGGCATATCCAAATTTGAATAATTAATTTTTTTTCTTGGCTGCTAAAATCCGGTCCTTTGTACTTCTTGTGAATTTCACATAAATTGGAGGCAAACGAGTAGATGTTTGGTTGGATTTATTCTGTTTGCGGTATCAAATGTTTATATGAGAAGTTTGTATTTTGCAATCAATCCCTTTGTTCAGCATATTCATAACATCATTTTCAATATTTTCATTCACATTTACCGTAAATTTCAACTGCGTTTCTATCATTAAAAAAATAATCAGATAATCAATTTTTGTTTCATTCGCACTCAGTCTATTGTGTAATTTTGTGTTTTCAAAGGCTAACTGTTCGATTTTTTTCAAGTGCAAGCTATAGTTGAAATGTATTTGCAAGCTAACCGTTTTGAAATGTATTTTTTAAATTTTTTATTATCTGCTTTAATTTCTTGAATCTCAAGGTAAACCTTTTCGATTATCGTTGTGTTCGATTCTTTAGATGGTGTAGCTGGACAATTATTATGGTTTCTGTTAGATTTTTGCTTTTCCAAACACACAATACATTTCCACATTTTTTTTTTCATTTTTTAAATATTCATCGTGTTGAATTTTTATATTACGTTTAGCACATGACATTGTATAACTTTCACGTTTAATAGTTATATATACTTAAAATTTTATAGGCAAATATAAGCAAAACTATGCAATTTATTATTATTTAAACTTTATAAACTGATAACTAAAACTTTGTTAGAAACTAACAAAACACAACTTAATCACATTAATAATTTAAATAAAAATTCAGTAAAAAAAATATAAAATTTGAAAATTTATGGTTTGATGTTCACCCCTCAACAAACAACGAAACAATGACTTTAACTGTCATTGAGACGCAAAGATCCAATTATGTAGCTGTTCGGCAACTATATGGAACAAAAATTGTTACTCGCTGAAATTGTTACTACAATCTATAATAGAAACCGATAAGGCGGCTCCAATTACGAAGTTTTTTGGAATGCTGAATTCCATTCTGAAAGGCAATCACACCCTAATAAAAGCATAACTGTCGATGAGCAGCTGTTTTCCTTCAGAGGGCGAACAAAGTTCACGCAATATATACCTATACGAAACCAGTAAAGTATAGCATTAAAATTTGGTGAACTTGCGATTCCGAAACTGAGTATCCTTTGAATAGGCAAATATATACCGATCAAATTGAAAACATCAGAGGAAAACCAAGGTCGTTAAAGATTTAGTTGCCCTTTACAAAAATACCGGAAGAAACATATAACGATGGACAATTTTTTTATCTCTTTCTTTTGTCAAAAATTTTGTAGGATGTATACCTCCTGAATTCAAAGTATCAAAATCTAGGGATGTTTTATCAACAAATTTATGTTTTGAGACAAATTTGTTTACTGATATTTCCCTTCAAAATTCAAACAAGACCTAATTTTGGATTATAACGCAACTAAAATTATGGTGAACACATTGGGTAAAATGCTTTTCCCAATACACCACCAAGAAAGAGATCAGCAATGTGGGAAAACTGGCAATGTTTTTTAACAATATTGACATTGCGGTACTCGCAGCTTACATAATATTCATTAAAAATCAACTAGCTGTTAAGCCCAACGTTAAAACTAGCCATCGTAGGCAGTTTCTCGAAGAGTTAGAGAAAAAAATTTGTATGCCAATTATAATAAAAACGAGATTATTATCCAAGGTCTTTGAGCTATTTTGCAACAATAGAAGTGATGAATATCATTTTTCGCAATTACAGATTTTTTATAAATTTCTTGTTAATTAAGTTACTGAATCGGAGCTGATTTATAACTAGACAAAAAGCCACGGAAAAATTCAAATATGAATATCATAAGATTTACCCGGATATATAGGGTGTATTTTAGCTCTGACAACACTAATGTCATTCTTTCTTTGACAGAAACTCAGTATATTATTTCTAGTTGACGAAATAAGACATTTAACGCTTCAACAAAAATGGGAAATGTTAGAAATTTACTTCCACAACAAAGACAATTGGTTCGAAATCATTTTGCTCAAAAAATCATCTTTTCGGAGGGTTCGTAAGCTAACAAAATTGTCGCATTAGGGGATCGGAAAATCCTCAAGGATATGTGGAGAAGCCAATGCATCCATTGCGTGCTACTATTTGGTGCGGCTTGTGGCGTGGCGGTATTATTGGGCCGTATTTCTTGAAATACGTGATATGTGGCCATATCTTGAAGATATTGGTTTGGACGACCTTTGGTTCCAGCAAAATGGTGCGCCATGCCACACATCGGGCGTTATAATAGTGAAACTGCGTCCAAAATTCGATGGCTGCATTATCAGTCGAAATGGTGACGTGAATTTGCCGACAAAGAGCTGTAATTTGATGCTTTTGGATTTTTATTTGTAGGGTGCCGTAAAGGACAAGTTTTATACGGGCAATCCACAAACAATTGAGCTTTTGAAAGCCAATATCGAAGATACCATTGCCGAAATAGATTTGCACACAATCCAAAATGTGCTCAGAAATTGGACCAACTGAATGGAGTACGCCAACGCCAGCCGCGGCTTCCATTTGAATAAAATCATTTTTCATAAATAACCAGGAGGATTGTACTTTCTAACATTGGACATGTTTTAAGCCGTTTTTGCTTTATTAAATTTTTAAATCTGACCTTACTGGGGCACTCTTTGTACTGACTGACAAGGTGAAGGTTAATCTGTAATTCATATACATTTTCGATTTCTGTGTGTATTGTAACTTTGTAAGTATTGGTAAGTCATATTACTATTTTCTTCTTTAATTAATTCACCAAATTTATATCAATTGAATTTTCTTATAATTACAATGAGGTTTTATCATTTTGTCTTTTTAACGGTTACTTTATTTAAAATCCGTTTTAACTTATTTTTTCTGAATCAGTAATTGATATACACATTTTAGAATTTTTTGTGTTTTGAGTGTTATGACGTACATTTTAGAATTGTATGGGTGTTGAGTGTTGGTGGGTAATTTTGCTGTTGTTTTTTTTTATAAACGCACCAAATTCATAGCAGTTAAATTTTTTTCTAATAACAATAAATTATTTTGTCTGTTTTACGTTTATTCATTTAATTTTCGTGCTAATTTTTTTTTCGAATCTGCAATTCATATAAATTTAAAATTTTGTGTGTATTGCAACACTCGGTCGACATGACCTAATGAGATGACAATTGATTTTCTTAAAATTATTCAACCAAGTTTAGTAAAAAAAAGTTTAGCTATAGAAAGCTGAATTTGATTAAACCAGTTTTTTTTAACTTTAAAATATTTAAGAATGTCAACTAACAGGATTTTAATAATAATTAAATAAAAATTCGTTTAATTTTGCTGGGCTAAACGACTATGTCGCTCGGTAATGGCTCACTAATCCGATTTGTTGTTTACAGCATACTTGCAGCGTAAGTAATGAACTTTCAGGTGATAACTAAATGTTTATTAGAGCTTACGACTTAAAGAAATCAATGACATAAATTTTAATATGATTGATTAATGTTTGAATTATTCATATGTGTGTGAGTGGGCGGACGTGTGCGTTTCAACAAAGTATGTGTAGTTAGTAATTCCGAAATTACTAATTAGTAATTCCAAAATTACAAGCAGAATGGCTTAAATTCCAAACAAATCTTTCAATATTTTAAATATTATAGATTTTAAGCTAATCGCACAGAATCACTTATTTAGAATCAGAACTTAAAGCTACTGCAGGAGAGAAGAATTAATGTGTTTGAAAAATCTCAGATTCATGATCTTTGCATGTTGATGCAATCGAATTCGTTAGCAAAGTGCATAGAGGTATCCGTCGATATTTCAACCATTTCAATTGTTAAAAATAGTGATTACGGTATCGCTAAACTAACAATATTAGGCTTTAGCTAAAAAATTAACATTTATGTAGAATTCTGTGATCGAGATTTATACAACCAAAATAGCCCAAAGCAGATTGAACTTTTTAGTGAATTTTAGACTCTCTTATTGTTCTATTGACCTTTATACTCTCTCAATTAATTTGAACTAACCCAACAAGAACACGGGTGGGTATATTTTGCATCACTATATGAAAATGTGAGTTAAAGAAAATCGAATAAAGCAGACTACGGCCTTTATACTATATCAGCAATAATTATGATTAAATATCATTAATAATTATATGTAGTAAATAAAGCACTTAACACTTAATTAATTGAGTGTTTTCAAAACTAATTGTTACTATAAAAATTAAATCGTGTTCTTTGTTTTTATTTTACATACACTCGCAAAAATATGATAAAAGTTACAATACACAAACATACTTCGATTTACGATTACTTAATCTATAAAACAAACCCCAAAGTGTTTATTAAAAAAAATTGTAATATCAATCAAAATTAACGTCGACGTAAGTTCAAAAATTATCAAAATTAATTATTGCCATACTTTACTATTTAATATATTCGTAATTTAGTTCAAATAGGTTATCTTAAGTACAAACTGTTCAAGGTTTCTGATGTTAACGATGATATAATTGTAAAATTGTTCTATTATTAATAACCATTGCACTCAGGGATTGATTTCAATCAATTCAGATTGATGGATCATTGACGATTGGAGCGTCGAGAATATTCGTGCTCCTGCTGTATTTAAGGTGTCATGGATCTTTGGTAAGAGATAACAACCCTTCATCGTTATTGTGTTGAGCTTTCTTTAATCGACGTAGAATCTTAGATGACCATATTTTTTTTCCACCAGTACAAGTGGCGAGTTACAAGACTGTTCTATTACTCCCTGACTTTCTCATTTCGATTATGCTATTCATCTGCTTTCCTGGTAATTTTCCCGGAGCCTGATTAATTGGCATCTCAAATTCCGAGAAAATGGAAACTTATTTTTCCGGTAGCTATTTTGTTGCCTGTTTTTGTTTCAATATTAATTAAACTATCCATTTCTGCGTAAGATCCTTTAACTGTTTC
The DNA here is from genome assembly GCA_963556175.1 of Tipula confusa. Lineage (NCBI taxonomy): Eukaryota > Metazoa > Arthropoda > Insecta > Diptera > Tipulidae > Tipula > Tipula confusa. Next base: position 118,485,642 of record OY744477.1, read on the forward strand.
TGTTGCCGTGTTCGTATAGGAATTATTAAGTCGCTTGGTTATACTAATGCTGTTCCAAAGGTAACTTTTCTTACTTTATTCTCTTTATCGCTTGCCTCTCTCTACAATCCACAATTTATGTGATCTAAAACTTCCTTCCAATTTTCTCCACACAACTATCTCTGCGTTGTGCGGCAACTTTTTTCGATGGTATGATATAACTTTTCTTATCACTGGATTTCTGTTGTTCATCTGGAGAGACAATTCCATATTGAAGTACCCTAAAACTCTTCGACCAACATTCAAAACAAATCCGTTTCTCAAGATTACCTCAACTAATATATCGGTTACCAATACTTTATCATGATAGCCGGCCGTTTGTAACTTTAATCTTCTGACAGGCTGGCTTCCGTTTGCTATTGTTACGGCCCACTTTTGTTCTTGTTGCCCTTGTATCTAGTGTGATAAGACAGTTTCTACTATCTATGTATCATTTAGTTGTTATGCAATCACCTCCACTTGTCAATCGTGAGATAGGGAGAGTTTATAGAGCATTTGGTTGTGGGAGTCAGTTTTTGCTCATCGAAACTTACTTGCTTTAGTTAAACTTATTTAAATTGCTTTGGACTTGCGCCGCTTGGTAATCGAAAATTTGGCAATGGTGTTCTTGGTCGTTTTGTTCGCTTTTATACACAATCTATTAAAGTATGTCATATTTTGTCGTAAACCCAGCATCTGATTTTTCGGTTAAACTTTCTGAATTTCAATGACGAAATGGTGCTTCCTCTTTTCATCCCTGGTTCATCTATTTTCCAAATCTTGATTACTGACTTTATGTTTTATGCTGTTTCTTTGGTTATTAGGCTAATCAGCCTAATAATCAGAAACCGTAAGAAATTCGTATAAAACATTACGGAATTGAACGAATGTTATTTCTTGTAGCAAATTTAACAAGTTGTCTTATAATTTGAGGTAGAATATAAATGATCTGTTAATAACTTTGTTAAGTGACAATTCATTTCAACGTAACATTTTCGTTCTGATCTTAAAAACTTTACGCGCCAGTAGCATGCCGACTTTAAATCTCTTCGCTCCAATCCCATAACTTTTAATTCATATAGAATCATCATATTTTTATTATTAACAATCCCACCGCTGTCACCAATTGTTACGTTTTAGTATATTCTTAATAATTGTCACTTTATTACTAAAATAATTCACCTCGCATTAACACTTTAAAATTACTTATTTTTATTTCTCTAGATTAGCTGCATCGACACTGGTCGACACCATTAAAACTAATTTTTTGTTACTTTTTCGCGTTTTAACTACACCTTATTATAGTTCAATTTGCTTTCGTTTAGTTTTTCCAGTTACACACTATTGGTATGTTATATTTTTTGTATCATTACTAGAACTTTCCCTGGAGATATACTCGAAACAACTGACGTGACTACGAAGGTAGAACATACAATTTATAATGAAAACTTGATTTTGCCATAGTACAGCCCTATATCATTCCTAAATTGGTAGGCAACATTTTTTTATCGAATTTAGCGAGAGTTACTTGAAATAATATAAAATTGTCAAAAACTGTTCATCAATTCGACTATTACTTAACCAACTATCAGCTGACCGATATTTTAACATGTAAACTGTGACCCAGTTGAAATTGTGACTGAAATGAGAGTCGGTTTTATTTTGCGGTTTAACATGTTAACCAGAACGAACTGAAATTAAAATTAAAAGCTTGTTTTTGACTAATTTTTATTTTAAAACTTTTACTTCGTAATACAATTTTTTTTAAATGTAACTTGACATTAAATTTTTTCGGTCATAAAATTAAAAACACACGTAACTCGCAATCAACAATTTGATTCAGTTATAAAATTAGTTCACGACTCAGTCGGTCACGTTTCGGTTGAACATGTAACCTCAGTATATGACCTTGCCTCATTCGTCGTTCGTTTCGTTTTATTCCAATTTCGTTATATAACTAAGTATAGCCTATTAGCCATTTTGGAAGTGCAATTTTTTTCGTATTCTAGATGAATTCCAGAGTATCTAGCCCATATTTTAATTTATTGTGAAGGATAATGCTGCAACGATTTAAAAGTTTAAACAAAATTGATATTCTTGGTCAACAGTTAATAGCAGTCAGTAGAAATATTATGGTAAACGTCGTAGGAGAAATATTATGGTTGATATATTTATACCAAATCAATTTATTATTCGTCACGTATAACGGATTTTTGTATAAAATAGAAATGCATGTTTTTTTTCAATCTGTCACGTTTTCATACAGCGATTAAATCGTGATTACTTTTTCATTATTGCCTACCGGTCGTTCAGGAATTTTACTGGCATTTTATTTATGGAATTTATTCAAAACCTCCTGTAGTATACAATCGTGTGGTTTTTGTTTTATTTCATTTTAAACTTTGATATGTATCTCTTAAAAAAACACCCGTTACGTCAATTAAATTATAAGCCAAATTCTATCAGCATGAGGAAACGAAAATGCACCAAAAATTATCCAAAAGATTTATAGGATTCGTAGTTCCATACAATCCATATCTTTTAGCCAAATTCAATTGTCATTTAACTGTAGAAGTGTGTACGACCGGTAAAAGTGTGAAATACATTTACAAGTTGGATATATAAAGTATAATATGGTTGTGCATCGTTAGAATTTCGATTACGAATAGTGAATTGAATGAAAAAAATCAGGTAGATGATTTACAAAATTTCGCCTATTTAAGCGGCTATGTTGATTACTACCAAGGATATTGGCGTACGTTTGAGTTTCGGAAAACTTCAGAGAATGAGATTGTTAAAAAGACACAATTATTAGCATTTTTTTACTTGAATAAAAATTCATTTAAAGTTGCTTTTGTTGCATGTTGTGGATCTAAGTCTTACGTATTTAGGCATTCAGTAATTGGCAGGTAAAGTAATTCAGTAATTGAAGGTGCCATTTTGATGAGATTTTTAGAAGCCCCAATGATAAACAATGTAATCAGTTTTCATCAATGATTAAATAATTAGCAGCGTATTAGCGTGCTCGTAAAGCAAGCTTGATGTTTCCGCACGCTACATAATCTTGTACCAACAAGAGCCTTATTTCTGTTGAACATCGTCAAGCATATAGTTAAAAATGTCATGCGAGAAGTTCTACTGCTTTTAATATTTCAACTAAAGCAGAATAGCATTCGTTTTTTTATTCATATTTTTGTATAATCATCACTGACAAACTTCTAAATAAATTAAAAAATAACGAATAAAATTCTTTGTTATTTATCACGACTTCCGCCATTGTATGAATTTAAATAATACAGCTACCATATTATACGACTTACAAGCACAACAATACACTCTCTATCACGACTGCGCAAGCGCATGATTGGAGAAAAAAATCAAATATGTTTGATATCTCGTCAATCATTTTTACATGATTGCGCATGCGTTCAATCAGCATCATGCACCTCCAAAATGATTGCGTAAACACGATTATCGTCAAGGAAGCTTGCAGATGTATGGGCACCTTTATTAAACCAAAAACGCTATAAAAATCAACTATAATTTTGTCGACGTGAATTGTTGACGCGTCAACAATAAATAGTAGTTTTGGCTGTTTCTTTTAATTTTTTTTTAGTTTTTATCATGGATAAAAATTATTCGAAAATTCTTTTAAGTTGGTCGGGAATGGCTGGAATTTTTATACGTTTTTGAGTAAAACTAGACAGCTCAGGAGCTTTTATGTTTGCCGTATTTCAAAAACATTTGGGTCTTTAATATTTTTTCTTTTAAATATTAAAAAATGTTTCTATTTTCTCTAAAGTCATTCAATTAAATCAGCATAGGAATTAAGCACGACTTTTAGTGATTAAAAAAAAATCCATATAATTTCTTGTAATTTGCTAGAAACACGTATGTCTAAAAACACTACGAAATAATTTCTTGTACTTTGCTAAAAAAACGTATGTCTAAAAACACTTCTGTTTATTGTTTGTATGCTTCTTTTTGTCATTTACATATGTTGTTGTCAATATAAAAATAATTATTTTTTGCTTTGCTAAAAATTTAAATTTGATATATTTATTTGTCTTAAAAATATTAAAAATATACAAGAATAAATATAATATAATAACATCCAAATATTTAAATTTTGTTATTTTATTCTCTATTATAATTTATTTATTTTTTAATAGTTTTATAAAACCATAATTTTTTTTGTAACAGACTATGTGATAGACGTTTTACGTTTATCACATAGTCTATTACAAAAAGAAATTTAGTTTTCCGTTGTTTAAATATTGTTCGGCGGTTATGTACAAATTTAATGATCAAATTCATTTTTAGTCGGCAAAGTTCATATATTATATACAATAAATAAATGAAAATAAAATAAAACATTGTATGATCATTTGTAATTCATAATATCTTTTATTTATTTTAAATATTGCATATTTGTTGCCAATTCTATAATGATTTTTTTTATCGACTGGTAAGGATGTACTCATAAAATAAATTTTGTATAGTGAGTTTTTTTTGGTATCATGTAAATCCTCCGTGTTTTGAGTGGGTATCATGTAACCTTAATGTAGCAGTTTTAATAATTATTTTTCGTTAGTGATTTTTTTTAATCACTAAAAGTCGTGCTTAAATTTATGCCGTTCAGCAGATAAAAAAAAAAAAAAACAACAATAAAAGATAAAATTGACAATATCACGTACTCATACAATATTGTTTCACGGCAAATAATCAAAAATACTAAAATTACTTTTGGAGATTTGCCAATGTAGGGTGGGACCATAGTTAACTTAAAACCTCATTTTTTTACGTCTAAAAAAACAAAATAAAAAGCAAAAAAGGAAAGAAAACAAAAAAAAAATTAACGAAATAATTTTGTTTTCGACATAACGTCATTGTCGACTTAAAAATGACGTCGATGTAACGTTGAAGCATTGTTGACTCATCAAAGTAACGACAATAATAGTTGATGTGTCTACGCACATCATGGATAAAAATTAAGGCTTTTGTTTTATTAAACTAGACGATCTAATTTTAATTTTTATTAAAAAATTCTTTAATTTTTCAACGGTTTGAGACAGTATTAAATCTTCACGGTGCAATTTTTTTCATTAATAATATTCGGTGTTTTCAGGCCAATGCTAGTCCGTACCGTATTAATATTCTGGCTCAATCGAATTCGATCCACAGCTTGTTCTTTGTATTGTTCTAGACAATCCAAAGAAGGCAAATCATTATCTGCGCCTCTCTCCCCTTATAGAGATCCACTTGTTTCAGATCTCTGAAAAAAATTTGAGATTTTGTTTTAAAGAAATAAATTCCTTGATTTTTTTTTCTTTGATTTAAAGAATAATTACGAAAAATGACAATTTATTTCAAAGGAAATGAATTCTTTGTTATACATATTTTAACAGTTAGCATGGCAAAGGTCAAAATCCTTTAATCCAAATGATTTATTTAATATTTCAAAATCTTTGATTCTTTGATTACAGATTTTAGAGTTTTTTTGCAAACTATCGATAAAATATTTCATTCAAAGAATAAAGTTTTTTAAAACAAATGGTAATTGTTGCAAATAAAACCAAAAAACTTTTAAAATAAAACATTATGATTTTGTTTTAAATGTTCAACATGATTTTTTTTTTGGTTCACCGTTGCAATTATGCATTTTTCATTTAACGTGGTGCAGTTCTCGATTAGAGTTGTATATTGAAATATTTCCCAATTTAAATTCAAAGTAATAAATAAAAAATAAACAAGTTGTGAAATAGTGATTGATTTTTTAATATTATAAAGGTAAATAAACCATGTATTTTTGTTTAATGTGTTTGGTGGTTATAGTGATATGTGTAAAGTTATGATGTGGTTTGTAAAGTTTATAATTGTTAATTAACAATAAAATATTGTCGCGTTTGTGCCAAGCAAATTAATTGTTAACTTAATATTGTAAAGCATGGGTTGCATACATTTGAGTACCTAACGTTAGAGAAATCATTTTTTTTTAAAGTTTTTATAACTGTTATAGATGTTTTTGTTGTTGGTTTTTAACGTTCATAATAAAAATGGAGCCGAGTGAACTGAACACTACTAAGGATAATACAGTTTTACCTGAGAGATCGACAGATGAAAGTTATATTGCTAATAACGAATTCGTCTTTTTTTTAACCCCAAATGACGAGTTAACCAAAGGTATTGAATTTAAAAACTTAGTGTCATCTTGGGGTTTGTCAGAAAATACAATAATTTTTCTTGCGTGCACACACGAATGCTCCATTAAAACGTTGGGAGTAATAGATCTAGATGATATTAATTATTGTTTCGACAAATACCCAAAAGGGGAAAAGATTATATTTAAATCGGGACTCCGAAAATGGCGAAATGAAACTGTTAATATTTATTATTATTTTATAACAAAATATTTCAATTTTACATTAAATTAATTTTTATAGAATAATCCATTACCCTCTTCGGATGCTACGCGGTCATTAAATAGCAGAGTACTTAAATGGATTCAAGCCTACCTGTAGTAGCGCAGTTTCATCAGGAGCATCGGCTATTCCTCATTGGTAAAAAACATTATTTTGTATTAGTTGATGATAATAATTTCAGTTATCTTTTATACATATTTCTAAAATTTAATAAACTATTTCTAGTGCAAACGAATTGGAGCGAGATACCTACGACATTTAACAAATTTTAAATAATAGTTTTAAATAATAGTTGGTAGTAGATTACTACGAGAAAAATAAATCGCTTGATGATAAATATCGAAAATATTTGGTGCACACGATTATTGAACATTACATTTCTAAAAATTATAAATTGATAGCCGCTGATTTTGACGTTTTATCGAAAAAAATTGCAAATATTTTTCCTTCAGAATATCCGGTAAGATTTTATTTATCAATAGCTGAAATTTCAATATTACATTCCTAAATTTGTATCATACAAAATTAACTGATTAAATTCCTAACAACATCGAGAAAAATATATAAATGAGGAACCATTTAGTGCAAATGACCCATCTATTGCGAGGTTACTCTATTTTACTTTTGGAGGTTACTCTATTTTACTTCTGGCAATTTGTTTATAAGATGTCAAAGTGAATATATAAAAAGTGTAAACTTATGTATACAGTGTGTCCCTAAAGTGGCTGACCCCGATGGTACCTTGATCAAAACGAAGGTTAGGTTAATTTCATCACTTTGCACGTCAAAGCCCTACTGTTAAGTTATAGATATTATTAAAAAGGAGCCTTCCAACGCATCACCTTGTATTAAACAAACTTAAATATCTTGGGAAATAACCATTTGCTTCTTCCGTACTAACATCATTTAAAACCTGATAATATTTTCTTTTAACTAAGGTATAATAATTATGATTTCTTATATAAAAAGTATTTTAAATTTAAACAATACTTTTGCAATTCAATTTTGTTTTAAGAAAATTTTTCGTCTCTCTCACTCTCTCTCGGTAGAAAATATTCTACCGAGAGAGAGAGAGAGCTGATTTTATTTTTTTATGTTTTTTATATAGATAGAATACTACACTCCGCGTATCGGTAAGAAAAAACCGTCAGGTAAATTATATGATCGCTATAGCAATACTTGTTTTGGGACAAAGTGCATAAGGTTTTTTTGCCACACCTATATAAAATTTAAATGTGATATTTAGTTTATATTAACCATATTTATAAACTTATAACTAAATAGTTTATATATCTGAAGATAACTATTATATATTTTATTTAATAAAGTCTTTTTGAATAAAAATTTAATTTAATTGTTTGTTTTATTTAGTGAGATTACATAATCAAACAAAACATAAATTGACATTGAAGTTGGAAAAATAGATTCTTTAAATCAATGTTTACATCATCATTTAAACAAAAGAATAAATCTTTTAAATTAAAGCACAAAAGGAATTCAAAGTAAAGTATCGCTATTCTTTAAACAAAACCCTAAAATATTTTGGAACAAACTCTGCGAAATCTTTAAAATAAAGGTTGAAGATTATTTAAATTAAAATTCCTTAGCCTTAAAATAAAAGACTTTGTTACTTTTTTTTAAATATTTCACTGTTACACCAACCATTTGAAATAAAGAAGATATTATTTAGCTTAAAATCCATAACCATTTATCCAAAAGAATTTGCGCAAAATCCATAGTCACAAATTCTTTAATATTAAGGTTAAAATCTTTAATTTTAAGATACTAACTATTTTTCTCTGTGATCAGCTCGCAGAACGTGACCGAGAAAGCGTACACGCTGTTTTTTTTTTGTTAATATAATTCTTTATTTTTAGCTAAAAGTATTTACAATAAGATGAATAAAGAATATTACAAAAAATTTCAAGAACAATTTTGGTTTAAAAATTGGTCGCTGATCCTTTAGGATTCTCAGACAATGCCATTTTGAATGTAAAAATTGTATATATAAATTAAATAGAAAAGCAAAAAATTAGTAGAAGAATAAACTAAATTGGTATAATATTAAATTTTAAGTTAATCTAATTCACTGTGTAACCACCGGTATCTTTTTTTGTATAGAAAACTTTTGGTTATCTATTCTTTCAGGATTAGAGAATTTGCTTGCTTCGAAATTTCTATGGTTTGGTGCCCTTTTAATATGATATATGATTGGAATTTGTTGTGAATTTTGAATGAATCCAAAGCTGTCTAAATATGTGAAGGCTTCGGGTTCTGGAATATTGTTGTTTTTGATGTTCTGTTGAATAATTTTGGTATAAAAGTAGTGTGGGCCGAAAACTAACGAATTTTCGAAATGGTTTGTGGTTCTTGAAATATGGTTTCGTATTAATTTTATTATAAATAGATCGATTCGGTCCGTTTCGAAATTTTCGTATTGGTTTTGATTAGCAATATACTGTAGATAACCAGTTTCAGCTTTACGGAACCGACCGTTACAATATCGTATGCAACATCTTTCGAATTTTTTCCATGTAGCTCGCGCTACAGTTGAACCAGATTGGGCATCCGTACGTGATGATTGGCCGAATAATGGTTTGGTAACAAATTCTTTTTACTTTTGGATCCAAAAATCTTGAGTAAAATATTTTTGAGTGTGCCATAAGACTTCTTTTTGCCTTTTTAATTTGATTGTTGATGTGGTCGTTCATATAACATTATTGATCTGGGTACCGGTCGAAACTGGATATTTTACAACTGGATTTGACGAAACAGGATAATTCAAAACTGGATATTTCAAAACGAGATAAGGTACAAAAAGAGATATGGTACAAAACCGGATATTTCAAAACAGGATATTTCGACATGTGATTTAAACTTAAAATGATTTTTTAGGAAAGTTCTGGAATATGGCCAATTAGGAAGGAACTCGGCGAATTCTTAACCGATTATGATGAAATTCTATATGTAGGACGGGAATGTGATTTTAAAATGATTTTTTGGAAAAGTTCTGGAATATGGCCAGTTAGGAAGGAACTCGGTGAGTTCTTAACCGATTATGATGAAATTCTATATGTAGGAAGAAAATGGGACTTAAAAATGATTTTTTAGGAATGTTCTGGAATATGGCCAATTAGGAAGGAACTCGGCGAGTTCTTAACCGATTTTGATGAAATTCGATATGTGCTATCGAGCTGTGCTATCGAACAGTGAAAAAATAAGGAATTTCCAAATCGTAAATAATTACTTTTTTTAACTGTTCAAGATTGGAATTTTTCTATCGCTACTAAATAACAATATGTATGTATTATGTTATGTACATGATTTTTAATGTAATGTTCATTATAGAGCTCGATCTTGTTTATATTAAATAATCAAATAATCCCGCTTTTAACTGAAAATGATTTTATAATTTATTTTCTTTTTCTTTAATTTTTTTATTAATTTTTCTCACATAGATTCTCTAAAGAGAAGAAAAGTTATATTAAGTAGAAAAATAATAAATAGATGAAGATAAATTTTAATGACAGTAAACTCGATCAAGTCAATGATTATTTTAATAAGATGAGAAAAGCAGCAATTAAAAAAAACCATTAAATGAAGGAAAATTCTATCTCTTTGCTTAAAGTTATTCAAGTATGAAACCTTACTGGCCATATTCCAGAGGTTTTCCCAAAAAAGGTTTTAAAATCAGATTCAATTATACAATTAAAGAAAAAAAACATTAAGTAAAGGAAAATTCTATTTCTCTCCTTAGCAATATTCAAGTATGGAACCATACTGGCCTTATTCCAGAACTTTCCCAAAAAATCATTTTAAAATCCCATTTTCTTCCTACATATAGAATATCATCATAATCGGTTAAGAACTCACCGAGTTCCTTTCTAACTGGCCATATTCCAGAACTTTCCCAAAAAATCATTTTAAAATCCCATTTTCTTCCTACATATAGAATTTTATCATAATCGGTTAAGAACTCACCGAGTTCCTTCCTAACTGGCCATATTCCAGAACTTTCTCAAAAAATCATTTTAAGGTTAAATCACATGTCGAAATATCCTGTTTTGAAATATCCAGTGTTGTACCATATCTCGTTTTGTACCTTATATCGTTCTGAATTATCCAATTTTGAAATATCCAGTTTTGTACCTTATCTCGTTTTGTCAAATCCTATTTTGAAATATCCAGTTTTAAAATGTCCAGTTCTGAGCGGTTCCCAATTGATCTATAGATGAATGCCGAGATATTTAACTGAGGTTTTTTGATTGATGATATGATCATTTATTAATTTATCCAAAAATTCCCAGTTGCGTTTGGTATCATTTCTCGCAATTTGATATGGTCTCCTGAACAATATTGTTTCGCATTTCGCTTCGTTGATTTGAATTTGCCATTTTTTTAAGTAATTTATTTTAAAATTGACCCCACATTGTAAATTTTTTTGTATTTTTTTAATTTTTGAATCTGAACTTTAGATAACTAAGATATCGGCATATGCGATGGTTTAAATTTTTTCTGAATTTAAAATTTTGTGTGTGAGAAGATTACTAGTGTAAATGTTGAACAGAATTGGTGCGGTAATTGCGCCTTGTTGAATACATTGTGAATTTTGAAAATATTTTTGGAGGTTTCTATCCCTGATGTTGTGATGAAATTTCTGTCGGATAACATGTCGATTAAAATTTAGATGATGTCCAAGTCGAGATTTAAATTTTTTAATTTGATTATCAAGTTATCCAGCCAAACTGATTTGAATGCTTTTGCCATGTCTAGCATCATCCAATGCAATTATTTTTTATTGAGATTTCGACAAATGTCCGAAGTTAATTTTGTTACTGGGTGAATCGTAGAGTGGCCATGTCTGAAAACCGAACTGATTGTCTGGCATGATGTTATGTTTTTTAATGTGATCTTCGATTTTGATGTAGATTATTATTTTGTAAATTTTGCTTAAATTTGATACCAGAGTTTGTCTGTAATTTTGCGGTTTTTTTTATCTTTATTTTTTTTTTAGGATTGGGAAAATCCTGGCAGTTTTCCAACACGCCGGAATAGATCTATTGTTTAAAAGGTTGTTAAGATATTTTTGTATTTCAGCGTGATGAGTTTGCTTGATTTGATTAGCGAGTCGTTCAACTATTGTTTCATGATGTGTTTTTTTCCGAATTTCTTGATGGTTTGGTTTGATGTTCAATAAAGTGTCCAATGATATCCAAATTGTCTTGTGCGTTGTGGCTTGAAATGATATTGTTTGAGCATTGGAGGTGATTCCAATCAATATTTAGATTGGTACTAGCTGTGCCTTCATTTTTTATCACTTTCCTAATGTTCTAGGTTTTTATTAGTTTTTGATTTTCTGATCTGGTTAAGAGAACATTTTTTCGCCTGGTTTTATGGTTTCAAGTTTATTTTGCCAAAATGTATTTACTTGTAATTTAATATTTTGTTTTATAAGGTCGTTTGACCTCTTGATTTCCGATCGAAATGTGATAATTTGGTTTGAATTTGCCGGTAGACCGCCTTGTCTTTCTAATTTTTTGATTTTTTTGTTTTTGTTTCTACGTCTAATTTTTGGTTGAGTCATGTTGATATTTTCTAATACTAATTTTGTGATAGTTTCAATATAATTATTAATTTCGTCGTTTTTAATATTTTTATAATTTGGCGGGATATTTTCCTCAAGATGGTTTTGTTTTAAATTTTTTTAATATAGATTGTTCAGTTTTTGGTCCAAATTGTCCAGTTGGTGTTTCAAAATTGGTAAATTTTTTGAGGCAAATTTTGTTCTAAATGTTCTTCGTTACTTTGTTGAATTTGTTCTCAATGCATCACGATTCCTCTGTGGCTTTCGTAGAATTTAGTTGGAATTTCACCATTAAAATTTGTTTGGATATTTAACCGATTGTCCGTGATTGCTAAATCTAAAAAGCTGCCTGAATTTGTAAAGGTTGGGTTCTCTGATTTAAATAGAACCCACCGTAATAGGTGAAAATTTAATTTAGTTTCACTGATCATTAATACGTCTGGTTGGTGTATTTTCAAAAATGTTAATAAATTTAAACGTCTGACGGTACTTACTATAGAATTTACATTAAGTGCGATGACTTTTAAATTGTTTATAATTTGTTTATTATTTGTAGCAATTGTGATATTTACTCACTTTGTTGCTGAATAATTTTGGCCATGATTTCTATTCTTAGTGCTAATGTTTCCACAATCGAATTTTCATTTATTTTATTTTTGCCTTTTAGTATATCAACGAAGGTTCCATTTTCGGTACTCACTGGTGTCGATTTAAATTGTCGTGGAATATTGTTGGGCTGCCTCTTCTCGTTGATGTTTTGTTTTAGTTTGTCTAATGTTTGTTGGTATACTGGGTAACCTCTGTATGATGCAGGATGTCCGTTTTTTTTGCAATTAATTCAGTATATTTCTGCGTTTGTTCTTGTTGAATTAATGGGACATTCACTGCAGTTTGTCGCTGTGTGGTTGAATCTTTGGCAATTTTTGCACTGGATCATATCGTACACACTGTCCTTTTACTTAAATTTTTATTAAATTCCTGATCTCGTGGTTGAATAGAACTCGGTAAATGCCGTCGCCACTGTAGTTTTCGTATAATTTCCGTTCCACAAAATATCTTTTCCGAATATCAAGAGCTCGGAATTAATGCAATCAACCTCAGGGGAACAGTTTCTTTTTAGTCTCTGCATGGCCAGTGTGAATTCCTGGTAGGATGGGTCCTCTATGAACATATTTGCAGTCTGTATTTAACAACTTTCGAACACAGCATTTGACACTTGTTGAACATTAAGTAAATCGGAGAAATACCCTTTCCAAGTGTCGAGTACTGCATCGATGATAACACGGAAGTTTCCATCCTGGTCTCGAATTGCGATAGACCTAGGCCTAAGGGTATGGTGCAGTTCGGTAACTCCTTTAAAGAAGCCACGAGAACTGCGCTTATTGCTGAATTATTGTATTTTTAAGACTTCAGCCTTCCACCATTTGCGCTTTTTCAGTCTACATAAATTCGCTTGGTGGTTCTCATAGCAAGAGCCACGCATTCGCACTTCTTTATATGCTACATTCTGTTGCTCGACAACAAGACGACACTCCTCATCAAACTAATCATTTTTGGGTATAACATTTATCATACCTAGAGTCACCATTTCTTCATTAGACCTATTTTTCATTTTAAATATCATGGCTGATTTCATTTCTCTTAATTGAATATTATTATTTTAATTGAATATTATAATTAAAATGATTAATCTAGACAGTCGACCTAATTTTTATTAAAAATTACAATCTACGAATATTACAGTCGTTGTGGTTAGTTTGAGTTTAAACCGTTTTTTGTTAGTTGCGGTTTCACTCGCAAGTGGTGGATTTTCTACAACTTTGTGACTACGCTGTAGGTATATTCTATTAGTAAACCAATATACTTAGTTAATATACTTACAGTATCAAAAAAAACTACGTGAGCACATTATATTCGCTAATAATATAAATTAAGTAAAATTACAGGAAAAATTCCACTTTTACATTGCAAACCAAAAGTTATAATGTCAAAAAAAAAATTGACAGAGATCGATTAATATCGAAAAATCGATAAAATTTTATAAAAATCAAATTTTACTGAATTATTTCTCATACTTCCCGTGTTGTATGTGTCGGGGAAACTAGCTCAAATGACAAGAATAGATTTCATGTTAACAGATGTATGGATAAAAATTTGGCAAGTAAATTTTCTTATTTTTATCAAATTTACATTTTACTTGTTTCAATTTTGAAAATTTGAAAATAATTGATTTACGTAATCCACCGATATTATATAATAATGGGCTCTAAAGTACCTCAGTCAAAATGGATTATTTATAATTAAAACCAATTACATCATCTAACGGTCAACTAGAGATCTATGGGTCATCGAACCCATTTTTATCACCGGGTGTTATTGTGGTTTTTTGTCAGATCGAAATCACAACGTGGCAAGCAAGTATCTAAACTATATAAGACTAGTAGGTGGAGCATGGTTCATTTAATATTTAAAAGATTTAGGAACACACCTTACAAAATATTTATCTTTAAACTTGTCAATGAAAATTTAATGATGTTTAGCAGATTCAGTAAATTAAAATTATTTTTAGCTTTTCACTCATAAATATGTTAAAGAAAAACCGAATTAGTCTACCTTGACTCGTACAAACAAAAGAGAAAAAATTATTTTGACAGGCGTCATTTTAGCATTTAAAAAATTATTGTAGTAGGTGTGTCGTTTCTTATTTCCCTGTGTCTTGTTTATAAACAAATTTGACGTTTATTATTTTAGTGTTCTGCTAATTTGAATTCTGAATATTTTATACAAAAATTCTAAGTGAAAATAGTTTTAAATATTAATGTGGTAATTATATTTTTAATATAATTACCACAAAAAAAAATTTATTTCGATATTTCTATCCGAATTTTCCGTTCATTTTTTATTGTATTTTACACTACAAGAGTAAGATGCCATAATTTTACAAGCAATGACTTTAAGAAAGACTACAGTAGATCTAGTTCACATGTTATTGACCAAAGTGAAGTCTTTAAGAACTGATCGAATTTTGTTTAAATAAATTGTCGTTTAACAAAGTTTACATAGCGAAAATTTCGGAACAAAGTGTAGGGAATGTCAAATCATTTTAAACGCAACTTTAAACGAAGGCAACTTGTTAAATTTGCCATAAACAGTAACATTCATTAAATTCCGCATTATTTCTTACGGATTTCTTACGGACTCACTGGTTAGCCTATAAGACGGAACCATATATAACTTAAACCTTAATTTTTCCTAAGTCATCCTACTATCGAATTTCATCATAATCGGTTAAGAACTCGCCGAGTTTATCCTAATTGGCCATATTCCAGAACTTTCCTAAAAAATCATTTTAAGTTTAAATCACATGTCGAAATATCCTGTTTTGAAATATCCAGTTTTGTACCATATCTCGTTTTGTATCTTATCTCGTTTTAAAATATCCAGTTTTGAATTATCCTGTTTCGTCAAATCCAGTTGTAATAAATCCAGTTTCGACCGGTACCCGTCGTCGATATAGACGAAAACAAAGTCTAAATTTCGAACAACCTCGTTCATAAATCGCTGGAAGGTTTGAGCAGCATTACGAAGTCCGAATGGCTTTCGGGTAAATTCGAATAGACCAAATAAAGTTGTAATGGCAGTTTTGTATACGTCTTCCGTTGCAACAGGAATAATATGATAAGCTCTTACGAGATCTATCTTAGAAAAATTTTGCAATCATGCAATTGCATGTTGAAATTATGAATGTGAGATCGGATAACGGTCAGGAATCGTAAAAGTGTTTAACCTACGATAATCTCCACACGATCTCCAATCATTATCTTTTTTCTTCATTAAGTGAAGAGGACTAGAGACGAGTGATGCCGAAGATCGACAATTTCCTAATTCTACCATATATTGGAATTCGGTGTAGGCGGCTTTATGCCGTAATTGATCCAATCGACGTAGTCTTGATACTGGTAAATGTCCCTCAGTAACAATATGATGAACCACGTTATGTTTAATGGGTAAGTCATAATTTGGCTCAGAAGTAAGTGAAGGAAACTTAATCAGTAATTGGCCATAGTCATTGTCGATTACAAAATGTGAAGAAAGGGGTGTATATTAACCGAAATGATAGTGGCGTTGACTGACAGTGTTGTAACTGAGTCAACTAACAATCTTTGCTTTAGATCGACTAAAAGACCAAATTTGGTAAGAAAATCGGCACCGATCGAGTTGAGCAACTTTGTGCCATACGTGCGAATGGTAGTTCCATTTGCTGCCGATAATACTAGATTATGCGTTATCCACATAAGATCTAGTGATATACGTTTATATTTCATAAACGGGATGACTGATAATTCACCGCCCGTGTCAATTAAAAAATTAGAGTGGTTATTTGTATCCAGAACAAATAGTCTATGCGAACCATACTCCATGTTGGTCGCATTCTCCACCTGTGGCGTAAGAGGGTAATTTCGATGTATAGATAAAATTGTTGACTGATAGGGTGTATAATTATGATGATATATCGGGTTTTTATTGTGGGTGGTCAGGTGATTATAGTCAACTTTATTGAAACGAGACGAACACGACTTATTGTTGGTCGCCGAATCCACCTGTGACTTTACAAATTTTTTGAGATCTCAGATCGTGTTGGGTGTCGATTTCGACCTAACCCAATTACACGGTGCAACAATTTATGTGCGCGGGTGCCATATGTATCATGATAATAACATATGCCATTGTTAGTGTTATTGTAGTAATTGTTATTACTATACTTCGCGTTTTTGAATTTCTACGGTTCTGTCATATTTCGGTAGTTCCTCGAGCCCTGAGTAAGTTGGTTTAGAATCGAGGACATTTTCGATTCTAAATCGAATTTGATTGGTTATTTGATTGTTTGTTCAGACCAGGGTTGACGTAGGCGTGGTTTTGCCATGGATTCTAACGCAGCATCATCAGTTTGTGTTAACATTGTCATTTTAATGACCTCCGGTAATTCCCGATTCCAAATGGACCGAATTATCGGGTCTGATATGGCTGATCCAGCCAACCCGCGTATATATATTAGCGCCTCTGATGGCCGCCTATCGCCTAAATTCTGCCCAGCCAGCAGCATCTCGATACGCCTCTCATCGGACGGAGCTAATCTATCTACATCAACGCCTTTTTAATAAACTCGTATTGGTTCTCTCGTGGCGGATTTTGTAAAATGTCACTTATTTATGGGAGGCATATAATAACGTGACCGAATTTAATTTTATCAGACTTGATTGTTTTTATGGCGAACACAATCTTGCAGAATGGCTGCAAATTAATCCCAGTAGATTCCTGGTTCACCTTATTTTGCTCGCCGGTTTCCATCTTATTGTCGTCGTCTGACATGGTAACGTGGTTGGTGGATTGGAAAGCAACTAATATTTCACCAAAGATTTACCGCAAGATTCACAGCTATTTCATACTTGCCTTCAGGTGAATTTGTGTGAATTTGAATTTCGAAGAGTTATGATGTTTTTTGATGGTTAGATCAGTAACTAAAAGTAATACTCTAATGCGGGGCTCTTTGAGTTCTACTTTAAGATTGATCGTTACATTAAGGCAAGTACTATTGGTTTTGTTATTTTTACTTATTAATACATAAATAATGGATTCAAGAAAATAAATATTAAAATGCCAATCACTATAGATATCTTGCTATGTGTATAATATTGCCATTCGAGACCAATATGCAAACCTTCGTAATATCATCGAAGCAGTACTCGCAACGTGGTAGTAGCATTTCTCTGATTTACTCTAATAATCAACAAGTTTTTATTTTTATTTATTCCATTCAATCATTAAGGTAAGTAAAGCCATTGGCCTTTTCGATGTTTACCTTAATATAATACAATTTATAAACTTAATAGTAATGTTTAGTCAAAATAATTAATTAGTTAAAATAATAGCAATAATTAGTCACACATCACTAGTAAAGTAACATTAATAATAACTATGGCATAATACCCTAACTCGTTTTAAATAATTCAATACATGCTTTTTTAAACTGCTTTATGGAACTGGAACGTTTAATTATTTCACAGGCAGTGAATTAAATTCAGCACTAACATGTACAAAAATGAATGAAGCAAATTGGTTGCTAAAAAATCTTGCTGATAATGATGTAATGGGTCATCGGTAGTACAATCGTCTTATTAGGCACACTTGAAAACTGCATATGAAACTTCTCAGCAGTAAAATTAACAACACTCCCTTTAGCGGGCATCATCCCCAAACGTCTTAGGACTCTCCAGATATTATTATTGTGGTTGTTTGGATTTAGATTTTCAAAATAAAACTTTCTTTTAGAATCACGAATAAGACGGGTAGCCATATTGCGTAATTTCTTGTGAAATAACCAGTCATTTTTATTTTTACTTTTATGCCACACTAGTAAAGCATCATCACGTTTTATCATGGACTCCAAGATATCAGAATTGAACCTTTATAACCTTGTTATAATGCAATTTACGCCTGCTAGGGACGTGATGGTTAAATAATGTTGTAAAAATATTATTGAAACATTTAACTTTACTGTTTACATCAGAACATAAATAAATACTTGACCAATCTTCTGATAAACTGTCTTTAATAAATAATTCCTCATTTAGTTCCATTAAATCCAAAGTGGAGGACAATCTCGTATTGGAAAATGGCTAAATTTCAATAGAGAGTGAAATCATTGAATCTGCAAAGTGCCTAGCTGCTGCTACTGTATCGACCACATTTAAATTGAAATCACCCTTAGTTACAATATGATGATATTCATTCACCGAGTTTGATGTAAATGCAATAATTTCATTAGCCTGTATAATGGAACACACACGAGGATTTTGTAAAATACCAATAAGCAATCTACAACTGGATAGCATTATCTCAACGAACAGGGCTTCAAACCGAGTCACACTACTTTTGTTTACTATTTTCACTTTTAAGTAATCTCGTATATAAAAGGCCACTCCGCCTCTCACTCTCGTAATAGTATTTTCCCGGTCATTTCTGAATAATGAAAATCCAGGAATCTCAAATGAGCATTTAGGCATACCTTCACGAAGCCATGTCTCTAATACACCAACAATATGTAAACTGGTGGATGACATTATCTGTGCAAGTTCGTCAATATGAGCAGGTATACTACGCGCGTTAATATGACAAATATTCAAACAGTCAGCAGTGTTTTCCATATTCGCATTCAAAAAATCAACAACCGAATCATTATCATCATTTTCACGAATACTATGACTACGGACCACGTTCACGTGATTGCAAAAATTTATCTAAAAGCATGTAATGTATCAAATAATAAAGTTAATATAATAATGCCACTTTAAATTAATTAATGAAACTATTACTAAATTTACTTCTAAAAATATGTAATGCATCTATATAGATGCAAATATTTACTATAAAATCCCAATCATAATCATTTAGGGGATTCAAATTTTTTATAGGAAAATTTATTTTAACAAATTCTGATCGTAATTTCACATTAAAATAAAAAAAGATTAGATCATAAAATTTATTGCAGATGGCAGGAGAACTAAAAGCATATTGATTTTTTGACATTCCAATAAATGGCAACAAAAAAAGTTTCAAAGTAAACAACTCAAATTTGACATCAAAATAAACATGAAACAAAAATAAACATGAAGTTAGTCAAATGTTAGTGTATCTGAAAGTTATTAAATGCAGACTGCGGAGATGTGCAAAGAGGATCTATCATCCTAGAGGTTAATTGCATTAGAGCTCTTGATATATGGAGAGGATAATTTGTGAAACCATCTTTTCGGCCTTTTCCGTGAATATGTTGGCGTTTTTGACCAAATCATTAAAGATTTTCTATGATGTAATTTTACGAAGTCTTACGAGTCTTAACGTTAGAATATGAGGAATAGAATCACAAACTGTTCCTATGCAGAACTAAGAAGAAAAAAAACTTCAAATTGTGACTCTTTTACGTCGATTCTACGAATATATTAATTTTCCCTTGTATATAATATGTCTAATATATAAACATCTTTTAATATTGTTTGTTTTGAACAATAAATCATTTTTTATGTAAGAAATGTATTATACACAATTGTTAATGTATATAGGCAAAACAAATTATCTAAGATTATCTTTCTTAGCACATAATTTCATAAATATTTTTCTTTGCATATTTCGTTATATAATTTTGTACTAAACAATATCTATCACCTTGAAGACGTTACGAGATGCATTTCAGTTTTATACATCTACTCGTCAACAAATTGTGTGACTGATTATTAAATTAGAATATATCCGTTAAGTTTAGCATTCATTTTTTTTTTTTTTGCCTTATCATTCGTCTTTATAAATTACACAGAAGTTATTAATTTATCCAAAATTGCAAATTGGTACACCAGTTTTCCTCAATATGCGTAATGGATTGGTTCCTGAAAGCTAGTTCGAAGCTATATCCAGTGAATAGGTGGCCGTACTATCAAAAAGTAACAGTATTTTGTAGGCAATATTTATCAGAGAGCCGGGCGAATATGCTCTTAGAATAATTCTTGGAAAAACTTTTTTATCCATTATTTAGCATTTGCTCGACAAATTATTCCTAACCTGATTTATTTTAATGGACAAAAGAACATTTGAAAGGAGAGCTAAAATAATGTATCAAATATATTAGACCAAATACGGAATTTTACTGGGTAAACTGGCAAAGACGCGAAAGAGTTCTGTAAAAAATGTTAGTTTTGGCTAAAACGATTGAGCACTAAGATAAAGGACAATTGCTAAAGCTAAAGGTCATAACGGTCATAATATCATGGACAAGCCAAATTCTAAAATTCAACCAATTATAGTTAGTTCGGGACCTTCATAATCAACAAACAATTCCGTTTTTTTAATTTTAGACAAAAATGTCGATCATCGACCAAAATTGGTGTCACCTTTTACAAAGTCACCGATATAATAAGAAATATACATTTATTTTGGAATGAGATGAAAAATTTATATAGCTATTTTCTTTTTTTTTTAAATGTAATCATATATTTATATTTTAAGGTGACCCGCAATGAAATATACGAAACGTGTGAGTACAATACATACAAAGATAATCTTAAATACAACACAAAACCTAATACCGACGAGACAGTATATTATGGTGGGTGAATTATCGATTGCATATTCAATGTTATGTGTACTCATGTGTATGGTTAGCGAATTTGGTGGCTCGTCAGCATTACTCTTAGGAATATTTTTGTAATTCCTGCCAAGAAAGACACTCCCCCTGATTTTACGATAAAAATTATATATAAATAACAAGATTATACTTGTTTGGCTCCAAGCAGAATATGTGCACCAAAAATAACATCATTTGATAAATATAAATGAAATTTATGATTCTCACGCAACACACCACTCGCTGTTGTTTCATCAACCTCATTTTGTCTTTAGAAAAAAAAAAACGGATGAACGTACGTACTTACGAAAATATTTCTTAGAAAACGCAAATAGTATTATATAAATAAAAATGCTTTTGTTTATTTCGTTTTTTTTTTTCTTTTTATTTATCAAATTAATTATCATGATTTTGTGGCAATATATTTTTGACGCTCTTTGGACTTTAGTTTTATTTGATATAGAATTGAGTCATATGGATTTAATCGTCTTTGTTGTGATATTCAAAATATCTTTAATCGGTAACAACAACATGTTGACATCCAAAAAAAATTATTACTTTCTCGGAAATCTAGATTTGGGAAAACAATAATATACTATTGCTAAATCTATACGAAGTTTAAATAATAAATCGAGTCACTTCTACAAAATCAACAGTCCTAATCAACCGTAATTCAATAACACAACATTTCTACTTTTACCTTCTTCAAAACAATCAGTATTGCGTTCAGCTTAGAAGCAACCTTCATATTGTATAACAGAATGGAATCGAACCAGCGTACTCTTATTCTTAGGTAAACGTAGAGTTTATTCTCTTGTAGACAGACTTAACAGTTTCCCCTTCTTTAAAGTTTCCGTTTAGCTGTATCATAAATTAATAAACTTTTAAATAGTTGGAAAAAAGCCAGAACGACATTAAAAATATAAATGGAAATTATAAAAGAAATTTCTGACGCAAATCAACATGAAATATCGTGATTTTCGAAAAAGTGAAACCTGAAGTAAAGATAGATTCAATGATCTCGCAATAATATACCTAGTGAAATCATACCGATCGGTTATGAGCCTTAAAGCAAAGAACACAGTCCGTATCTTCGTCACTCCAAAGGTTGGTCAGCTATTAAAAATACTAATATCAATTATGTTTTGCTCATACCATACTTTTTGCAGTAATGAATGGCATGGTGATAAAGGTTTTAATGTGCAAGTTGTTTCCAACGAAATTTTAATCGAAGATGATTGATTCCTGATTAACCAAATCACTTGGACCCTCTTCGTTTATTAATGGAATTAGAAATAGTATAGTAAAAAAAATTTCGACAACTGGTTTCGACAACCTTTACACGTGGCCTTTTTACATGATAAACAGTAATGTCAGACAACAAAATGACGTCACCACACAAAAAAGAAAATATTTTTGACTTTATTAATCTTACAATTTTAAGCAAAAAAATTGAACACAAATGTCAGAACCATGAAACAAGAAAACAAAACTATCAAACAACAAAATTGCACCATTTAGAATTTGGCTGGACAAATTTTATTTTTGTCGTATTATTTGGTCGTATTACATAAATTACATCAAAAATTGGTTTTGTCGGTTTGGTTTGGTGACAGTAGAATTTTGCATGTGGCAGGTAGAAATTCTACTGTCACATGGTGACAGTAGAATTTTACTGTTAAATAGTTGATTTGACAGTCGAATATTGATGTTTACAAATCAAACTAAACCCGATTTCAGTGTTTCCTTTGTTCGTTCGTTCGAATGTTTTTTTTAACCAATAATATTCGTTAAAAATGACAGTTCTTTCATAAAAATGGTTTATATTTAACTTTTCTGATGAACGAACATGGCAACACAGACAGCAATGATAGGTGTGAAAAAGATACAACTGTAAAGGGTGATTTTTCAACCATTTTCTTTTTGGCAACACTGATTTTGACAGGTCTCGTATCTTTCGTGTTTTGTGTCACTGTCAATCATCTTTAGTTTGGTCTATAATTTAACCATGAATCGTCTTACAAACGAACAACGCTTGCAAATCATTGAATTTTATTATCAAAATGCGCGCTCTATTAAGAAAGTTCATCGCGCGCTTCTTCCATTTTATGGTCAGTTTAATCGACCCACTGAAGCGGCTATTCGGGCTATTGTGACTAAATTTCGCACCAAATTTACATTGTTGGACATTAAATCACCAACATGCTTACGTACAGTGCAAACTGGAGAAAATATCGCAGCTGTATCGGCCAGTGTTAGTGATGACCATCAATTATCAATTTGGCGCCGTTCGCAGCAATTGGGCCTCATCTGTTAATCAACAACGTGGAAAATTTTGCGGAAGGATTTAGGTG
The DNA here is from genome assembly GCA_963556175.1 of Tipula confusa. Classification (NCBI taxonomy): domain Eukaryota; kingdom Metazoa; phylum Arthropoda; class Insecta; order Diptera; family Tipulidae; genus Tipula; species Tipula confusa. The sequence continues at coordinate 118,509,192 of OY744477.1, forward strand.
TGAAGCCTTACAAAATACAGCTGGTGCAAGAATTGAAGTCGAACGACCTTCCACAACGCAGAATTTTTGGTGAATGGGCTCATGAAAAGTTGGCGGAAGATCTATTTTTTTATCGAAAAATTGTGTTCAGCGACGAAGCTCATTTTTGGCTGAATGGATTCGTAAATAAGCAGAATTGTCGATTTTGGAGTGAAGATCAGCCAGGAGCATTGCAAGAGCTACCAATGCATCCAGAAAAAGTTACTGCTTGGTGCGGATTATGGGCTGGTGGCATTATTGGACCGTACTTCTTTAAAGATAATGCGAATCGCAACGTAACTGTGAATGGTGAGCGCTACCGTGAGATGATATCCAATTTTTTTTTGCCCAAAGTGAAAGAGCTAGACTTGCATGACATGTGGTTTCAACAAGACGGTGCCACATGCCACACAGCACGCGAAACAATGAACCCATTGAGAGGCCAGTTCGGTGAACACTTTATTTCACGTTTGGGACCGGTCAATTGGCCGCCTAGATTTAGCGCTTTTAGATTATTTTTTGTGCGGCTATGTTAAGGCTCATGTCTATACTTACAAGCCCGCTTCGATTGACGCATTGGAAGGCAGCATTGAAGCATTTATTCGTGAGATACCGGCCGAAATGTTGGAAAGAGTATGCCAAAATTGGACTAAGCGGATGGACCATTTGAGGCACAGCCGCGGTCAACATTTGCATGTAATAATCTTCAAACATTAAATTATATGGACCGTACTATCGATTCAAATAAAGATTTCATGCATTAATCTTAATTTTATGTGTTTTTTTTTTGGAAAAATTTCCTATAGCTTTTAAAAAAATCACCCTTTAAAAACGCTTTCAAACACAATTCAAAAGTATACAACGAAAGCAAAATCGTTCTGAGGAAACCTTCATCAACCATGAATAAAAAAAAACTGTGAAGGCGCTTTTATGGTTGTATTCGTTCGTTCGTTCATTCATTCGTTCGTTCAGTAAAATTATTTTGTTGTTTTACGGTTGATGAAAAAATAGCGGAACGATTTTGTCACCATCTATTGAATAAAAATCTAAGCATTTAACTTTTTGTTGATACATATATTAAACTTATTTTGTGTGTAAAAAAAATTGTTCTCTATTATAAAATAAATTATGTGGGTGGTTTATTACCTTATTAAATTTATGTATTTAATTTAAAAAGTATATATTCTGCACGAAAAACTAAATATATTTAACTGAAAAATATGTTTAACACGAAGAAAACAACTATAAAGCCGCTGTCAAAATTTGATATCGTATTGTATATCATATTGCTACCCTTTTTATTTTGTATGGTTTTGTCTCTTTTACTCCATGTTTATTCCGTAAAAAAGTTAAAAGTTGGCCATCTTGATGAAACAAAACAGAACGAAAATAACGGCGTTTTAAATGAATGTGATTGGTTGAAAAAAAATACAGAACGATTGAACGAACGAATAAACGCAACCATAAAATCGCCTTGAAGGAAACAAACGAACGAACGAAGCAAAAAAGACAACATTGAAGTCACTTAACACACAAGTTTTTGCTACGCATACTAATTTTTTTTTAAGTTCCATGAATGGTTGTAAGGCAAGTTGCCGGTCTGCAGACTAGTTGTACAACTAAGTTGGACCGTGTACGGGCAACATAAGGCTACCTACTACAGAATAGAAATTAAAATTTTATGGGCTGGTTATGTAGACGAAAACGGAGCAAACTGAAATGAAACGAACGAATTGAATTTATAGGCCAATTACCTAGACGAAACGAAATGAAAACGAGCGGATGGATTAATTCAATTCAATTTACCTTCGTTCCGTTTCTCCGATAATTCACTATCCGTTTTATTTTATTTTCGTTATCTTTACTAAACTTTATGTCAAAATTGTCATTACATAACTCGTTAAAAAAGTTCAAAGTAAAAAAAAGGTTTGAATTTTCGAATTATTTTTTTAAAATGTCTCCTGGCTCTAGTACAGCAATGAAACCTATTTCTTGTCGACATTTCTAGGCCAGTACTCGATTTTGATTTGGTTGCCTAACCGAGTGCTACTTGATGTAATTTAAAAATGCCAGAAAAGTTTCTATCAATAACGGAGATGTCAATTAGCTACCACGCAGTAGCGATTTGACTCCATTATACTTCTTTTTATGTGGAGCCGTTAAGGAAAAGCCTGTATCGGGACAAGCCAACACTTGAAAGATCAAATCGAAGTAGCCATTGATGAGATAGGAACCCATACAAGCGAACATGTTCTGAAAAAGTAGATTGAAAGAATAGAGTACTGTAAGCCCAGCCGTGGAATTTACTTGAATGAAATTGTGTTCCATACTAAACTTTAAAAAATGAAAAAATTATGACTATTGAGTCCGTAGAATTATAGCTTATGGAAATCTTAGTTAGTCTTAATTGACGCCATCAGATGGGTAAAGAGCGCTTGGGATGCCTTTCTCAAATTTGGATTTCTGAAGTTTACAGATTTTTTCCTAAACCTTTTGAGAGGCTAGAGGGCAAACTAATTGGTCGAAAATCAGCCAGGTTTGTGGTAAGGATATCACTTTGGAATGCTTCCATTCTGCTGGCAATAATAGCTTAACAAATGTTAAAGTATATAGTCAAAACCAGCAGAATTTGATTGACTTGACTGAAAAGCGTCGGGTAAGTACACGATATTAATATTCTTAAATCTAAATCATAATTCACTGATGCGAAAAAATGTAAAATCAGCAATATTGGCCGGCTCAACAAAATGATTGCTGTAATGGTTATTTGATTCGTTTGCTAAAAAATATTAGAAAGTTCACTCATAGATTTAAGTTCTCCAAAAAACCTTAGATAGCAAGTTCGAATTTAAACGTTTAAAAAAAATATAACCACTGCAACTTTTTTATTTTTTTCCCTTTATCTCCAATTGAGGAGCAAATGGCTTCTACTAAACTGGGTCATCTCACTCTATTGGGGGCTATTGCCTTTATTTCACCCCATGTATTACCTAGTTGTTTTACTTCACAACAAGTTAGTCTTCCAACTTTCCTCTTTCCTTGCGGGTACTATTCTAATGGCATCTTGGCAATGTCACTTGATGGCTTTCGAAGTGTGTGACCTATACAGCTCCATTTACAGCTTCGTTTCCTTATGTCTTCCCCTATGTCGATTTGCCTTGTTTCCAGAAGAAGCTCCTCTTTTTGTGTGTTGGGATGTGTTTAAGATCTTGTGCAGCATGTTGAAGGTATTTATAGCTGTTTTAATCCTTTGACTTATATCCTCTTCAGTGCCGCCTATTTTTGCCACTGTACAACCAAAGTATACGAAGTTCCCGAACTCTTCAATGTTTTCTTGATTAATGTAGTGAATTGGTGTCTTTGTCATGTTGAATTTGAGACCAACTTCTTCCGCCAATTCTGTTAACATCTCAGATTTCTCCTGCATATCGGCGTAATTGTGTATTAGCAGGCATATATCATCTGCGTAATCAAGATCATTTAGCCGACTGATAGGTCCCATTGTATTCCATTTGGTCACGCAACTCTGTCTAATTCCTCGTGTGTTGTAGTATTCTTCAATTTGCTTGCTTTTATATTGAATTCTATTACCAGCATCCGGTAACATTTCTTTGATGAATTATTCTATTTTCCTCGGCATCCCGATAACACTAGTGCCTACCAATTACTATGTTGTGAGAAGGGAGATTCCTCTTCAATTCTTGCATTCTCTTAAGTTACCTTTTTTCGGAATTTTTATAGTTATTCTTTTTTTCCATCTCTCTGGTATTCTACCTGTCCTCCTGTCTATGCGATTATCTTCAAAAGATTATTTCCATCGGCTGGCTGTTGATTTTCTAAGGATATAATTTGACCTGCTGCATTCTTTATGTGGTATGTTGCTAAACTTCCTGTGACCGTTTCGAGCAATTTATGTACCGTGCGCATATTTCTATTTGCTGCTGCTTCTTCATCTGTTTCGAGAATGTCCTTAGTGTATTTCCTGCAATCACAATAATACATTTCAGGTATTATTGCAACTTTAATAGCATTTTTTATCTTATTCCTGCGATGGATTTACCCCGTACAATTCTTCATTTTTTGTCCTTTTTGAAGTGATTAAAAATAAAAGTTCGTGGTTTTATTAGCTTTAATATGTTATTGATAAACCAACAATGTGGAACAAAGTCACCAAAAAAATAAGTTAGACACTTATAAAAGTTTCACTTTAAATAAAAGATTCACTTTATGGTTGGGTTCAACAAAGCTGCATAGCAGACTGCGTCATCTTTCAAGAAAGATATATTTATCTAAATTTCTAAAATTCCGAAAACTAATTGAAGTATTTGATCTATGAAAATGAATATCATACGAAAACGAAAATAAAACCGAAATTTGATTAAGAAGCAGCATCTTTCTAGTGTTGCGGATCATTTAAATACTGATAATTTATCTATACTTGTAGATGTTTACTATTGGTCATTTATTTCAATGAAGGAAATAACTTTGGAAAGAAGCTCAATAGAAACATGTATTTAAGTTATTTCATTGACTGAATTTTTAAAGTAATTATTTTATTCGAAAAAATAATTTGGCTCAAATTTCGATTAGAAAACCTCCAAATTAAAAATTTCAATTCATCAAAAATTCGCAAAAATTGCAAAACCGGTAAAAAACAACTTTGTTTACATTTTTTATTTTTGTTTTTTAACCACTACCACACATGTATAAATTCAAAGGAACCACCATTTTTGAAATACTGTCTCTTTCTTTAAAAATCATATTGGAATCGATTTACTTTATTTTATTTTTGTTTTTTTATTAACATATGAATGAATGTATTTTTATCTTTTAATATTTATGTTTCAAAATAAATATAAAACGAAAACAAAATACAAACTGTAAACAAACCGAATTAGGAAAAAGTTGAATTATCACGTAAAACTCATTGAAAAAAACCTACGTAACATTGTACAATAACAAACACATCTGAAAATCCAAGAGGCCCGGCCTGGCCCGTCCATATCAGTAAAACAAAATATACCTCAAAATGGTTCGTCGACACTAATTTAAATGCTTTAAAAGGTGCAGTGTGCAATATGTACGCATATAATTATTTGAACATACGATATACACTATAAATAATTTGATATAATTGTAAAATAATAAATTAGGCTTGGACTTACCAAAATCAATAAATTGTTTTATGGAAAGTGGTGATGGATTGAATTGTGAATAGAAATCCAACATTTTTTGAATGTTAGCAAATCTTGGTGGAAATAACCGCATTTTGAATGAATTTTATTTTTCACTTTTTCCTATCAAAAATTTAATAATCACAGAAAATGTATAGCAAAAATATATTCAAAAATTAAATTAAAATTTTAATTTGTTGTCAAAAAAAACTTTTTTCACTGAATTATAATAATGTGTAGATATAAACTTCCATCACAGCTAGATAAACTAATTTGAACTTTCAAATATTTATTTTTATTTTAGGTAGCCAAAATATATTTTTATTAATTTTGCATAATATTTTATTTATATTTTTTTAAAATTTAATTTCACTTCACAAGAAATTTTTCACTAAACTAATTTTATCAACTTCCAGCCATCCATCGTACTATCATCCATCGTACTAAATTTTTGTTTTTGAGAAATAAAAATATGGAAAAAGAAAAAGGTACTAGATTATAAAAATAACGCATGCAGATGCAACGCAAATATTTATTCGAACGCGTATGCGCTACTGTGAGGTGAGAATTATTTATGAGACAAATTTACAAAACACTTTTAGTGCAAAATTGGACAAACGATGATGATTTTACAACTTGTTGAGTGCAAAAGTTCCAATATAAACGGTATTATTATATATTCGCTTAAGCTTGCCCGGACCAAATCAACAATTCGGCTCTAACGGTTGCGGTCACGAGCTCGCTCTTCATATTGAAGTCATATTATCTAGACAACCAGAAGAAGTCAAGTCCTTTACCCCGATGAGCCATCGTCATTGCCAGCGACATATTATGCGCTTGCCAAAGGACTCTCCTCTCGTGACCAAGCCAGTGTACTCAATATAATTTTACTTAATAAACGACATCATGAATTTTCATCAAATTTTTTAAATGGTGGTTGAAGAAACCTCGGTGTCGTTAAAGTCGCGTTTAAAGTCGCACACGGGTTGAACTCGTACACTCATACATAGTGTATATGCCAACGGAAAGACATGCTTTTATAGCCTCCCACACAATCAAGAGATCCGAGGTATAGGTAGCTCTTTCAAATATGTGGTCACCACTACTAATATCCATTATCCATTGCGTCTTGATCTCTAAAACCAGTAATCATACATTTTGTTTTATATTCATTGATTTCGAGACTAACAGAAGCCGAAAATCGTTCAAAGGATCAAGTAGTTCTTTAGGACTATTGCCATTCAGTCCAATCATCTGCATTTGCCAAAACCTGGTTGGACTGACGTATAAGAATGTTGTACTGGGTAGTTTCACTTTTATGAAAGATAACTCCTAAATTGATATTAAAGGGTATCGGGACAGAGCATCTCCTTACCGTACATCTGAGCTAATAGCAAAAATTCCTAAAAGCTTGTTCTCAACTTTGTACAAACATTGTGACTGCATTGCTGTTATTTTACATAACATACATGCACATATTTTTCAGATGATCCCATACATTGCAAAGCAAATCATAAGCTATCCTGATGGATTGAGTCATAAGCTTGTTGGAAATCTAAAAACCACTGATAGACCTCTCGAGACATTTTGTAATATTTAAAAAGAATTATCCTTAGAAAAACTTCTTTTAAAACTCAGGGACTGAATGAATCGGGCAAAATCCTCCTTGATACAATAGTAGTTACCTATAATCTCCTCTTTCCATTATTATGTGACAGTTATTTGTATTCTGTGCAAAGGAGAACTATGCTACGAAAGTTTTCGAATTTTGAGCGATCCCATTTCTCAAAGATAGAGCATAATATGACCACTTTTCATTCATTGAGCATACCTTCGCTTTGTCATAGTAGTCGAATATGGTTGGAATTAATACAATTCCAGGAGGTCGATTTCTTTTTACTCTCTGCAAGGCCAGTGTGAATTCCTCGTAGAATGGGTCATCTATACACTTGTTGTTCCGTGCGATTGTAAAATGTTTTTGCACTTCTCTAAAGGCTTAATTCTGTCGCTCGACAACAGGGCAAAACTTCATCAAACCAATCAATTTTGGGATTAGTTTTCGCCTTACCTAGAGTAAACTCACTTAAATTTTCAAAACCTCCTATAAAGCGTTCACATTATCAGGATGGTGATTGTTTTCCGAATATTGGATTTTGATATTATATTTTCTCATCTTCGTTTATCAGAACTTCTCAGTTCGAACGTAAGGTTCGTTTTTCATCAGTTATTTTTGCCAACCCTAGCATAAAAGTCACCAATCAGTATTCTGACGTCGTGCTCCGATATGCGTACCCTAAACATAACGGCTATCGACTGCTTTGAAACAGCTAACCAACTTTGCCGCGGTCATTTTTACTTGAAAACGGCGGTATCCACATTCAGTTCTTCTTTGTTGATTTTTTTTAACAACGTTTTTTTAATCACTGCCATACAACATTCGTTTAGTCGCCTCCTACGACTACAAGCAAAGGAAGCTGTGGTGGTACCTTAAGAATGTCATGCTCGTGTAAAATGTTTTACAAGACGTGCGGTTGCCCCCACACCACATGGACAATTCGCTTATGACGTTGCGTCAAACAAGTCGTGTTATTCTGACATTTATATTGTAATGACCGCTTCAACGAAATTGTACTAAAATAAAATTATAGAAACGAAATATATGTCATTCTAAATTATTGAGCTATATATTTGGTTACCCGTATTTCAATTTTGTAAAGTAAAAGTGAAATAATTCACTTGATAATTGAAATAAATCAAAACTAGTGATTCGATAGTTGTTACAAATATTACATGATGTTACATATACAAATAAACTAGTACATTTTTATAGATCAACAAAGATCATATTTTATCAACCTACTCTTTCTAATGCAGTTTTAAAATACTCAAACGGCATGTTTGCTATTGACAAAGCGCGATTGCGAATAATAGAAGCTAGTCTACGACCTAGAGGTTAGTACATTATAAATAAGATACAATTTAATTAATTGAACTGTGTTTTTAATTTTAGTAATAAAACGTAATAATCAAGTCTAATATGAAACTAAATTTGATCGCAGCAGCTGGTGAAAATTTAGGAATTGGGTACCTAGGAAATTTACCATGGCGTCTTAAGTAAGTTATATACCTAGTATTAAGAAATATCTACTAAATTTCTAAACATTTTTGCAGGAATGATTCTCAGTATTTTAATCGAATGACCAGTCAAGTGAATGATCCATTGAAAAAAAATGTTTGTATAATGGGTCGAAAAACCTATTTTGGTATACCAGAATCGAAACGACCACTGGCAAATCGAATGAATATCGTATTAACTCGAAACGCCGTTTTGTCTGACTATCCGAGCGATGTAATTATATGCAATAGTTTTGAAGAATCTTTAAAGAAAATTCAGGAACCTGATATCCGTGATCAAATTGAAAATGTATGGATTGTCGGAGGTTATACGGTTTATAAAGAAGGATTGGAATCAGAATTGTGTCATCGTGTATATCTTACTGAAGTGAAAGCTACATTTGAATGTGACGCGTTTTTCCCCGAATTCGATAAAACTAAATTCAAACTAGTTAATGATCCTAATGTGCCGAGCGAAATCCAAGAAGAAAACGGACTACAGTATGAGTTCAAAATATATGAAAAAATTTAAGTTTGTACTTAAACATAACCATAAAAATTTAAAATTGTTACAAGAAACTGATTTATTAAAGATACAATTTATAAAATAGTTCGATTAAAATTTAATATTTGATCTAATACCAATTTCTCTTTATCGGCCAAAATCTCTTTTAAATCTAATTTGAAGTCTTGTATATTTGGAAAATTTCGACAATCCAGCACATTCAATAGCGAGGTGAATATAGGATCCCACACTGCTTTGTGAAAATATCTCGGCAATTTTGTTGAAATATTGATTTTTCCGAATTTATTTTGGGTTTCCATATAATGTCCAAATAATAGAACATGTATTGTTCCGGCTAAACAATATAAATCTGTTTGATAAGTCCACGGACGTCCTTCTTGCATTTCTGAACAGATTAAACCTTCAGTTTTCGTTGCGGTTTTAAATGTTGTGTTCGGCGCAAAAAGCTGCATATCAATTGAATTACCATAATCGATAAGTTTAAGCATTGGTCGATTCGAATCAAGCGATAACGGTGTCATTAGCATAAAATTATCTGGTTTAATGTCCCCATGAATTATATCGGCCGAGTGTAGAAGATCAACAATTGTAAACAATTCAATAGCTAATAACATAACGATTAATTCGTTTAGATGTTGTGACGTTGATGTGTAATTTTTATTACAAACATCGAGTAATGTTCCATATTGCACATAATCTGATACAAAAATCGAAGAATTATTACCAATCAGAGCATTTTCAATTACCATAAATCTCGGCAAAAATTCAATGATTATTCTTTCGGTTATGATCAACGAAATGTAATATTCCCAACAATTTGGTGGACGTTCCTGTTTTAAAGCGACCATCTTATTAGATGACGCATCTCTAGCTTTATATATAAAACCGTACGCACCTCTCGAAATATATTGGATCGAATTGAAATGACGATCGGCGATTTTAAGTTCACTTCGACCTTTGATCGACGGCACGTTATTGATCAATACACAACCATCCAATTTTTCGATGTGATTAAAAAAATCTAAATCCTCTAGGAACGCACCACACAACTCAACATTCCAAGGATCTATACTTTCGGCGGTCACATAGTTATCGATTTGTTGTTTTGTTTGATTCAGATCTATCATTTTGTGTTGGAATGAATTGTCCATTTCTAATTCTTCATCATCGAAATTGTCATCGTCATTAATAATAACGTCTTTAGGTTCGTATATGCTTTTACCAATGTCGCCATCCACGGTGAAGCGATTAGATTCGCTTATTTTTGTGGAAAATCCCATTAGATCGGAATTATCTTCGCTTAATTTAGTTGTTGTTGTGGTGCATGAAGTCAATTTTGATGTTTGGTGTTGGGCAAAAATTGAAATATTTTCCGTGAATTCGGGCATTATTGATTGATTTTTAGGCATGGCCATCGATGTTCCCAAAGTAGTAGTTATAGTTGGAATTGTTACAGAATCGTTTAGAACTAGGGGAGAAGACGGCTTGTTAAATAGTTGCTTATGTGTTTTCGGTGATTTCTTGAAAAAACCCAATAATTCGTCATCCGAGGTATCGGCCATGATTTTTGACTTGGGCGAAATATGAACTGGTTTTGATGACGAAGCATAATAATGGGCTGAACTTTTTACATTTTTATCTGGTGTCTTTGAGAATAGTTCACATAAATCATCAACTTCGTCGATCGGGTTGTTGATTGGTTTTAAGTACTGAATTCCAAGAGTTATCGATGTTGATGAATTTATCGTAGGCATCGAGTTCTCATGAATCGTTGACAAATTTTGTCCATTATTCAATGTTTTCGATTTTACTGTATGATTACAGCTTGCTAAAAACTTCGATGAATCATTTTCGTCTTCTGAAGATTTTGTGTTTGTTCCATTTGAACTGGTACCTCCCGTATTAGTTTCAGAAGTTTCTAGTATTACTGATAGCTGCTTTGGAATGACATCACATTCCGGTGATAAAGATAAAATTTCAGACGCCATTAATTTTACTGGAAGTTTTATTGTTTTCTGGACCATGTCGTTTTCTGTTGAATCCGGAATTGCTGTTCGATACTCTTTTTGTTTTAGTGGGGTGCTGGTCTCTTGTTGTTTAATAAACAGAACAAAATTTTGAGTCGAGAAAGTTTCTTCTGATGAAAATTTTGTTGCTTGTATTGGCTGAGAATTATCATTACGGTATTTGTTAGTTTCAGCATATTGGGAATCTTTAAATTGAACCACTTTATTATCTTCAAATATTTCAAAATTCGATCCATTTTTAGCTGGGGCTTCTAAATCTGTCATCGATACATCTTGTATGGCATCAGCCGAATTTTCGTCTGTAAATATTTCAAATTTAAACTTTGAATCACTTGCGGCTTCAATTTTCGGCTGTTTAGCTAACGCAATAACTGGTTCATCGTTTAGATTATCTTTATAATCAGTAAATTCGTTTTTAGATGCCTGACCGCTTTTACCAAAATCTCCTTCTGTAAAGCGATCGGATACGCTTATTTTTGAAAACTTTATAAAATCCGAATTTTCTTCGTTTAATTTTGTCGTTGTGAACGACACCAATTTTGATTTTTGATGTTGAGCAAAAATTGAAATATTTTCTGTGAACTCGGGCATTATTGATTGATTTTTAGGAATGACCATCGATGCTCCCAACGTGGATATTGTTTCATTGGTTTTTGGCGGAATATTATCGCAATTTTTGGTCAACAACATATCTTTAATATTCGGTATAGTCACAGATTTATTTAAGAGCATAGGTGCGACATGGTTGATAAATGGTTCTTTATGAGTTTTCGGCGATTTCTTAAAAAAATTCAATAATTCGTCATCCGAGTTATCGTGCAGTTTTGAATTGATTGAAATAGGAAATGATTTTAATGCGGACGATGTATCTAATCGAGCTGAATTTTTTACATTTTTGTCCGATGTCTTTGAAAATAGTTCTAATAACTCTTCAGTTTTACCGGACACCACCTCCTTTCTAATACTATTTTTAGGGTAAGCAACCGAATCGTCCGTTATTTTTAAGGCTGATAACCCCAACGTTGTCTGTTTTGTTGTGTCTTTTATGCTCGATTCACGAGGATAAGAGGTTTCAGATTTTCCCGTCTGATTAAAGTTTATTGATGATTCGTGTTTCTGCTTTGTCAATTTTGTGTTTGTTTCATTTCCACAAGTGCCACCCATATTAGATTCTGAAGTTTCTCCTAATATTGATAGCTGTTGTGGAATTTTTACGGGTTTGACGTTTTCTTGTGATGTCGGAATAATGGATTTGCAACCTTTATTTTTTAAAGGGGTACTGGTCTCTTCTTGTTTAATGAACAAGACAAAATTTTGTGTTGAGAATGTATCTTCGGGCGAAAATCCAACAGCCTCATTTTCTTTTACCTCAATTTGTGGTTTGGCCATACTTTTCTTAATCGTTCCCGTATATTGAGGCTCTTTAAATTGTGCTACTTTGTCGTCTTCAAAAATCTTAAAATTCGATTCATCTTTTGTCGGTTCATTACTATTATAAATAGGTAATTGTTTGTCTGCCAAAGCTAAATTTTGGCCGATACCAAAGTGTTCTTTAATGTTACTTCTTGATTCGACATTTTTTGAGAAAAATGGTGGTTTATTGTCGTGTCTTACCCCGCTAGATGCGGATGATTGTGGATCTAACGATAGTCTCATTTTCTTCACAGCTGGTGTTAATGCTTCCATACAATCATCATTTTTTTTAAACGACAAATTTGTCTCGTCTATCATGCAAACACTATTATCCGATAAGCAAATGCCCGTTTCATCCAACGATATATTCAGAACAACCGTTTTATTTTTTAGATGTAGCGCTCGCCATTTTTCCGCCATGTAATCTTCCGCTGTTAAATCGTCAGAATAATTATAATTCTTCCAACCAAATACATGAATATGTTGGTTATTTGGGAATTCATTTGGCGAAGGTTCTGTCAACAATTCAGTTTGTTTTTGATTTGTATTTGCAAAACATGGGGCAAATCTAGTTTTCAAGTTGAGTCCTTCGTTAGTCCAAAATTTGTCATATTTTATTACAAATCGATTTTGAACATTCAATTTTTTAAAATACTTCCATGCACGTAGTTCTTCGATTGAATATTCCTCACCATTTCCAGGATAAATCATTATTTTATCATATTTTGGCAAATTGAACGGCCTTCCCTCGGAAATAAAAAGTGGAACATTATATTCGGTTTGTGGCAGATTACAACGTTTAAAATTTGGATCAAGTCTTATAGCAAATTCTTCACCTATCTTATCGTTCGTTTTATTTTCGGAGTCTTCCATTATTGAAAATGCTAAACTTCCACTGGTTGCGTTTATCACATTTTGTTTTTGAGCCTTATTTGATTTTGTCCAGGGTCCAGGTTCTTTTTTATTTTCTTTATGCCGTGCTTTGTCAATTAGACTATGAGTGATTAAGGTATCTGGTTGACTCGATAAATCGGCCAAATTTGATTCATTGGATTTTTTCAATGTATCTTTGAAAACATTTACACCACGGTTATCCGTATTTTTTGATGAATGACTACTGGCCGACGATGATGATGGTATTTTTCCAGGTTTCAATGATTTTATTATATTTCCCGTGCGCAGACTTCCAACATGTTTCTGCTTATGCGCCCTTAGTGAGGTTAAGGCTTGACGTTTCTCTTCCATAGACAAAATAAACTTGCGTTTATCTTCCTCGTCGCGACTCAATAATCTTGCTGGAATTGATAAACTAAATACTTTTTGGGCTTGTTCCAGTTCATCTAATGGTTGTGCTCGTGCGTCTATTCCCTTGATAAATATGTCATTAGCTTTGTTAAAATTATCCAATAAGTCATAATAGTAGGCCCAGCCAATATAAAAATCTGCTATCATTGTTCCAATTCCATGATTGTAGAGTTGTTGATAGATTTCAATTGGATTTTCCTGCGTATCAATCTAAAAATTATTATTATTAGTCAATCGTAATTTGTTTGTTATTTATAATCAAAATACTTACAAATTTCATATATATTTTAATAAATCGACTATCTTGAAAATATTTCGAAGTGTTACCAAATTGTAGAAGACATTTTTTTAGGAGCTCGTCAATCGAACATTCTTTACCACGTTTGGGAAAGCTTTGTTCAACCCATGAAATGTAATCAAACCAAACTTCCAAAGGATCATCACCACAGTAGTTTTGAATTTTTTCTTCATATTCACTATGGAGTATAAGGTATTTTGTAAAGATAACCGTTAATAACAAAAAATGTGATATTAGATTAACGAATTATTTAGCGTCATTAGGAAATTGTTTACCATTTTTGATGTTGTAATTCCTTTTGAGCATCTTCATCATTTAGTTCAGCGTTTATTGCTATTTCTAAACGTTTAGCATCTCGGCCGCATGCTAAAGGTTGAATATTTTCTTTAGCATTATCAAAATTCATTTTTAAAACTTATTAAAGACTTAATTAAAATGATAAAATATTTTAGAAAGATTAAATATGTTGTTCCACGGTTGACAGATACACTTTTACTGTTGCATTTCAAAATCTGAATGAAGTGAAGTAAGTAACAGTTTAATAATAACCCAATATGCACGAAGATAATTAACTAACTAAAAGCATAGGGTGTGTATTTTGTAATTCGGAGAGTAATATTTTAAAAGTCAATAAGTTGATAACAGTTCCTCTAGATTTTGGGAAACTTAAAAACTCACTATGTATTGTTTTTGTTACGTTCGAAAATTTATCTGATTCAGATTTTTCTATATTGTAATGTGCGGTTTTTTATTCAATTCAAATATTTCTATTACTTAGGTTGACATGTTCTAATTTCGAAATTTTTCAATATTTTATGGATTTTCGATCATAATTTTTTGATAATTGTTAAATTTTGAAAATACAAAAATTTAAAATGCACAACAGATAAAATATAAAGAAATTATGTTTTTATTATTTTTCACTTTGTTTTAAACATAATTTTTTATATGATTATGGTTGCACGATTTTTTAGCGATTAATTGCTAAACATTTCTGTCAATTGCATTTCGAGTTGATTCGACAGCTGCATTTTGCTTCATAAATTCAAGAGCAGCCACAAATGATAAATGGCTGCGCCTAACGGTTATTTTGAATAATTTATTCAATGTACAATTTTCAATTTAATTTATAAACTTTATGTCATCTACAACATTGTATCTATCGCTGAGATACCACCCCTTCTATTTTAATAATTAGGTAATTCTTACCATCTACCTCCTTGTCAAAATCCGTTTCGCATAAATTATTTACACAAACATATTTTATTTCGATTCGAAACCGGTACCTCTCGTCCTTAACACTGCAGCTTTAAGCACTGTGCCAATTGCTCGGTTATTTTATTTTTCTTCTCATGCTACATAGTGTTGACTCTTACAGATAGGACTGCCATCTGCAAATGAGTAGAAGTATCAAGAATCAGTCAATGTTCATCGTTTATTGACGATTGGCAAATAGTGTAAGCGGTTATACTATAAAATGTTTCTCAATCGAGTGTTTGGAGTGGGTATATTTGTTAATGGGCATCGAAAAGTTTAACTATAAATAAAATAATATAAAATGTTAAATGCGCTAAATAACAAAATAAAAAAATTAATATCTAAAGTGTAGTACTCTCCGGTTTTGCTAAAAGATATGGTTTTTTAAAATCGAAACAACTATTTTTATTTTTTAACCTTTATTTCTTATAACAAAATAAAGTGCTATATCTTCCACTGTTAGCACTACTCTACTTAAAAAACTATAATAAATGACATCTCGATAAAATAAAATTCTAAATGATGTCTACTGACATCTTCGTTTGTCTAGCAGAACTAAACATAATTATCTTAGACAAAAATACAAATCATTTGTCCGAACTAATATAACTGCGATTACTACGTTCGGCCATTCTGACACAACAATCGTCCTCGATTGCATCATCCTGACTTCCGTAAAAAGGCTTCATGTTGAAGGCGGCAAACACATCGTGGTTTATTTGAGAATTTCTGCCCTGGCAGATCTTCAATCACAAAACGATCTCCTGGTAAGACAGCAGTAACTGAATACGAACCTCTGTACTTGGGTAAAAACTTATGATTCACCACTGCTATCATTAACGCTATTTCTAATCAAAACTATATCCCCTACTTTATATTCATATGCTGGCTTTCGTTTAGTATCGAAGTATTCTTTATTTTTTAATTGATTCTTTTTGGTTACTTCTAAAATTGTTTCAAGAATTTTCTGTAAATTCCTTTCTGTGTCATTCAAATTCTCAATATGTGCTATAAGTCTATCGTTTTCCTTTCAATGATTTACACCATATAATGCCATTTCTGGTGTAGTATTGATAGAACGATTCACAGTATTATTCATTGCAAATTCGGCATCTGAGAGAACCCTATCCCAATTTTTATTATTTTCTAGATCAATAGTCTTAGCTATCATTGGCACAAGAATTCTGTGCATACGTTCCTCCTGTCTATTAGATTGAGCTGAATTCGTGGCGTTAAGGACATGTTTCACCCGATACTTTTCCAAAAAGTTCCTAAACTCGACTGAGGTAAAACATGTACCCCTATCGGATACCAAACGTTGAGGAACACTATACTGCAAAAAATATTTGTTGAGAAAATTTTTGACCTCACGAGTGTTAGTCGTCCTGGTAGGTTAAAGCTTTACATACTTGGTAAAACCGTCTGTTATACCCAAAATATGTCTGTTCTTCCTATTAGTCTCTTCCAATGGACCTACATGATCAATTTGGACCGTATGAAAAGGTTTATCGTACTTTTCAAAAATGTTTAGCAATCCTTCCTTCCTGCCATCCTTGGGCTGAAACATAAAGCACTTCAGGCAACCCTTAATATATTTCATAACTTTGTCCCTCATATTGGGAAACCAATAAGTGCGACGAATCAATTCGATTACCTTGTTGGCACCAACATGGTCACATCGTGAGACTGTCTTTTCACACTAGATTCGAGAGTTTCCGGCACGTAAAATAGCAACTTTTCCTTAAACTTTCTGTATAAGAGATTATCTCTTAATGTGTATATCTCATTATCGCAATCAGGCCTTAAGTCCTTTTTTATATCCCTCACATCGGTTAACTGGTAATTTGCCAAAACCTGAGAAAACCTACACTCGTGAATTGCCAAGATACCTGGAATACGACTCAACGCGTTGACGTGCCTCATCTTAACGTTTCCGCGATGAACTATCTCGTACTCGTAGTTCTCAAAAAATAGAGACCAACGCATAATGCGGCAATTTGTATCCTTTTTCTCAAGGGTCTGCTTGAGTGAGTTACAATCAGTAATGATCCTAAACGGTATACCGTGTAGGTATATATGAAATCTTTTTAAGGCGTATATAATAGCCAACGATTCCAACTCAAAAGAATGGTATCTGCTCTGAGCCTCCGTCGATCTTTTGCTGAAGAACAAAACTGGGTGAAAGAAACCATCATCCTGTTTCTGGAGTAGTATCGTACCGTATTAACCAGCTTTACTGGCGTCTGTGTGAAGTTCTGTCTCTCGCCTAGGACTGTAATATGCCAACACAGGAGCACTAATCAATCTTGATTTAATTGCCTCGAACGAACAGACCTCATCGGCACCGAATTCAAACGTAACATCCCCGAAGAAACTCGCGTCCGATTTCAATTTTTTTTTATTTAATTTTACAATTGATTTTAATAACCCCTAATATACTTAGCTTAGACCCATTTAAACCTGCATACTGCTTTCCATCAGATGGTTCAAGTTTTTTTTGAGTTTTTTTGAGTGTATCCCACTTTGTCATTGACGTACATCGTAGAAATACTTTTCGAAGCTCTCCTCCGGTTAAACGTAATGCGATTTACAAGACGTCGGTGCAAATCCGCTTCATCGGAAAACACCGCAAAACTTTCGGATAATTTGGCGCAATGGGTTTTCCATATCAAAAAACCACAACTTTGTTGATCCACGGAGTGGATTGGATCGGATTGCATCTGGACCAGCATTTGTCGGTGGTAAATTATCTGTACCATTTACAGGTGGTAAATTGTTGAAATCCTCATTTATACAGTGCTCGGATGTCCTTACACAATTTTCCGATGGCGGTTCCCAATCTAGATTAACATTCCGGCCAATAATTAGGCCGTACAATGTGTACCAGAATTGCAATAAAAATTGCACAAAAAGGTGAAAAAGAAATCGGAAAGACCGACTCGACTGAATGCACTTAAAAAAAAGGGACTGTATCATATGCTGACTTGCTAAGGAAAGTAACGACCGACTCAGAACTTAGGAAAAAGTTATTCGTATTCACTCAACTACGAAGGGAGATCTTGCTAGAGTTGGAAAGCACTGGGAACAACCGCTAACACTTGTTTTTCAATCCCAATTGGAGAATATTATCAGTCAGAGAACTGATATTAAAACTTGGACGCAAGAAACCCTTGTAGAAATAAAGGCACATTGATGTTGTGGCTACTAAGGAAGAGGCACTTCAGGCTCTTAAATCGCTTGTGCGTGAAACTTAAGGTATTATGTATATAAAAACGCTGAAAGCTTCTTAAAGGGGGGCACAAGTGGCAGTGGGCGGTTAGCCTTTGAAGCCAAATAGCAAAGAATGTCTTATCCAAAGGGAAAATGAGATTGGTAGAATAATTTAAAAAATTTCGAGAAATTTACGAGCTTTTAAAATGTTTCAAACGCCTCGAATATGGTTACCAAGCTCAACAATGTATAGGGGGTTAAAGGATTTACGCTGTGTAGGGAATGTGAGAAGATCAAAGTGATCTAAATCTTAATCACTGTGAAGCTGCGCCAAACCTTCTACAGCTATACCAGTACGTGATTTGGATGCCGAGGTTGTTACTTTTTGCAAACAATATGCAATGCATTGCGCAGATAGATTTGTAGAAACGTCGCAATGTTTCTCAAGATTTACCAAATCTCTATTGTACCTTGATTTAAAAAAGGCCTGTTTGAGTTTAGCCAACAAAATACTTTCAATTCCGGATTTAAGCAGCGTATTAAATAATAAAATAGCATCATTTAGAGTGCAACCTTGCCGGAGGAAACCCCAGCCAATAAGCCTTGCGGTAATTAAATAAAAAACTGTAAGTTACTGGAATACTGACGCTATTTGCATGATAAAAAATATTAATCATTATTGGAGTATGATGAACGCCGGTACAACCGGTGAAATTATCACAAAATGAAATTTTGAGGTTATGTAGAAACGTCAACATATCACTGTTTATTCATCACGTTCTCCACATAATTCATTTTCAGGGTTGAATTTGTAAACTTTTTTTGTTTACATTTTATCATCAAAAAATTCTACAAATGTGATATAAAAGTGTGATATAACACCACAAAATGACCACCATAGGTGAGCAAAACAAGTAAACGGCAGTTTAGTTCTTCCTCCTTAGCTCCAATTTACTGACATAAAAATTTACATAACGCAACTGATGTAGTGGAGACATTAAACTTAGATGCACATATGAATTTCAAATCGTTGAACGCTACAGCTTTGAATGAATCATTCGCGGCAGAACATTACCCACTTATTCAATTACTTTGTGGTATATGCATGCGTTTAGGCCCTGCTGCGGCCTAATCCAAAGGTGTAACAGTAGCCAAAGTTGTAACAGTAGCGTTCAAATTACACTGCTTCATAAAATGTTTAGCTTCAGAGTTAAATTTTTCAACTGAAGTATCAAAACTGTTGGCAAGCGATTTGACCGATTGAAAAACCTGGCTAATTTGCCCCCTTAGGCCAAAAATGTCCGCAGACGCATCACAAAGAGAGTCATTTTGACATCCCGATCACACAAATTTTGCAAACGGGATTACATGACGTATTGGTCATAAAACGGTTAATTCAATTGGTTTGTAATGTTTAATCAATTTCTCTAAAATCTAAAATCTTGGCAACAGTATTTTGATGAGCCAACGGCAACAAATTTTCGTCATCGGAAAGAATATAGTAAAAACACGTTCTCTAGTTTTCGTTTCGATCGTGATCAAAACCCTCTTTACTACAAGCCATATTAAATTTATACTAATGCTATTTAATCATATACATAAGTGAATGTATTGTAAGTAAAAAACGTGACGAGATATGGTTTCGAAAAGAGCAAAACCCTCTTTACTACAAGCCGTATTGAAATTGTCATTGACACATTTTCTCATATATTTTTAAAATGTATTAGTGGAAATATATACTTTAGATGTATTAGTAATTTTCAAAATCCATATGTAAAAAATTGTAATTTTCTCTTTAAATAACGAACCCATTACCATAATTGAGTATTTTGCACGCACCCCATTAACATAATTGAGAATTTTTCTCTCTACTTGTGGTATTAAACGTCAAATTTTATTTTATTTGTTTAGAATGATGTGAATTGTGAAATTTTCAAGGTAAATTTATTAATTATTTATATATATATATATATATATATATATATATATATATATATATATATATATATATATATATATATATATATATATATATACATATTGTAATTATTTATTTCTATTAAAATCTATCGTGCGGAGTAATTAGTAATATATACAGTGTATAGATAAGAAATAACATAAAAGTTGAGGTTATGTAATTCGAATTCTTGTCATTTGTTTTTTGACAATTTTTACTCTCTTTTCTTAATCTCTTTTGTATTGGTATGTGAATGTTTCTTTTTTTTATACTATAATCGCGATCATATCCCAACACGATTTTTACTTTCAATACAATCAAAGTATATATTTTTGTACAGCATGAGTATGCAAACAATACGACTTGTTGTTTAGATGGTTCTGGAAAAGAGTATAGAAAAATATCATTCGCATAATATAATAAGAGAATGGTTGAAAATAGAAAAAAAAATTCACAATAGAAGCAAATAATTTCACAATACAAGTAAATAAAATACAATTTGGCTCTTATTAAAAATTTAAGAGACTAAAAAATACTTAATTATCTATACACATCAAATAGTGTGCGTAATTTTGAGATAAAAATGTTAAATAGTGGTAGTAAGAATGAGAAAATTAAACATTTTTTATATGGATTTTGATGGCACCAATACACTCAATTGTGTCCATAGCTTTTGTTTAACTTTGTCAACGAAAGTTAGAAGACGGCTTGTAATAGAGAGAGTTTTGATCGTAATTATACGTTCATTTGTTTGTGAATATACAATATTCGTGCGGTAATAATAATTGGTAATGTGAAGTGTAAAACTGTAAATTGAACCAATTGAACTGCGTGTTAAAGTGAATTGTGGTGTGATTAGTAAGCTCAATGCCACTATCAGGTGATTTTGCCACTCCAGTAGCAGAACTTAAAGTATCACGAGCACCTATAAAGGGTTCGGAAACCAAAATTAAAAAGTATGTAGATTCAAACCGTGATACAATGACAGAGTTTGATGCATCTGCACGACTGGGTTTGCTCGAGAATTTCTTTAATCAATTTGAAGCGGTGCAGGCACAAATGGAGCGTCATGATGCAACCGAATTGACAAAAGATGACATTCAAAATATTAACGGCCCATCGTTCATCAATAATAGCCATTCGAATGAACCTTCTAAGCGTTTGTCAAAACTAGAATTACCTCATTTTGGGGGTCAATACATAAAATGGCATGATTTCTACAAAACTTTTTTTTCCTGTATCTCCAATTTTAGGAGCATAGGGCGTCTACTATTCTGAACCATCTTACTCTATTTGGGGCTATTGCTTAAATTTCCGCCTATGATTTTCCCAGGTGTTTTGCCTCTGCTAGCATCATTCTCTTCCATGTCATTGCTGGCCTTCCAACCTTTCTTTTTCCTTGTGGGTTCCAGTCTAATGACATTCTCGTCATATCACTTGATGCCTTTCTCAGTGTGTGGCCAATCCATCTCCACTTTCTGGTGTTAGACCAGAAGCACTTAAGTATCCATCAAAGGCATTTGTTTACGAACACTTGTCTCAGACCCATACAGTAGTACCGATTTCACACATGAGTTGAACATTCGTATCTTGGTCTTGCGCGACAGGACAGAAGTATTCCAGACTTTGTGTAACATGTTGAATGTATATCTGGCTTTATTTATACGTTTGTGTATGTCTTCTTCTGTTCCACATGTTTTCGTTACTGTGCAACCAAGGTATACGAATTCATTTACATCTTCAATTTGTATATTGTTGATGTGCATTGGTGTGGTTATGTATGTGTTGAGTGTCATCGTCTTGGTTTTCTTGATATTAATTTTGAGAACAACTTCATTAGCTAGATCTGATAGCTGTTGCACTTTCTGCTGCATGTCGGAGTGTTTATGTGTGAGCAAGCATATGTCGTCTGCATAGTCCAAATCATTGAGTTTGCCAGTTAACCCCCATTGAAAGCCATTAGGGGACTTGTTATCTAGTTTCCGCATTACACTGTCTAATAGGATTAGGAACAGCATTGGTGAGAGTACGCATCCCTGCCTTACTCCTTGAGTGTTAGGTTCCCAGCATCCCGATACATTTCTTGTATGAGTTCAAATAATTTCTTTGGGATGCCCAAAGTTTTTTGGCGTATCTTCGTTTCACCTCTTCCGTGTTATGTTGGTACATTTGCAACTTAAATTGACGGCGTTCCTCAACTTTCTGCCATGTATCATCACTGATCCAAGGTTTTCGATTGTATTCTCTGTAGCCGAGTACGTCCGTGGCAGTCTTGATGTAGGCTTCTTCTGCTTGGTTTCATCTTTCTTCTATACGGGTGGCTTTAGACTGGAGCTTGAGTTGGAGCTTTTCATTGAAAGTGTTTCTTGTTTCAGTGTCTCTCAATCTATTTGTGTTAAATTTCCTCCTATTTGGCTTCGAATGTTTCACTCCTTAAAACAAGGAGTACAATGTAAAATTGAGCGCATCAGTGGCAAAACTGCCTACCAATAAACCTCTTTATAATCGTCATTCTGGTAGTCACACCACGTTAAATGCAGATGTTGGTAGCGATCGTATAGAGCAGTGCATTATATATGCAGCAGTAAAAACCCTAGCATCACACGCTGCTAAATTTTCAATTTGATGCCGGTTGCAGATACAATTAATGAGGCAAAGAAGCTAAACCTGTGTATCATCTGCTTGCACAGAGGTCACAGAGTCCATTTTTGCCGTGCGATTTTGCTCTTTCAAATGTAGACAACGTCACCATAAACTTTTGCATCGGGATAATGAACAATTACCATTACCATGCAAAAACACGTTCAATCAAAGGTCGGGACACCACATAAAACCCCATCAAATACTATTCTGTACTTAGTCAAGGACTCAGCTGGCCATATTTCGCCATCCAACGTTATTTTAGCTCTTGCTGTAATCGTTTGCGATAGCAATGAAGAGTGGCTCGAGTGCCATACGTTACTAGATTCTGCATCCCAGGTTAATTGTATTACTCATCGGTTAGCGCGCGTACTAAAATTGAGAAGATCAAAAGCAGATATAGTAATCAATGGTATCAATGACATCAAGACGCTAGTTAAATATAAAGTTTACAAACACTTCAATAACGATCGATGAAAGATCAATATAAAAGGGGTTTAGAAATGGTAGTCGTGCCAAAAATTACATCAAAGCAACCAAGCTGCCCTATCGAAATCAAAAAGTGGCATACTCCAACAAATATCTCAATGGCAGGTAGATATGTTGATTGGAGCTGAACTATTTTACGATTTGATTAGTGGGAATCCATGAAGATATCAAATGAGGTGCCACATCTATATGAAACCAAAATTAGGTGGGTCGTATAGCGGGTAAGGTTCAATTTACCAATCAAATTAACGTATTTTGCAATATCATAGAACAACCGACGCTAGCAGAAGAAGGTTTTAGCCTAATTAATCAAACATTAGAAAGATTTTGGAGCATTGAAAGATTTGAAGCAAATGAAAGGATGGCCAATAAAGAAGAACAAAAATGCGAGAAACATTTCTTAATAAATGTCACGCGTAATAAAGAAGGGCGATTTAATGTGAAATTCCCCCTAAAGAGGATATTTCTGTTCTCGGGGACCGTTTTTGGACAGCTAAGACCCGGTTTCATAATTTGGAGAAAAACTACAGTGCTTAAACCTATAGTGCTTCGATTTGTCGACCTTCATACATTTAAAAGACAGCGGGAGAGTGCAGAGTCCTGTTTTACTTCCAGTTGAATGTCAAGGACGTTAAAATTTATCACTCGTGTAATACAGCAAGATGCATTTACTGAAGATTCTAACAAGCTCTAGAGAAGTGAATCGGTGGGAGTGAGTCTGTTCATGGACGAGGAAGGCATAATTCGAGTAGGAAGACGCCTAAGCAATGCAGGCTTGCCTTACGATGCAACACATCCCTCATGTTGTTGCCAAACTGAATCCCATTTGTTTTTCGCTCTTTGAGCATTATCATTTCAGAAATTTGCATGCGGGGCCACAACCATTATTAGCAGTCGTCCGGCAAATATTTTGGGTCATTTGTGGAAGAGAAGTCGCTCGCAAGCTTGTCCATCGCTGTATTATCTGCTATAAATATCTTCCAAGACTTTACCAACAAATCATGGGTAATCTACCATCACCCAGCGTACAACCAGCCAGACCATTTGTAAATAGTGGTGTCGATTTTTTGGTCCAGTTTGGGTTCACTACAAACACCGAGGACCGTGTCCAGCAAAGGTTTACATAGCTATTTTTGTATGTTTTGCAACAAATTCCACACATCTTGTGTTGATCAGTAACGTCTCTAAAGAAACGTGTCACGTGATATATTGTGACAATGCCACAAATTTTGTCGGTGGTCGTCGTCACTTAAACGAATGTTGGGAACTGTTTTTCAATCAAGAACATCGAGTTCACATTATTACAGCATGCCAGCAGGATGGTATTGAATTTCGCCACATTCCAGCAAGATCACCGCATTTTGGAGGGTTGTGTGAGGTAAAATCGGTCAAGCACCACCTGTGTCGTGTGATTGGAGGAGATTCGACAGGAATGAGATTCGCATTTCGGAGATTTAAAGCGTTGTTAAATCAAGACCACTTACACAGTTGTGAACTGACCCATCAGTTTACGCAGCGCTTACACCTGGACTATTTTGATAGTTGGACCGCTTAATGCATTGGTAGAACCTAATTTAAACAAGCTTAAAGTGAATCTTGACCGTCTTCAACTTATTCAAAGATTGCAATAGACATTTTGGGATAGATGGCCAAAGGAATATTTGGGACCACTTTAGCATCGTGCGAAATGGACGAGTCCATCCACTATAAAACTAGGTATCCTTGTGTTGATGGCCAAAGATAATGTTCCATCGCAGAAATGGAATACTGGGCGAATAATACAACTACATCCGGGTAAAGATGGTGCTGTGCGAGTAGTAAAAGTTAAAACGCAACATGGTACGTTCAAGAGGACTTATCGACTTGCGTCGCTTCCAATTGATTAGCTCAGTTGATTATGCCCTTAGATGGTTTTTTGATCAGTAGGTATTGCCCGGTAAGAACCCGCAGCTATTTTCCATTTAGCTATTTCTCATCAAAAGTGAATTTAATTAAATATTTGAGACCACCATTACAAAACCGAAAAGCGTTTAATGTTTATTTCATCCCGCAACAATGACCATTTTATCGGATTAAAAAATATCCAGCTTAAAACGCTAAACAAAATTAACAAATTCGCATAAAACTTATTAATATTTTTTGTGAAAATTAAAAGAAGTCGGGGGGGAAATATTTAAATGACTCAATCACCCTTTTTTTTCATTTTCTTAAAATTTGTCTTTAAAAATTTGCTACTAATTATGGTCGATACTCTTTATATATGGTTTTCGATGATTTGTTGTTGTTGTTGGTAAATTGTTAACATTTGTTAAACATAAATGTTCTTATCAGCATTTTGCAGGCATCGCAGGTATAATATGATTCGTTTGTTTGACTATAAAATCATTGTGGGTGGGCTCAATAATACCAGTATATGCGTACAAACGAGATTTTTCATTTCGTATTGCCTGATTAAATTTCTATATTATACATCCAAATAAAAAAATGTGGAGTATTATTTTGTCTATATGCTATACCCTGTTCAAAATATCCATTACTCTAAGATAAAGTGCTCAGGGGGATTTTAAGTATTTAAGGGCGTGTCTGAATTAATTTTTTTCTTTAAATTTGAAATCAATTTTCCCAAAACTAGACTTTGAGGGGTGAGAAAAAAAAACACCGCAACTCAAGTGATTCTTTGCAAATATGTATCTATATATAATCCGTTATCTCGTAAAGGTCACGTGTCGCTTAATCTAAAATTAAAAACATCCTGCAATATCTCTATATCTCGTATATAGCACCACACTATTATGATGACTTATGAATTTGAAATTAATTTTTATTACCCCGATTTGTGGATGACTGCGGATACGTAATTAGATGTGATTTAATACTGTATATACACGTGTGGTTAATTCACCCCTTAATCGTATATTAAAGAATGCGTTTGGTGCTCGTGACTTTTGGTGTGAGAATTATCTTAAGAATATATAAATTTTATTATTTATTGATGTGTGGACAGTGTAAATATGTAAAACATTTGGTACTTTACCACCCTTGATGA
This sequence comes from Tipula confusa, assembly GCA_963556175.1. Classification (NCBI taxonomy): domain Eukaryota; kingdom Metazoa; phylum Arthropoda; class Insecta; order Diptera; family Tipulidae; genus Tipula; species Tipula confusa. Next base: position 118,535,666 of record OY744477.1, read on the forward strand.
TAAATTTGATTGACAATAAAATAAAATTATTGCACCCCATCTAATCTAAACTCCTTAAATGGGAGTGTCTATAGTACAATGTTCGTTCTCCTTTTTTTACACATCGAGTAAAACAATTTTCAAAGGGACAGTTTAGTCTTATACAAATTTTCCTCTAGACGGCAACAAAATATTTTATGTCAGACGACATACTGTCCTTTAGTGATAAAAATTGTAATAATAAATAATTTAGAGCTAAAATTAACTGTGTTATCGCAAAACTATATAAAACTTTGCCCAGCTGTCTTTTTAACCATTTCACAACATAAATAAATTAATCAAAATATTACGTAACGTTATCGTGCTAGTGGATGCTGTTTCCTGTTTTGTGTATACATATACATATTTCAAAGAAACCAAAAACTATAAAAATTATAATACTTGCAATATAGTTCTAGTTCTAATTGTGTTATAGTTAAGTGAATATATATATTACAGTATGGATTGGATCGATCGAAATGATGATCATCAACATCATCAGCCAGCATCCTTAATTGAATTGGGTGGAACAAATATTGAAACTAGTTCGTTATCATCGACCACATCGTCATTATCGACTGCTTCGTCATCGTTACATGAAATTAATGGTCGAACGTCTAATTCTGTTGTTGGAACAACAATAAGTTTATGTGTAAATAATAATAGTGGTAGTGGTAATAATATAAGTGAACAGAATATTAATGACGATATAACAGCCAATACTGTGATTATAAGCGGAAATGGTCACCATAATCTTGATTCAATATCAGATGAGGAACTATCGGATTTTTCTCTAAACGACAGTGAAGATGAAGAATTTCGTGGTATGTGAACATACCACAATTTAAATATACTTGTGTTTTATTTTGTCTGTATATATTAATTAGGTACCCCTCGACCAGCTTCATCGAACTCTCGTTCAAATCCATCGCAATTCGATCAAATTGCAATCACATCGGAAACGACTACCAATAAAAATGGTCAACAAGTAGTGGTGCGAAAAATATTTACGAACACTCGAGAACGATGGCGTCAACAAAACGTATCGGGTGCATTTGCTGAACTTCGAAAATTGGTGCCAACTCATCCGCCGGATAAAAAACTATCGAAAAATGAAATACTACGAATGGCTATCCGTTACATTCATCTACTTACGAACGTACTCGAATGGCAAAAACAACAGGAACTCAAGGCGGAGCAGCACTCATTTAACGGTAACATTGTATCGTCGCATTGTACAAATCCGGTAATAAAACGTGAAAAACCGGTGAAAGATATAAATGCCAATTGTTTGATCAGTTCGAAAATAATTTCGAAACATCAAGAATACGACCGAAATGGAAATAATCTATTGATGATAGCACCACCACAATCGGGCGACCAAGGATCACGAAATTCGAATTGTAATATTGTCGTAAATTCACGTAAAATTAAATCGGAAATACTCGATTTGATGGATTTAAAAAATTTTAAAACTAAAGTTAATAATGAGAATAGCCAATTGTTTGGCGGTGGATTTAATGGATCGGTTGGCAATACATTGTTTGGCCATAAGTTAAACTGCAGCAATTCGAATAAATTGATCATACATAATTTTATTCAAACTATAAATAATAATAACATAAATCATAATAATAATAATAATAATAATAATAATGTTAAGATGTCCGGTGATTCCGGACTTAGTCTTGTCCTTAAAGAAGATAACAGTAAGAGGTCTGGGAAAAATAAACGGAAAAATAATAAGAATGACAACAGTAATATTGATGATAAGAAAAATAAAAATTAAGATTATATTTTTAAATTATAATAGTAATTAGTTATAATAATACACAATAAAGTTGCAAAATTAATTTTTTGTTAAATTAAATTTTAATGTTTGTGATTTTTTAAATAACCCCATTTTACCTGAAAGCAGCAACGGAATTAAGTGTAGAAAAACATTAGTTTGGTTCGTATTCATGGTGCTCAAAAAAATTAATAATAAACTAGCTGACTAATCACCGAAAATTTTGAAGAAGAAGTTATCATGAAATCAATTTAGTAAAATTGAAATAAAAACAAAAATTTCAATACCATTTCGTTTTTATTTGTGTGAGTAACCAAAATGTAGTATATTAATCTAAAATCCATCGCAATCAAAATGATAAAACTTTTCATCTTGTAAAAATCAAGATCATCTTTTTTATAACAGTTTTTGGGTTCAGATCTCGGGTTTCATCTTTTTATTTTTACAAGAAGAAATTTTTTCTCAGTTCGACTTGCATAATTTTTTAATCTAGTGTCTCGGTTTTTTTTTAATATGTTAAATTTTTTGAATAGGTATCGGCTATGTTTTAGAAAATTTGTTTGTGATAATTATGTGAATTTGTAAAAAGTACGGATTTATATAAACATGCGGATAGAGTATCGTCCAAAAATAACATTGAAACAACAACAAGAAAAGGAACAAGAAATTTCTTTTTTAGTTTTACTGTTCTTTTTATATATTCCTCTAGCTCTAAAAACCTATTTCCGAAAAAGTGCTTTATAGCCGATTTACATTCAACAAATTTTGAAGAAGTTGATCTTGAAATCATTTTAGTAAAATGAAATAAAAACAAAAATTGCAATAATATTTCAATATTAAATAATATTTTTTATTTGTGTGAGTAACCAAAACATAGTATATCAAACTAATTTTATACATGTATTGTCATCTTTTTATATGTTTTGCTACAAAAAGATAAAACGTTTCAACTTCTAAAAAAAAGATCATCTTTTTTATAACAGTTTTTGGGTTTGGATCTCGGGTTTCATCTTTTTATTTTTACAAGAATAAATTTTTTCTCGGTTTGGCTTACATAATTTTTCAATCTAGTGTCTCGGTTTTTTTCAAGTTGAAAAATTTTTTGAATGGAAATCAGCTATTAGTTTCAGAAAATTTGTTTGTGATCGTTATGTGAATTTGTAAAAAGCACGGATTTATATAAACATAGATACAGTATCGTCTAAAAATAACATTGAAAACAACAACAAGAAATGGAGCAAGACATTTTGTTTTTAGTTTTACTGGTCTTTTTATATATTCCTCTTGCTGTAAAATCCTATTTCCGAAAAAGTACTGTACTCGCACAAATCTAATTTCGAAAAATAAAATTTTGTAATTGAGTTACAAAAATAGTTTATATTATATTTCTAAAACTAATGGTAATTAATCAATAATGTTAATTAATTTGGTATTGCATGTTTTCTTTTGATAATTTAATAAATTTGTAACCATTTCTTTCTTAAAATTTTAAATGCGCCCCTTTAAAATAAACAATTAAAAAAAAAAATTCGCGTGAAACGTCAAAAATTATTTTCAAAATAAACAAATCAATAACAGTTTTGTTGTGGCTTTAATTGAAATATGTACATATTTATTTCGTTTTTTCAATTAAATTAAAATTAAAATTATGAAATTAATAAAGATATAATTAAAATTTAATGTCAATTCGTGTCTATTCATTGAAAAATAATCGGTCGCCTTAGTTTTTGTCTAATATGACGTGTTATGTCTGCATCGTTATTTTGTTTGGTAATCTGACAGTTTTTTTATTATTAACAATATTCTTCTAGCCTCCTTATATAAAAATTTGAAATTTGAATTTCGAAAATTCGAATTTAAAGATAAGGACGCAAGTTTTTTTCTTTCTCTGTCAAACACTAGATAGGATTTTTTTCGTCATTATTTTTGTTGTCTCCGTTTCATTAGAGATTTATGGTAAAAAGGGGTACCGGTCGAAACTGGATATTTTACAACTGGATTTGACGAAACAGGATAATTCAAAACTGGATATTTTAAAACGAGATAAAGTACAAAACGAGATATGGTACAAAACTGGATACTTCAGAACTGAATATTTTAACACGAGATAAGGTACAAAACGAGATATGGTACAAAACTGGATATTTCAAAACAGGATATTTCGACATGTGATTTAAACTTAAAATGATTTTTTAGGAAAGTTCTGGAATATGGCTAATTAGGAAAGAACTCGGCGAGTTCTTAACCGATTATTATCAAATTCAATACATAAGAAAAAAATGGGATTTTAAAATGATTTTTTAGGAAAGTTCAGGAATATGGCCAATTAGGAAGGAACTCGGTGATTTCTTAACCGATTATGATGAAATTCGATATGTTAGATGAAAATGGGATTTTAAAATGATTTTTGGAAAAATTCTGGAATATGGCCAGTTAAGAAATCACCGAGTTCCTTCCTAATTGGCCATATTCCAGAATTTTAAAATCCTATTTTCTTCCTATGTATCGAATTTCATAAAAAATCGGTTAAGAACTCGCCGAGTTCCTCCCTAATTGGCCATATTCCAGAACTTTCCTAAAAAATCATTTTAGTTTAAATCACATGTCGAAATATCCTGTTTTGAAATATCCAGTTTTGAACCATATCTCGTTTTGTACCTTATCTCGTTTTAAAATATCCAGTTTTGAAATGTCCAGTTCTGAGTGGTTCCCGGTAAAAAGCTATTGGAAATGTATAAACAAAGTAAAAATATCAATTGAATTAAGTCAGAATTTCATGTCATCCAAATTATTTATTTTCGTCAATTAAATTTTAAATCTCAGGGTGTTTTATTTACATTTCGAAAGAAATGCTTGGTGTCGATTGGTTTGCTTAGGCACCACCATTTCGTTCATTGCAATACTTTATAATACATGACTTTTTTTGTTTTGTTGTCTGACGCGTAAGCAAACAAAGTTGATGTTTTTCCGACATGCGAACAGGCGACATACAATTAACAATGAATCGGTTGGAATCATTGGAATGCATGGTATCAAAACGTCTTCTCCTTATTACTTCCCTGTAGGAACTGTTGTTTTGATTTCAACATTTTCTTCTCTAGACTACCGTTAGTTATTGTTGCTTCAATCACTTTTGGCATCAGTTTTGTCACGGAAAGTCTGGTTCCGTTGTACAATTTTGTTTGGCGTGTTGAAATTCCGAAGAGGCCGTATTGGTGACTTTTCAACGTCAATATGTCTAGAGTTCTATACTGGATAATTAACAGCTTTATCCTCTTTTGTATCTTTTGTTCTTCAAGAAAAACCAGATGTTTCCCATCGCCCATATCTAACAGTTGTTGGTAAGTTGAACTTAAAATGACGGAGAAGTGCTTTAACTTATTTTTATGGGCCATGGTACATTCATCCCAAAAAATGATTTGGCCTGTTTTTAATACAGTTTCCATTCCAGGTGTTTTTGATGCAGTGCATCGTCCATAATTTTGTTGTTAATCGACATACACATATTCTCAAGTGATATTAGTGCTTCATTGAAAATGTTTTCCGAATACTGTACATCCAGGTCAAAGTTGTTTCCGCGCACTCGACAAATTATCTTTCGCTCATATTCTCTTTGTGTTTTTCCCATAGATTTTTATATATGTCCGACACACTTGACCATCGATGGATTTGATTATTTGAAGCGGTGCGTTGATTACGTAAAACAGCATTCGCAAATAGTAGTATTCCCCATTATTGTGGCTGAATAGTATATACTCATCTCAATGTGCCAGTAGGAAATATATTACCTATTATAGAATGCTTGGCGCCATTTTTCCTTCTGCAAAATTTCTTCGTCGACTGATCCCAAGCATAGATTAAGATATAAAAAGATGATCATATTGGAACAAAAAATAAAAGTAAAAGTGATAGGTACCTCTAATATGTTGAAAAATTTAAAAGCATTTTTTGGTTTAATGTACAAAGTAAAAAAATATATTTTTCAACTACAAAGGACGATTTCATTGTATAGAAATCGTTAGTGGGTTTTATTTTTTATACCTTAAAGTACGCAGCTCGAGCAAAAATAAATTAGCTATATAAATTTGACATAACATTGAGGTAAACTAAAAGAAAATTGTAAAATGTATCTTTAAAATTTATCGGTACGCAGCTTCACGCTAACAAATTCAAAAATGATAGTTGCGCGGATTGTAATGTAGATGGTACTACTAACAAGTCTCAAGAGCTAACAAGAGCGAGATAAAACAATTTCGCTCACCGGTACGTAGCTCGACGTGAAAAAATCATAGAAAACATAGTTTGTCTGATTGTATAATAGATGACACTACTATGAATTCTCCAATATTTTCACGTCGATTTATCTGCACGGTACAATAAATGAATGCGAAATTTTGACATTTCATTATGGTTTTGTTTTACTTGTGCATGTATATTGTTTATATGTGTATTGCTTTGAAACAAAAAACTTATTTCTATGCAATTATTGTTGGAAATTGAAAAAAATTTACCAAACCAATACACTTATGGTTTGCAATTTTTATTTTTAAATACCATAATATATTTGAGTTATAATGGAGTTTGTCGAAATTAATGATTTCGATAATGTAAATGATTTATCTCTTCACATTTATTTAGTGCGATATTTATCTGTACATTTGTGGATACCGCGTTAAAATTTAGCTTAGCCCGAGCTCCGTACCTAGGAATAAAATAAAATCCAAAAAAAAAAATTATCTCTACACAAATTGTTTAGCTTGATGATTTATTTGTAGCTAATTGGAGACTTGTGGAATTTATCTTATCTAAGCTCGAGCTGCACACATATCTTTAATTGTTGAATGCATATTTTACAAACCTTCATTATACAGTAACCATGAAAAATGGTTTCGTCGTTTAATTTTAACTTTCTCTATAATTATTTCTTAATATAAATTTTTGTTGCATGTTTATGGGTCATCTTTATATCCTAATCTATGGTAATAGCAACGTTTTTGCAAATTCATTATTTGTACACAGTTGGATAAAAGCGACCAACGTTGTGTTTGGTAGTTCTACAGCTCTCTGGGGTGCATTCACTTCCGTGTAGTAGACTTGTTCACCGTTTTTCTCGACAGGAGACAATCTATTGGTTATCAATTTCGAATCCACGTTATTGATTTTGATTGTTGTTGTTTGTCCTCTGTTATCTGTTTTTCATCGTCTATACAGCAGATAACTATCGCCACTAAACGTGTTAAAGCTACAACTAATATTGATATTTTAGGTGGATCATAAGCTGGGAGTAACCTAATATTTTTCGAATAATGATGCTTTTGATTTGTTTGGCAAGCAGAAGCAAAGATATGGTGATCGGTTGAACATAATACAAGTTGATGTGCTCCAGCGCCACCTACTAGTGAGTTATAATAAAATGGATATCATAAAAACCTTTTCCATGGAATGTGTCAACTATCATTGTGATCAGTCAAACGGTGTTGAAGTCTATTTATTATTCCCGGAAATGCCAACATCCATTTTTTTATTTATGTAGATGCGATAAAGGTTTAGTATTTGAAAACATAAGCATTCAGACAATATAATCAAAAGGATTAAAAACGAATTGTGCTTTTTTGGCAAAAATCTATTTTAAATTTTACATAATCACGTAGGTTTCCGTCGGTAAAGACCTACCACTATTCAAACTGACAAGGCCGGTTTATCTTTCTTAGGCGCCCTTTTTCTGGAGCAACAACTCAAGGTTGCCGAAATTTCATTGGAATCAATTAAATATGCCCATGGAGTATGGGTTCTGGATTCATGACACCACGACATCTTCGCGTATTTAATTACTATCGCGAAAGGTTCTCATCCTTACATCACATTTAAAACCGAAGTGATCCGTCTGCTTGGCGATCTGTATAGAGGCGACAGCAAGCCGTCCCAATTAATCAGCATCATGTAATTTTATACTGGTAACAACTTGTACGCATTCGTAAATTCTGGATAAAGAGGTTGCAGCAGCAGATTTGGGTTGAGCAGGCTGATTAAGTACATGAGACAATGTAGAAAGCATAAATAAGTCACCTTAAGTTTAAAATTCACCAAATTATGAAAATCTAATGGCAGCAAATAATTTTACTTGTTATTATCATCAACGTTTCAGTCCCGAAAATTTTAGATGTACACTTTATTGTACTTTCAAAAAATTACTAAGTCATTTGTGGTTGATGGCAGGCAATGATTCATCCAAATTAAGCCGTGTTCCAATTTTTAAAATTCATTTATAAATTTTTAAACTCATTATTGTGAGAATTTCAACAGTAACACATGTTGAAATTAAAAATTGTCGCCCTAGCAACAGTCTTGGGTTCAGCACTCTACATCTTGTGCAAAAATGAATAGAGAATAGAGACCATGTGGAAATTTCTGGACACTTATTAAAGTTACGATTTAAGGTCGGTATCTGATTCCACATCTCGAAAAACTAACCCGAAAACTGTGATTTCGACACATTTAGAATTTTTTAAAATATGTAGAATGATTTTTGATCTTAAAAATTTTTGGCAGCAAAGCCTTTCCAACGTCTTATGCATACAGTATTACAGAAGAACTAACTGTTGTTTTGTATATTAGGACGACGTGCTCATTATATCTGAAAATTACGACGAACATCTCGAACACATCAAAATTGTATTCCCTAAATGAGAAGAACACGGCTTAGTAGTAAACGTAGATAAATGCGTTTTGGCAAAAGTTAAAGTTCCGTTTTTAGTCCAGTTGGTTACTGGACAATGTACATTATCTTGAAAATCGGGGATCAGCCCATCAACAATTTTGAACGACCACTAGCTGTTAAATAACTGAAACGTTTGTTAGGCATTATACACTTTTATCGACGCTTCATTCATGGTGATGCTACCGATCAGTCATTACAAAACGACTACCGAAAAGGTTATGTTAAGAATAGTCTGCAGCTCTAATTCAGTATTCGACCACAGCAATTGAAGTGTTCAATAACTGCAAAAACAAACTTACAGAAGCTAGTTTCCTATGAACGACTTACAGTGACTGAAACTTTGAAAGCTACGCCCACTGGGAATATCAAGCAACACTTCGACGAAATTCATCCTGTACCGGCGTCTCGCCACGCAGCGACAAAATTTGAATTAATAAAGTTACCTATAGTATTGAACCGTATTTGGTTATCGATCGTACTCAAAAATTTTTCATTTTAGTTTTAAATGGATCTGAAACAAGCCAAAATTTCCATCGATTTCCTCAAATTTTGCTATTCGGACTATCAATCGAACACCTGGAAATTAGCGACTCATAAACTAGAACTTCTTATTTTGGCTGATGGACCTAAATAACCTGTCGTGGAGCCGAAACTTAGCAAATTGTGTTGAAGCCAATACCTTAACCATCACTATACGACCGGTGATAGGGTCCTTGAAACCTCTTCAATGATTCCTTCAAGATGTATTAAATAGTTTTGATAGATTTTCGATCTCTCTATGGGATGGGAGTGTTTGTGGCGTCTTTCCTACCCTGGCGTCTTAAATTAGTATTATTAAAATTATTTAAAATTAACTTGCACGATAGAATAGTTGGGTACAAAACTACAAAATTAACTTCGTCAAAAAATTGTAAAAACTTAGTAAGCTTTAAAATGCTTTTGTTTTTGAAAAAAAAAAATAAAAAAAATTATTTTGTTCTCGTTTTTTAGATTCAGTTTTTACCAAGCTGAATGCAAATACATTAAAAACTAAACTTGTACTAGTAAAATGTATATTAGTTTTTCATTTAAATGGTTTAATGTCATCAGTGATTTACAATGCAGCTATAGTATTTCTTATTGTCAACGATAGTGTGCTTTGTAATGGAATGGCATGATATTATTGATTAAATCAGAATTCATTCTACATAAAACATTTCGAAATTATATTAGTTGGATCAATTATTTTCAACCGATAATTATATAACCAATCGTAAACTAACAACCAAAATATAATGGAAGATCTCAAACGATGGGGGCTACAAATATAAAATGCGGCAAATATTTTAAAAATAGAGTAAGTCAAAGAAAATACTGGATTTAAGTTTTTTTTTTTTTTTTTTTTTTTTTATAAATGTTCAGAGCACTTAGGATATATATATGTATGTATATCCTTTATATGAAAGTTTTAGCAACAAACACACAGCACTACTGCAAAAGGTAAAAGGAAGGATTAGGAGGGAAAAAGGTAAGAAAGGAATAAAAGGAATAAAGGTTTTCAGTCTTCTAGTTGTTTACTTTTGATATTAAGTTTGAATCTCTGTAAATTGTATTCCAAGGGAAACGTCTCGTCGTTCAATTTATTCCACATCCGCGTACTCCTAACAAAAAATGAATTTTTAAATTTATTGGTCTTCGCGAATTTAATTTCCAGATTGTATCGGTGTACCAGGCGTCTTAAGTTACGTGCAGGCTTTGACAAACCAGGCATAAATTCATAAAGTTCCGATGAACAATGACCATGAAAGTACTTGTAAAACACGCATAAGGCTCCCACATTACGCCTATGGGAAAGAGAATCAAGATCAGATAATAATTTTACGTCTTCAATCATTCGAGATGCTCGGTTTTGGACCCGATCGAGTGCAGTTAAATGAGTTTTCGGTGCTCCAGCCCAAATATGAGAATTATACTCCAACCTGGGTCTTATGTAGGTCTTATATATTGTAAGTATTTCGGATGGATTAAAGTAAAACTTACATCGTCGTAGAAATCCAAGACATTTGGCTGCACCAATCGCTGCTTTGTTTATTTGTTCAGCCTGATTCTCTTTGAAATAGTTAAACCGAGAATCTCAAATGTGTCAGACGTAGCCAAGCTGGAATCACCAGTCAGAAAAGACGGTGAATAACCATCAGTTCGGCCAGAAAAAACACAGGTTTGAAATTTGTTGGGATTAAATTCAACTCTGTTGGCTTCACCCCATTTAAGAATGACAATGGGGTAAGGCGCGTAAGGCGGTCATTCATAGCCATTCTTTCTGCGAGAACATCGTTTCGCGATGAAGAAGAAGGTAAACTGTAAGAGGTGGAAAGTGAGCTGTCATCAGCATAGGAGTATATTGGATTGAGAGTTGCTGATAGAAGATCATTGATGAAAATTAGAAAAAGGGTTGGAGAAAGGACGGATCCCTGAGGAACACCAGCGTTTATAAGATGTTGATCGGAAGTCACACCATCCACCACCACTTGGATTTTGCGACAAAAAAGAAAATTCTCAATCCATAAAATTAACGAACCGTGAAGGCCAACTGCCCTCAATTTACACAGCAAACCCTTGTGCCACACACGATCAAATGCTTTTGAGATATCGAGAGCAATGACTTGAGATTCACCAGATTGATGAATGCTTCTGTTCCATTGTTCAGTAACAACATTGTTCAGTAATTAAATCACCTGCTGAACGCCCTCCGCTTAATTAGATGATTAGCTTCCAAATATTTCATCAGCTGGAAGTTGATTATGGTCTCAAGTACTTTAGAAAGCACCGAGACGATAGCGATTGGGCGATAATTTGAAGGGTCCGATTTACTGCCCTTTTTTGGCACAGGATGTATGTTAGCAGTCTTCCAGATGGAAGGGAAAATGCCAGAAGACATAGATCGGTGAAACAGATATGATAGTGGCTTAGACAAGGATTTACAGCAATATTTGAGGACAATTGGGGGAATACAATCCGGACCGGCTAAATTGTTGGTGTTAATGCTTGCAAGGACTTTAGCGACAACTCTGGATCTAAATATAATGCGGCGCATCGATGAACTGGCTAGAGAGATAATCGGGGGTATTAAGTTAGAATCAGGTAAATTAGAGTTTGCTGCACATTTTCGGGCAAAGAGATTGGATTTTTCTTGAGCTGTAGAAAAGATACAATCCCCATCTTTCAGAGGTGGTATTGATGATTTCCTACTGTTCAAAAAGTTTTCCTCTACTTTGCGGGCAAAGGACCAAAAGGTCCGATTGCTATTGCCCTGGTTTAAGACCTGTCGCAACTCTTCTCGAACTTTTTTTTGGTAATTTCTCTTAGCTTGGGACACTGTTTGAGTTGCCAGATTTCTAGCCGCCTTAAATATAGCTAAATTTTCATTTGACGGGTTCTTAACATATTTGCGGTGAGAGGCTTCTTTATTGGCGGTTGTTGTTCTACAGTCATGATTATACCAAGGATTGCTAGATTTTTTTTTATTTGACTTAGAGAGACTGGAAGGAATGAACTGTTCCATTCCCGTGAGAATGACAGTCGAAACCACAATGGCTGCCTTGTCAATATTACCGAAGGCAAAACAAGAGTACCATTCGAACTCTTGAAAGAACTTGTTCAATCCTTCCCAGTCCGCATTTTTATAGTGCCATAATCGACGTTTAGGCGCAACATTCATTTGGCATGACCATGACATTGGAAATTCCGCTGTAATAAGCCGATGGTCCGAGTTTCCCAAAGGAGAACTGACGGAGATACTGTATTTCTCCGCATGAGAAGTTAAAAACAGATCCAGTAAGTGACCCGTATCGTTGACCCGATCTGGTATCCTCGTAGGCTGATCTACAAGTTGTGTGAGTTGGTTTAGAGCTGCAAACATTTCAGCCGCCTCACCAGCCGGTGTTACGGACTTAGAATAAGGAAGCCACTTGTCATTGTGGACATTGAAATCACCTGCCACAGCGATTTCAGCATTTGGTGATTTCTGAAGGATGCGCTCAATGGAGTCTGACAGAGTATCAAACCCAAAATGAGCAACGCTGTTTGCGATATTTGGGCTTCGATAGAGACCACATAGGAAGAGGGGGTGTTTCGAGACATGAATTTCAACCCAAATGAAGCTGAACTCATTATTCGAGCTTTGGCCTAAAAAACTGGGAATGGAAAAAGGTATATCGTTGCGGATATACATGGCCAGCCCCCTATGGTGAATAAGCCGATGGATTAAGGAGTAACCCTTAATACCGATGGCCGAAGAATCACCGGAGTCCAAAATTTTGGTCTCGGTGAGAAGTAGAACTGCTGGTTTTGTGGAAGCTGTGTGGTGCTCAACGGCTGCAAAGTTTGTCCGTAATCCACGAATATTGCAAAACTGAAAAGAGAACACTCTCCCCATGACACAGGAATACAGAGACTCAAACTTAAAGAACGCAAGAACAGCGTTAGACCAGCAAACAATGGTGTGTCCACAGTAGTACCTCCGAATCGCAGTGTATTAACCTTCCGACCGAACACACTAAAACGTAAACACAACACTGCTTACTTGACAACAGCTGTTCAGCAATTCATTTATCTACTTGTATTAAACATGTCGACTAAACGGAATTTGAAAACAAAATTAAAAATTTAATTGATTAACGGGAAATAAATAAACGGGATGGATATAAAGTATTTATGAAAGTGTGTGGTTGTGCGCGTCAATTTATCGTAAAAATGCCGAACATTAAAACTCAACACATTAAGAACTCTCTTTTAACTAAAAATCTTTCAAGAAAGTCTTTAAGAACACATTTCTTTTAATAATATAATTAATTTTTTTTTCACAACACAGGTTAACACAGGTTTAAAAAAAAAAAAAAAAAAAAATGAAAAATATAAAAAACACAGCAACAAAACAAAAAAAAAAAAATAAATATCAAATTAAAACAATGAGAAATTGCAATGCGATGTGCATTGCTCGTCGAACGGAGAAGAACTCATAAGTTATTAAAAGAGGTCTTCCGTTATTTATGCTTACTTTCAGTAACAACACTGGGGATTACGGTTTACAACGACTACATGAAAGGAGTTATTTGAAGCCCATTAAACGCTATATCTTATACACTTCTTTGTCACAAGAGGTAAATCAGCAAATTTTAAGTAGCAAAACTAATTGGAATCTCTTTAAAACTCTCTTGCATGAGTAAAGTAAGCCTAGAAATCTCAAACAAAACAGTTTACTGCATAAACTAAAATGTAAAATCAAGAATAACCTACTGAATGTTAAAAAAGCTCCAACTATGACTTATTAAAGGGTTAGGTATTTAAAGCTTTACCAGAAAAAGGGATGAAAAATTTTTTATAAAATTATTAGTAAATCGAAAAATCATTTGCAACCAAACAAATATGCTCTGGGATCTTCCTAGATGTGGCTCAAACGTCTTATAAGGTATGGAATCATGGCAAGTGTATATGCTGCTTCCTTCTGGAGACTACTAGTAACTGATTGTTGGTCAACACCAGCCTAAATTACGACACTAGAGGAAATCCTGATCGAACGTCGAACAGCATTCGCCTGTTATGTTATGCTGGATCCTAGGCACCCTCTTGTTTTATTCTAGCCTTTGTGTGATAGCGCTGGATATTCTACCAGAGACCTATCTATCTTAGCAACTCGTGGGAATCAAAATGAAAAGTTTAAACATAAAAAAAATCCACACAGTCGTAGGTAACCAGGCTACAATGTTCTCAAAAGATACTGCATGAAAAAAAAGTAGGAAGTATTAACAGCAATTTGACGATGTTTGAAGCGGTAAGTCCGTTTATAAAAATTGGTGCTTTACAGAGGACACCACCTCCACTATCCAAGGGATTACCACAACCAAATGAAGCTAATATACTTAAAGTTCAAACAAAAGGCGGAAAAATCGTAGGATCTGCAAAAGAAGACAAAGCTACAATTATGAAGCAACAGTAGTCGCTAGACGACGAAAACAAAGAGTTGCAGTCTTTTAAAAAAAATTTTGCAAAACTGAAGAAGGTAATGAGGAGGAGAAACCATTAAAATTGAAATCAAAAACGACATCAGTGAACACCAATACGAAGTCGGCCTCTCAGGTGAACACTAATAAGAGACAAGCATCTTCTAGTCCTAAAAAAACGGGAAGATAAGAGAAACAAGAAGGAAGATAAAAAAAAATGAAAAGATAACAAGGAAAAAGGGAAAAAGAGCATACCCAATCAAATCGAGGGGAGTGCAATCGGATATGGAAGCCGATGCGGAAATTATTTTTATACTATGTTTATACCTTTGCTTCAAAGGCAAACTGATGCGGAAGTACTAAAACAAAATAAAAATCAAGGCAAACCTAGAAGAGAGTAACGTCAAAGTAAGTGCGCTACGATAAACCAAAAATACGAAATATACTCCTGGAATTGGGCTATAACTATAAAGGTAAAAAATCCGATTGTGACACTCTCACAAATAATGTTAAAATAAAGCTGGCGTACATAGTTTGGAACTAAACGCCAGCAGAGATAGAGGAAGGCCATACGAAAATGAATATCGAAGCTAAACTTAGAGCTTAAAGTGACACTCTTGGATATAAACAGCAGAGAGCAATCAGTTGCACTTTTTTGCATACATTAATTGATACCTCTTGAGTTTGAATTAATGAAGTAGTTGGGTAAACTGCAGAGTGAAAGAACGAGTCAATGCAATTCGTTGCTTCAGATGTTTTGTGTACGGTCCTATACTCAATCAAATTGCAAAGCAATATATACAAGAGCACAAGGCATGTGTAGGCAACGTGAAAATCAGACCACATGAAAAATCTTGAAGAGCGATATAGCTAAATATTTCATCTTCTCTGACGCGAACAAGCATATTACGGAAACAAGTGACAGTTGTGTGTTTTCCAAACCAGCTTAAAAGAATATAAGATTGCGTTGAGAGTTTTGCAAGCAAACCTTAACCGAAGTTGGCCGGCAAGTGATCGTCTCAACTTTTAAAAGCTCAAGATAAACCTGCTAATTATATGCGAGCAGTATAGCGTAAAAGATACCACAAGTTGTTACTCGGATACTCTAGACACAGCCGCACTATGGTTCCTAAGCACACTATTGTTTCTCAATAGACAGCGAGGGATCGGATGCTAGATTTTTATGGCTGAAGTGCGGTCAATTTTCACTGTCAGCTATTTTACTCTAAATGAGAGCATTGGTCTACTATAGCAGAAGTAGGATATACTAGAGGACGCAGTTCAAAGAATAGATGGCGCTGTCATAGTTGTAGAAGATTTCATTGCTAGGGCAGATTAAGGTATGCTTTTTCCTTACTCCCAAAGTAACAAAGTACTGGAGATGGCAGCAAGACTAGGGCTGAACGTGATGAACGAGGAGAATACACCTACATTTAGGAGATCACATCGGCAGAGCATGTGAGACATCAATGCCCCGATAGAAGATATCACATGGAAATAAAAAGCCTGCATATTGGTAGACAGATCAAATATAGGCGTAGGGTCACGTGGATGACACGGAGAAAGGAAATAGGATCAACTGCGCCATACAGACATAAAAAGAGTTACAAAAAGTGATTTATAAAAGCAATAAAGTGGAAAGAAACTAACAGTAGAAGTTGAATCCAATCCATGGAGATTGGGCTACAAAATAGCCATGAAGAACATTTGAAAACTTGCTCCAAGCCCATTGATGAGTGTTGCAGATACACAAAGTATTGTTGACATCCTGTTTCATACTCACCCAGAAAGTCAAGTAAGAAGACATGTAGTGGAAAGTAGCGACATAGCGCTGATTACAGAAGGGGAACTTCTCAATGCCGTTTCGTATATGAAAAACAGAAAAGCATCGGGTTCGGATGGAATGCTGATTGAAGCCCTTTAAATAACTGCTCAAATCTGTCTTAAGGCATATATTCCAACCAAAATGAAAGAAGCAAGGAGTGGTGCTTGTTAGCAATGGCAAAAAAGACCCTCAGCATACAGACATCTATGTATGGTTAGTAAGGCGAAAAACTACCGAAGAGACTTCTTAGTCATAGACTAACTACTGCAATCCAGGAGTCAAGAGATATTTTGTGTAAACAATAATGGTTTCAAAAGTGACCGCTGTACATAAAATCATCAATTCTTCAAAATCGTCAATTCTTGATTGTAACGTCAAGAATTGACGATTTTGAAAAATTGATGATACGTTCAATTTGTGTCGCTGGCCTAAAATATAATATTGCTACGTTCTTGCCTTGTCACTTACGGTCCGTATCTCCAGATTGTGAATAACTACCCGAATACCACTGTCCACTAACAAATTTCACAAAACTACACAAGTCCCACTTTAAACAAAACTTAATATCATCCAAACCTTAATTAACCTTCATATATTTGGACTTGTGCTATCGCACGCTAGGTGGTACCGTAACAATATGCTTTAAAACTACTGAAGGACCCCGTAAAAAGAAAATAACAGCTGGTACCGTTCAAGTATCAGTCTAGGAGTGTCGTGTACGATTAATTGCTTAAAATGCAGATGTCAGATGGTGCCACTCTGATTGGTTTCGTTGATAATGTCGCTTCTGTTATAGTTTTCTGTTCTGATGCTGTGCAAAGAAAACTGGACTAGGCGATGTGAAATATGAGTGGATGGAAAACTATGGACTATGTACAGCAACTGGAAAATCTGAGATCGTGATGATAACAAGCGCATCCCAGCCGTATTGTCGTTAAAAACTGGAACGTTGATCATCGATACCAAAAAGCTATGTCAAATACATCAGTATGAGAGTATACTACTCAGGTCAGTCACACAGTCTATTAATGTTCAGAAAAATTTAGAAAGCGGTTGACAGCTATTCAAAGAAGAGGAGCCCTCAGTGTCGCATGTTCATTTCGAACTGTCTCCTGTACACAGGCCAAACAAGAACTGTAACAAGTGCTGAGAGCCTGCTCCATGCAGCTGTGGCAGGAGTGGGTGGGCACAAGATAACAGAGATAAATGAACTGCAAGGCTTATAAGCAACCTGTGTAGGTGAAAAGAACATCAGTCTGGAGAGATAATACATTACCTGGCGCAGTACTTGAGCGGACTTGGCTACTTTGCACTTGCAGGAAATTCAAACATGAATGATGCCTTATTCTTGTTTTTCGAATACCGTGAGTGAACGCCATAAAGACGAGATCTTGTAAGCAGCATAAGAGAATCCATCCCGAACAGCATCATTCAAAAATTAATTCTAAACGTGCACTGTTGGAAGAAGGTCGAAGCGTATGTCCACGATGTGCTAAGAAAGAAAAAAGTTGGCTTAGATACAGGCAACTAGCGAGCTGAAAGTAAGTAAAGTATGGTGCAACTGTCGGTGCACAATGCAAAAATTGTAAAGCAATTACAAAAATAACGAATGAAATCGAGGATATTGGAAACGTATGGAATTTTACTGGCAACAAATGCAATACATACTGCATAAGCTTTAACATATAAGAAAAATTCGATTTTGGAAAATAACCAAATAATGATTTGGTAAAGATTTTGTAGTTAATACATTTTTAAATAGATGAGGCTATATATTATCTACGTAGTACAAATTATACCCACGAGCGTATATCATTCATCATCATAAGCTTTTAATGTTACATTATAGATGTCACACCGAATTAATTTTTTTTCATAAAAAGAAAAAGCCCATACATAAATATTTTAAAATCATAAAACAATTTTAATCGTATTTAAACAAATAAAACTAATATTATGTATAATGAAACAATGAAAAGATAAGAAATTAAATTGTAAATCACACTTATCTTTCGTTGTTGTTACAGATAATATAAAATATTGAAATACAATATGTATAAAATTATAATTCTTATTCATAATAATTTCAGTTGTTATTCAATTTTGCTAGGATAAACAAGTTTTGACAGTGTGGATAAAATTATTTGTTTTATTTAAACTTTACAATACGGAAGTTTTTAATTTACAAATAAAATGGCTAGTGAAGTGATTCCAAAAGATTTAAAGTCGATATTCAAGTAAGTTTGATTAGTATAATGTGAAAAATGTTACTTTTAAATTAAATTATGCGGTCTGTGAGGTTATGTTGTGAATTTTATTGTGATTTGTTTTTGTTGTTATAAATTTACCGTATCATCATTTTCAAAACACAGTAACCGGCAGTATCGAATTTTTGCACATAAAAGAAATAAAATGCAATTGTATTGTGTACACAAACAAGAAAAAAAATCTCATTGCAACATTTAATCCACGTCAATACTTTTTTTTTTATATCTAATCAAGCAATGAATTTACCAAAATTCGATTGACCTATTAAAATAGAAATACAATCCAACATTTGAGTTACGTGTATGAAAGTTAAGCCTATTGAAATATCAAATCAAAGCTCAAAGTGTCATTAAACTTATAACCAGAGAATTTATTTTTGTAATGACGTGCACAATGTATTAAAAGTAGCGTATATAGTAGTAGCAAAACGAGATAGGTCAGTTTTATCAATCGTAGTATGTATTTGCGGATGGTGATAGTAGTAAGCAGTTAAAAATACTCAAAAATATGTCGCACGATTCTTAGCAGCCCCTGTGGTTGGGGGTACTTCCAAAAATATAATATATATATGGATACAGGATACCGCAAAGATTTAACCAAACCTCGCTTAAGTTAACATACTCGAGGTTTAGGATCAGTCAAGAAAAATTATTATCGATGGCAAAAAAGTAAAGCATGTGTCAGGCTGTTTTTGATTTGAAAGCAGATGATAATCGTATGTGTAACTTTATAAGCTACGTTTATGCATGATGTCGGCCAACCCAAAGATAAAGACTCATTTTACAACAATTTGGATGATCTGATGAGATCCGAACGAGAGAACGACTTTTATGCTAGAGTTGGCCAAAATCAAACTGACTTATGTGAAATATTGGCTGTGTTTTTTTTTGATATCGGAAAAATCGGAGAGATCAGAGAGATTATTTATCGGATATATCTGATAATTTTTTTCTCCGATTTATTTTTGTCAGATCGAAAAAAATATTTTTTGTGTTTTTTTTAGTATCAAAAATAATAAATTATTTTATGAATTTCAGCATTAAACTCCCTAAATTAAAGTTTTATTTATCACCTGATAGCTCAACAATAATAAATAGTCGCCATTTTAGAATTTAGTAAAAATATAAAATAATCTGTACATTTTTTCAGAGTAAAAAGATCGTATCCGATAATTATCGGAGCGTAAAAAAAAACGACACAGAGAGATAATTTTTTTCTCGGATATTAAAAAAAACGCATATCTGAAAATTTGACAGTAAATTTATCTCTCCGATTTCTCCGATATTAAAAAAAAACAGACCCATTATTTCATTCTCTTCAACCACGAGATCAGGAATTTAATGAAAATTCCTGATGGCGTTCATGAAGTAAAAGTCGCTGTCGGCAACGATGTCGAACGACATGTCTTCTTCTGGTTAACTAGAACAATACAAACGGGACCGAAACCGTTGGAGCCGGATTATTAATTCGGTACGGGCCAGCAATGGTCTGTAAAAACCGATTATTAATATAGTACATATTTGCGGTTGGTGATAGTAGAAAGCAGTTGAAAATACTCTAAAATATTTCGCACGATTATTAGCATCCCATTTCCAAGTATATAGTAGATAACATTGTGTTGAGAAGATAACCATATTTGTATTTTGTATTATCTCATTATTATTTTGTTTTTTGTAGATACATCGATGCTAACCAACGTAAATTTATTGATGCTCTTGGAGAAGCGGTTGCGATTAAATCGGTATCAGCATGGGAAATGATTGATGAAATTAATCGTATGACTGATTGGACGGCTGAACGTTTACGGGCACTCGGTGCTAAAACTGAAATTGTTCCTATACCACATCATAAAAATTCAAGTGGACTAGAATTACCGTCACCGAATGTTTTATTTGGCTATTTACCAGCCACTAATCCATCAAAAAAGAAAACCGTTCTTATCTACGGACATTTAGATGTCCAACCGGCATTAAAAGAAGATGGTTGGGACACTGAACCGTTTGTAATGACCGAAATTAATGGTAAACTATTTGGTCGTGGATCAACCGATGATAAAGGTCCTGTACTTGGTTGGATACATGCCATTGAAGCGTTCCAAAAAGAAGGTGTCGAAATTCCAGTAAATATTAAATTCGTATTTGAAGGATTAGAAGAGACTGGAAGTTTTGGCTTGGCTGAAGTGTTGTATGCTCGAAAAATCGATTTTATGAAAGACATCGACTATGTTTGCGTTTCAGATAGTTATTGGTTGGGCAAGGAAAAACCATGTTTGACATATGGTTTACGCGGGATCACATATTATTTCCTTGAAATTGAGTGCGCCACCAAAGATTTGCATAGTGGTGTGTTCGGTGGAACTGTACCAGAAGCTATGACCGATATTGTCTATATGATGAGTAAATTAGTTGATAGACATGGTAAAATTTTGGTACCCGGCATCTTGGATGATGTAGCCGAGATTACGACTAACGAGTTAGATCTGTATAAGGACATTAATTTCGATGTTGACGACTACCGAAAAGATATTGGCAGTAATCGATTACTTCACGAGGACAAAACTAATCTCCTTATGCATCGTTGGCGGTATCCATCGCTTTCTCTACACGGTATCGAAGGTGCATTTTACGAACCAGGTCAAAAAACTGTGATTCCACGAAAGGTAGTTGGTAAATTTTCCATCCGAGTTGTACCGAATCAGGATCCGAATAAAGTTATAAAACAAGTACAAGACTATGTTAACGCATTGTGGCGTGAATATGGTTCACCAAATAAAATGAAAATATCAAGTGGTCATCCGGGTAGTTCATGGACCGAAGATCCTAATCATCCAAATTTTAAAGCAGCTCGTCTTGCCACGAAATATGTTTACAAAGTTGAACCGGATATGACACGTGAAGGTGGTTCAATTCCCGTTGTAATAGATATTCAAAAGGCGACCAATAAAAATGTATGTCTGCTACCAATGGGCGCTTGCGATGATGGAGCACATTCTCAAAATGAAAAGATCGATGTTAGAAATTACATTGAAGGAGTAAGTAAATATTCCAAATCGCAAATCTTAAAACTAAATCTTAATTTTTATTGTTTCAGACAAAAGTATTTGCAGGATATTTATATGAATTAGGCCAATTCTAGGCCGATATTAATCCTGGACTGATTAGCCGTAATCATTTTTTTTACGTTTTGTGCATTTTTGAACGTTTTATTAAGTAAAACACGATAATAAATTAATTACATAGTAATGAGCTTAGTTTTTTTTTCATCCCTGAAACTAATAAAATTTACGGATTAGGCCTCATATATCAAATAATCAATTAAGGTTGCCAAATTTGGTGCGTACTTTTGTGATATGTCAGAACAGTTGATAACTCACATGGTCAAGTAACACGATCCAAAATAAACTTAGTCGTTTGTATGATTTCGTTAGTTTGATTATCTTCTCACGTGATTACGATAGTACTTAAATAAAATTCTAAGCGTATGTATTAAAAAAGTAAATTCTACTAACGAAAAATAAAAGCAACTGGTTCCATCCAGGATCGAACTGGAGACCTTCTGCGTGTAAAGCAGACGTGATAACCGCTACACTATGGAACCTATGTAAATGAAGATGCTAAAAAACAAAAAAGATCGAATAGAATTTAGAATCGAGTCAACTTCTATGATCTGCGGCTGCCCCACAATCGAAACCTGAAATCTGAAACGAAGTTAACATTTTAAATAGCATACCATAGATAAGTGAGCTATCCTAAACAGAAAGATTAGGTAGTTAGATAAACCATTATCAACAAATGTTGACTGTCTTATCAGAGATCGCTGCACCATCCAGTTATGATCGGCTCGTAGAACATAAACGAGCCAGCGTATTCACTGCCCTTTTACTTTATGAACGAGAACAGGAATTTTCAAGAAATTCCTGATCTCGTGGTTAAAGACAACTTGATAGGTGTCGTCTTCGTCGCGTTTGGTGTGATATATTATGCGCACGAGTTCTCTCTCAAATATTTGAATGTCATCATTCAACTCTCATACTAATCCCTGACTCCCTGAGGGTATAACTGTCACACTTATATATAACAACGAGTCCGATCAACACCTTGTATTTAAACTTTAGCACTGGTACTATGGCATAACAAACACGGTTGCCGGCTGTTCCCACAAAATTATCATGTGTAACTCGAAAGCCCATCACTCCTTTAAATGTGTGGTTAGCACTACTAAAATCCATTGCGCCTTGGTCTGAAAAACCTGTTGTCATATATTTTGTTGTAGACCTATTGATTTTGTGTTGAGTTATTAAGTGTGAGGGAGCCTTTATTTGTTTTGTTTTTAATACTAGCCGCTTGTGGCGTTCTATTTCCTTATTGTACTTATTCTCTAAAATAAATACCTCGTGTATGGATGCTTGTCTTTTTTATTCGGATTATATTTCTTTTTATTTAAGTACATAATCACATCAGGTTATGGGCCCAGACCCACTTAAATAATAAAAAAAAGAAGTTCAATTTGTTAAATTTCGTAGTTAACGAGTTTAGCGTAAATATTTTTTTATGTGTAAAAAATTAATAAAAAAAAAAAAAAAAAAAATGGCGGCAACGTTTGCGTCCATAGAGAAATTGCGTGGAAGAGATAACTATGAGACATGGAAATTTGCTGCACAAGCATATCTTCAAATGAATGACCTTTGGAGTCATGTTGAGGGCACATGCAAGGAAAGTGATCCAGAAAAAAAAATTGAAGATTCAAAAGCCAAGGCGTCGATTGTTTTATTAGTGGACAGGGTGAATTTTTCACATATTCAAATAGCAAATACGGCGAAGAATTTTGGGACAGTCTGAAAGTGGCGTTTGATGATTCCGGTCTACTTCGTCGTGTAGCATTATTGCGTGAACTGGTTTCAATAAGACTAGTGGATTGTGCTACGAAGGAATTTTTCGTCGACAAAATTATTATGACCGCCCACAAGTTAAAAGGTGCAGACATGGAAATAGACGCACATTGTAGTTGGCCGGATTAAGCGACGAGTACTAGCCCATGATTATGGCGATAAAAAATTCTGACACAAAAATTTCGGCTGACTTAATAAAAACCAAACTACTTCAAGAAATTCGTTGGGCTGATAGAGTTGAGGGCTCTGTCTCTGCATCAGCCATGTACGTGAAGCCAGCAAAGTCAAACAATCATAAGAAGAAGAAGAAACAAGTAAAGGACGGGAAATGTTTTGGATGTGGCGTAGTTGGTCACTTCAAAAACAAATGTCCGAATACGAAGATGGCTAATCATTCGTCAGTTTTTTCGTGTTGGACGGCATGCAATATTAATTCGACTGAGTGGTATATAGACTCTGGTGCCTCTGCACACGTGACCCACAAGTTAAAAGGTGCAGACATGGAAATAGACGCACATTGTAGTTGGCCGGATTAAGCGACGAGTACTAGCCCATGATTATGGCGATAAAAAATTCTGACACACAAATTTCGGCTGACTTAATAAAAACCAAACTACTTCAAGAAATTCGTTGGGCTGATAGAGTTGAGGGCTCTGTCTCTGCATCAGCCATGTACGTGAAGCCAGCAAAGTCAAACAATCATAAGAAGAAGAAGAAACAAGTAAAGGACGGGAAATGTTTTGGATGTGGCGTAGTTGGTCACTTCAAAAACAAATGTCCGAATACGAAGATGGCTAATCATTCGTCAGTTTTTTCGTGTTTGACGGCATGCAATATTAATTCGACTGAGTGGTATATAGACTCTGGTGCCTCTGCACACGTGACATGTAAACAACTTTGGATGGAAAATCTCAAACCAGTGAATCAGGGGAGGTCACGATTGCAAATCAATCAAAACTGAAGGCCGAATTGATTGGCAAAGTTTTACTCCAGCTACGGGTGAATAATCGTATAGTAAATACTAGAGCTCATGATGTTCTATACGTGCCAGGACTTTGCACAAACTTATTGTCAGTTAGTCAGTTAGTAGGCAAAGGTTTAATTGTCAATTTTAGTGTAAATGATTGCAAAGTTTTGACAAAAACAAGAAATTGCTGATTGAGGCAAAAGTAAATGCAGTGATGTTTAAAGTGTCATACACGAGTGAAACATGTTTGAGGGTCAAAGTTGAGAATTCATGGGAATTATATATGGCATCGACGTCGAGCTAACGATAGCTTGATGAGATTACAAAATGGATTTGTGGACGGGATGAGTTTTGTCGGAGGTCAACAGGACAAGTGTGAAACTTGTATAAAGGGGAAACAGACTCACTTTCCGTTCAAGGACAGCAAAACTCGGGCTTTCAGAGTACTAGAACTGGTGCACACTGACCTGTGTGGTTCAATGCCAGTTGATTCATTTGGTGGCTTGTGATATTTTGTGACTTTCTTTTGGGGCTGCACCAAATATATTTCAAATCAGGATCAATACAATAAAAATGACACAAAAAGGATTGAAACATTCTGAGATTAATCCGAAATCATTTACTACGAACAATGAAAAATTTTGATAAATCTTTAACATATGCACCATACTATACCGACGGTATAATAATACAAAACAATGTGCAAACCAACAAAATTCTAGGGCCAGAAGCCTTTATATACTTAGATAGAATGGGATACATCCAAGGTAGCGACCAAATACCAATAATTTACGCAAAAAGGCAACCAAATGAAAAAGAATTCAACTCTACGAAATTCGGAAATATAGAGGAAAATACGAGATATAGCACGGCGTTCAAAAGAATCGAAGAACACAAGTTCACGAAAGAAAAAGAAAAATACTGGTGGTTATCCACCATTTAATTTAAATTTTGTACAGGTTTTGTATAGGTTAAGTGTAAATAGTGGGATTACTTCTAAATAACTTTCAAGAACTCGCAAGTAATAGTTTAGATTAAAACCCATTAATTAACATAAAGTATTAGAACCTGAGAATCTTTTATAGGATCAGAGGATCATTTAAAATCGGAATTGAATTATTTTTTCTTATAATATTCTTAATTACCAAACCAATGTAAATGAGCAAAGCAAATTAAATAAGAATTATATTAAAAAAAAAAAAAATAAATAAAAAAAAATGTTTAGAATTCAAAATTCGAAGTCAAGCAACATTGGGCGAAGTTAGTACTTAGATAGGTGACCGCTTGACACTTCGTGTCGTTGGCAGTAACTTTTTTTCAATAGTAATTAAACAAACAAACAAACAAAGAGTCATACGGGTCATACATTTTGATTCAATTCAATATCAATATTCAATTTTATAATCAATGCACTTGTCAATCATTGAACAATTTGTGGCTCATTTGTCATTTTTAATAGTTTTTAAATAAGTTGAACGAGTTTTGAAATGGTTTTAAAATCAATGAGTATATCAAACCAAATATATTATCACAAGTTTTAGAGTCCAATCTGCAATGAATTTTAGCAGGGCCGATCACACTTTTGAAGGAGTGACAAGTTTCTGATACCCCGGATCCCTTGTTCTCTATGATAATTATATTTATGTGAGAGAGAATATTGTGGGGTCATCCTGTAAATCGAAGACGTCGATACATATTCAACTTCAATTTGGTTCATCGGGAAATACTTTTTTGAAAAGGCTTTTTTACTTTGTAAATTGACTGTACAAAAATGAACAAGTCAATCTTGTGAAATAAGCACAGATCTTACTTTTAAGTAAACAACTCATAATATTTCCATAATTTGGTGACCAAACCGACGTGATTAAAAGCACGGGTTAACTAATAAATAAATATAAAATTACGGTCGTAAAAATTAAAATAATTGAACAAAAAGTGCGTAACCATAAATATACTAAAACTTTGGAGGTTACGGGACATAGGGTTATAGTACCACATGTAAAAAAGTTCGTGAAGATACATCATAAAATTTCCGATATTACACATAAAATATTATACTAGGAATATTAATATTAAAATACATAAATTTTTCATTATGGGAAATTAAACGAAAATGACATTGTCGTAAACAAAGTAGCAGTAAGCCTACCGCCATTGTGGTCAGTGAACGCCGAAATTTGGTTCCAACAATTGGAGGCACAATTCGCATTGAGCGGAATATCAACTGACGCAACAAAATTTTATAAGTGATTAACGGCAGTGGATACAAAAATATTATCCCTGGTAACAGACGCAGTCGTGCAGCCACCGGCTGACGAAAAATACAATTCATTAAAAAAGCTTTGAACAGTTTGCCGTGTCGGATCAAAGAAAAATTAAAACATTGTTGGAAGATGTGTAGTTAGGCGATAAAAAACCGTCCGGGCTCCTAAATGAAATGCGCACATTGGGAGGATTAAAGGGGACAAAATGTTGAAGCAGATCTGGATGCAACGAGTACCTAACCAAATTCGTATGATAATTTGAACCAGCGACGACGATATTCAAAAATTAGCAAAAATGGTCGACAAATTGATCGAATTGGGCGATTTTAATCAAGTCAACGCAGTAGCCAATACTATTGAATCCACATCCGCATCAGCAATATCGTCACTAGAGATGAAAGTAAACGAATGTGCAGATATCTCTGTTTTACCCCCGAACAGTGAAATTAATCGTAAAATATTAAATTGATCGAAACTTTTCGCAGCAAATGGGACACAAATTTACACATACGGCGAAAAGAGATTATCTTTAAATTTTCTACTGCGGTGAAATTTTAACTGGAACTTTATCGTGACCGACGTAAAACAAACATTACGGATTGTTGATAGATATGAAACAAAATCATTTGATAGACGGTGCAACCAGGTTGTCAACAAAAGGTACACCAACAACAGAATCAACGTTAGGAATTACAACCATCCATGTCACAGATCCATTCTCGGATATTTTACGGGAATACAGGGGCATCACAGTACAGCACGACCACATGGCTCCGTCAAAAATTAATATCACTCATCAAATAATTACAATAGGCCATTCAGTTTTTGTCCGCCCTCGTCGACTTGCGCCAGACAAATGTCGGGTGGCTCGCAGCGAATCTGAAGACCTAGTACGGAGAGGAATCTGACGTCCGTCTAAAAGCAATTGGGCTTCCCCAGTACACATGGTAAAAAACAAAATGGAGAGTGGCGCCCTTGTGGCGATTACCACCGTTTGAATTCAATTACGATTCCGGATCGTTACCCTATACCATTTATACAGGATTTTGGAACATTCTAAATGGTTGTAAAATATTTTCTACAATTGACCTTCAATGAGCATATCATCAAATCCCGGTGGAACCTGCGGATATACCAATAACTGCGATAACAACACCGTTCGGATTATTTGAATTCTTATATACACCGTTCGGACTTTGCAATGCACAGACCCAGCAACGACTAATGCATGAGGTTTTAAAAGATTTATCGTTTGTGTTCTCGTATATCGATGACATAGCTGTCGCATTAGAAAACATAAAGGACAAAATGTGTATTTGGAAGAGCCGAAGTTAAATTTCTCGGGCACCAAATCACAGTTAATGGTTTAAAACCCTTACCAGAAAAAATTGAAGCAATCAAAGAATACGAACGCCCGAAATTTTTACGGAAGGTTTATAAGAAATGCAGTAAAAAATCAATCAACGCTTCAAAAGTTAATTATTGGAAATAAAAAAATGATAAAACACCAATTGAGTGGTCGGAAGACGCAGTTACAGCTTTTCAACTATGTAAGAATCACCTAATTAATTCAACCTTATTGGCGCACCCGGTATAAGCAACGCAGATCTATTTTTATTTACAGATGCGTCAAACCATGCCATTGGCGCATGTTTAAACCAATCTGTAAACAGAAGTGAGCTCCATCATTTGGGTTTCTATTCAAAAAAATTAGCACACGCCAAACAAATGCGACACACCTACCATAGAGAATTGACTGCCATTTATCAGGCTGTGAAATATTTCCGTTATATGCTGGAAGGAAGAAAATTTTGTATCTATACTGATCACAAACCGATTACATTCGCATTCCGGCAAAAGAAAGAACAACTAACGCCGATGCAAATTAGGTAACTCGACTACATCAGTCAATTTTCGAATGACATTCGTCATATTATCGGTTCGGATAACAGTGTGGCTGATTTACTGTCAAGAATTAACGTGGTAAATTAAATTAAAAAAATTACACGAATTAACCCACCCAGAGGTTTGTGGTACCCAAAGATTGATTTGTAATCGATTCGTTTGGCCGGCGATAAATAAGGATTGCCAGGTATACGTGAGGACATGCATACAGTGTGAACTTTCGAAAACTACTCGACACAACAAATCAGCGATATCGAACTACGTTCAGTCAAATTCCAGGTTCGAGCATATTAACATCGACATAATAGGACCCATGCCACCTTCAGCTGGGAACAGGTATTGTTTGACCATCGTTAATCGGTTCAGTAGATGGCCTACCACAATTCCTATGGATATCACAGCCAAAATAGTTGCGGGACACCTTATCTAGTGCTGGATACATTATTTTGGGATTCCCATTAAGAACTCATCCGATTTGGGACGTCAATTTGAGTCACAAATATTCAGAGAACTTAATCAAGCACTGGGCGTTACACATTTAAAAACTACGCCATATCACCCTCAAGCGAATGGGATTATCGAATGGTGGCAAAGAACGTTAAAAACTTCAATCAAGTGTCATCAAAACAATGATTGGACCAATCTAATGCCATTGATTCTATTAGGATTACGAGTTGCGGACAAGGACGACATCAAAGTATCACCGGCAGAACTTGTTTTTGGGCAAACCCTTCGCGTCCCGAGAGAATACTTTGAGTTAACCAAGGACAAGCATAGTGAATCTGAATTCGTAAAGGAGTTTCGAAGACTTATTTCCACTATACGACCTACGACGACCGCACATCACGATAACACAATAATTTTCATGCAAAAAAATTTAAATAGTTTCACACACGTATTTGTGTGGAATGACAGCGTACGTCCACCATTACAATGCCCATATACAGGACCATATGAAATAATCAAACGTTTTGACAAGTATTTTGTGATTAAAAATTGCAATTCAACACAAATAATTTCGGTTGATCGTTTGAAAGCAGCATTTATTCCACATAAAATGGAACAAACAACAACACCGATGACAGAAACTGTACCAGATATGTCAAAAACTCAACCAGGTATTACATCGTCGACCACTACAACATCAGAATCAGCTCCAGTGAAAATTACAAAGATGGGTAGGAAAGTTTACATACCCGCACGTTTCCACTAAGGGCGGAGTATTGTGGGGTTATCCTGTAAATCAAAGACGTCGATACAGATTCAACTTCAATTTAGTTCATCGGGAAATACTTTTGTTGAAAAGGCTTTTTTACTTTGTAAATTGACTGTACAAAAATGAACAAGTCAATCTCGTGAAATAAGCAAAGAAGAATTATAAAATAAAAAGCATTCCTCTACTATTAAATAAACGACCCATAATATTCCCATAATATAAAGGCGCGTCGTGCTAAACGGATGGTGCAGTGATCTCTGAAAGAAGGACCACTACTAAGAAGATGCAGAGGTCACTTTGATGGCTTCTTGAAGGTAAAGAACTACTTGGCTTCGCCTTTTGTCTATAAAAATACGAAGAGCTCGGGATCGAAGCCTATGGAGCCGGATTATTGATTCGGACCCGGGTAACTAATTTATGTAAAAAAATCCGAGAGAAAATAAATAATTAATTGTGATCTAATGAAACATTCAATAGCCTAACTGTTTTCAGAATTCATTAGAATTGAAATTAATCAAATAACATCTTCAGAAGGTGATTAGAATTTTTGTTATGCCTAATTAATTTTAATTTATTCCAACTTCTATACTATTTCTAGTTTTTAGTTCGAAGATTTAAATTTAAACATCAATCAAGTTATAGTGATGACCAACTAGTTAATCATATAACCCGAAACGAGTTTATAGCAAAGATCACGCATCTTAATTAAGTGTGTGCAATTTGTCGAGATGACCAAATCTATCACAGTCGAATCTTACGTCCAATGGAACTAGATAGTATATATCTTAAAGTAATTTAATATGCCTGATCTTTTTGCTTAAGCTTACAAATAGTTTAAATTAATCAGTTCTATATGAATTTATCATCTCTTTTCAATTTCAAGGTGCCAATAATAATAAGCGTATCTTATTTATATTTCAAAAAAAAAAAAAATTATGTCCATGCTAGAGATGTCAATAACCTTGATTCGGGTTTTTTTTGTTTGTGTTTTCGATAAAAATGATGATCAAAATAGTTGGCGTGAATGTAAATCAAAATTTCGGATATACGTAATCAAAACTGTATATGATTTGCATATGATCTTTTATGCTTCCGCACTCTGCTGATCCATGATCTTGATATATAACTTTAATGTGTCTTATTTTCTAGTCAGTAAAGGTGCGTGTGTCACTTAAATTTAACAATTTTGAATTTTAGCAGTCATAAGAATTTAAAGAGATAAATCATTACGGAGATTTTGATGGTTTAGCGACCAAATCGACCTAATGTGAGTAATATCACTATAGGCGAAGTCAGAAATGATAACTATATCTTTGACTATTTACAATTTGTGTAGTCTGGTAACTCTGCTGAATACCACATATACGAGCTGCTGTTGCTGCTGAGTCAAATGCTTGAAAACGATCTCGTTAAATGTGTTTTCGGCCTCATGCATCCACAGCAGCTGAGCTCCAAACTCCTTGCATTTCTCTACTTCTGACCCTTCTGTTGGTCTTTCGTTGTACTTCAGAATACAAAGAGCCTTTAGCACGGTCATTACCTCGTTGATTTCGACGTTAGCATTGAACATGCAACGTCCTATAGGCTACGAAATCGCCTAAAAGGACAGATTCGTTTTTGGAGGACGCTCCTCGTATCGCTATATCACATACTTACTCCAGACATCTATACTATCATCATCGATGCTATCACCGTTCATTTACAGTTTTTGCTTGCGAGTCTTTTGTCTTTTGGTTGCAGACCGAAGAGGACCGCTACCTGTGCGGACTTTCCACTGCATTCAAGCAGAGTGCCTGCAGTTGACCAGTGTTGTCTCTCTCTTGATGCTTTGCCATAAAGTTTGATTTGTTTGCAATGTAGATTGCTCAGACTCCTTGCCGACTTGTTTACGTATTCCACTTTAAATGCGGCGCAGTACTCATTCAATAATGTAACCGGGTCCTCGCTCCCCAGCGTGCAGCGTTGCGATCACTTCATCGACTCACCGTCTAAGCAGGGAAGCCACTTATAATTTCCAATTCAATTTACTTAGTATATGCTGTGGTATAGGTTGAGTAATTTTGGCTATGGAATTTCCTACTTTCCCGCAATGTATGCATATTATAATACCAACATTACAAATAACTTTTAAATTGGCAATTACCAAGACATTCAGGCGAACTATTTTTGTATAAATTATAGTTTTTTTTTAATTTTAATATATGTGGAAATTAACTTTTTTAATTTTAAATAAATTAACAGTCATTTCTATTTATTGGCGCATAATTAGTTCTTTCGCTATCATATTATGATAAACATTCACTCTTTAGGAAATTTAAATTAAAAATTCGGTCATCTTACCGTCTATATCGGTAACAATGATTAAGTTTAACTTATTTCGGAAAAAATATGGTGCCTTTAAAGCCTACAATTAAACGGATTATCACAGAATTTGACGAAACAGGGATTGTGGCAAATAACCCAAAGTGTATGCAACAACGTATAGTCTGAACACCAATACTGCTACTGAACGTGAAAGTGTATGAGATAATCCAACGATATCAATCACATACCATACGCAAGACCCAAGAACCTAGACTTCGAAGATCAACATTAACCTATATTTTGCAAAAAGATAATCCCGATTTTTTGATGATATGATTATGAACAAATGATAGTTTTCATCACGTTTTCATTTGCTTTGATCATTTTGGTCTATCATCATCATCGAATTGCGATTCCCCTTTATCAAATAAAAAATTACATTAGCTCAGAGTATTTACGCATGATGGCACTGCAAATATTTAGAACATTTATGAAATTAAAAGTAATAATACAGACATTTAGGCGCAAATAAACTATTTTTATCATCGGAGTTAATTACTTTTCAGCGACAAAATCGGAATGCAAATCACATTTGACGCAAGTTTATTATTACCCCATGGGTGCAATTCTGGTTCTATGATAATGGATGCATTCAGGTTCCCTAACATTTGGCAACATGTTGAGTAAAATAAACATGTTGAGATCGGAACGCAAGCGAATCAAATAAAAATCTGCGAAGTTAGTTGGCTTAAGTGTAATTTTTTCTATCATACAGATTAGTGGTGGCATCACGTTGGCAGACCTGAAAGCGCCCAATGAAAAATGATAAACTTATCATCGACAAACCATAAATTGCGATTCTCTTTTGGTGATCTTAATGATAAACTTACGTCAAATTTGGGGTTCAATTCGATTTTGTCGCTGAAATTGACAAGTATTCATCACCAATGATAAAATTAGTTTTTTGCCCCTAAATGTATACGCTAATTTTTAAACTTATTTAACAGAATCAAACCCCGGGCAGTAAAGAACCCACAAATAATTCATCAATCACTGTGCATTTGGCTGTAGAACAATTAAATTATTATTCCCAATTTACATCGCATTGTGATATGTGGCATTAGGAAGGGAGGAAAAAGGTAATGACAATAAAATTTAGGAGAGAAGGTGTCGAGTTCGATTCTCACCAAATTTTTTTAATATAATTTGTGAACCTTACAGCTTGGTCCAACAAATTATTTTTATATTAATTGTCAAGCATCTGCATACTATCATAGCCGGCGAAAATCCTTCAGCAAAACAACGAAGAGCAGAGAACGAATAAAACCAAATTGGCGAGCTCGCCAAAGCTTACTTTAAATATTCGTTTAATACCTTATCAACCGTGTAATACATATACGACCTCTATGAAAGAGAGTCGAAGGTACGGTATTGAGTAAGATGGACGCAAACGAAATTCATCTGTGTCAATAACAAAGAAATTTAAACATATCAACCAATTCTTACATAATCGACCAACAAGAGTTTAATATTCATCCATAAAAAGATATAACACGGTCAGAGTGTTTAAATTAAAACTGAAACCATATTGATGCCATCTCACTGTTCACGACATCTTAAAATAATCTTTCGTTTTTATTGAAATTCAAAAGCACAAATTACCTAACGCGCATATCTTAAAAACGTTACAAGCAGAGGATAAATTCACAAGCTCAAAGTGCACCGATTAAATTGTGTCGATGGAGATTTCCGATACTAATCAAAATACCGATTGCATGAAATCTTTACAAGATGTAAACGTCGAAAATTTTGACATATCGTTGGAGACAGATTTACTCCATATAGTGGCGGATGACTTACAGTCACTTGGATTTTTTTCAAAAATATTGTCGTCAGTAGAAACAAGGTGTAACACCTATGATCAAAAGATGTTGGCGATTTTCAAGGACATTAAGCCCTTTCACATGCTTGAAGATAGATAATTGTTGAGGAGCAGCAGAAAGATCTAAAATCACAACTGTTTGGTATGGCAGATGCATCGGCATCATCATTGAGTAGGATTTCAAGATTCAATGAACCTCGGCAAATAGCTACAGATCAGGGCAGACCATTTCAGTCACGCTTATTCAATGAATTGTCAAAATTAGCACTTGGTGCTAAACATTTGCGAACTACGGCGTACAACCCTCATATAAGGAACGAATGTATAAAATATATAATGGTATTGAACCCTTTAAGCAGCAAAAATCAGTTTCGAAGATAAAATCTAGTTCAGAATTAGTACTTTAATTTCACTGCCAGGAGAAGTTTATGAGAAAATCAAATTTTGTAAAAGTTTTCGATAATAAGTGACTGTCTAAAGGAAGTTGACTGGGTCGAATTTATTACTATACGTGATAAACCAGTGAAAGTCAAACTGGATACGGGTGCAAGATGTAATGTGATGTCCAAACAAATAGCTAATTCATTAGGTATAAACATCGAACCTAGCAAACATATTGTGCAAACATATTGTGTCGTTTAGTGATCATAAAATCGAAGTCTTCGGGGAAATCGAAGCGGTTTTCAATTATGGGTTATGAAGCTATCAAGAAATTAAAGTTTTTGAACACATCGCGATCGAACATGGGTAATGAATTAAAAGTACCAGAAGCGTTATTCAAGGGCTTAGGATGTCTGCAAAATTTTGAGTACGACATTGATTTGGTTAGCAACAAAAAATTTGAAATCAAACCAGCCAGAAGAATTCCGTTGGCCATCATAGACGATGTTAAAAACGAACTGAAGAAAATGGAAAAATTAGGAGTCATTAGGAAAATCACAGAATCTACTCCTGTTGTCAGCCCAATGGTTATTGTTCGTAAAAATAAAAAAATAAGAATCTGTATTGATCCAACAGACGTTAACAGAAACATAAAACGATGTCATTACCCACTTACAACATTGGAAGCGATTGCGGCAAAAATTCATGGTGCTAAATTTTTTACCAAATTAGATTGCAACTAAGGCTTCTGGCAAATAAAAGTCAGTTAGCGATCAGAAAAATACCTAACATTTGCCACTTCATGGGGTGGGTACTGTTGCACAAGACTCCCGTTTGGATTGTGTTCTGCTCTAGAGATCTTCCAAGAAATGATGTCATCGTTATTGAATAGTATAAATAATGCCGAATGTTCGATGGACGATGTCCTAATATATGCCGATACGGAAGAGAAAATTGACGAAATTACAACGATTGTACTGGAATTGCACTGCGTAGGACTAGTACTAAACAAAGACAAGTGCGAGTTCAAACAAACATCGGTCAAATTTTTAGGCCATTTTCTAACAGCTGAAGGTATGAAAGCAGATCCTGAAAAAATAAGCGCAATAAATAAATAGGAAATTCCATCCAATAAAGAGGAACCTTAAAAAAATTTTAGGCATTGTAAATTACCTGCATAAATTCATTCCAAACCTCTCATCGATAACAGATCCGCTTAGAACTTTATTGTCGAAAGATGTTGCGTGGACTTGTGAAGGCAATCATGAAAAATCGTTCGAAAAAATCAAAAATCTGCTAAAATCATCACCTGTACTGGCATACTATGACGTAAATGACAATGTGTCACTTTCAGTAGATGCCAATTCAAAAGCAATTGGAGCAGTTTTAATACAAAATGGTCATTCGGTCGCGTATGCCACGAAAGCCTTAACTAAATCGCAACAACTGTATCCTCAAATCGAAAAAGAACCTCTTGCTATCAAAACGGGATGCAATAAATTCCACGAGTATGTTTATGGTAAACGACTAATTGTTGAAACGGATCATAAGCCGTTGGAAACAATTTTCAAAAAATCAATCCATAACGCGCCTCCTTGACTACAAAGAATCCTACTCGATGTTCTACAATACAATCCGCAGGTAGTTTATAAAAAAGGTTAGGAATTGTACATAGCCGACACGTTGAGTAGAAATTGCCGTAAGGATAAAGAAAGCTCAAAACATGCTGATACCGAGGAACGCGAAATTGAAGTCCAGGTCATCCTACCAATAACTGAAAGCTGTTATACAGATTTGATGATAAAAAAATCCTACCAGTTAACACTCAAAAATACTGGAATTTTTGAAACGAACTTTCGACCCACAAAGGTCTAATATTCAAAGGACATAAAGTAGTCACAAATAAATCGACTGCTACATTGTATTCATAAAGGACATTTTGGTATACAATCTTGTCAAAATCGAGCTGGAAGTACTCTGTATTGGTTCGGTATGAACAACGATATTAAAAACTTCGTGGAGAGATGCGAGGTGTGTCAGAAGACACAAAGAAAAATTACAAAGGAACCAGTGATGTCAAAAATGATCCCTAACTATCCGTTTCAGATCGTGGCATCTGATATATTCACGCTTCATGGTAAAGATTACATCGTGTTCACAAATAACTACTCTGGGTTTTTTGACTTGGAAAAACTAAACCATTCCACTTCACTAGAAGTCATAATGTTTTTGAAGCGCAACTTTTCTCAAGGTGTGCCCGAGATCTTAGAATTAGATAATGGGCCACAGTTTTCATCAAAAATGTTCAATGATTTTGCAAAAGATTGAAAATTTGATCATAGAACATTCAGTCCAACTTTCGCCAGAGCCAATGATTTAGCAAAACGCTTTGTTCAAACCGCAAAAAACCTACTCAAGAAATGTTGGATGGACAATACTGATATACCCTATTGAATTGCAGAAATGCACCGAATTCAACAAACAGTTTGTCGAAAAAACCTATCAAAACCTATTCAGTAGAATTACTAACAATCCACACTTGGTCTTCAACAAAGAAGTACTCAAACCGAACGTAGTCACAACGGCATAATATTCCAGAACCAGAAGATATAGTACGGGTTCAAGTTAAACCGCGTGCGTGGGTAGGAGGAAAAGTCGTTGAAAGATCCAAATATCCAAGATCAAAACCAACACAGGACAAATATTGCGTCGAAATCAAGCGCATGTGTCTAAAACAACGGCCGATGTTTCTCAGAACGGCGTAATAAGAGAAAATACTATTGATATCAACATGGGACATACAAATCAAAATTCTTCGACTTCCGAATTTGAACAAGGAATGTCTTCAAATCCAACGGAGTTGAACAAAGAAAGCACAATGGCTCGTACAACGACAGATGCTGAACCATTACAACATGATAACCAATAATTACACGGTATGGTGAATTAATTTGATTTAAATTTCATTGCTAATATGTATAGATTGTAAGTTTTTAAGTTTGAAAAAAAGGAAAGATGTAACGATATTGTAAGGTATTCTTATCCAATGGTTCATAGGGCACAGACGTGAATAAAGATACACATATCAAGACCTAACATAAGCGTACCATTACAACTACGAGATCAGGAATTTAATGAAAATTCATAAAGTAAAACCACAGCGAGCTCGACCACGTTCTGCAGGCTGATCCTAAATGGATGGTGCAGCGATTTCTGAAAGGGTAGCTACCGTTTGACAGGTGTAAAGGTCACTTTCGGAGACGTTCTTCGGGTTGTCTATAACAATTCGAAAAGCAAGCTTGGGCCGGATTTTTGATTTTGTACGGGCCAGCAACTACCTGTAAAAACCAGTTGTTATTATTAATATGCTGATCACATATAAACATAGATTAAGAAAGCAAATAAAAAGAATAAAAAGAAATAAAATAAAAAAATAAAATTCAACGTACAACTGTGTGCACCAACAACAATGTCTGTACAAGCAGTGCGGAAAGTTTAATTGGCAGATGTACCAAAACAGAATGTATATTAGCTAAGCCTTCTATAATTAAAAAGCCGAATTCATCGAATGCATTTGCTATACAGAATCAACAACGTTTTAAATATTTGTGAGGAATAAAACCAAAACCATCTTTATTAGTAGTATTTCCAAGTTTCTATTCTTTGTATGATTTGTGAAAATGTATGAATATTCTATAGCAGTATTAATACTGATGTCAAAAGGTATAAGTAGAAATCTTTGATGGAAAGTGAATTTTGAATGAGCTCATAGACTGCAGAAAATAACTTTTTGAATATTAGTATAAATTAAATAGTACAAATCTTTAATTAAATTACGAGGGAAACTCTTAACACATATGATTACGTACAGCTATCTTAATACACACTGGTTAGTCGAGTAACAATTAGAGCATAGTGCCATCTGTGAACCAATCGCTTAATCATAAATTTCTTTTCAATTTTGTTCAACTTTTACTTTCAATTATTTATTTTTTTTGTTTTTTCAATGTCATGTTCTTGAAATTACAAAAGCACATGGTGATTTGAAATATAATTAGATTTTGTGTACCGTTGGATTAAAAAAAAATTAATAAAAATAAAATCTAATTGTTAAAAACGATTTCGTCTTAAATTTTATTTATATATTGAAGTTGTTTGTTTGTTTATTTTTTTTCTCGATATTATTATATACAAAAATATATTCGATTACTTTTATTTTTTTTTTATATTAATGCTAAAACATAATTTAATGAGTTATAATTTCACAAAATGGTAAAATTTATGTATATATAGTGTGTACTATAGTAATATAAGTTTAAGAAAAGAAAATTATTTTATGATTTTTTTTTTATAGAATAACCATAACATATAGTGTATGAGTATGGATGAATGAAAAAACTAACAGAAAAAACGGTTATTTGTTAAACATAATTAAAAAGTAATGCAAAAAACCTAATTGGATTTAAAAATAAACATGTAGTGTAGTTTTTTTTTCAATAATATGTACATGTGGCATTTAAGGAGGATATTAACATTTTAAAATAATAAATAAATACTATTTAAATATATTATAATATATAAGTTTTTTTTATAGTTTTATATATATGTATAGTTTCTTCAGAAAAAAGCACCTTCACTATGAAGGTTTCAAAGTATTTTTTCGAAGGTATATTTTACATTATGATAATTAATTATACCAACACCCAAATATGTATTTTGTATATATAAAAAAACATATGTATATAATATATGTATATCTTCTAATTTTTAAAACACATGCTTTAGTACTTAGTACTAAAACAAGACTTATATCATTTTACTATTATAGTTATTAGCCAATATTGTACGTTTTAAGACAACAAAAAAAATTAATTAAATATTATTATAAAATAAATAGCCGCTAATCTTAAGTTTTAAATATTTAATTAAACAGGTGGGACGGCGTGTCCAAGTTTACGGGTTCGAGCACCAAAACCCTTGCTTCCATCGGGACCAATTGGTGTTCGTACAACACTTTCGGGATTCATATACGATCCACTTATACGACGTACAGGATTCACAATACCGCTACAATTCGACTCCATCGATAGTTTACGATCGTAACCCGAATCGGTCGATAGTTTACGATCAAAACCACCACAACCCGAATCATTCGATATTTTACGATTGTAATTGTATTGTTCACCGCTCGATAATTTACGTATCAATTCGAAACCGGACGAACTAATTTTACGTGGACATTCGAACGATATTTTACGTTCAAAATTACCGGGTACAACACCTTGGCTCGAATCGTTCGATAAACGACGATTTATATCGCTTCCATTCGATAATTTACGATGTTCCATATTGCCGCAATACGATAGACGACGATAATTGTTGTTGCCTTCGTTGCTGCATTGTGAATAACGGCGTATGGCACCACAATGACATATGTATTCGGAACAATTTGATGA
The DNA here is from genome assembly GCA_963556175.1 of Tipula confusa. NCBI lineage: Eukaryota > Metazoa > Arthropoda > Insecta > Diptera > Tipulidae > Tipula > Tipula confusa. The sequence goes on from OY744477.1 coordinate 118,575,525, forward strand.
GCGACGCGACGATAAATCAGAACAATTTGATGTGCGACGCGAACTATTATCGCTGCACGTTGATGTACGGCGTGACATTGCATCCGAGCAGCTAGAATAACCTTCTGAACAATTTGAATATTTGCGTGACGATGCCTCCGAACAATTACTGTTACGACGAATGTGATTGTGTTCCATGTGATTGTCGAACGAAATTTTACGACATTGATGTGTCGCCTGATTAAAATAGATCGGATTTGATTTTTTCAAAATATTACGAATATTATTTTGATCGATTATATTTCGATGTATGTGCCCTACAACACCAGTACCGCCACGACTCCGTTCGGCATCATGCTCTGAATATTTATAGTTTTCAATCATTTTGGTAACCGATTGTTTTTTGCCCGTTTTCTTTTTAGTGGCCACCATTTCGAATACTTGAATATCAGCACTTAAACTTTGCGCAAATCGTGCCGATTGCGATTCAACGAATTCAATGAGGGCGCATTCTTTTTGTTGCAGCTCTGGGTATTTGTTAAAAAATTGTCGCACATCGGACGGGATCGTATGGCCCGGCCGTAATACGCGCACCAATTCAATTTCACCACATTTCGAAAAGTAATCAGATGCTTTTTCAATCGTTAGCTTATCGAATGGTAAATCTGTAGCCACTATCGTTCGTGACGGCATTGTTTCGTCGTGACTTGGTAGGGCATCGATCCGACGAATTTTCGAACCGATCGAATTCAATTCGATTTTATTACTTTTTTGCTTAATGGCATAACCAACGACACGCCAATCTTTAGTCAATTGTCGTACACGTTTAAAACTCGACACAAGTTTTAAGCTGACAAAACCTTCTTTATTTCGTCGCACGTGTTTTAGTAGAAATGCATCTTTAAGTATGTTATCGTTGGAAAAATAGAATTCAACTTGTTCGCAAATTTTTTCGCACATTTCATCATCGGGAATTTGTATCTCCTCCTCATTGATTAAATTCTCTTCGATTATTGTTTCATTTAAACTATTATTACGTTCAAATTCGTCGCATCCCGAATCTTTTCCTGTATCATGATCGGACGACGACGATAAATGATGCATATATTCGGATTTTATTTTGTGTGGTGAACTATTTTGCGTGTCGTACGACAGTGAAACATCACTATCGACCGAACTCATCGAATCTTTTGTATCGGAATGTTTCATTACGAATTTAAAATCGTCTAAATCACCGATATATAAATTTTCTTGATGTTCGACCATCGTATGATTGTCCATGATCAGCGGACTTAACGCATCCAATTCTTCGTGTAATGGTATTTCACTCATATTATGATCATTATCGTCATCATCGTTGTCATTGATTATAACACGATTATCTTTGTTGTTATGAAGTTGATGATCATGATGATCATTTTCTAATTTATTTGCATAATTTAAGATTGATGAACTTTCACTTAGCATAATTTTATTGTTACTATCGATAATACTATCGTTATTACTATTATTTAAATTAGTATTAGACATTTTGTTTCGTGTCCTTTATTATTATTATTATAATTATTATTAAATCTTATTTTATATTAAAATAGCACAGCCAAAATTATCACACTTCTTATCAGTTTATAATTGAAAAATTTTATTTGATACATAAATCAAAAAAAAAAAACTTTAACGTTATACTTGCTAACGTACTACTACATATATTCACAAAACTTTCACAAAATTGAAATATAAAGCATAAATCACTCAATCGGTAAATGTCTTTCTCTCTAATAAAGCGTTTTTAACTGTAAAATTTACAATTTTCTTAGAGATTTTTAATTTATGTTTTTTTTTTTATTTTATTTTTTTTTTGCCACGCAACTTGAAAACAATTCAACCAGAAAAATTCTTTACTTTCTTTTTTTTTGTTAACTAACTTTGTTTTGTTTTGTGCAATAAACGTTAATACAATATAATTTCACTTTGAAAAGTTTCTCGAATCCAAAATTAAAAAAAAAATGAACACTGACAAATCAAAAATTAAGCAACTGCCATTCGAATTATATTTTTAACTTTTCAGTTTTATTCTGTTGGATTTGGTAGGTTTGAACACCTAACTCCAGATGGAAGACCTTGCTTCTACCCGTTTGTTTTTTGATTTATATTGATATTCCGTTATATATGATTAAAAATATTTTATGTCTTATTATTAGTAATTTTGTTTTTTTTTATTTATAATTTTCAACATCACTTCTTTCTCTCGGAGATTATTTATAAAAAAAAAAAATTATTTCGTTAAATTATTATTATTTAAAAAAAAAAATTTATTTTTCACTTTAAGTAGGATATAGAGAGTTTGAAAAGAAAGACTGAAATAAATTCATGAATTAATGCCGGTTATATAGTGTTTTCTCCCACCACCCACCACTATTCTCTTAGCCGAGCGTATATAAAAATATTTCTCGCGTTGTGCTTTTTCGGTTAGTTTTTTGCTCTTTTTTTTTTTGAGTTGAGTTTTGTTTATTTTCTTTATTTTTCTTTAGTTTTGTCGATGCATCGTCGCCGAGTATAATGTGTGTGTAAATTGCATTTTGCATTGAATACACGGGTACAACAGACATACTCGTATACGATTAAGATGAGTAATAGATTTTTTTTTTTATATCTGCGATCGCACTGTTTAAACTAGTAATTGTAAGTATTATGCGAGAGATTATGTTTTACATAAGTATTTGTTAATGTATCATCATGTGTGTGTGTTAAGTTTTATGAATGATCGCGCGAATTTGATGATATAATATAAACAAGTCTAGTTTAAAACTTGATTGATGATCGGTTGGTTTGTTAGTTTTTATTTTAAGTTGATCGGACTTTTTAATTTCGTATAAATAATTAATTAAAAATTTGATGTAAACAATTATGTTTATGTACATTGGCCGTGAAAATTTAAAAGTACAATTCACATTTTCAATATCATAACAAAAACAAAAATTTATATTTATATTTTAGTGTTAAATAAATAATACGTTTCGGTTAACGAGTTAAATTATTTGTTTATGTTATGACTTTTATGTTAGTGACAATTTTGACATGCTAATTCGTTAATTGATGTTAGCCAGATTATGATTTTTAATTTTTTTTTGAGTTTGCTCCTTTAGAATCGCTATACTATTTACATATATAAAAAAATATACGAACTCGGTAGTGAAATTAGTTCATAGTTTTTGTGATACTTTACGCTCACACTTTACAAAAAACAAAGCATTGGGTTTAACCGGCGTCGTTTGTAAGGTATTTGTTGTGTGACTTTGGGAAAGAAAGATTTAGTGGACTTAGCGAATTTATATTTACCCTAAAATAACATTAACCAAATTAGACTTTTCTGAAACCGATACCAAATTCGGCTTCTTACTGCGGTGTACGCGCAAGTGCTGCTTGTTTGCAATAATGTGTCAAATGAGATAGCTGCTATATCACAAACAAAGCCTTATAGATTCTCAAAAACCACACCTTCCTGGCTGTACTTTTATTATTCTACAAAGTTTTATACTATACAACTATATAGTGTTACCAAGTTTAACATATTTGGTTAAGTCACTACAACGACATCTATTAATGAATATAAACTGAAATTTACAACAATAATTACAACAATGGTGACCATACCTATTAACGATTTAACGTAAATTTAAAAGGCAAGGAGGAGAGCTGAGCCTTGAAGGCATTGAAGTTTATATTGTTTTGAAAAAATAACATTAGTTAATGCCGTTATTAAATACCGTGTTATTATAACTTCTTTAAGAGGATTGAATTTCTGCATAGAGGTAGTATTCATGCGCATTTATTACTATGATTAGATAATCCACCAAAATATGGAATAATGTGATTCTCGTACCTCTAAAATAGGGCACCCATAACAACAGGCAAAGTAGCCTCGCTACAAATTTGTCAAAAAAAAGAAGAAACTGACTACGAAGATATTTATCATTTTCACCAAAGCAACGAAATACTTTCAGATAATCATTAAAAGAAACCAGCAAGAAAAGTAGCACAACTTCTATAATCCTTTATGAATAAAATTAAAGAACAGAACTTGAGGTCCCTTACTTTGGTTCATGTTATTCCTATTCGGAACAGGAATTATATTTGTATCCAAAGTAAGAGCTAAGAATAATTTTAATTTAACTTTTAGCAGTTGGTAAATTTAAATAAAAAACGATTTTGTGTTTACTAAGTAGTAATTAAAAATTATTGTATACAATCTAGATAGCGGTTTAAACCATTGTTTTTCTTTGCATGAAAAAGCAAAACAATAAAAATATAATTTTCACTTCAATTTCGGACATCGAACGTACGACAGCAAAAAAAACTTCAGCAATAAAGTGATGGAGTGATAATACACGCGTTAAAATTTATTTTGATTTTTGATCGTTTTTTCATTAACAAAAAAGGAATGACATTTGCATTGCCAACCTGTATACATAAAAAAAATTATAGCGCCTCTAAAAGTTGGTTTAAAACAAGGATTTATATAAACATGGAAATAGTATCGTCCAAAATAACATTGAAAACAACAACAAGAAATACGAACAGATTTTTTTTTTATAGTTTTACTGGTCTTTTTATATATTCCTCTTGCTCTAAACACCTATTTCCGAAAAAGTGCTATACTCGCACAAATTTAATTTCGAAAAATAAAATTTTGTAATAAAATTACAAAAATATTTTATTTTCTAAAACTAATGGTAATTAATTAATAAATGCAAATAATGTAAATTTGGTTTTGCCATTTCTTTCTTGAAATTTTAAATGCGCCCCTTTGAAATAAACAATTGAAAAAAATAAAAATAAAAAATTGGCGTGTAACGTCAAAAATTATTTTTAAAATAAACAAATCAATCAGTTTTGTTGTGACTTTTATTGAAATATGTACATATTTATTTCGTTTTTCCAACTAAATTTAAATTAAAATTATGAAATTAATAAAGACATAATTAAAATTTAATGTCAATTCGTGTCTATTCATTGAAAAATAATCAATTAGTTTTTGTCTAATATGACGTGTTAATGTTATGTTTGTATCGTTATTTTGTTTGGAAATCGGACAATTTTTTTATTATTAACAATAATCTCCTAGCCTCCTTATATCAAAATATTTGAATTTCAAAAATTCGAATTTAAAGACATAAACGTAAAATGTAAATTGTTTTCTTTTTCTGTCACACACTAGATAGGTTTTATTTCGTCATTATTTTTGTTGTATACTGTATGCATTTCATTAGGATCTATGGTTTAAAACTATTCCAAATTGTTTTGAAATATATGGCATTGTTAGTGTAAATTTACTAAAGTAAGAGGCCTAAGATGTACTAATTATAATATGGCAAAGAATTTAGCATATTATAGAAATGAGAAATGGTCACATTGCATATTATATTTCTTCTCGAATGAACCTATAATTATCGAAAAAAGAATTCGATTCCGATTTAGATATAGGTAAAACTATGAAAATTTGCAAGAAATTGTGATGGAAAGATGCACCTCTTAATGGTATTGAAAATGGCAACCAGCAAAACCACTACAATCTATATGACCAAATGCTGAAGAATTCAGAGTTGTATGTTAATTCCGAAAAGTGGAGTAAATCTACTTCCAGCATTTCTAGCTGTTTGAGCTATTGCACATTTGAAAGCCATTATTCATACCAACAATTCACCCCTACTATACGGCTATTCTTGACGGGCCCAGCTGGATGCGGCAAGTCATTTACAATTAGGTTGATTATGGAAATGTTTAATTCATTTGCGGTGACTAACATAAACGAGTAAAGCTGCGGTAGCTTTTGGAGGTACAACCTTTCATACGGCATTAGCGTCCTTCATGCAAGAACAAGTGGATGTGCGTTGTCCTGGTGGAGTTCGATTGTTCTATACGATGGAAATTCTGTAAATGCATATAACACCAAAATATTAAACTTAACCGAGAACACATCGAGTTTAGTTACTGATAAACTAAGGGTGCACAAATCACGAGCAAGACTGAGCTCATCAGAATCTTAAATATATGAAGGCAATTGACGAATGGAAATAATAAATGGACCAAATTAAGTTTAATGTATTGGACAGTAAAATTTATTTCGTTGATTCAAAGATCCATCCTAATTCACCTATAATTGCCAAAAATATATATGAGCAACGCACTATAGGTTTAAACTCCATTCGCGCGTCGCACTGAGGTCCAAACCATAAATATAAAGTTACTACAGAAAAAGGTCACTAAAAATGCATACGGTGAAAGAGAAACAACAATATTTGGCCTCCCCAGGTAAAGAGCCCTGGGAAAACGTATATCAAAAGACTGCAACATAAGTAAGAACAAACCAGTGAAATTTATACATTGTGGACATCATCCAGCAAATTACAGATGCTGCGAGGGATTAGAGACAACAAAAAAAAAATCAAAGTATTAAGAGTTTCGAACCTAGAATGCAATCATAACCAAACCAAACCAAACCTCTCGAATCAGCGCCATAGCTAGAGCAGGCACTACATACGCACAAACGGCTAAGCAGAACGCAAATATCAAGACAGCAAATTGTCAGGGAACACATGTTCTACAAGAAATGCTGCAAAAGCTAATCGCTATCAATTCACATCTGTTTCCGCATGACCAAATACTAGAACCTTTGAGCAAAACTGAAAAAACTAGAACATAGACTATAGTTACATTGAACGAGCCAAGATAAAAAAATGACTAACCTTTTGGGATTGTATGTGTATTTATTTGATTTAATAAACTTTCACAATTATAATTCTCCGGGCTAACATTATTATTATTATTACTAGACAAAGTAATATGTTCTTTCTCCTTTCCTATAAGATACACCTTTAAATCGGACAAGTTCTGCTTTAAAATATTGGCTTCTTCGCCATTCCGTGAAGGTGAGGTGAAACTTCATTATTATTTGAGTTTAAAATAAATGATTTTAAATTCTTTGAATACCGCCCTTTGATAACGCCGCTTTGAATAACTTTGATTAAATGAGATCGAGCGGCATCGCTCTGCGCATCCGAAATTAAAAATTTGTAGTGAAGGTCTAGATATAAAACAGCTAGTAAATATTCGCCACTTAGCAAATCATTATCAAGATTCGCAATGGCAGTTTGAAAATGTTTGCTTAGAGTGCAATCGTGCTTTAAAAGTTGTAACGTCATTTCCAGCCATAAGTCCACAGTCCAACTTCGGTAGTTTACAGTTCATCGCTTTAATGACCACTAATATATTTGGCGTACGTAGTTTTTTAAACACGCACCGTAGTTTCGACACACGATTTGCTAACAAATTGTCTATTATCACATCTGCAATCTGTTCTGGGGCCGAAGCTCTCCCAACTCGTTCGCAGTTAATTTTTAACGTCCTACCTTACGCCGTCACCAGCCAAATTGAGGGCGCACGAATACAGGTTCGATTTTTAAATCCATCTGCACATTGCATTGTGCCAGCCAGCCTGCACTGACATGGACGATGGTTCGGCCCATGGATTCTGCACTCCAACAGGGGGTCATAGTTGTGTTCATCGTCATCACCGATCGAAATCAGGTGATGAAAAATCCCTTTTGCAACCCTCCCCCGTTGGGATTCGAACCCGGTACCTCCCGTCCCAAACACCGCAGCTTTAACCACAGCGCCAATTGCTCGGTTATTATCACATCGTAACAGGCAACTGTAAGGTATTTGCTGCACATCGCACAGATGTTATTAATATTGAAGAATCGCCAAAACTAATTTGTGGGTTTTCATCATTGCACGGTTGTTGATTATGAATAACAGTTTGATCCTCTTCGTTTTCTTGAATAATATTATCATTCGGATCCACCTCATTTTCTTCATCTTCCTCATCTTTACTTTGGAGTTTTATCATTTTCATAACATTAAATAGCAACTTCGTTGTCTTGATCATGTTTGATCCATTATCAGTGGTGACAGAGTATATCTGATTTAATGTAATGTCATATGAGTCTAAAACGGTTAGTAACATTTGTTTTAAATATTCGCCTGTATGACGCTCCTTGAGTTCCACCATTGCGAGCGCTCGTAATACGATTTTTTTTGTTTAAAATATATTGTGCATTGATACCTTACACTAATCGATCGGTGCCGTGTTACCTTATCAATTTTTATTGAAATAATTTTCATTTTTACTTCTTCTTTAATTTTATCTTTGATTTCATTAGCAGCAATATAAACAAATTTTCTTACATTTTCCGAATGTATCGTTATATTAGAATTCAACCCTTACAATATCGGGTTTAACATTTTTTTGAATCCAGAACATTCTAAAAAGTTAAAGGAGCATCTGTTTTTAGTTACAAATTCTACGCATGCCTATATGAAATTCTCTTCAGAAATTGTAACGTTATTCTTTTTAAAATGATTGATTAACGTAGACTGATCTGTAGTTTCAGGCTCGGAATAAATTTTTGTTTTTTTTTTGCTATTGGTTCGGAAAGTGTTTCGCCCTTTATAATTTTATACTCCTTGACATGAAATCGTTGGACATGACGTTCGAAATTAGAAGCATGATTTTCAAAAATCATGGTCAACGAGACCATTCATTTTTTAGATTATTAATTTTAAAGTATCGTCGGACAGGATTTTGTATTCGTCTTCCCATATTTTACTAAGAACATTAATGTGAATATTTAATTAGTAGACAAAAATCTATTTTACTTACCATCAACTTTGTAATTTTATTTTAATCTAAATATTATTTGTGCACTGAAATGATCGTATTATAATTTATAATAAATAATAACATATATTCTACATATATCAAATAATTATATTTAGGGACGTAACAGTTTCAAATAATTATAAAAAACTGCGGTTCTATTGTTTCACATGTAAATAAAACAAAAATTTCGATGAAGTTAGTTTCATTTTATGAAATTGAACAAAAGCAAAAAATTGTAGTAGAGTTGTTAGTTGTGTTTCTTTTACATATGAGTTTAACATAGAATTTTTTTTATAATTTTGCTCAAAAAATATTTTTTTAGGAATGCAAAACGAACGAAACAAAACGCAAATATTTATCGTTCCGGTTACAGTTTCGGTTTTATTTTTTTTAATATGTAGGTTACGATTTAGATTACACTCCGGAAAATATTTCGGTTGATCACGGATTATTGTTCCGGTTCACCTCATTAAATTTTTTATAGATTTTTTGAGGTGAATAAAAAAATATTTAACTTTAGCTGTCAAAATTTATTTTTAACATGTTTTTAACACATTCACAAAGACCTTTAATCATAAACATTTTTGAAAATTAAACTCAAACTGTCAATTAAGAAATAAAAAAAATTCACTTAAAAATATAGATTTAGCTTATTATAAACCGTATAGAATGTCAAATAATTTTGATTTAAGTTTATTTATTAAAAATTCTACTAAACTTAAAAAGTGATTTTTAATTTAGTTTATATTTAAAATACGACTCTTTGATTAAATGTTCCCAGAAAATAAAATATAGTTGATTTATATTGTTCACTCAAAAATATCACTATTTATAAATACTCTTTCTTCTTCTCTAAAATATTCTTTATAACTTCAGTTATTCTATATACTTGTTCTATTGTTGAATGGTTCTCTTTGAATCTGAACTAATGATGGTATAAGATTGCTTTGCTCTATAATTATTTTGAATCTTGACACACAGCACTACTGCAAAAGGGTAAAATAAAGGATAAGGAGGGAAAAAGGTAACAGAGGAATAAAAGGAATAAAGGTTTTCAGTCTTGCTAGTTGTTTACTTTTGATATTAAGTTTGAATCTCTGTAAATTGTATTTAAAGGGAAACGTCTCTTCGTTCAGTTTATTCCACATTCGCGTACTCCTAACAAAAAATTAGTTTTTAAATTTATTGGTCTTCGCGAATTTAATTCCCAGATTGTATCGGTGTACCAGGGGTCTTTAATTACGCGCGGGCTTTGACAAACCAGGCATAAATTCATAAAGTTTCGATGAACAATGCTCAAGAAAGTACTTGTAAAACACGCATAAGGCTCCCACATTACGCCTATGGGAAAGAGAATCAAGATCAGATAATAATTTTACGTCTTCAATCATTCGAGATGCTCGGTTTTGTACCCGATCGAGTGCAGTTAAATGAGTTTTCGGTGCTCCAGCCCATCTTTCAGAGGTGGTATTGATGATTTCCTACTGTTCAAGAAGTTTTCCTCTACTTTGCGGGCAAAGGTCCAAAAGGTCCGATTGCTATTGCCCTGCTTTAAGACCTGCCGCAACTCTTCTCGACATTTTTTTTGAAATTTTTTTTTAGCTTTTGACACTGTTTGCGTTGCCAGATTTCTAGCCGCCTTAAATATAGCTAAATTTTCATTTGACGGGTTCTTAACATATTTGCGGTAAGAGGCTTCTTTATTGGCGATTGTTGTTCTACAGTCATGATTATGCCAAGGATTGCCTGATTTTTTTATTTGGCTTAGAGAGACTGGAAGGAATGAACTGTTCCATTCCCGTGAGAATGACAGTCAAAACCAGAATGGCTGCATTGTCAATATTACCAAAGGCAAAACAAGAGTACCATTCGAACTCTTGAAAGAACCTGTTCATTCCTTCCCAGTCTGCATTTTTACAGTGCCATAATCGACGTTTAGGCGGAACATTCATTTGGCACGACCACGACATTGGAAATCCCGCTGTAATAAGCCGATGGTCCGAGTTTCCCAAAGGGGAACTGACGGAGATACTGTATTTCTCCGCATGAGAAGTTAAAAACAGATCCAGAAAATGACCCGTATCGTTGACCCGATCTGGTATCCTCGTAGGCTAATCTACAAGTTGTGTGAATTGGTTTAAAGCTGCAAACATTTCAGCCGCCTCACCAGCCAGTGTTACGGACTTAGAATAAGGAAGCCACTTGTTATTGTGAACATTGAAATCACCTGCCACAACGATTTCAGCATGAAAGGATGCGCTCGATGGATCTGTTTGCGATATTTGGGCTTCGATAGAGACCACATAGGAAGAAGGGGTGTTTCGAGGCATGAATTTCAACCCAAATGAAGCTGAACTCATTATTCGTGCTTTGGCCTAAAAAACTGGGAATGGAAAAAGGTATATCGTTGCGGATCTACATAGCCAGCCCCCTATGGTGAATAAGCCGATGGATTAAGGAGTAACCGATGGCCGAAGATTCACCGGAGTCCAAAATTTTGGTCTCGGTAAGAAGTAGAACCGCTGGTTTTGTGGAAGCTGTATGGTGTTCCAAGTCTTCAAAGTTTGTCCGCAATCCACGAATATTGCAAAACTGTTTTGACCCACAACGTTAAAACCATTTAAAAGATTGGAACCCGGAACTATATAAATTGTGGATGTGTTTTTATACATTATTGTTTTTTAATTTTAATAAAATGAAATAAGGAAACCTTGTTTTAATAAAAACAAAGAATTCAATACTTCTAGTTTTATATATAAAAATTAAAAATTATTTACAGCAAAGAAGTACAACTTTCTTTAATGTGATAATAAAAAATTTTTATATTAATTTTCTATCTAAATTCTTTCTAAAAAGAAAAAATTTTTATAATATAATTATTCTTTTTATTTTAACGGGATTAATTTCGAGGATTACCATCCTCTTCATCAGCCTGTACTACTTTGAACCCGAATTTACCTTACCCATGTTCTTATATACCTTTTTCAGGTATGATTTTGGCTCCGCCCCCTTGTGCTATTTTCATTTTCCATTATTTTTTTGAACTGGTGGTTGATTTTAGTCTGTACCTGAATATTTATTATGTCCTTGTTATGTCTGTTTTTGTAAATTTCGTAATCTTCCAGTGTTGTCATCATGCTACCTTTTTTTGATTTATGCAACACTTTCAGATTTTCGTTAATGCCTGTGTATTTATGGTTATTGTCAGTCATGTGTTGTTCGTAATTTGAGTCTATTTTGGGTTTGCCGATTTCTTTCACATGTTGGTTAAACCGAGTTGCGAAAGATTTACCGGTTTGGCCTATATAGAACCCATCACAGTCGTCACATGATAGTCTATAAACTCCCGTATCTTGAGAAGACACTCTTGGTGGGTTTAGTCTTTGTCCTATTTTGTTGCTAGTTTTAAATGCTGCCTGTATACCATGATTTTTCAGTACTTTCCTGATGATGTTCGCTGTATTTCTGTCGTAGTCAAATGTAACGTATTTGATGTCTTTGTCGTCTTTGGCTATCAGGGAAGTATACTGTTCGTTAAGTTTCTTGTTATTATGTTTTCTGTTCAATAGGTCCATCCTTGCCGGTTGAAACCCGTTGGCCCTAGCGATCTGTTTAATAGTATTCAGTTCCTTTATGTAGTCTTCTTGGTTCATTGGTATCGTATTCAGTCTGTTGATCATGTGTAGGTATGCCGCAATCATGTGTAGGTATGCCGTTGTGGATGATGTGAGTCGTTATGGATTGTGTGGTCCGTTTGTGTTGGTTTTCTAAAGATTTTAAACTTGTGTTCATAATTTTCATTCCGAATCGTTAGATCCAGGAAATTAATACACTTGTTTTCTTCAGTTTCCAAAGTGAACTTGATGTTTTTATGTATATTGTTAAGATAGTCGTGAAATTGTTTTAATAGCCGATTGGTTCCTCTAAACAGTGTAAGTACATCATCTACATATCTATGCCAGTATACCACACAGTTCCTATAAGGGTTACTCTCACTCAATATTTTCGAATTCTCTAAGTGGTTTAAGAAAATATTGGGTAAAGCTCCCGATAAAGGGCTTCCCATGGGTAGTCCTTCTTGTTGTTCATAGAATATGTCTTGATGTTCGAAGTAATTCTGTTTAGTAATCACCTTTAAGAGATTTCTAATTTCCTCTGCACATTCCGTTTCTCCCTGATTCACGAGCAGGTCGTAAGTGATTCCAATAGTTTCTTCTATTGGAATGTTACTATACATGTTCGTTATATCAAAAGAGGCCAGTCTGGCACCATGAGGAATTTTAACTGATTCTATTCTGTTTACAAGTTCTATGTTGTTCATCAACGAAACGTTGTTTTCCAGTTTAACTTTACTCATTAGATACTGATTAACGCGTTTCGCTATCCTGTACGTGGGAGCGGATGTAAAGTTTATCACCGGTCTAATAGGCATATCCGATTTATGAACCTTAGGAAGTCCTTTGATTTTTGGCGCAGACGGTTTGATCATTTTCATGTACCTCATTTCTTGTTTACTAAGAAAAGCTGTACATTTATTTATGCATTTGTTGACACTACTGCAAAATTTATCAGTTGGGTCACAATTAAGTCTAATTATATCATTATCTTTAATGTAGTCCAACACTTTGCTGTTGTATAACTCTGCATCCATGCGATTACCGTCGCGTGTCCTTTATCTAACTTAGTGACGATCGCCCCATGTTCTTTAATCTTCTTTGCCAGACAGGAAGTAACCTTCACCTCCGAGCTCGAACGGTTACAGTGCATCACATCAGTTTTACTAATCCCATCCATAATTTAATATGATTAATATAAAAAATTTTTATTATCACATTAAAGAAAGTTTTACTTCTTTGCTGTAAATAATTTTTAATTTTTATATATAAAACTAGAAGTATTGAATTCTTTGTTTTTATTAAAACAAGGTTTCCTTATTTCGTTTTATTAAAATTAAAAAAGAATAATTTATATTGTGATAAAAGTATACAAATACAGTGACAGAATGGTATTCTCACGCAACAATATTTTTTATACATGAGTTGGGAGGCTTTTTTATATTATTTGGTTTCTGGTGTAATGTTCTCTCTATAATAAATATATTTGATCCTCTTCTTACTCGTTTTGCTGGCGTGTGGTGGTAGCTGATTTTTCCTCGAATTCTTGCAAATGAAGTTGTATAGTAAATTCGAATTCTACTAACTTCCACTTCAAGGTCTTTTAATCCCAAACTACAATATATTTCAATACTTCCTTGGTCTTTCTTTTTCAATAGGATTGTTACAACAACGATGCCTCTTGTCTTAAATGCAGTTATGGGCTCTGACACTTTCAATTATGTCATTGGTAAAATGGTTCATTCTAGAAATTAAATGACTTTCGTGTTAATCACAGATTATGATGCACGATTATAAGACATTCATCGGGCGCTTCCCTGTAGTGGGTTAGTGTTATAAAGCAAAAGGCGTTTCCATCATTCACAATGGCATATACTTTAACCGCACGTATGATGATGGGTTTCCAAATAATCTCTTATAGCATTTAGGAGATTATGTGGAGCTGATAATGTATGCGTTAAACTGTGAGTGGGTTGTAATATTCTTTTTCTGGTTGTGATTTCATGTGGTTGATCCTCTGCTATTTCCTCGATTCGCAGAGGTGGGAATGTTTCCGTTTGGTCATTTGATTATCTTGATTGGTTGGATGATTAATAAAATTCACCTGACTTGTTTGTTTTGATCGATCAATCTCCATTAGCTTTTGTGGTTTAACATTGTGTGGACTTGATGTTGGTAAGTTGCTTTGCTTTTTTGAATTGACAGATGCAAGACAAGATGCATATGCTATACATTCGTTTAAAATACTTTAATATATTAATGCGGAGTCAACATTGCTGAGTTTTTCCCGCAAAATGTGAAATATAATATAATGGTTCTAATGACACTTAGGGCCATCCGATCGTCCCGATTAAGTTGCAAGTGTCTTTAAACTGAAATCATCGCTTATATTAATACAATCGAATATCAAACCAGAGGATTCTGGAGAGTCGTATGCTCACATTTTGTATACGATTTAAGATGATGCTAAATTTAAGACAGTTGAAAGAATCTATCAAGTTGTATGTGCTGTAATTTCTGATGTGACACATAATCTTACACTGTACACAATTGTGATGCTAAGCGCATGATTCATGAATTTGCGTTACTAATTGGTAACGTTTCTGCCTTCGGCTTCATCTATAGTTCATGTTTCAGACACAAAAAGTAATACTTAACTAAAACCTGTCGGTGGCAACCAATATGCAATATACAAGAAAGCAGCATTCCATCACAGTTAGCTGACCACATCATGGTGTAACGCTAATTGAAACAGGAGGTGTGGTTGAGTGACGCAGGGGATATTCTGTATTTAATCATGATATCACATGTCGATTGGTAAAAACCAATTAAGCGTCTGTAGTGGATTGGAGGGGCGTCTGTTTTTGGATCAACTGGCTTGCTATATATAAATGTGACATTAACCATCTCTAGCATAACACAGAGGAACAAGTAAACAGAGTGGTCGGTGAAATTAAAAATACCCTTGAAAATATGGGCTATTGCTTAACTGTATTTTTAGATGTGACCCAATCATTTGATATATGGTTTGGCCTAGGATACTCATCTTTAAAATTTGACAAGCGTTGTCTAGAGCTTGTCATGTGATTCTAGAGAGCTATTTAGAAAAATAGCATTTTAAAATAAACATAATGGTGCCTAAAGTAAGCTGTCTCTGAGAGGACGGGGGGTGCCTGAAGGAAGCGCTTTAGATCAACTGTTAAATATGATTTATGCTTATGAACTGCCTATACAGTAAGACATGTAACTATTTCGATTATACTGCAATTATGGCAGGCCATCAAAATCCTTTGATAGCATCAAATATTTGAAGATCTTGACTGCAGACTTACGAGGACATATTAAAGGTAAACGACAACAGATGAAAATAAAATATGCCAACTTATCATGGTTGATTGGGAGAAATTCAAGTCTATGGTTAGAGCACAAAGTTATACTTTACAAAACCATTATCATACCGTTCTGGACTTATGGTATTCAAATGTGGAGATTAAATGTAGGGGACCTAAATATTAAAACAGTGAAAGGGACAGTTGAGAGTATATTGGTAAGGACGCTGTAAGAGAGGTGCTAAGTGGAACCGAATATCGCCGGCTTTGGAGACGTGAATTGAGATTTTCCTATCAAATCTCCTAAAACGGTAAATATTCGGCTCAAGATTCTTTCAGTTTGTGAGCAAAATAAACTGTAAGCGTAAATTACCATTGGAGTGTGTGAGTGTGTAAGAGAATCACGATCATATCTACAGTGAAAGTGAGAATAAACGATATCACAAAATTAAGATTGTTAAATGTTACTTGACGATTAAGTGTGATGAAGTTGAAGGTTCACATATACAACTGAATGTAATGAAGGTTGATTTGCAAATTAATGTATGGTGAAGGTGAAGGCTGAACTTTGAATAAGAGTGATGAAGGTGAACAGTATTGCATGAATGAATGAATGGTGAAGGTAAAAAAATTCTATATTTTGTGCATGATCGATTGGGTTCATCGCTATATATGTACCTATTTATAAATAATGGCAATCAAGTATCTTATTCCATTAACAGAAATTAACTTTTTTCGCATTTATATTTAACTTGTACTGAAACAAATTACAGTGTCAATTGAATTTTTCAAATGCAAAATTTATTTTTAAATTTCGGATCTCGTAAAGTCGAGGAAAACTTCTTGGACAGTAGGAAATATTCTTTACTACCTCTGAAATATAGATTCAATATTTTTTCTACTGCCCAAGAAAACGCTAATCTCCTCGTCCGAAAATTTGGTGCAAACTCTAATTTTGCTGCTTCTCACGTAACACCCCCATACCTCTCTACCTCTCTAGAGTTGTTGCTAAAGTCCTTGCAGATGGTATTCTCTCATATTTTTTTCAAATATTATTGTAAATCCCTGTCAAAGCCACTATCATTCAGGCTTTTTTCAAAAAACAGGTGTCATTTATTTTACTAATTCGTCTTCCCCTCGTGCCAAAGTTTTTTTTACATATATGGTTTATTTTCAATTTAAGTAAGAGATGTTGTAGTATGAATACTGTAACAATGTTTTTTTCATCACTAAAACAGTAGGCGATGATTATCAACTTTTGTTTAAATGTTGAAAAAAAAAAACAAAAATTAAATATTTTCTTTAATTTTGAGAAATTGTATAGTGTTGTGTCAGTGTTGTTGTTAAAAATTTCTAAATAATTTCAGAAAATTAATATAATGACAGTTTTCAGGTGAGGAATACATTGATATCCATTTTGTTTACGGATTTTGCGATGGTAGTGCATCACGAACTCACAATGAATATCAACAAAGATTGCCAGCGTGTCGCGTTTCTGACCCCATAATATTTACAGATACTCATAGAAGACAGCGAAATTTTGTAACAACATCAAATACGCAGGCGGAGTCCCATTCAGCCTCACCAAATCATCACCCGTTCAAGAACTATTACTGCATTCAAGACCACCAGAAATTAGTGGAATTTTTTAATTGATTGACTGAAAGTCATTTTGACAATAATAGTTTTGTGAAACGTATTCTGAAGACGGATAATTAATTCACAAGAGATGGAATAAAAAACGTTCACAATCTTATATACACGTGTGCTACTAAAAACCCTCATTCGACAAAAGAAATATTATTTCATAACAAGTTCAGTGTAAACGTATGGGCTGGTGTAATTGGCGATAACTTAATTGGACTATTCATGAATGTGTGGAGTCTCCGATTTAAAAATGAAAAACAATTTCGTTTTGTACCTGATTTCGGCGCCTATCTCGCGAATAATAATCGGAATGTTATGTTTTAAACCTGGAATTGTTTCTTGATTATTTGCATAACATCTATCCTTAACAAAACCACATGGAAAAAAGTCAATTGACATCTACCAAACGGCTGATTATTCGGTTGCCAAATTTGGTGCGCAAGGGGTTGATTGTCTTCTACTTCTGTAGATTCGCAACAGTATAGTCACTAATTATGGGTCACTCCATAAAGGTGGTCTATCTTAGGACCACACCTCTGGCACATCGTTTTCAACAGTTGTATGAACGACAACTTCCAATAAGTATAGTATTCGCGGATGATAAGATAATGATATTTGAAGAAAACTCTATAGACCAAACGTTCAGGAATTAGCGCAGAGTGCTATCAACAAAATGACTGATTGGTGTTGCAGCTATAAAATGGAGCTTTTATCAGCCAAAACGTGTATGATCCAGCTTAAACAAATGCTCGATATCAGAAGACCACGTTTAGTGTCTGTGAATGGAGCGAAAATTAATGTGGTTAAAACCGTCCAAGTGGCTTGGAGTTGATTTCGATGAAAGTCTAGGTGTCACATCACATGTCAAAAGGATTGCAGGAAGAAGTACAAAAGTATTTTATACTTTGAAAAGAGTAGCAAAAGAATCTTGGGGCCTCAAACAAAGGACTCTCAAGACTATATACAAAAGTCTAGTGGTTGCATTACTTACATATACTTGTGCTGGGTGGGCTGATAGAATGAACTGTCACCACCGTAAAACTTTAATAAGTGCGCAAAGGGGAATACTTCTTGGTATTACAAAAGCTTACAGTACTGTACTAACAGATGCAGTTCCATTGTCCGGAGTGATACAAATTGATATATTATTGCAAGAAAGAGTTGCTAGGTTTAAACTTAGAAAACGCAAAAGTGTGAACTATGGGAACGCGGTATTACAAGAAGGACAAATACAAGAAAACCTTATTGGTTAGCTTAAAAGGCAGAAGAGGAAAGAAATTATTGCTACTTGGAAAGAGAGATGGAATAGTTCGCTGGATGGAAGAGCAACTTATAGTTTTCTTCCAAACATCAAAAAAAAAAGGATGAAAAAAGGATGGCTTGCACTTAGTGCTCCATTTACGCAAATGCTAACGGGCATGGCAAAATAGCTTCATATCTTAAAAGGTTCCATCGAAGCGAAGCTGTGAGTGTGGCTATGATAATGAAACCATGGATCAAATGATCTACCGCTTCGATTTTGTCGAAGAAGAGAGACGGCAACTAATGATGGAACTGCGTACTGAATGGCCAGCAAGCAAACTAGTTTTAATGACTCCATGAAATATCAAGGCTTTTAAAAGGTTCTGTGACACTGTTCTAAGTAATAGATAGTGTAATTTCCTATACACAACACTAATACTAGACTATGTATCTAACATACATACGTCTACACATTTTAACAGACAAAGGAACTGGATATTAGTTAAGTATGCGCCTCCACGTGGCATAGATGGAAACATGTTATGTTTTAACCTGGCTAAGCATACCGAGAACAGATAAAAAGAATGAACAACAGCGCCAGAATGTGTATATACGCCTGAGTGACATTCTCACGCAATAAACATGTCAAATGATAATAATGACAATGACAATAACTACTTCTGTTATCCAATAGCAATTAGCCTTTCTCAGGAATTTTATTTACAAATTTTAATACAGTGGTTCCACTTGGCGCCAATGGCATATCTTAAATTTTGAAAATGATTTTCTGGCATTAGCTACCGTACAGGCAAAGTTAAAAATAATAATAATGCAGTCACGATTTTCATAAAGGTGGATGCCAATAAAGCGATAATTTAGAATTTTTTAAATACAAATCAAGAAGAATGATTTTGTTTTTCAAATGGAAATAAATCTTTGGAGACCCTTTTATTTAGGGCCCCTCTTGCATCTGCGGGGCTTAGCAGCATGAAGTTACGCCACTGCACTTGGTCCTCTTCCGCGAGCGAAACGCTTTTCAAGCGAAAACATGATTGTTTTGTGCCGTGAAATATTAGACTAAGTAGCTGTCAAAATTTCAATCATTGCCATAGTAAAAGTGTTGCCATAGCCTATGATTTAAAAACAAACCAATAGATGGCCCACTCTTTATTTCCGTCGATATTAAATAGTGAACGTTATTTACAATATTTACAAAACGTTGAGTTACTCCTCCTTGATGATGTTCCAATTTTAAGTAGATTTTTGCACACACAACATGATAGTGCTCCTATAGTCACTATGGGATAAATGTTAAAATTTGATAAAAAAAATTATCTAAATAATTGGATCAGAAGAAATGGTCCAATTCATTGGCCTGCAAGGTTCCCTGATCTAACTGATCTAAGGTGCTCATCAAAAGATGAAATAATACAATCAATATACACAGTTTACTTAAACGATAAGCCTGTATTCAATCACAAGGGGAATATTTAGTTAATTTAAAGGAAATTTAGATGGTTAGAATTGAGCTATAAGGGCTCAATTTTTAAGTATTCATAATATGTTTATAAATCCTGTGAACTGCCTTAGAGCGCACTATAATACAATTTTCATTTTAACATTAATTGGTTGAAAAAAATAAATTTTATTTATTTTAAAAATTGTTTTTGTAAAACAAAAGTCAACCAATAAATAATTTAATTTACAAATAAAAGCGATCGGTTTTATAAAAAAAAACCAAGGCAAAGCTAGTTTTTAAATATTATTTCAATTTTTGCGATTACAAGGGTGATATAATCTGGTATAAAATAGGAGGATATCAATCAACTACCGAACTCCTTAAATACTCAGAACAAAAAAAAATGAATAACCTTCCAGAGAAGGTTGGCTATATATAAGCATAAAAATGTATCACAGCATCAAAAAGATCAATTCCGCCCCAAAACTTTAATAACATTATCTACTTCTCATGAGCATAAAATTTGTGTATGTACGTACTTTCTAGAAATTTTAAATAATTAAATATCACTGAAAATGTATACTTGAAAAACTTAAACCTTGAAAGGTGTTTACCTTTCTATAAAAAAAAACAACAGAAAATCAACTATAAATTTATTTAGGTTATTAACCTGCAGTTAACTTTGCAGCAGCAGCAATATCAGAAATAGTGAAATAATATATATATATATATATATATATATATATATATATATATATATATATATATATATATATATATATATATATATATATATATATATATATATATATATATATATATATATATATATATATATATATATATATATATATATATATTATAAATAATATTATTGTAAAATTGTGATTAAGCAAAATAATAATAAGTAAAAAATATCCTTGGAGATGTTCTAGAAGAATTTGTGTAAATAACAATTTCATGGAAATTTCAAATCCTATTTGAAAATTATATTATTTTTACAATTATTCAATTAATTTATTATTGTGCGCTATATAAACACTTTATACAATTTAACAATTTATTATTATTTCTATAAAGTCATACTATTTTTTAAGAGAATGTATAAAAAAAATTATTACACTCGTGTGTAGATCGCATAATTGTATATAAAATATCAACTCTCTATACAGAGTGAGACATTTAATTTGAGGCAAGAAAATAACTCAAGTTATCGTGTTATATTCACCCATTATTTAGCCACAACATATCGTTTGGTGCATTCCCAAGTACCCTTTCTCATTGTCATATTATATTTATAATATTATGATCAAAGCACCTTGCTTCTTCTTCACTTCTAAAGCATTATAATTATAATTTATAACTTGAATGTCATGTGTTGAACTAGTAAATTTTTTTCTAATATCTTTCTGGAAGTTAAAAAGAGCTGCAACCGCAACTACAAGAAAACTTAGCAAAGAATTCATAAAGATTCCATTTAAAAGAAATTTCCTTAAGGCTGTATGGTACTCATTTTACCAAAATATGGGTATCGTAAAAACCAATTTTTTTAAAATTATCTCTTTATCTCACTAAACTATATATGTTCGACGCATCTAGCACACGTAGAGTCTACATTTGAGATAGTCTATAATGTAGACTAATCTCATTTGTATACTCTACGTGTGTTGGATGTAAATTTTACATATCCATTTTGGATATTGTCTTGGATAACTTGTTGACTTGATAATTACGTAATAAATTAAATTGACATTTAACATCTATATTTACCTCCATCACTATCGTTAATATAAGAATATTCAAAATGCGTGTCATTTGTTTATAAATATGAACTATTTTAATACAAATGTCAAAAAAGTTTCAAACCAAAATAATCTACATATAAATGTAGACTACAATTTTTAGTTTTACTAAACCTCGTAGAGTCTACATATTTTTACTGAGATTTTTTGCGCCCATTTTTTATATAGATATATTTATTTAATTTTTGATTTCCGTTCACTCTAATAGATGGCTAACCTCAAATAATCAAATAATGGTAATTGTCTATGATCTTATCGTTTTGTCAGAATTGTTGTTATTCCCTAGATGGCAACACTATTTTTAGTTTATATTACACATGACTATGTTTAATTTAATCATCTATGCTAAGAATTTCATTATAAAAAAAAAACAATAAAAATCCTTTTCTTTTTATACGTCTGAAATTATTTTACCCATAATTCCACATATAACGACATGTTATGGGCCCAGAAACGTGTTTTGGGTAATATTTTCGGAAACAGAAGTGAAAATAAGACAAGTTTTGTGATTTTATATCCAGCCGTGTGCGAAATGAAAATTGTAACGATCGAGCAAAATTGTTAAGAAGATGGATTCAGAATTGTCCAGAGTAAGCAAATTACAAGGAATTGAAAACTGGAATCTATGGAAATCCCATATTCAGATAATTTTGAAGTCAATTGAAGCATGGGACCTAGTAAATGGCACAAACCAACAACCTGCACCCGTGGGCATAGATGCGACGATATCTCAAAAATTGAAGATATATCTAATAGACTACAGGCAATGGGAGAGAAAATTGAAGATAAGGGAGTAATGACCAAAATTCTCCTAACTTTACCACCAAATTTTATCAGTGCCTGGGAATCAACAGCCACCATCAATAGAACGTTAGCCAACCTAACCTCAAGGTTAATAATTAAAGAGATGAGACAAAGTCAAAGGGAAGTAGAAGTTAATGCAATTGCTTCTAATGTAAGAGTAAGCAGTAAGAATCATTTTTTTAAGAATAATATTAGTAACAAAAAAACTCAGCATATTAAGAATAAAAACAATGACCAAAAAAATACAAGAAGAAAACCTGGAAAATGTAATATTTGTCAAAACCTGAATGTTGGAATAATCTAGAAAATAAACAATATAAATTTAAAAATTCCAAAGTTTTAGGAGAAGAGAGAGGTGAAGCTATTATAAGCGAAGCATTTGCCTCAGTACAAAAGACAGTGAAAACTACAGTCGAGGCCTGGTATATGGATACTCGAGCGAGCGATCACATGACTCATAAACTAGAGTGGTTCATAAACTACGTACCAATGAAAGATGGCATCAAAATAAAAATTTGGCAAAAATTGGAAACATTTCAACATTTAATGAAAAAAAATGGACAGATGTCACCTTTCAAACGTACTCTACGTGCCTAAGCTGAAATACAGTCTCTTTTCCGGCGGTGTGGCCTTTGATAAAATTTAACTCTAGAAGCTGATAAAAGAATTTGTAAATTAGTTAAAGAAGGCAAAACCATAGCTGTTGGTGAGAGACAAAACAAATTATTTGAAATGAAAATTAAGATAATGCCAATTGAAAATGGTAAAGAAAATATTGAAGAATATTAAGCTTGTATTGCTGAGAAAAGTGCCTTTCAAGAATGGTATCAAAAATTAGCTCATCAAAACTACACTCAAATTAAAAAGATTTTAATAATTATGACATTAATCCAAAAGGAGATGACAAAATAGTCTGTGAGCCTTGCGCATTGAGTAAAATCCATCGACTACCTTTTCCTCAGCAAAGCAGTACAAAAACCAGTCGCATTGGCCAAATAATCCACGCAGATGTGTGTGGACCACTACCAGAAAAGTCATTCACAGGTGCAAAGTATTTTCTACTATTGAAGGATGATTACTCACATTACAGAACCGTATATTTCTTGGTTGCAAAATCAGACGTACTGGAATATCTAAAAGACTATATAAAGAAAACAGAAAAACATTGCCAAAGAGGAATATAAATTTTTAGATCTGACAATGGCCGAGAATTTGTCAATCAAGAAGTCACAAAATTGATGAAAGAATATGGAATTTCTCATCAAAATTCAGTAGTTTATTGTCCTGAGCAAAATGGCAAAAAAGAACGCGAAAACAGAACTGTTGTAGAAGCTGCTCGTACAATGTTACATGCTGCAAAATTTAAACTTAAATTCTAGGCAGAACCAGTGAACACTGCTGTTTATATTTTGAACAGCATACAGGAACCAGTAGCATTAGTAATCAATCACCATATGAAATTTGGTACAACAAGCGACCAGATATTCAGGAATTCCATATATTTGGAGAGAAAGTTTACGTGAAATTGCCTGAAAATAAAGTAAAGAAGCTTGACCTAAAAAGGGAAATAGGTTACTTTGTAGGCTTACGGCTATAGTGCAAAAGGTAACAGAGTTTGAATTCCATAGGAAGACAATGTTTTTGTCAGAAAACATATTATCTATACAGGAAAATTAATGGAATTTACTAAAGAAAATCGATCATCATAATCGGTTAAGAACTCGCCGAGTGGCCATATTCCAGAACTTTTCCAACAAATCATTTTAAAATCCCATTCCCATCCTACATATAGAATTTCATATTCCAGAACTTTTCCAAAAAATCATTTTAAAATCCCATTTTCATCCTACGTATCGAATTTCATCAAAATCGGTTAAGAACTCGCCGAGTTCCTTCCTAACTGGCCATATTCCAGAACTTTTCTAAAAAATAATTTTAAACTCCCACTCCCACTCCCACCCTACATATAGAATTCCATCATAATCGGTTAGGAAATCACCGAGTTCCTTCCTAATTGGCCATATTCCAGAACTTTTCTAAAAAATCATTTTAAAGTCCCATTCCCACCCTACATATAGAATTCCATCATAATCGGTTAAGATTTCGCCGAATTCATCCTTAATTGGTCATATTCAGAACTTTCCTAAAAAATCATTTTAAGTTTAAATCACATGTCGAAATATCTTGTTTTGAAATATCCCGTTTTGTACCATATCTCGTTTTGTACCTTATCTCGTTTTAAAATATCCAGTTTTGAATTATCCTGTTTCATCAAATCCAGTTGTAAAATATCCAGTTTCGATTGGTAGCCCTATATAGATGATGGACTAGTAGCTGAAATCGACAAAGAGACTGTGAATGATTTCTTGTGTGCACATGAGAAAGAATTTGATATCACTTCTGACGATGCTGATACTTACCTTGGTTTACAGGTTGAAAGACAAAACGATGGCTCTATTCTCTTACGTCAAAGTGCCTACCCAAGAAAAATTCTCAATAAATTTAATTTAGAGCAAGCAAATGCTCTTGCAATACCAGCCGAAGACTGAGAAGACTGATTTAACAACTGCTCCCTATAGATAAGCTGTCGGCAGCTTGTTATATATATCAAAAGGTACGAGACCAGATATATCCTTTTCGGTTAGTATGGTTAGTCGATATATGGAAAAACCAACGAAATTGCATTGGAATGCGCCGTCAAGAGAATAATGAAGTATCTAAAAGGGACTGTTGATTATGGTTTCCACTTTAAGAAGCAGAAAATATTATCCTTATGTGGCTAAAGTGATGCAGATTTTGCAGGAGATATTGAAACATGCAAATCAACTACAAGATTTATAGTTATTTGGAGTGGATGTGTTGTTCGCTGGTGATCTCAAGTCTACAGTCGCCACCTCTACCACTTATTTGGAATGCATTGCAGCCTTTCAAACAGTCAAGGAAATAGTTTGGTTCTTAAAGTTAATCGTTAATCTATCCTTATCAAAATATTGTTACGACTCTCTATATTGACAGTCAAAGTACGTTTGAATTGATTAAAAATACTGTTCTTCACAAACGAAGTAAACATATTGACGTACAATATCACTACATCCGAGAACAGTATGGCAAGAAAGTTTTTCAACTCAAATACATCCAATAAGGAACAGCCAGCAGATATCCTCACCAAACCCTTGGAAAGAAGAATCTTCGAATTTCATCGCAACAGAATATGCTACAAACTTGAAAAGGATTCTGATATTCCATAAAACAGTGGGAGTGTCAGAATTGTTGTTTTTTAAATAGTGTTTTATGGATATCACTTGTTGTTTATTCCCTAGATGGCAGCATTATTTTTAGTTTATAGTACACATGACTATCTTTAATTTAATCGATCTATCAAAGAGAGCTAAGAATTTCATTATAAAAAAACAATAAAAATGCTTTATTAGAAATGCTTCATTATACATCTGAAATTATTTTACTCATAATTCCACATATAACTACACGTTTTATAATAGGGCTTCGATTCATCTGAGTTTTCTGAATTGATATTGAGTTACTATTTAGATATTTGAGTAATGTTCAGTTAATTGAGTTACTGAAGTGAATTTGGGATTGACATTCTTCGCTTCAGATAAATGTCAATAAATTAATTATATTTTAAGATTATGTTGAAATTTCATTTTACTAATACTTTTGTAATCTATATTTTAAAATTAACAAAAAACAACAAAAACAACTCAACTTAATTACAATCAGATATTCAGTAGCTCAATCTTTTAACGGAAATGAAGAGGTACAAACCGAACAGCCAATTCACATCAGTATTTTCAGTTATTCAGAATATTCAGTAAATTCAGTCCAATCGAAGTGCCTAATGAATAATAAAAATTATGAAACAAAAAATTATATAATTATACCTATCATTTGCATTTTGTTCCTCTCGTTGTTATTGTGGTAGCAAAAACGTCTCTATAAAAAGACCAACTATTCAAAAATTTAAAGAGACAAAGCGCCTCTTGGTTGTAGTATTGGTTGTGTACAGATATAGCGTAAAACAAAAACAAAAAAATATTTTTAGTAACACTAATATAGTTAGTTTTTTTATGTTATTTTTGCTTTGTTATTTGTTTTGGTACCAAAACTACTTTATTGAGGCGGATATGTAGTAGTATTAGTGTACACAAAATTGAGTTGGTCTTTCTATAGAGACGTTTTTGGTGGTAGTGATACGTTTTTATAATACATACATATAGGTATATAATAATTTTAATTTTACTAGTATCATCATAACCAAAACCCTCTTTAACTCAAAACCCCCAAAAATAATGTTTCTTTTTTCTCATATTTTCTGTTTCTAAATCCTATAGTATGCGAACACTATATTTGACACTATATTCGACAAGGTTTTTACTTACAATACATTCTTTTGTTCATAAGCGATGAATACGGCTTGTAATAAAGAGGGCTTTGAGTTTCATTAATAATAAAATACTAAAACAATTTGTTTTTTGAAAACAAAATTGAATTTTGGTAAAAAAAAAACGAGATTTTCAGAACAGAGAACGCATTGGGTACGTACATATTATATTATTTACATCTTATATTTTCATTAAGGCCACTGTGCTTGGGGCACTTCCATGCCCCGTAAAAAATTTCTAAACGAGCATGTTATCCTTAGGATCCCACCACAGCATCCTTGCCTTGTCGTAGTTGGCGACTAAACAAAGGTTAAAAAAACAATTGGTCAAAATGTTGACCAAAAAAAAATATGGACTCTATTCGATGGCTGTACGTAGCTTTACAGTAGAGATAACCTCGGCAATCTTGGTGTTGGTTTCTTAGGCCCCAGATAAAAAAACTGTTTAATCGTATATGTAGTTGATAATCGTATATATAAGATACTAGCCAACCTGTCAATCATTTGTATTCATGCGCCCACTGATGGCCAACATCAAAGATAAAGAATCATTTTTCAACAATTTAAATGATCTGATAGAATAGTGAATGGTGACTTTAGTGCTGTAGAGTTGGCAGAAATCAGGCTTACTTATGTGAAAACATAGGTTCTTACTTCCGACACAACCTAACGACCGATAATTGGGACAGAGTGTTGTACTTTACTATCGCGCATGACCTCATTGGGACTAGCACATTATTTCCTTATAAAAATAACCACTTGCAAGGTGTTGGTCAGACTCGTTGTCATGTATGCTTGTGAGTGTTGGACCGTGACAGATAAGTATGAGAGATGGTTAATTACATTCGAGAGAAGAGTCATGCGCGTTTTATATGGCTCCAAACGCGACGATGACGATACTTATGAAATAAAAGGACAGCGAGTACGCTGCCTCACGTTCTGCATGCCGATCCTAAACGAGTGGTACTGATTGAGTAAGATTATGTGAGCAAGATTGTTGATTGCAATTTATATTCTACAGCAGGAAAAGCTGGGGAATAAATATTGAATCCTCCAATAATGTGGGTTTTGACAATCGAAATTATATCGATTTAGCTAGTTTAGAAGACATAACAGTGAATCAAACAGCATAGGAATTAAGCACGACTTTTAGTGATTAAAAAAAATCCATATAATTTCTTGTAATTTGCTAGAAACACGCATGTCTAAAAACACTACGAAATAATTTCTTGTACTTTGCTAGAAAAACGTATGTCTAAAAACACTTTTATTTATTGTTTGTATGCTTCTTTTTGACATTTATATATGTTGTTGTCAATATAAAAATAATTATTTTTTGCTTTGCTAAAAATTTAAATTTGATATATTTATTTGCCTTTAAATATTAAAAATATACAAAAATAAATATAATATAATAACATCTAAATATTTAAATTTTGTTATTTTATTCTCTATGTTGTATTTATATAATACTTATTTTTTATTATTATAATTTATTTATTTTTTAATAGTTTTATGAAACCATACATTTTTTTGTAACAGACTATGTGATAGACGTTTTACGTTTATCACATAGTCTATTACAAAAAGAAATTTAGTTTTTCGTTGTTTAAATATTGTTCGGCGGTTATGTACAAATTTATTGATCAAATTCATTTTTAGTCGGCAAAGTTCATATATTATATACAATAAATAAATGAAAATAAAATAAAACATTGTATGATCTGTATTTGTAATTCATAATATCTTTTATTTATTTTAAATATTGCATATTTGTTATCAATTCTATAATGATTTTTTTTATCGACTGGTATGGATGTACTCATAAAATAAATTTTGTGTAGTGATTTTTTTTTGGTATCATGTAAATCCTCCGTGTTTTGAGTTGGTATCATGTAACCTTATTGTAGCAGTATTAATAATTATTTTTCGTTAGTGATTTTTTTAATCACTAAAAGCCGTGCTTAATTCCTATGCAGATTTAACCATAACTGAAAAAGCAAAGAACGATGGCGGTTATGTAGAAGCAATAATTATCAATAAGCAAAATTTAACCGTCTGCATTGACAGTAATAATAATGCCACAAATTCAATTGAAAAAGATGAGAGCGATATTTTAATTGAAAAACTTGATTCTAATAGTTCCAATATGAAAATCGAAGGAAACAGAATTGTAAATATTGACTTTCTTTTCCAAAACTTAGTAACAATAAGCGAACATAGTACTACTTTCGGGTGTACACTGAAAAACTTTAAAAATTTTGGTGAAAAACAAATAGGGCTAAGTTATGTTTTCAATGTAATATGTGACTGTAAATCACTGGATAATTTGAATTACTAGAGCGTATTGAGAGGAATGTCAATAGAAATTGGATATTCACAAATAAAGGAATTCTTTGTAAAGTGATGCAGCAATGTTTAAAGCATCAACGGAGGCAAAGCAAGTTACTATAGAACGAGGCCATGTGGCTGAATACGGTGTCTCACTAATCACCGTACAAGCAGATGGCTGCGTTACTCCAAAAGGACATATGCATCTGGAAACAGCTACTCTTCTCGGTTTGGAGTAGCGGAGTATATTGCTGCATTTACTAAAACGCGAAGAATCATAAAAACAGTCATAAAAGAGAATGTAATCAAACTTATTTTGGTTCATCAACCTGTATTGAAACGTCCATAATAGTTGAGGGTTTTTGCAAAAGCGAGCAACTTTATGGAGTTCGATATAGCAAAGTAATTGCAGATGCCGATGCAAGCGTTTATGCTAATATATTAAAGGCCAGACCATATGCGAGTACTCATATCGAAAAAATTGGATGCCGAAATCACCTTATGAGAGTGTTTCGTAAACATCCAAATACGAAATTCTGTCGATATTCGGAAGCTGTTTTCAAACTAAGGTTGAGCTTTTAGAGTCCAAATAAAGTGTCAGTTTGAAATTAAAATGCAAAAGGGCCAATCGTCAAAATATTCAAATAAAAACTATCGATCATTCTCAAAGTACATAATGGTATGAGATGCAACTTACGAGATTGTCAAGTTCCAATTTTAGTTTAGTTTATCTGTCTCAGAATGATCATAGTTTTTCAAATAAAGTGAAGCAAATACTTTACAATTCGTAGTTCTCATCGTTTGCAAAAGCAGTTCTTTGGTGTAGAGACCACGAAGAACACGATATAGCTATATGGATTTGATCACAAACCACAGTTTAAAGTTGTAAAATGGGGTCTTTTTATATATGATAAATACCCAAGTTTAGCTGCCAGTCCGGATGGTATAATAGGTACTGATGTAGTTGTCGAAGCAAAGTGCTCTTACAACTCAAGGGAATTGCATCCTTTAGATGCAATTAAACTAAAGGACAAATGGAGATAACAAAAAGAAAAATTTTTTTTTCGTAATCTGAACCTTGAAGGGAATGATATTTTTAAAAATACCACATGATATGTGGTATTTTTAAAAAAAGAAATGCTTCCTATTCTTTTAAGATTTATTTTCATTCGCCACTTTTAGAAATAGTGGATAGTCGCTACAAAAGAGGAATGCAGCTACGAGATTACCCTTTTTAGGTAATATTCTTAAAAAACGGTAAATTTTTTTGGATAATCTATTGTTCATCCTATGTTTAAGAAAGTTTGTAAATTCAATTATCTATTTCTAGTGTATGAGTTTCCTGCAAGGTTTTAAAAATAAAATAAAATATTTTGTATTTTAACAATCAACAACTATCCCTCATCCAATGTAACAATAATAATAACATACTACTATACGCAGTTGACCCCAAGCACAAAATATTTAAAAATACTATTATTTTCATCGTTAAAGTCGAACATAAAATAAGATTTGGAGACGAACGAAAAATAAATGATTATTCAAAACATAAATTCAAAAATCATAGTCGCTGCATGGATTGTACAAAACCTTCTGTCAATAAAAGCCAAACTCATCGCGTAGCACACGCGGATATATAAACAAATTAACTCGGTTTTGTATTGGTAACATTCAAAACCATACAATAAAAAATTTGAATTCTATTCAATTTTCTTAAGCCACTTGCAAAAAAAAAATTATAATACATTTTGACATACTGAGTTGCCATAGAAACAACAAAAATAAATAACCGAAATGTTACGTACATCTATAAGTACAGCTTATTTTGGAAAAAAGAGAAAGAGATATACATAGTCACATTATATTTATTTTTTATCAAAACAAAACAAAAAACAAAACAAAATACAAAACGATATTTTTTTATTTTAGTCACAGTTTAGACACATTTTTGGACATTTTAATATCGATACCAAAACTGAAATTGTTTTTTAGCACCATACAGGCATACATCCTTAACGAAAAAGATTTAGGTTGACGGGAGCACATAGACTAGAAAGAGAAGTAACTGCTCAGAAACAGATACATATTTTAATTATTATCAGGAGGCAGCTGTAACTTAAGAAACGGCAAAACAAAGAAAAAATAAAATATTTACCAAATGATTTACTAGAACGTAGACTCTATTCAATCGAGTTTGACAACAGTGTAAAACCCATAGGGTTACATTGAAATTTATATATTGATGTATTTGAAATAAATAATCCTGCTACAAGGATTTGGGCTTCTGGAATCGATCGGAATATTAAATTACAACCACATATCGAGAATATATGACTTACAAAGATATGTAACCAGATTTGAATTGACCGCTATAGCTAAACTACTTGGACTCAAACATTGAAACCTCAAACATGGAACTACATCAGTTTTGTGACGCATCAAGCCATGTATACGCTGTAATAGTTTATGTCAAATATAAAACATAACTCGCATGATTGCTGTTAAAACTGAGGTCAAAAGGATAACAGAGGTATACTCAAGTAAACACTATGCTTCCTTTGATTGTGCTTCCAGCAAAAATTGAGCTGACTGCTCAAGGGGTGTAAATCCTAAACATTTAATCAACCATCTACTATGATGAGAGGACTTTAAACGAAAGCCAATACACGCTTTTCTCTCAACTATAAAATGACATAGTGCCATCATTTCTTCTCTAATTAATATCTATACTTATCCCTTTCAATGATGATCTAACTGGTTGAGAGAAGATGAGTTACTCATTATCGGAGATTGGATAAAATACAATCAAGCAGATACGGAGATAAACGGTTTTTCACAAATGCTTAGATAAACCGAACGGCCAATTTAATAAAGAGACGGTTTTTACAGGCCATTGCTGGCCTATACCGCATCAACATTCTGGCTCTTTCGGAGTCAATCCCGAGCTTGTTCTTCATATTGTACAAGACAGCCTGAAGAATACATCTTCCATCCGCCAAGGTCCAACTATCACACTCATACGTGACAATGGGTCTGATCAACACCTTGTACAACTTCTACAGCTTGTCGACATTTGTAAGGTATTTCAACTTTAGCAGCGTTCGTAAGGCATAAAAATCAATTATCATGGGTGACAAGGTATCCGAGATATTGGAAGCTTGTCGCTCCATCAAATGTGTGGTCACCACAACTAAATCCATTGTGTCTTATTCTCTAAAACCAGTGATCATATATTTGCTTTGGACTCATTAATTTCACCGGGTACTGAGAATCGTACAAGTGGATCCAATAGTTCTTTGGCCCCGTTGCCATTGAAAATAATTACACAAATATCATGTGCATATGTCAGAACCTGGTTGAAGATAAATTAAATTCTAACATAAGATTAAAGAGTATCGGGGACAGAGCACATTTATAGTTAGCCATTTTTCTATTACATCTAAGTGTTCCTGTAGATTTCGTGAAGCTATCGTGGGATTTTGATGCATAGCTAGAATTGCAGTATCATCCGCAAATGTTGAAACTTTTACGTAATTTGATGTTGGTAGGTCTGCGCTATAGATCAAATATAATATTGGACCCACCACACTGCCTTGTAGAACACCTGCATGAATTCCGTATAGATTGGTGGATGCGCTATTGCATTTTACCAACAATTTTCGATTAAGCAAATAATTTTTAATGATTTTATAGAACCTTGCCAGTAACTGTGTTTTTTATCGAAAGCCTGTGCTATGTCCAAAAACGCTGTAGAGCAGTACTTTTTTTGTTCTAGGGCGTTCCTGATTTCAGATTCGACTCTATGGACTTGCTTCACGGTTCCATGTTTTTCTTTGAATCCAAATTGATGATCCGGTACGATTTTTTTCTTATGCAGAATTGGCTTAAGTTTCTGAAGGAGCATTTTTTCAAATAGCTTTGAGAGTATCGGAAGTAAACTGATTGGACGGTATGAGTTAACGTTTGTTTCATCTTTACCGGGTTTTGGAATCATTATGATTTGTGAAATTTTCCAGGTTTCAGGAAAGTAGCCCGATTTCATTATGGCATTGAAAATGTACGTTATTAGTTTGACACATTTTTCCGGAAGATTTTTAATTACTTTTCCGCTGATTAGATCAGCTGCTTTTTTGAGATCTATGTTTTCCTTGATTATTTTTTGTACTTGGCGCCACTTGTATTTAATTGACTGGATTTCCGAAGCTTCAGCTACATCAGATAACATTTCGGTGATTCCGATTTGCTCGTAGGGTGTAAATACTTTACTAAGATGTTGACCAAATATGTTTGCTTTATCTGCATCACTTCTTGCCCAGTTTCCATCACGGTGACGAATCGGAGGGCATGCAAGAAAAAGGCTATTTTAAGATTTTTTATCGCTTTGTTTAATTTTGATTTTAGAGTAGGTGATCTATGTAGTTGCCACTGTCTGCGTATTGACCGTTTTATCATTAAGAGCTGCTGAATGTTTTGAGATGGTTTCTGCAGCTTTTTGTAAACTGAGCTGCTAGATGTAGCATCCGTGGCAGCTTGTTCTAGTACATCCGTTAGATTTTCTACTGTCGCATCAATTTCATCTTTTGGTCTTAGAGCGACATTTAATGAACACACTCTGATTAAGGTAGACTTAAATTGAGTCCAATTAGTATGTTGTTTCGTCAGGAATCTAGGCGACGATAGTTTTAGAACTTACATGTTAAGTGTTATTAATATCGGTGAATGATCGGAAGATAGATCGTAGCACGTTTCAGCCGATACAAGAGATCTAGATATATCCTTTGTTACACAAAAGTCCAGTAAGTCAGGAATTTTTCGCCAAGCAGACGTTTCAGTTGCATTGGTTTGTCTCTTGAAAATTTGGTTTAGTGCTTGTTGTTCCGATTTTTGTAGTGGAGTCATTTTTTTAACTCCTTGTACACCACACATCCTCTATAATTTGCTATAATTTTAAAATTTTAAGGTCATCAGCAAATAGAAATTCGCCCCTAATTTTGACAATTTGACGTCTTCTTATTAAGTAAGAATGGAACTATTTTTCAAACATTGAAGGTAACCCGAAATTGTCAAGTTTAATTAATATTTGTTTGTGATCAATAGAGTCAAAAACAACCTTTGCTATGTCGGTGTATTAGTACATATCAATTTGCTCATGGTTTTCAACATATTTTACAGTTATGCTCGTAAATTCCACCAGATTTGTGGTTGTTGATCTTCCAGACATAAATCCATGTTGGTTGAACGAGATGTGGCGGAGTATAATTTTCTTGAAGGTCTCACACACTAATATTTCGAAACGTTTGGGCATGATTGATGTTGTTGCAATTCCACGATAGCAGGATATATCAGTTCTTTTCCCAGATTTAAAAATTGGTGTAATTTTGGAAATTTTCCATTTGTGCACAATGATTTATTGAACAAAAGTTTAAGTGTCAAACAAAATTTATTCACTAGCGCTTCAATAATTGACGCGTGGGTAGTATCTTATAGTATTGACGGATATCCTTTTGTTTTCTTCTTATCACTAAAAAATTTCCAAAAGAATTTTGGATCATTTTTGATTTTCTTTTCAACTTCAGTTATGTAAATTTTGATACGAGATGTCTCGTAATTTTTAAAAAGAATCATCCTCAGCAAAAAATGTTGATCAGTGACCGAGCGGTTTGGGCGAAATCATCCTTGGTAGCCATCTACAATTTCCTCCGCCAGAGAAGTGATTCTCTCCAATATGATGTAAGACAGTAATTTGTATGCTGTGCCCGATATAGTTTTTGTATTTTGAGCGATCTCTTTTTTTAAGGATACGGCACAATTCGACAATTTCCATTCATCAGGCATAACCTCGCTTTGCCATACTAATCAGGTCAAAAAAATATATTCACAAAGTGTCCCCTCCGAATATCAAGAGTTCGGAATTCATACAATCAACCCCATGGTTTGATTTTAGTCTCTGCATGGCCAGTGTGAATTTCTCGTAGAATGGGTGTTTCATTTGACAACTTTCAAACTCCCCATCAAACGAATCATTTTTGAGTTTGTTTTTTACCATACCTATATAGTCGCCTGGGCAGCACAGACAACCGAAGTTTTCAATACCTTCCATAGACCGTTTACATCATCAGAACGGTGGTTGGTTTTCATAATGCTATTGCTAACAAGACTCTGATATTGTGCTTTTTCATCATCGTATATCAGACCTTCACAGTTCAAAAGTACGTTTCCTGCGATCCCTGACTTGTACGAAAACTGGCATCCTAGCTTTGCAGGGACCAAATGATGATTAATGCCAATACTTTTGGCACCCGACCTATAAGATCTTACATCTTGGATGATACGGAACCTTCCCTTAGAAATTAACACACGGTCAATTTGGCTTCGGAACGTCTTAGAAGGGTGTGTCCACGTTTGCCAATGAGATATTTTCATGAGGAAAGAATGTGCTAGCCACAATGAGGTTATGCGAGACGCCAAAATACATCATTTTCCCCTATTATCGGTCACTTTAATGTGTTGGGAGTACGGACCTTTGTTTTCACAAAGGTCCGTATAGTACCATTAAACATGAGCCTGCTTTTTAGCAACTCCACATTCCACGCACCGACCCTAAACTGCATGTCCGTTAACATAAGCGGGCGGTTTAATGTTGGCGATATCCATATTTCCTTTTGTTGATATTTTTAACAGTAAGGTTTTTTACGGATGTGGCCATGCGGGGAGTCAGCGATCCAACCTTTGTTTAGTCGCCACCTACGATAAGCCAAGGTTGATATGGTGGAGGAATTCTAAGGATAGCATGGTCATGCAGGAGTCTTCTACGAAGCATGAAAGTGTTTCCCAACCCCAGGGAAATAGAATCTCATATAAGTAGGATGTATTTCGAAGTTAGGCCACTCCTCAGAGATCGGATCGATTCATCAAGTTTAACTGAATTTGATGGCTTGGTTACGTTGAAATAGCCCCATCAGATCGAACAATCACAAAAGTGTCCCAACAACACCTGGTGTAAATCGAAGAGGAAGACCCACACTGCGCCGGCGTAACAATGACAAACACGTTGTGACGTGGGATATACGTATGTATCGGACACTTTACAGACGATATTCAACTAACGGAGTTAGTCAATTGAGCTATGTCCCATTTGATCGTTTACAAATAATTTCTTGTTACAACTTAAATATTTCACCGTGTAAACTATAATGAACAACTATGAATAGAGACTGTGTCGAGATATTTACATACATTCAGTACTTACATGTAATATTTTTTCACGTCTAGTATATTATATGTATCGTTATACTGTGTACTCGTATTTTATATTTTATTATTTGTGGCCTTCCAATGAAAGTAAAAATTCGAAGACCATGACCGAATAGTTTGCAAAACGCGTTAGAAAGAATAAAATTTATTTTAATAGTTACATTTAGTAAGTACATATATTATAATACATATATGGAAACATGTTGGTGGTCATAGTAGGATTACAGATTAGATTTATTTTATCTTAATTTCGGCATTAAGTTTAATACCATACAGTATATACTCATACCGGATACCATCGCATTTAAAACTATTATACTGTAAATATTCCAAATATGATGTTCACTTTCACATGAATTTTCATGAATGATGGGTTTATACCAAACTTTAAATTACTCGTAACAGATGCATTAAATTTTTTTCTAAAATTTTCCAAAAATTTTGTAAACCATACTTTCTTTAAAACTAAATCGATTTATTTGGTGCACACTCTATAATAATCAATAAAATGTATGTAATAATTTGGAAATTTCTTACAAATCCAGAAAAACAAGACAGCAATCAAGACAAGATTTATTGGAGACTGCTTTTATTTCCACCCATGATTAGCCAAGTTCTTCCGCTTCTTACTCGCCTGAAACCAGCTGGTTCACTCCTTAATTTCGCGTTGATTGCAGATGAGATACTGTCCAGGCTGAGCAATGCGAGTATTTTTTTGTGGTGTTGAAAATGGATATACCACACCAGTTCTTGCATTGCACTATACCCTTTTTCCTATTTTTGAGATATTCTGTCAAAATTCCAAACTTCTTCAGACTAAGATGTATTGTCTGTTCCAGCGGCTTTATTCTTATTTAGCTTCTCTACGACACCTTGAACTTGTGGAGTAGTTGTTGAGTGTTGGACTACCGGAACGGCTCCCACTCACCGTTCCCAGTAAATGACTCCGTACAAATAATTTTACGCTCTTCACAAATTTTTTATAAAAATTTTACTTTTTTAATTGAGTTCACCCACTGTTAACAACTACCCCACATTTATGTTCACAAACTGAAATTACAACTATATTTTATCTTAATAATTTTTTTCTTTAGTTTTATCGCACGAACCTGTCTTAATATTTTTTCATGTTTTCTGCGTACCGAAGTGCTTATTGTAAAACTTGTAAGCGTAATGGCGTCCCCATATATTTCTATTTCTTTCTCGAATATTGAAAAATTTTCTTTTCACCTATCGGTGGCGTCTGCAAGTTATATTTATTCAGGGTCGCGGACCTGATTTAGATATGTTCTTTTCCGGTGCTGCGAACCCTTTGTTAAAATTGCTTTCGTTTTTTATTTTCGTTTCGATGTCGACATTCGATTGATGGTCAGGGTTTTTTGCTGCTGTTAATGACGTGTTCTTCGAAATATAGTTCGACCATATCTTGCCATCTTCTTTATTTGATGTTCTATATCTTTATATAAATGCGTTTCATCTCTGTCATGTTTGAAGGCGTTTCCCAATTTTCTTCCTTACATCATCGCTTATCCAAGGTTTGCGATTGCATTCAAGCGGTAGCTGAGTACGACCGAGGTACTTCCTGATGAAAGTTTCTTTGGTTTGGTTTCACCATTATTATATACTAGTGGCTTCATTTCTATGGATATTGAGTTGGAACGTTTCAGGGCTGCTGGATAAGGTATACTGGCATACCAGGGTAAGTTAGGAATTTCTAAAAATCAAAAAAACCATGACGGTTAGAACCTATTAGAATTTTGAAATCCATGCCACATATAAAACATTTTCAAAATCCAAACAATATGAAGTACCATTACCATAAGAATATTATACTAATATTTTGTACGATCCGTAATTTGTAAAACACACGTTGTATAGGCTGTGGTCGAATAGCCGATTAAATCAATTAATACAGTAAATTATAAGTTTGGAACACACTAATTTCGAATTCTTTCGGGTTTTAATGAAAATGTACATTTTGGTTCGCACGAAAGAAGGCATCCAGCATTGAAGTTGTTTTGTCATTTTTTTGGTAAAGAAAGAAAAAGAAAGAAACATTTTATAATCCGTGTTTATTGTTCCGGAAGAAGCGCCATACGATCAATGTATTTAGTGTACCATGTTCTTCGCAAGTATGTAGTATGCTATGTTTTCCGAAAGAGACGGTACGATCAAAGTGGAGATTTTTTTTTATATTGTTCTTAAAAACATTTCGGTTAAAACGGAAAACATAAAATATTACATATCAACAATAATTACAAAATAGCTCAAAATAAGAAAGAACAACCCTAAACCTACCAAAAAAATGTCATATATAAAAGCAACAGATTGTTTGAATAAAATGATAGTAGGCCATGATTTTTCTTATTTTTAATTTGTTGTTGTTCGAGATAATTCCAACAGGAATGATGTTCGTTGTTTAATGCATTTATGCACAATTAAAATTATTCGCACGCGATACAAATAACTTATATTACTATAAGGAAAATCGCGTCGAATTCATGTACCAACATGTTCGTAGAAAAATCATAGATGGCACTAGTAGTAGTTGAACGAAATGTTTTCATTTTTTTATCTACAGTTTTTTATATTCAACGAATTATTAACGAAACAAAAATTTAAAATAAAATTTAAAATTTATAATCGGAATTGGAAATTATTGAAGCAAATGAGCTGATATTCATATATAATAATAAATAAATAAAACAAAATTTGCTATAATGTTATGAAATTTTGTGAAAAAAAAAGAAGAAAAATTGTTTGACGCGCCATCTATTGTTCTCGTTAAAAATGATTGCGATGTCATCTAGGATTTTTCTACGAATCAAAATTTAACGAAATCATGCTGTCGTTCGCATTTACTATGGAAATGTTCACGATTCCCCTTATAGTAATATAGGTTATTTGCACACGATAATCACAAATATATTGTTTATATTTTAGAAAATTTGACTGACATCTAGCGGTATAATCCATGCACTGGAGCATACGTGTAAAACATTCCACATTCCATTAGATCGCACTATTTTCGTTTGTAGTATAATCTTGACAGTCCGACATGATCAATTAATTATTAAGTTATACTAAACAATGAATTTAAAAATTTGTATTAGATTTCTTAATCGCCATACAATTATGTATATTGGTGTTAGTTAAAATGCAAGAAAAATTTTTTGACGGTTTTTGGTCCCAAAGAACACAAAAACCTAATTTTCGTCAAAATTAACGTCAAAAAGCAAGTTTCCGTTAACATTTTTGGCAGGAAAGAATTCGACATTACTTTACTGACTTTCTGAATTTTTTGGCAACTTTACTTGCCAAAAGTAGCGTGAAGTGTAATATTGTTTTGAAGGGATTATTTCATTTGTTAAAGATAAACGTCAAAGTTTTCTGTTGTTTTAATTGTACTACTATACATGTTATTACTGCTTGAACAAAAACGGTTGAAACATTTTTTGACGGTCCACAAAAAAAGTATATGGCATTAATTATAATTATGTAAAAGATAAACTTTGCCGACGGTAATTAGCCCAACTCTTGGAGCTCGCAGCCATAATATGTCTTGCATCTATAATTAATTAGTTCATAATTTGGCTTGCCATTGCACATTTACACAGAAAATGTAAAATACAATCATCACTTTTTGAGTTTTAGTACAGTTTAGTACAATAATTAATTGACTGGTACTTTTAGTTTTAGTATAAATATTTAGCAAAACCAAAACAAGAAGGATAGTGTTAAATTATAGTTGAGTGACGAAGACAATTGTTTTTTTTTGTTTTTTTATAGCTTATGAAAGTTGCCGCCTT
The DNA here is from genome assembly GCA_963556175.1 of Tipula confusa. NCBI lineage: Eukaryota > Metazoa > Arthropoda > Insecta > Diptera > Tipulidae > Tipula > Tipula confusa. The sequence goes on from OY744477.1 coordinate 118,615,919, forward strand.
CCCTAAATAACCTAAAAAAATCAAAAAATTTATGTGCACATCTCCAAAATAAATTGTGTTTTTTTGTTTTATTATGAGATTGTCCTATTTTAATGAATATTTTAGATTGGAAAAATTGATCCGATGAATATAATATTTTATATTTTTTTTTTATTTATTACATTTTTATTTATTATCAAAATATTTCAATAACATCAAAAATTTATTTAATTTTTTTAACCTCAAAATTTTAGTTACGACACTGAAAATAAAAATAAAATGAATTTAGCTATAAAAAAAAATAAACAAAAATTTTATATTTGTGTACGAGAAATATTTTCTCGTCCATACACAATTTTTTATGTGCATGTATATTTGGCAGCAATTTTCAACCATAAAAAATACTCCGATTATATATTTTTTGTAAATAATTTTGTATTTTTTCGTTTTGCTGCCATAATTATGGTGACCAAACGAAAAAAATACAAAATTATTTTCTATGCACAGCGTGCAGAAAAAGTTGTCCATCTCACGCGTACAACAGTAAAATTTATATTTTTATCTCACGTTTTTCGTGCATATAAAATATGTTTCATCGTGGAAATATATACTCTTATAGTTGCATGAAATTCTATTATAGTAAAAATTTGACAAGGCAGTACGTTAATGAATCCACGGGATGGTAGTATAGTTCTGAATTCTGCCAGAAATCTTTGTTGATTTATGTTGATAGTGTCATTGGTTGGCCTGAACCATACTGCATGACAGATATGTCTACTGCAACCATTGCACTCACTTTCGTTCAGAATTATACATTTAGTTTTGCGGTACTGGTTAATATTACTATGATCAGGAGCTCAATTTGAGTCCATATCTTTTAGAGAGCTGACCAAGCTCTTTGGCTTATATAGGATACGCACTACTTCGTATCACCTCCAAGCTAACAGAATGGTTGAAAAGTTTCACCAGCAATTGAAAGCTGCACTAATGGCCAGAGACAAAACTATAAATTGAAGTTCGGAAGTTCCAATGGTTTTACTTGGCATTTACACAGTTTTAGCCTGCGGAATAGGACGATACTGTCAAACGATCAAACTTCCCGGTGTACTCTTTATAGAGAATCCTCACTCACTTTTACCAACTGACGAGAATCCACATTATTTTGATTGAATCTATCTGTCGGCGATTTGGCCAAATATTGTATTTTAGATCAAATTTCAATATTGAATATGTTAACCGTGTTGATTTGGGTAAAATGGAATTTATTATTCTATAACTAAAAATTATATTAAGTATGTGGTAATTGTTGGTGACAATATTCTCACAGTTATTGGAAATTATTTAAACAGCTATTCTCACGTAATAATCTAGAGACATCTATGAGGCAGCATTAGTATTAGCAAATATTGAGTAAAAATGATTTATAGAATAGAGTAGGGACATCTCGAAAAAGTAGAATGAAATAGTAGAAAAACAGAATATTCGAGATACATGTAATTTTGATATATACACGGCGAGTTGCGTTTTAAACGCGAAAAAGTTAAGATTAGTGTCATAGCCGCCACCAGTAGCTTATCTAGTGAAATTAAAATGTTATAAGAAGTAAATAATTATTGTTAAAATAAAGAATGGTTTAGTGTCGTAAATAAAGAATAATTGTGTTATTTACTGCGGGAATTATTGTGGTTGAAAGTAAACAGTGTTAAAGTGGAAAATGTTGAGTATTATGTATTTTTTGTGACGTGATGTTTTGTGGAAAGAGGTAGTTATTGGAATTTATTCACAATCCAGTAATATGAACCGGCAATAGGCAAAAAACGTGACAATATGTATATTTATGTCCACAAAACTTATAACCCACATTGAAAAATTATACTTGTTGAACGGCATCTAACAGATTATAACAAATTACACAATTAACAAATTATACATTTACATTTTGGTAACTACTGGAGTGTGTTCCTAAACTTTACATTGTAGAACATTATAACAACTGTCATTGTATGAATATAACAATATGAAGAAAAATTATATTTATAGTAGTGTGCGATATTTTTTATCATTCAATATAATTGCAAAACCTTCTGTAATAAAAGCCGAATTCATCCAATACGTAGGATGTACAAATTCTAGATTTGTTAAAGTATTAGTGAGAATGAAAAGTATGAAGAAAAATCTACATAATATTATACATGATTGTCTACCTAAACAATGACGTATCATCGTGACAACACAAAATAATATTTCTCATGGCACACTCGATTAAAATAATATTTAAATTTTATATACCTAACTAGCGATACGCAGAAAACCGACAGCAACTTATTGCTCTGTCACACTTCAAAGCTGGTTTAGTGGGGTCAGAAAATTCATTTATTCCAGATTTCTGTAATATTGGACCACTTAACATTGAATGTCCTAAATTTTAAAGGTAAAACCCGTAAATGATGCAAAAATGAAAAAGTAAATTTATCAATCATAGCAGACAACTTTGCTCTAAATTTAAAAGGTATTTTTTACGCAAAACGACGTTAACAGCAAAAATTTTATAGAATACATTCGCCATTTTAATAACGCAAATGCTTATGCTTCTATGGGTGCCAAATTTGAAATAAAGAATCGACCTACTACCCACGATGATACTGGTGCGATTTTTGTAATAGATCGTGATGGCTGTTTAGAAGGCTGTATTGATTTTGCAGTCTCACCAATTACATCTGGCGAACTGAAGTTACAGAAATTGAGCTTTTTGTCGAAACATGTCGATGCAATGACATTCCCATTGTTTTTCCCTCGTGGTAATTTTGGATTTTCATTGAATATATCCCATGTTACAGAAAGAGCAACCGAGGTTAGGAATAAAGTGACCCACCTTGAATATTATGAATATCGAATAGCAATACGCAGAGATCAGTTCAATCCGCTACATTTTGGAGGTAAAATATATTTCAAGAATATTTAGTTCTTACTTATTGTAAGGACTAACAAAATTAATTATATCCGTACGCATCAAAATGATTTTAGAGTTGAGCCATATTCAGGTCTAGTAGACCATTTGAATAATATGGGCAGAGATCAAAATTGTTGGAAACGTCGTCATTGTTCCTTCGTCGTATCACGGTGGTTCACGCTTTATGCCAAATTTGTATCAAAACAATATGTGAGAAAATAAAAATGAGCGTTAAAAATGATAAAGGCGAGGAAGATCCTGATCAACAAATTAATTTTCCTGTAGAATTTTTGAATAGTTTGAATCCAGCAATTGTTATACTCTTGTGGAATTTATCGATAAGCAAAGGACTGTGCAATGGTACTGTCATGATTGTTCAAGAAATGCGAACAAATGTATCAAAGTAAAAGTAATAACTGGCTCACAAACAGGAACTTTTCATTTCATTCCTAGGATATTTCTCGATACATCTAATGATCTCACCTTGCCTTTTAATTTTTGTCGTCACCAATTTCCACTCTGATTTGGATTTTTCTACCAGTACCATGTTTTAACCATGGTCAGCTACATACGGCATGTTCAAGAGTAATCCATAGGGACAAAACTTGAAAATTCAAATTCTGTGTGGATCCAAGCAAGTAAAGACGGCTTCGAACAAAACAGTTACCGATAACATTGTATATCAAGAAGTTTTGTGTTAATGTATATGTACATAATAAATGTAATATTTTATTTCGCGCTATAAAATAAAAAATTAAAACTAAAGAAGAAATATTTTGTTTTCTTCTTTGATTTCTAAATTGGTGAATAGTAAGCAAAAAATTTAAATAATCTTAAGCGAAGTTCAAAATTAATTATTATAAGATAATTAAATAACTTTGTTGCAACAACTGTTCGTTTGTTAATTAACGGGCCACTGTAGTTATATTTATATTAGTGTAAGTTATTTATTGAAATTGTCATTGTAAAGAAAAAATTTAAATTTTTGTTACATGGTTTTGAATGTTACTAACAGCACGCCAGATCGAAAATTTTATTTAATTTTTTTTTGTATCGGCGTGTGCTACTCGATGAGTTTGGCTTTTATTACAGAAAGTTTTAATAATTGTCATAGCAACGAAAAAATTCAAATTTTTATTATATGGAATAGGTGTATTCTAATACTACGTTTTAGTTAGAGTGTCAAATAACATGTGCGCTACTTCCTATGTGTTTAGTACTTTTTACGGCGAAAACTTCAATACACATTTAAAAAAAAAAATTAAACATTTTAATATAGATAATCATAGTAATTTTTTAATAAATATTTTAAAAAAACCGTGTTAAACTGTGTATGACTATAAATTTTCAATTTGTTTATTTGAATTAAATTCTATAAAGAAAAATTCCGAACCTATTTTATTTGAATTTCAAATCCAATTCTAATTCTATATAAGTGATATTTTATTTGCCATGAATTGAATACCAAATTGGAATTCAATTACTGGTCAAAAGAAACAACCAATTCTCGAATTTTGTTTCTAAAGTTTGGTAGTGAATTTTAAATTAAACTAATTTATCCTAATCCAAACTCAATTTTAAATTAAAAAATAAAAGTTAATAAAGTTATTAAAAATTATTAAAGTAATTAAAGTTATTAAAAGTTAATTAAATTTGGAATTCGACAACATTTAGAACAGAAACTATTAATTATGTGACATCTAGGAACGAACACTGAAACTAAAAATTGTAATTGGATTTCAATACCAGCAAATCATTTAAAATTGGTTAAATTCCAAATTGGAATTGGATATATAGCATTATTAGTGTAAATTGGCAAATAAAATACCACTATTGTCAAATATAATACGGCCATTATTTTGACGTGTTTTATTTAAATTTAAATTTGAATATCAATAAGAAAAAGCTCTTTATTTTGACAGCTGCAAGTCTAGTAACGAGTAGAGTTTAAAATGACGTTTGAAACAATACGGAAAATAGTTTATGTACTCCAAAACGCACATATCTGTTTAAGAAGGCACTCCAGAAGCAGTCGACATCAAACGCTCCTTGAGTTCAGACCTAAAATAAAGGAAAAAAAAATAAAAGAAAATTAAAATTAAAATAAAATTTGAAAAAAAAAAAAAATTTGTTCTTGAATTAATTTAATTAAAATACATAATAAATATAATTTTTTAATAAACAAATAAATATATAATAAATTTAATTTAATTTTGTTGTACGAATAAAATCGATTTGTCGAAAAATTAAGACGACGAAAAGAAATTTGGCCAACAATCGAAATCACAACTCTTCCGGCAACATCAACAACAATAACATCCTTATGATCAAAATTCAAGAGTGGAAAGTGGAAATAAAGCGTACTATCCGACTTATACATCAAAATGTCAAAATTCAAATAGAACGATATTAGACCGATATAATGAAGGGAATTAAACCCAGTGCCAAAATGTGGTCTGCAATCAAAAGATTCACGGCAAAAGCAAAAAATCGAAAAAATACAAGTATTCAAATTTTGGAAATTAACACGACCGACAAGCAAAAATATAATCATTTCGGCATCGATTAGGACCAACTACAAAAAACCAATGATGGCACAAAATTCAAAATTTTCGACGAAACGCTAAATTTGAATATCATTGGACAACATATTGAAGATCACTCCCAACCAAATTCTAATCTCGGTAACGATCAAGAACACGCAATCGAAATCCAAAATATAATAAAATTAATCTTCGAACAACATCACATCAATAAAGTGACACATAAAACAAAAACAAACTTTTCGGCCTCAAATCCTGCTTATGCTCCTCATCAACCTGAAGACAACCAAAATTATTTCACCACCATCGATCAACTAGCAGAAATTTTGAAATTGGCGAATAACCAAAAATCCTTTGGCCCCGATCTCATTCCGAATATAATTTTCAAACACTTACCTGATGCCATCATCTCCGAAATTTGTACACTTTTTAACAACCTCCTGAATAACCACTGTTTCTCTGATGCCTAAAAAATCACTCGAGTCTTTCCCGTACTTAAAAAAGATAAGTCGCCCACGCATCCGGAATGTTCCCTTCCAATCAGTCACCTCTCTGATTTCGGCTCTTCGAAATTTGCATTTAAGAGAAAATAAACGAACATATGTGCGCAAACAACCTGATGCCCGAAAATCAATTTGGCTTTCGTCAAGGACATAGCACGGTGCATGCTATTACTAAAGTTTTGGCTGACGTCACTCATCATCTAAATTTTAACAACCCGACTGGAGCTAATCGACATCAAAAAGGCATTTGAATCAATCTGGCTGGACGGACTATTTGCGAAATTACACCGTATTTTTCGGATGACCTTATCAAAATTATTTACGAACTGCTATACAATTGTTAATTCTATACAACTTCTGGCGGCAACAAATGCTCTTCTTCAAAATTCAAAATTTTAAATGGAGTTCATCCATTGCAGCACGCCGATTCTCTTTAATCTCTACACGGCTGATTTAATTTCGCACGACAATCTAATTTCAAAATCAATAAAATGATGTGCGTACGCAAACGACATGATTGTATATAGTTCGACGTATCATGTTGGCGAAATTCAAAAAAAAATCTACAAACCTCACTAAATTTCATTCAAAATTATTTTAATCGGTGGCACATAGAAATAAATCCAGACAAATGCGAATCTATACTTTTTCGACGATCGCTCAAAAATGCTACGAGAGGATTAAAGAGAAATTGGCGAAAATTAAAAATCAAAATTAACGATCGACCAATTAAATTGTGCGAGACAATAAAATACTTGGGCGTGAATATTGATAAATTGTGCTATATGGCGACGCACACAACGACACAATTAGGGAAGGCGAGACGCGCATTTATAGGTACGCGGAAATTGTTCTATAATAAACATTTAGATGAACGAGTCAAAATTATAGCTTACAAAACACTTATACGACCAATAAAGACGTACGGATGTCAAGTATGGTACAACCAGGTACCACGCTGCATGGAAAGATATAGAGTTTTTGCACCGGAAATATATGGTTTGACGTGGACAAATTTTCGAACCCAAACGATCATATACGTTTCAACACGACGCTCCAAATTAAGGACGACGAGTATGACAGACGACGAGATGCGTATTGGTGGTTGGACGACGAGGATGGTGGCGATGAGCAGTGGCAGCAGCAGCAGCAATAGTATTTTTGTTAATCAACATATTTTCTATATAAATTGTAAATTCGAACCAAAACTTAATGTCAAAATTAATGTTATAACAAGTTTTATGGTCCCATATTTAATTGTTAAATATATTTTATTTATTTATTTATTTTTGTGTACGTGTGTGTGTGTGAATGTGTACAGGCGTGGTTGTGTGTGCTAATGGGTTTTCTTCTTTTTTACTACGCAGCTTTAAGCCCATCATTTGATCTAATTGACTTACAAATTGTTGTAACATTTTTTTTTCTTATGTCAAACTATATACACTTTTGAGATTTTATATAAACTTTTTTATAAATATGTATTTTTTGACTTTAAGCTAACCTTTTTTTTACAAGTACTTATACAAAAACTTATTGTTTTATAGAAGTAGTGTAGCCGAGTGCCCGTTTTATGTAGGGCCGAAAAAATTTTATGTTACTTAGATAGGGACACTCTGTAAAAATTTTTCAAAAAACAATAAAGGATTTATTGTTTTATAAAAAAAAAACATTCGACGCCAGATCGAAAATTTTATTTATTTTTTTTTATATCGGCGTGTGCTACTCGATGAGTTTGGCTTTTATTACATAAAGTTTTAATAATTGTCATAGCAACAAAAAATTCAAATTTTTATTATATGGAATAGGTGTATTCTAATACTATATTTTAGTTAAAGTGTCAAATAACATGTGCGCTACTTCCTATGTGTTTAGTACTTTTTACGGCGAAAATTTTAATATTTAAAAAAAAAATTAAAAATTTTACTATAATACAGGACAACACTGTCGATAGATTTTGTTTCATTTAGACAATTTTTGGATTTAAGAACAAATATATAATCAATGGTTCACGTTTTGCGAGTCGATCCTAAACGGATGTTAAAGTGACCTCTGATAGGAGAGCCGGTTCTGCAATAGTCTGTAAGCCCCGCTTATTAATTGTTAACTGGAGAATGTTTTTGTTTCTGCGAATTATAGATATTTTTAACACCCCAAATCACTAATCATGATCAATAAAACTAAATAGTCTGTCACCAGTATAAAAAAAATACACCACGCTTGACATTCACATGGTTAAACTATTTATGGTACATATACGCCTGTCTGCTATACATACAGTTTTGAATTACATGCTCGCGTTATTGAAATATATAAGCTAAATTAATCATTCATTGTGCAGTCAATAGTGTAACATATAAATGTTTGTGGTATAATTATCTTAGTTGAGGTGAATTTGAATATGTTATAAGCGTGGAGTAATGGAAGTATCATTCAATAGAATATACATACATACATACACATATAACATGCATAAACGGTTAATCGGTTTATAGCGAAAAAAAAATGTATATTGATAGATACATTAACCACTTTGGTCCTTGGCCGATTCAGCGTAATTTAAAAATCTTTTTCGACAAGTTCATTCATTCAAATTGTATACACTTACGTACATATATATATATATATATATTATTTATGGTGAGATGTGACACTGAAATACGATGGTATTTTCCCTAAATAATATATCTCAAGGAGTTTCGTATATATGCTCAAGGATTCCCGGAATTTATTTCTTGCAATTTCACGATTTACTTGTTTTCACTTCACAGATTGAAATCTTGTTTCGTATATATTAAGATGATCGATAAAAATTCTTTTCTATTTAATTTCAATGGTTTTAAGTCTCGAGATCATTTGAAAAAAAAAAACTGTTATATGTGTATGTTTTGTTGTTATTTTATGATTTTAGTTTTAAAAATGGAAATTCCTATAAATTATATTCCAACTCATCAACTTTTCGATACGTCGTAAACGACTTTTGATGATTGACTTTCGAAACTATATGTTACACCAATTTAGCATACATAATTGCAATTTATATACACTAATAAAAACTAAAAAAAAAAAAACGATCTATTGTCATTGACTGTATTTTTTGATCGTCGTTTGATCAATTTAATTCTAGAAAATTAAGTAAGTAAAAAAAAAAATCTAAACTTTTACAATTTATCTAAATTCGTATAAAGGTTACACTTAAGTCACTATACATAGTTTACATTCCTATTATAGAAAATTTGATACAGATCAAGGGCACTACCGTGCGGGAAGCTTATAACAAAAAAATCAATACCCGCACAAAATTTAGAAATATTTGAGAGCAATCTTCAGTTACTATAATTATGATCTTTAAATGTGACATTGACGTTGAAGATTACGTTATTATTTAAATATTGTGATAATTTTTTTAATAACTTTGATTTTAAACGAAAGTCACGGTCATTTTATGATAATATGTTTCGTTTCGGTTCTTTGTAATATACGTTTGTGCGAGACGAAATGGATATTGAACACGAACATCTTTTTTATATTTTATTATAATGTCGGCATGTTTTACTATTATTAGTAAAGCACGTGACTTTCGTTGAGAAAATAATAATATTGTTACGAAAACAGTTGAGAGTAATCCAAGTTACTTTGGGCTTGGCGGTCTCGTTTATTAGAAAAATAAAACAATTGCTTTAAGCACTTTCGAAACGCAACACGGATGAGCATCGATTATTTTCTGTTAGATAAATTAGGTGATATAGCAGTAAAACGCAGTAAGCTAATAGCACACAATCCTGTCGTTTACATGACCAACTGATTGGCTCACCAAGGGGAAAAATATAGCCCGAATTTGATTTACGATTCTCACGGCATTCGGCGCAATTTGCTTCAGCATATCCGACCAAATTATTTTCTTCATTTAAACGCTTTAGCTTCAAACTTATTGTGTCCTTCAAATGAAATGATTTTCTTCACTTGATTCCAATCTTTGGTCATTGGTTTGGTCAATTTCTTTTTTTTAATTTTTAGTATAGTTTTATTACAACTGAAAATGCAAACGGTTAAAGAGCCGTTTGCATTTTCAGTTGTAATAAAACTATACTAAAAATTAAAAAAAAGAAATTGACCAAACCAATGACCAAAGATTGGAATCGCGAAGACAACAAAAACTGACATGGACTGGGACTCCTATAAGAAGGTCCTTAAAGCGTTTAAATATGAACTAAGAAGTGCCAAAAGCAATTCCTTGAGACTTTTTTTTGTAATATTGGGTGTAGGAATGAGTTCCCGCTGTTTTTTGGTGAAATAAAAGACGTTTGTTTGAATCGAAAACGAATGACTGATTTATTCAAAGTATGCTCCATCGGCAGCTGCAACCTTCGCCCATCTTTCGGGCAGTAAACAAATTCAGCGACAGCAATCCAGTCATCGACCCATTTTTTGACCATCTTCGTATGACGTGAAGTGCTGCTCTGCCAGGGCTGACTGCATCGACCGGAACAAGTGGTAGTCTGAAGGAGCAACGTCTAGTGAATACAACGAGTTGGGTAGAATCTCCCAGTTCTGCTCCTTCAAGTAGTTCTTGACAACTAAAGCAACGTGTGGCCGAGCGTTGTCGTGCTGCAAAATCAGCTTGTCATTCCGATTGTCCCATTCCGGCCGTTTTCGACCCAGAGCTTGCTTCAAACGGATCAGTTGTCATCGGTAACGATCCCCAGTGATGATTTCGTCTTGTTTCACAACGCCGCTCTGATATACGAGTACATGACGCCGCTCTGATCCCACCATATGCACAACATAACCTTACTTCCATGAATATTTGCTTTTGGCGTCGATGGTCCCGGTTCTTCTGTGATGATCCGATGTAAAAAACCCTTTCCTTGTTGAAACAAGAGTTTGCAGATGGTTTTTCGGCGCTCGATGTCCCGTTCTTTCAGTTCGTATGGGACCCAATTTTCAAACTTGTGAACGAATCCCAATACATGTAAACGCTTGCCAATAGTAGAGCGGTCCACATTCAACTGCTCTGCCAATAATTTTTCGGTCTGACATGGATCTTCATCCAGCAATGCTTCTAATTTATCTTCAAACTTTTTTGGTCCGCCTTCACGTTTCTTGTCTCCTACTTCGAAATCACCATCTTTCAATCGTCGGAACCAGTCTCTACAGGTTGTATTCGATGGAGCATGCTTATTACCATAAGCTTCTACGATCAACCGATGTGTTTCCGCTGCACTTTTATTTAACAAAAAATAATGAAGTAAAACTTCCCGCAAATGCTGTTTTTTTGGCACAAAATTGGACATTTTCAATGAGACGCAAAAAATTGTTGTTTTTGTTCTGAACAAATGTCACTAGTGATTATTAAAGCTTGACATCTAACTTTCAAAGAACATGTATTGCCCGATTAAATAAAATGAAAAAGACAGAGCTACTAACGACATCTAAGTAAAAATAGCGGGAGCTTATTCCCACACCCAATAAAATACAGGAGTCCTCTGAGGTAGCTAGGGTACGAAAGATATTATCCACTTGTCCTGCCATTTCAAGTTATCTACAACAACTGGATGGACAATGGACTACAACAATTAGGAAATCCTTGGAGCTTCTTCCGGAAACTCATTTTCCGGGTTGTTCCAATTCTCCTCCTATTTTGCCAAAAGCAAATAAGGCTACTGGCCTCGCCCATCAAGGTGATTTTCAAAAGTAGCCTCGAACTATGTCACATTCCAAAGAAATGGACTGAAGTAAATGGAATTTTTATACCAAAGGCGGGAAAACGCTCTCTTTGTCTTCCCAAAGACCTTATGCCTATTAGCTTATCATCTTATTTCTTGAAAATTCTAGAAAGACAGGTAGAGGCTTATCTCAAAGGCTCAATCGAGCCTACAAAGCTGTCAGAGTCTCAGCATGCATATAGTAAGGGAAAATCGGTGGAAACTGCTCTCCATTCCCTCTGATGTCCTATAGAGAAATCCCTCGAATATAAGGAATTCTCTTTGGTGACCTTTTGTGATATTGAGGGTGCCTTTAATAATGTCAAACCAGAGGCGATCACGCAAGCACTTTCAAATTTGGGGTTGGATGTGATACTTAGAAGCTGGGATCAAATGCTCAAAGGCAAGGTCATAACGGCGAATCTAGGTATATCATCCGTCCGTAGATTTGTAAGTAGGAGTACACCGCAAGGTGGTGTATTATCTCCCCTTCTTTGGAATTTGGTCATAAATGACCTGTTACTAAACCTGGAAAAGACTCACTTTAAAGTGGTGGCTTATGCAGATTATGTTGCTGTTGGCGTTTTCGGTAAATATCCTTGTATCCTCAGAGATGTTATGCAGAATACTCTTGGCATTCTTACTCAATGGACCAATATGTGTGGTCTTAGTGTTAACCCACTGAAGACTGAGTGGGTTCTTTTTTCCAGGAAGTACAAACTTCCTCGCTTTGACCCTCCAATTCTCAATGGAGTTGTTTTGAACATCGCAGATAAAGTGAAACTCTTGGGTCTCATTTTGGATAGTAAACTAAGCTGGAAGCCTAATATTATGGAAAGAGTAAAAAAAGCTTCGATAGCACTCTGCTCTTGTAAAAATGCCATTGGAAAATGATGGAGGCTTAAGCCTCACTTTGTGCATTGGTTATATACCTCTGTAGTTAGACCAGTTCTAATGTATGGAGTTACAGTTTGGTGGCCCGCTTTAAATACAGTAGCGAACCAAAAGTTGCTGATGAAAGTGCAAAGAACTGCTACCTTGTGAATTAGTGGTGCACTTAGAAGCACTCCTACTTAAGCACTGGAGATTCTCTTTCATCTTATCCCATTGGATATCCTGGCTAAGCAAGTGGCTACACCATCTCGACATCATACCTTGAAGTTAAATTTATAACTGATATTCCTTCCAAAGAGGACTGGGTGAATGGAACAGTTTTGAAGTCAGGCTTTTTTAACTTTTTTCAGATGACTCGAAAACTGATGGAAAGGTCGGCGGAGGGGTTTTCTGCGAAGAACTAAATGTAAATCTCTCTTTCCACCTTCCTGATCATTGCAGTATTTTTCAGGCAGAGCTTATAGCAATCAAGGAAGCCATAGGCTGGATGAAGTCTCATGCAATATCTGTAAGAGATATTGGCATTTTTACGGACAGTCAGGCTGCTATTAGTTTTACAATCAGGATTTATCACGTCAAAAGTAGCCCGGAGTTGTCTTTCATCTCTTAACGAGATGGCTGAACAGTTCAATATCCATCTTATATGGGTGCCAGGGCATTTCATTAGTACAGGGAATATGAAAGCTGATGAACTCGCGCGACAAGGTATTACTTGCCTCATCTTACCGTGCAAGGTGGACATTGAAGTACCACTTGCTACATGCAAATTACTCTTTAAAGAAGAAGCTCGTAAAATTACAAACAATAGATAAGCAAATTGCACCTCATGTGTAATTACTAGGAAAATTTGGCCTAATTTGGACTTAAAAAGATCTAATCAGCTAATATCTATGCAACGGCATAATATTAGAGCACGATTGTGGGTGTCATTACTGGGCACTGTCTTATTCAAAAGAATGCCAGAAGACTTGGTGCTTTCTCTCATGATTACTGTCGAAGTTGCAAGGATGAAGAAGAAGAGGAAACAATACTTCATTTGTTATGCATTTGTTCTAGTCTATCTCAAAACAGACTCAAGTTTTTGGGAGCTCACCTCCTGTGCGATCTAATGGATCTAAGTAAATTGAGCGTTAGAGATATCTACTGCTTCGTGAAAAGCTCAAATTGGTTACAGTAGGGTAGTGCGGAGAAACAATTTCTGTGGTAAGGCTATGGACCATATGTTCAATTTTTGTGGGCAGAGTGAGAAGTCTGGTAACAATGAAACAAGGAATAATATTTTCAGCCAATAAAAAATTTCTTTATCAACGTAGTCGCCTTTTAGCTCGATACACTTAGTCCAATAAGTATTTCCAATTTTCCGATCCTTTCCGAATACTATGATTTCAAGAATCCTTCAAAATAGGCGTTTGTTGCATCGATGACCTTCTCATTAGAGTCGAATCTCTTTTCGCCGAGCCATTTCCTTCAAGTTCGGAAACAGCAAATAGCCGCAAGGGCTAAGCCTGGAGAATATGGCAGATGTGGAAGCAATTCGTAGTGTAATTCATGGATTTTGGCCATGGTAACTACACACGTATGCACCCGTGCATTGTCTTGATGGAAGAGAACCTTTTTTTTTGCCAAATGCGGTCGTTTTTCTTTCAAATCATCGTTGAAACGGTTCAATAAGTTGCAGTAATCCTCGCCGTTGACTATCTCTCTCATGCATTCCAAAAAACTGTGGCCATGACCTAGTTGGCCGATAAAACCGCCTTAGCCTACTTCGGCGCGGATTCACCGGTAGAAATCCACTGTTTAGACTGGTCTTTGGTCTCCGGTGTATAGTGATGGATCCATGTTTTATCCACGGTTATGACGTGCGGATAGCTTTTTCATATTCAAATGTTCGTGTAATATATCGCGCACATGTTCATCTGAGATGTTTGCTATATCATGGATTTTGTCAACCATTTTTGGTGTGGTGACTTTATTTGGGCGTCCTGAACGTTCGGCATCAGATGTGCTTCTACGACCACAACGGAAATCAGTAAACCACTTCTGAATCATTTTAATCGATGGTGAAGAGTCTCCATAATATTTATCAAGCTTTGTTTTGGTTTGCGTAATGATTTTTCTACGCAAAAAATAATTAACACTTTTTTCCATGTTTGTAAAAAAACAATGGGTTGTCTGTTTTCAATGGCTGTCAAAACTGAACTAAATGACAGATCTATCTGAAAATTCTATCTTTATTTGGTATTGCCACATGATTGTATTGCCACATGACATCTTGGATTTACGATTGTGGCGGCATCTGTTGCAATTTTACCAGACTTATCACTCCGCCGTCGTAGTTTATTTTATTCTGGCTGCCCTAGTTCTAGAGGTCTCGTTCTTAGGAGACATTTAATTAAGTTGGTTTTATCCATTATATGGCGAATCTCGACATTTTCATGTTGATAAAGACGAAGTATGTGATCCTCGCGGGCCTCCTAATTTCTTCATTGACGTATTCCACCTGTGAGTCCCTACGGAGATTATTATTTCTGATGTCCCATGGTGCATTTACAATACCTCGTAAAACTTTATTTTGAAATGATTGTAGTTATTATCTTCACAGTGGTCTTTTGGTGCATCGCCAAAGCTGAATACCGTAGTTCTATATTGGTTTTAGAATTTTCATATATAGTAGCTGTTTATTATGTAATAATACCTCGGAATTCCTACCTATAAGCCAGTACATTTGTCTGTATTTGATGTTAAGCTCTTCTTTTGTCTTTTTGACATGCTGTTTCCACTTAAGCTTAGCGTCAAGTGTCATGCCTAGGTTATTTTGCTGTATTTGCATGTGGAACTTGCTGTAAGTTAATATCCACTGGTATCCAGTTAACTTTTTTGTTGGTGAAGTTAACACAAATTGAGTTGGTTCCATTTAGCTGGATTCGTGTTAGTGGCTCTTTGCACTTTTCTCATTGCTTCTTCTTTATTGTTACCAATTGCTAAGATTGCAGTGTCAGCAGAATTTCATCTGTATTTGGCAAATCTATTGTGCACAGGATATACAGAATTGGACCAAACACACTATTTTGTGCTACTCCTGCTAATTTGTTCGTATTGATCCTCATATCTTACCCGAAAATGACGATCAGCTAAGTACGATTTTAGAATCTGATAAAACTGCTTTGGTAGATCTCGATGCAGTTTATATTCTAGTCCTCTGTGTCATACTTTATCGAAGGCTTGTGCTACATCCAAGAAAATACTTGAACATATTTTTTTGCTTTCCAGCGCATCTTCAATTTTGTCTGTGATTCTGTGAACCTGTTCTATAGTCGGTTTTATGCCACACCAGCGACTTGTGTTTCGACTCTATGAGTTTTACTTCGGATATGTCCAAAAATTCGTTCTCTATTTTAGCCAGCACTCTGGGTAACTGCTCATCCGAATGCTTGCAAACTCGTTTTAGTGAAAAGTACACAAACCACGCCATAGAACGGGCCGCTGGGCTGAGTATACGATGTAATGTAACAAGGGGATGCACGTGCCAATGACAGTTGTCCTTAGTTGCCACAAAGATAAATTCCTAAATCGCCGAATGGTTTATCATAAACCGCTGCAATCTGCTGCATTCGTCTTCTCGTTCGTCTTCTGCAAATCGGCCGAACTCAGGATGCTAATCTCATCAATATTAACGAAAACGATTTTCCGCAGTTTGGCAGCCCGGTAAATAATAGTTCTCAATATGCGTTGGGCCTTCAATGGATATCCTGTAGCACTTAATTCAATTGACAGCCACTGTGTCTTTGATGCAAAATTTGACACCAGAATTAGTTCCAACTATAAAAGCGTTCGCTCGCTCTTGATAAATTGTTCAAATCAAAGGTTCACTACGCGGCTTTCTCACACTAACTTATAGCATAACTCTCCTAAAATGAAAACTCTGCTGATGGCATAAATTGTAGGTGACTACCAAAAATCATTTCCTCCAAATCGGTTAGTCACCAATTAAGCATTTTTACTGTGGAAAAAAAGTTGACTTTTTAAAAGGTAAAAACGCATTCAAAATTAGTTCTTGTTGGATAACTCCTTATAAAAAAAAACGTGAAACCAAAAATCATGTAACCTCCATTTCATAGTAAACAATACGTATACATATTTAAGGTTAGGTTAGGTTCATTATTTTTAATATATCACCACATTCGTTAAATAATTCAAGTGTGCTTAATGTTGATGGCTATAGATGTGACGTCTTTTGAACAGATTGAATGCGGGAAGAGAATATAAATTCGCAATAAGGTAATAATTTCAAGAAAAACTGGAAGAACTTACTGGCCGCAGTTAAAAAAAAAAGATGGTAGATAACACGCAGTTACGTATGATTTATAGATGATTGCTAACACAAAGTTCAATTGTGTTAAAACGAAACGTCCCGACAATTTGACAGGCTTGTTATATTTTTATCTAACGAATTATTATAATCGAGTAATGTGTTTGATATAAAATGCTAATTTTAGGTTAGGTTTGATTTTAGCAAAAATAGCTTATATTGAGATTCGAAAAGAATTAAGTATTGATTTAGAAAGTTTATTATCAGAAAGAAGATTAAGAAAGTTACCAGATGTCGTTACCCATTTCGATGACAATTCCTTAAGGTTCATACAGAATAGATCCGCTCCGGTCCGCTCATTTTGTTTCCGCTCCGTCCGTTCGATTTCTTAAAACACAATATATCCGCTCCGCTTGTCAAAAATTTAATGTTTTACTACACAAAACAATATGAATTATGAGGAAGCAATTTAAGCACCGGAAGTGTTGACGGATTTATGCATCTTGTATGTAATTTAAGATTTTATGGATTCAACAAATTCATCTTTTTAAGCTATGTGTACACTCGTATGTGAATTTTTCTAGTGTGTCAACGACTATGTGAGGTTATGGCGTCCGCAAAAATTTGAATTTGAGTTTAGTGTCTGCTCCGTTTTTTTCTCCTCCGTTCATTGTGTTTACATTTTCGTTTTTTCATGTAAATTGACAGTTCTCATAAAACGGACCGGACGGAACGGACACATTCTGTTTGAACCTTTACTAATACTGTGTCGGAAACATGAGGTATAAAAACTATGAAGGAAAATTACATGTAATTGTGTGCATTGTTTATTGACATTGTCATAGCAACGAAAAAGTTCAAATTTTTCTTATATGGATTTTGAATGGTACTATTTCAAAAACAAGTAGTGATTTTCTATGTCGTGTTGAATATATCCGAGTATGCCACGCGATGAGTTTTGTTTTATTATAGTAAGTTTTGCTATTTGTCAAAACTTGTTCTAGCAACTGAGCGTGATAATTTGGGTGTCTTCGTTTTTATCAAATAAATGTCAAAAATTTGGTTCACATATATTTATCATGGGTTTCGGACACAGTCTAGGAACCTAAATTAGAATTTATAAATTTATAAATTACATTTTACCATACAATTGTATTAGTCTGTCCTGAAGGACTACCATTTTTTTGTTGACACATTATTTTTCGAAATATAAAATTAACATGGTATATGTCCTTCCATTGTTACTTTAAAATATTTTTTATCCCTTGAAAAGAACTACGTGACAAAACGTCATTTTAAATGACGTATGTCGTATGATGTAACTTTAATCGTAAGAAAATAAAGTATAAAACAATAGTCAAATTCATGATTGGGTTAACCTTAGTCATTAAAAAAAATGTCTGGTGAAAATTAAGATAATATAAGCATTTCGAAACATAAACATAACCTCAATCTTATTAAAATCGGAAATAAAACACATGCAACTCAGCTCTGTGTTCTAAGATAAAGACGAGCTACCTCATGATTAGAAAACAGCGCTCATATGCCCACTACATAACAAAGCAAACAGCCTAAATTGTAAGAATAAACACGGTATATCCCTTTTAAATTCTGCCAGATCCATCTTTTTTACTGAAACGATTATTGGAGGATATAACAGTGTGGATTACGATCAAACCGTCCAACCACTGATTCTTTACGATCAGGATGATTTAAGAGAAATGTTGGCAGTAAAACATCAGCATACATAAATTTACATTAATTTCTAAGAAGCATAATGATAACATCAATCGTAAAACCTTTTAGTCTGCGCTCATAAGCCTTGGCATCACAGAGGAACCCTTCTCTTTATGCAAATTAACTATTTAAGCCTCTTACTTTTTAACCCCCATTACGATGTCCTTCTGCAAGGTGGTAGGGAAATTAAACAACCAACTGATGAGTTTTACGGTTAAAATTAAGAATTAAGACACCAGCAACAGCACACTTTGGTAATTTTGCAAACACACGATAAAATGTAAACAACACATGAACTGATGCAACGCTAAATCAAAAGCTTCGTATTGGTCGCAAACATAGATCCATGTTTGTAGCAGACATCAAGTAGATTTATCAACCGATCCTAATTATGGCACCCGATCCAGGGAACTTTCAACGAATCGATTGGAGGAGTTTCCAAGAAAAAGCAGTTTGAGATTTTAGATTGAGCACAACATCTAGAGCCTTAGATTTGAATTCAAGAGACAAACGGTGGTGATGCTTCAATCTGGTGGTCCCGAACTGCAACAATTGGCCTCGAAAAGCCAACATCATTTTAATGAGATATCGTTCTACGAACATCAGGGCTGACTCAAGCTACGAACATCAGGGCTAGATCAACCATCGACAACTAAGGGACACATTGGTTTTCCTCGGCCGAATTCAACATTAGTTCATCAGATATTCGTACATCAAACGAACGAATAATAGTGCCGCTAGAATCAAAGATCTTCGATCCGCTTGCCTAGGTATTTTCGACAACAATCATTGCAAAAATTATGCTCTAGAAATTGTGCGTACTCGGCATATTGTCAAACAAAGCGGTCACATAATCAATTGCACAAAAGTGGTTTACTTATCGAAGAAGTTTGAAATCCTTGGAGGTTCTCAGAATTAATCGCTAGAGAAATCATTCAAAAGACCACGATGATGTCAAAATTATGATGTAAAAATCATGATGCTGGCATTTTCAACAAAGGTTGAACCACTAAAGACTGTCAAAAAAGTATCACAACCTCAAATGTTTGCTTAAACCGATTTTACAAATCTTGGATAGTCTTCAGCTCATCATATATTGGAACCATGTCGACACTACACAGAATCCTACTGACTGCACATCCCGTGGCGTTAACCCATCAACATTGCACAACCATCTATTATGGTGGAAAGGCCCTTTGACTATCTTCTCGCAGTCAGTGAGTGGCTACGTCAAAGGATTGTCGAGGATTACACTTACATCGTTGAACGCAAAATCAAATCAATGCTCGTAACGCATGCAGAGGACTTCAATTGGTCACTCTTCTGGGTCAGATTGGGTCAAGCAATCCATTTCACTGGCGAGATATCACGATGCCAGTCAGAAAAACACCTGCCCTATAAAAGCTTAATTCTGTTACTGGAGCGCTTTGTTGTCATTGGGGGGACACATATGTGTCGGAGGCCAGTTAAAAAAATCATATTTGCCATACACAAAGAAACATCCGATAACTCTTCTCAAAGACGAACATTTAATCATTTTTCGGGCTTATTGCACAGCATTTCTAAAGAATTGAGTCGACCGGAGCCTATACACCTACGCCCGAAGTAGTTAAAAACCAACAACAATCATGCTGATGTTGTTTTCTGGTATGAGCCTGCTGCTCATACCAGAAAACAACATCAGCAATTAAAGTATTAAAACCCTTTAGGGCGGCCGGTAATGTTTGCATAATGTAATATCGAACGCACCCATATTCGTTGGATGCACCACCTTGTGGTAGACACCCTAATCAAAATCCATATTGAATAACTTATGACTTAACTAAAATTGGCAATTTTTTTGTTTTGAATGAAACATAGTCGGCTATGATTTTTTTTTCTTGTCTTTAATTTTTTGTTGTCCGAAGTAATCAACAAGAATAAATGACATTAACAAAATACTTTCTTTATATTTTTGACACATTGACAGGCAGTTGGGCATACCTGTACAACATTTTCAACTTGTCATAAGATGGAAGCCTAATATTTTGTAGTATAGTCTTCTAAGTACTACTATATCTCGTTATAGAACGACTTTTTAACTATAATTTTTGTTAGTTGCTTACAATCGATTAGTATATTATGAAGTCACACGATTTATACCCCAAAAAAAATATTATCTTATACAAATCCACATCACGTTCGAGAAAAAACATGAATATTAAATCTCAATCGCGTGCAAAACATGTAAGTATATACAAGTAAAAATCAATTAATATAACCTTAAAGTTAATGTCAAGCAGTAAATAAATAAAAAAACAAAATAAAAAAAGATCATATTTTGTTCAATGAAACGTTGAACACACATTATTATAATTTGTATGCCAAACAAACAACCTGCAATCATTTTCTCTGCACAATAATCGGTGTTGATCTCATGCCGCGTACAATAATATCATAATACCACGTGGAATTTCCGTTTTATATTATCGACATGATTCAAACAGTGGAACCTCACTTTAACGGACACTAACTTGAGAGGAAATTTAAATTTATTAAAGATTATTGATCGGTTATTTTATGTGTGAAAAGAGGATGATAATAATATCGTACAGTCTAGATAGATATTTTTGGGTAAAACAAAAACAATTTTTAGCCAGTTATATTGCATAGAATATTTTATAGCAGTTATAGTGGGTGGCACTTCATGGCCAAGCTAAATTCGTTCAACCCAAAACATATTTACCAATTCTTTTTGAGTTTTTTGGGAACTTAGTTTTCTTTTGGTGACTTTTTGACGGGGCGGTCGTTGGACGACCGCTGAGGAAGCCATTGTAAATGTAATTTTTTTTTATTTGTAATTTTTTTAATTTTAAGTTTTCCTATTTAATAAATTTTAATTAATTTAAATTTTATATTAGTTTTTTTATTGAGTTTGTAAATCTCACCTATAGAGTTCTCACTTAAGTATGGTTTAGGTTGTAAGTCTAAATCTTGTTGTGAACTAAAGGTGGATTTGTAATACACTTAAGCAAACTTACCGCTGGTGGGTGAATGCTTGTAGTGGAATGAGAATAATAATAACCCTTTGCTTGAGTGGTAAAAAAATATTCTGTTTATTCATTTATATTTACACCGTTTATATACAAGTTGGAAACACTAACAACTGCGAATTGATCAAAAAATTCTAATTGAAAGTAATTAGAGAACCTAAAGTATAAGTCGGATGATACGATAACAATATATAGGATGCATATGGGTGCAAACATATGTATTTATTGTTCTCTTAAACATGCTGGGGGGCGGCGAGGCGCTGGTTGTGGACTAGTTAATGATGATTGCACCTGTTCCATTTGTTGCACTTGGGGCCGTTAGCTCGTCCTTGCCTTTGCCGATCATTGCTTGTTGTATTGGCAAAAGTGATAACTTGGTGACTGGTTTTTTTATGTTTATCGGTGGATTTTAGTGTTACAACGCGAATAACTCCATCATCTCCGGGGTGTAATTCCTTAATTCGACCTAATTTCAATCTCGTCGGTGGTTGTAACTCATCTCGAAGCAAAACAAGTTCTCCTATTTCCAAGTTCTTTCTTTCTTGGCACCATTTAGGGCGTTGTTGCAAACGATGTAAGTATTCTGACACCCATTTTTGCCAGAACTGAGTCCGTATGTTCTTTACTACCTTCCATCGTGATAGGAGATTATGTCGAAGTACCAGGAGCTCCTTCTCGGGCGGGAATATTAGCGCATTACCAATCAGGAAATGCCCTGGTGTTAACACATCCAGTGACTTCGGGTCCTCTGTTAGTGGGCAGAGAGGTCTGGAGTTTAATCAAGCCTCTATTTGTGTTACTAAGGTGGTCAATTCTTCGAAAGTTAGTTTGGTGTCTCCTATACATTTTTTAAGTGCGTTTTGATTGATTTCACGCTCGCTTCCCATAATCCTCCGAAATGCGGGGACGAAGGTGGTATGAAATGCTAATTGATAGGTTGTAATACTTTGTTGGTTCCTACAAAGTTTGTGCCATTGTCACTGTAGATGTGTGCAACATTTCCCCGCCGAGCAGTCATCCTTCGGAACGCGCTGATGAACCCTTCCGTTGTAAGGTCGGATGCTATTTCTATGTAAATCGCCTTAGTAGTGAGACAAATGAAAATGCATATGTAGCTCTTGTATGATTTAGTGCCACGCCCTTTACTCATTCGCATGTTAATAGACCCCACATAATCGACCCCACTATGGGTAAATGGTCGTGATATGGTGACTCGGGGAGATGGTAAGTTACCTATCAATTGTTCTGATGTTGTCACTTTGAATCGGTGACAGCGAGTGCACTGGCGACTGTGGTGTTTTACGGCTTGATTTCCTCTGAGAATCCAAACCCGTTTACGAATGAAAGCTGATGTTAAGGCATTGCCTCCGTGTAACGTCTCTCGATGTCCCCAATCTAATATTAATTTGGTGAGGGGTCCCTTATAGGGTAGGATCATTGGATGTCGCTCCTCATATGCTAGTTGAGAATTTTCTTCCCCCTACCCGAATGATGTTTTGTTCATCTAGGAAAGGATGCAAGGATTGAAGCTTACTATGTTTCCGAACAGTATTTGTTTTTGCCAAGGTAAAGTGATCTTCTTGTAAGTCCGAAAGTTGGGTTGCTCGAACTAATGCTAATAATGCGTGTTCCCATTCTTGTGATGGTATAGCACCTCGTTGTTTAGTCCGCCATCTTAACAGATGAACGGTTATTCGAATGAGACGTTTCAGTGTTGACTGCCTTTGAATAAGTTCCAAAATTGAAGTTTCAGTTTGTATTACCTGTACAAATGACGCCACCGTTATTTCCTTTTCCTCGGATGTTTCAAAAAGCGTTTCGTCTATGGTCTGATTCTACGATCACGTAGTTACTGCATGTATGTCTACGTCGAGAGCTTTAATAACTTGTTGGACTAGTCGGCTTAACAATACTGCTTCACATAGTTCTAAACGTGGGTTGGTTACGGTTGTTTTTCTAAGCGAGACTTTGGATTTTGCAGTTAAAAGACTCACAACCACTTGATTGTTGACCACGACCCGACTATAAACTACTGCTGCGTATGCTAGTTCGAAAGCATCACAAAACCCATGAAGTTCCAATCTACAATTGTCTTGAATAATGGATATACCTAGGGATAAGAATGAGTCGCGTTGTCCGCAGCTCTGATTTCATCCGTTCCCAGCCTACTGTGAACTTGGTTGGTAACGTGTCATCCCAGTCTAAGTTTAGACTGCATAAGGTCTGATACATTATTTTACAGCTGACTGTCAGCGGTGTCAGCCACCCCAATGGATCGAAGATTCTCGACATTTCCGACAGGAATTGTGAATTCGCCATTGGGTGCGATGTCCACGTGAAATAGAAAATAGTCTCCGGCTGAACTGTATCGTATTCCCAGGGCTTTAACTTACTACTCGTCCATGAACTTCAGATCACCTATCAGTACTTTATCCTTGGTTATCCCCGTCAAGACGTCTGGATGGTTATTGGACCACTTACTTAACTCCATTCCACACCTGCCCAGTATCTGATTAAGCTGAGATTTTAAGTGTAGAGCCTCGTCTACATGATCTGCACCAGTTAACACGTCATCTATATAAAATGCATTCTTTAGGGTGTGACTGGCTTCGGCATGACTGCTGAATTCATCTTCAGCCAATTGATGTAAAGTTCGAATTGCCAGATATGGTGTAGCTGATGTTCCATAGGTAGCGGTGGTTAATTAGAATTCTAATAACGGCTGATGTTTACTTTCTCTCCACAGGATTCTTTGATACGGTTGGTGTTTTTCATCCGTTTTAATTTGGCGGTACATTTTTTCGATGTCCGCGGAAAACACTATTCGATGTTTCCCCCATTTCAGCAATATGGCCCATAAGTTGTTTTGTAGTGGTGGTCCAATGCGCATCGTGTCATTAAGGCTTATGCTTGTTGATGTTTTCATCGACGCGTCGAAAACCACCCGAATCTTAATTGCTTCTGGAGTATTCTTCAACACTGCATGATAGGGTAAATAGTATTTTCCTCCGTGATGAGGGACATGTTTCATGTGACCCTTACTTATGTATTCCGCCATTAACAGGTTGTATAGTTTTCTTAATTCCTGGTTTCTCTCCAATTTTTTCTCGAGCTGCAGAAAACGCTGTAGTGCTCGGTGTTTGGAGTTTCCTAATTTGTCCAGTCCTCCATGAATGGAAACTGAGTTTTCACACCATGCCCCAGGAAATTGGTGCAGAGTCCTGCTCGGTTTACGTAATCAACCCGCCTTTTGATGGAGAGGTTGCGGAAATGATGGCATTGGATGAGTAGATGTCCTCATGCAGTGCATTAAGGGCAGCTGATGGCGGCTTGTTCACGTCCACTATCGGTATTTAGGAATACCTTTCTTAGAAGATTGGACTCTGGTTTTGCTGCTCGAATAATGGATGTTTTTTGTGTCGTTGAAGATTCTAAAGACTGGAACCTTCGCATTAAAAATTCCATACATTGGTCCAGTTTGGAAACTTCTCGTGGATTTCATGTATTAAAATAGATATGTGCCAACAACCGCTTATTGTCATACCTAGTCTGCAAGATATTCCATGCTGCCACTTAATTCTCAGCAACTGATGATAAATGGCTGATAAGTTTGGCGGCTGCCTTCTGAACGTGGGCTTTTAAATACCACATCTTGTCGGTGTTGGAAAGGTTACTCTGGTGGATAACTTGCAGAAACAAGTCTTTAAATGGCGGCCACTTTTCATATTCCCCGTAAAAGATGGGAACTTTCAACCTGGGTAGTCGCATGTTTACAGCTGCTACTGCCTTCGGTGGCTCACTACTAAGGCTATCATGCAGTGTCAATAAAGTTTCCTCTGCATTCCGGGTGAGCTCCCCGTAGTGATCATCTACGAAATATTTCGCAACTTGCTCCTCTTCGTCGATGTTGATCAGGATGGCTCGTTGTTGCTGGTCAATTACCGCCAAATCTTTGTTAATTGGGTCGATCTTCATTACAGTGAAACTCCGGGAACACTTGCCTGTTTTACAGTCTACTTTGATGGTGTTTGACCGTCGATACAGGAGCCGTATATTGATGTTCTGCTCGCGGAGCAATGGTTGGTGTTCCTGGCTGATGGATACAGACGACCGTGTCATAGAAGCTTGCGAGGGAGGTTCCAGGGCTGGTTGATGGATAGGCGTAAATTTCTCCTGGCTAACAGGGGCGATGTTGATGGTTGGTTCGCCGATGGTATTTCCTGTCATGGATGTTGAAGATGAGGGTTTCATAGTGGTTCCTTTCCGTTCCCCTTTTGGAGGGTTTATTGGAGGAAGCACCTGATACGCGTTGCACTCCTCAATGAAACAGTCGTAGGCACGTTGGATGTGTTTCCATTCCAACAAATACGGAGGTTCATGACCTAACTCATTAGTACCCATTAGTTCTTGATCCCCCGCGTAGTACCCTACATACACTGACCTTACGGATAGCTGCTGTTTCTCCCACTGGCTTCTGGTTAGGGTACTTGCTTCTCGTTGAAGCTTGGCAACTTGAGAGATGAGCTCTTGACCTCGTTGGTTTTGGATGTTGATGAGGTCTTCCATTATGATGATAAATTTGTTTTAATAAATTGCGAATTTGGTTTAATGGAGTTTTAATGTCTATGTTCAAGGCCTAGACAACGCCGTACTATTGGATTAGATGTTATAGATCCAGCTCGAAGGACCATGAAAATCTCACCTATAGAGTTCTCACTTAAGTATGATTTAGGTTGTAGGTCTAAATCTTGTTGTGAACATATACTTTTCATTAAATTTTCCATGACCAATTCGCACATTTGCGGTTGTGTGTCCTCGATAGCTCACAAATTCCATCTACAAGGTATTTACTCAATTGTGGAGCATTGGCAGAGACCTAATCTTTCACGTGGCCTATTAAAGAAAAAGGTGTTAAATCTTCCACAAGATCTCGGTGGCCAATTGTGATCACCACTTCGAGACATAACACTGCCAGGAAACTTTTCTTGCAAAATTGCAATTGTTTTGTTGCTTGGATGGCACGTAGTTAAGAAAATAAACGTCGTCCACATCAATATCTTCCAATTCCGGCCACAAAAAATAATCATTAATCAAAGATCAACGAGGAATCTATTATCTATTATTTCCTCTCCACCATGATGTGATCTGTTACAGGAGCTCGCATCCTTCTTCTCTCGGATTGTTGGTCCATAGTTACTTATTTTCCCTGTTCTTTTGAATCTATTGATTCACCAAATTGCATAATGCAGCTTATCAAGGTCCAAAAGCGACTCCACCAACACCCACGATCATATCATCGCACTGAGCTAGCGGGATATAAATATATAACTGCGGTGGGGAGCGCATTAACAAATATATATGTAATTGTTCAGGGTTCAGGTTTGCGCCTAGGTCTTGTTCATTACACTGTATTAATACTGGGATGCGATTACGTAAGCATTTCGAGTTTCGACTATCGACTTTCGACATGTCAAAATATGTCGAAATATGTCGATAATGTGGCCATTTCCACATGTCTGTCACAACCTAAAAAGTGTTCGAGTAAAACAACAACAACTTGTCGCAATTTCAAAATGTCAAATTATCAATTTTTTTTTTTAAATATCGGCCATCTTGTCGAAACTCGAAATGCTTACATAATCGCACTCCTCAGGTCGGGAGCTTTTGATTAAAGTAACAGTCATCGATTTTGATGAACTTTACTTTAATCAAAAGCTCCCGACCTCAGACTACTATAAGTGTGTTATTGACTATCCGTTCATTTTAGTTAATCTGTAAAGGCTTACCCTTTTCCAAATTTTTATGCTTTAAAATGATTTGTGAAATAGTACGAATATTTCAGATAAACAGAAAACAAAACAGATACCAGCTTTTTAGAGCTGATGAGCTCTGTAACTAGTCTCAGGGCGGTCCGCTCAAGTGAGGTTCTACTGTAATCCACATAAAAAACGTAATTCAATTCGAATAAAATGTACGGTACATACAAATTTCTAATTTGATTGCAATCAATTTCAATTAATCTTTTGCCCCAAATCACAAAATGTCAATTAAGATTATAGTGTTAAATGTATTAGTTGTGTATATATATATACATACAGATAAACAGTGTATACTGTTACTGTAGTGTAGATCGATTAGATTGCGGAAAAAACTATTAGCTTAATTACACATGTCTATTTTATTTATATTTCGCGGCGCTCAATGCAAACCATATATTGTATCTATTTGTACGAGTGTTTACATATATAGGAAATGACTTCCAATTCGATAACCTCGGTAAAATTCTAACCCAGTCATGCATAACCTTAGTTGATTGTCCTCGCGTCTACTTATAGAAATAGCGTTATCTATAATATACATGTTGTAATAATATGTAAAAAATAAAAAATTAACGAGTGCGCGAATCACGTGAGTGGGAGATAAAAATAAATACATACGATTTGCTATATTTTGTTTTGCTCAATTTGATATTGAAATTTCTATAGAGTTGATTATTTTTTATTTACTATCGGAATTGTATTTTTATATAAGTGAAGGTCTATCGGAAGTAATATTTAATTGTATATTTTTGTATATACTATGTACGTACATATGTGAATAAAATAAAAATAGAAAATGTATATAAAAAAAAATATGTTAGTAGTTGTAACATGTCTCGGTGTCTCGCGATATTTAAAAGTTTTAATACGATTTTGTGTTTTCGCATTATGTATACGAACGAGTATAATAGAGCATTGTCACCTTGGGCAGAATATCAGAAGATTGACTTTTTTTTAAATTTTTTTTTTTTAATTTAACTTTGGCCAACAATACGTAAATATTGATAGTTCATGGTAAGTAAGTAAAATATTATTATTGGTTTGCCGGTAATGCATACAATTTTACGTTGTACAAAATTTATCGTTTTTGGATTTCAAAAGTTTAAAAATCCAAATTTTCCACTTTCCCAAAAACTTTCATTTCAATAATTAGCGAAGATATTATTTTAAAATTGAACAGTTTCTGGAATTAGAAACTTAAATATATTCTGGAATCAGTAGCAGAGGCCCCTTTCGTTTTCAATATTTCCAAAATAACTTGAGGGAACCCACGGCAACAGGAAAAACTGAATACGCTTTGTGGAAAGTAACAAAATGTCTAAAAATACCAACAAACCCGATTGGGGTAATTGGACGAGGAATGACGAAGCAAAAGTCCACTGCATTCGCTTATCATCTATCAAGAAAGTGTTTTCACCGCATGAAAAACCAATAATTTCGTACTACCTGCGAGCAAGATGACAGTGAGTTGTTATGTCCCTAAACCTGGAAGATATATTTGAGCCGAGACATTGATATTTCACAGCGATTTATACTGGAAAAACAAAACGGCGATAAAAAACCAGTCGCAACTATCAACCACGTTCAAGAGTAAAACATTGGTTCTTCGAGCCGGATATTTGGCGCCAAAATAACGGCATGGAATAAAACTATGAGTAGAAACCTTTACATTACCTTACAACTTGCTTATAATTAAAAAATGTTAAAAGCTCATTTCGGTGTACTCATAGTGTTTTAAATTGTGTTCTCTCAAATCTATTTAATATAAAAAGTCACAAAATGACTGAAAATAGAGCAATCAAACGGTTTTTAAAAACACTAGAAATCATCAAAACGTAAACAACCAATTTCACTAATATTACACCTGTAAATGAAATAAGGGCGTGCTTAACGCATCTAGCCGATGAATGGAGCGAGTTTCAAGTACTCGAAAAAATACTGAAAGGCAAATTCTATGACGCGAATTTGGAATCAGTCGAAAAGATTGAAGGTTATCATTTTGATTTGAAACAAAGTTTACAGATACTAGAAAAAGCACATGAAGAAGTTAATTCTAGTCCTAATGGAAGTTATATACCATGGACGAACTCATGCTAAATCAAAGTAATTTTTTGCATGAAATTTCTGGTTTAACAAAGCGAGAGAGTGAAGTGCGTTTACCTCGTGTAAACATTCCGGTTTTTAGCGGTAAATACTCAGAGTGATCTTTTCGAAGCATACATACATAACAAACAAAATGTTGCACAAATTGCAATATTTAAAAGGTTTATTGCAAGGAGAAGCTTATTCACTTATTAACCATTTAACAGGTTAATAAGTGAATAAGCGAGTAATGAAACTCACAAAAGGCAAAAGGATGGACGATATATAGTACAGCTTCCATTCAGTAAATCTACGAATACATTGGAAAACTCAATAAATGTCAGAACTCGACGCTTCGTGACACTGGAACGCAAGTAAATGAACGATCAAAGGCTACGAGAAAAATACACCAAACAAGTGAGTGAATATAATACACATGGGCCATATGGTGGAAATAGCTGACTCACAACAACAATCAAGAGACGAGGAAGCGTTTTACTTACCCCATTACGCTGTAATGAAGGAATCCAGCGATACTACCAAAGTTCGAGTGGTTTTTGACGGTTCCAGTAAGAGCACAACTGGAGTGTCTTTAAACAACATTTTGATGGTAGGACCTACCATTCAACCGACCCTATGGGTTATTTTGGTGCGATTTCGAGGTAACCAAATCGCAGTAACCGCAGACATCGAGAGAATGTATCGTCAAGTTATCATTTCTGCTAACGGTACAAACGTTCAACGAGTACTTTGGCGAGAGAGTGCTAACCAGCGACTTCGGCACAACAAACTAACCAGGGTAACTTTTAATATCCGAAGCATTTCGAGTTTTCGATCCGCTATGTTTTCTGTCTCCTTCTATTGTATTATTAAAAATATTATTTCAAAAGCTGTGGCTCTCAAAATTAGACTGGGATGAGAAACTACCTGATCAGTTTGAAGAGAAGTATAAAGAGGTGCGAGAAGAATTTAAGTATTTTGAAGATATACAGATTCCTCGATTCACAAATCATTATGCTATCATATTGAAATTCACGGTTTTGTGGATGCAAGTGAGGTTGCTTACTGTGCGGTCGTTTACAGTAGAGTCATTAGCGAAGGGAGAAATAACTATACATTTTTTGACGTCGAGGACAAAGGTTACACCTATAAAAAGGGTTTCACTGCCAAGATTGGAACTATGTTCCGCACATTTACTGTCGAAATTAATATACACAGTCAAGGAAACCACTACACCTGATGCAAAATTGTATGCATGGACTGATTCATCCATTGTTTTAGCGTGGCTTTCAACGTATCCCGCTAGATGGAAGACTTTTTTCGCGATTAGGACACACGTGAATTCTGCTGAGAATCTAGCAGATCATGGTTCGAGAGGTATAACTTCAAAAAAATTGGTAAGACCAAGTCAATGGTGGAACGGTCCTGAAGAAGCAACAAGAACAATTTTGGCCCACAATACAATCAAATGAGGAATTAGAGAAAGCTGTGATCGAGAAGAAGTTATCCAAAATCCAGCTGCTAACATGCACAATTCAAACTATCGTAACGATAGTTTTCAAGGCCTTGCCGTAAACCGTTTTAATGTAGCCAAAAAGCCTCACTTGTTAGAGCACTAACAGGATGTGTACCGCTTTCACAGACAGACAAAAAAATATACACAGATATCCCTTGATTGGCTTACTGCCCCCTCGTCCCTTTTTTGTCGTGAAATATAGCAGACTAGGAAAGTCAATACCCACGTTAGTGAAGTGATGGGTATGTGTAATACGGTCTGTTGGTAAATTTCCCATCAATTGAGTACCTACTTGTCCTATGTGCATATTTTACGCAGATTACACAAATTTTCAACATCGACCTTATTTTAATACGCCCATTCACTATCTAGTATTTTTGTCTTATTAGATTACTCGTCAGGTGTTCCGGCGAAAATATACACTGGTAATGGGTCAAGCATTATTGGCGCGAAAAGAATATTGAACGACGCGTATAAACTTATACGAAAATATTAACCGTAATTATGTCATTTCAGAATATCCAAGCAAAAATAAAATAGATTGGCATTTCATCCCGCCTGCAACTTCATACTTTGGTGGAATATGGAAGTTCGCTGCGTTAAATTTGACTTTTGAAGAAATGACTACTCTGTTGTGTCAGATTGAGAATATTTTAAATTCACCGCTGAACACAACATCCGCCGAAGACGATTATGAAGTGCTTACACCGGGTCATTTCCTAATTGGTACCTCAATAGGGTCAGTTCCAGAAACAGAAATAAATGCAGCAGACGCATCCTTATCAAGGTGGCAAAGAATTGAAGCCAGAACACAAGTATTCTGAAAAAATATTACACGAATTATCTAAATAATTTGCAACAGCAACAAAATCATCCAAACACATCCAGGGGACGATAATCTGGTATGAGTAACAACAATCAAAATCGCGACTTTCACGTTTCAACGTTCAATTGTTAAGCAATGATAGCTTCCTGTTGGTTAACGATTAATTCGTTAACGGTGGCAGAATATGTTAATGCTGGAGTATGTTAATGGTCCGTCTGTTGTTGTTTTGATTTTATTTGGTTACTGTCAAAACCAATTACTATATGTTAACTACCTGTAATACTATAAATATCGATAGGAAATTTTTTATAGCACATAAGATAATTTGAATTAATAATTGTATAAAATGTCAGATGTCGTTCTCTAAAACATTTCGTTCTCTAAAACAGCCACAGAGAAGGAGGTGGATTTCCTGGTGAAGGAAATCACAAGCGCCTGTAACTTGTCCTTGGACACTGCTTGTCCCAAGAGAATACCTAAGGGGAAGCAGAAACCGCTATGGGGGTCCAGGGATTTGGGACAAGCTATTCTGTGATAAAATGGAAGGTGTTTCGGAGACGTCGCGCCTCAGGAAAATCTTATCTACGAGCCCAACGAGCCTTAGTTACTTAATTAAGCCAGATGGGCTGTAGACAACGTCTAGTGGGGAATCATTGGCGCTCCTATTGGAGACCCATTTCCCAGGTAGTGTGGATGTGTCGACGGAGCTTGGTAGGAATAGGGAAAAAAATTATCGTCGGGGTGCCCGGAGGAAATTGTGTGCAAAAACCAGATCCTATGGGCACTAAACGGCTTTAGACCTTATAAATCGGCAGGCCCGGACGATATCATTCCAGTGGAATTGCAGAAACACTCGTCGAGCATTCTCCCATGGCTGGAGGTGATCTTCAGGGGGTGTTTAAAGCTGAATTATATTCCTAGAAAATTGACGGAGGTTAGGGTGATTTTTATCCCGAAAACGGGGAAGAATACACAGGCCTACCCAAAGGACCTAAGACCTATAACTCTATCAGCCTTTCTGTTGAAAACATTGGAAAGACTGATTGACGTGTACATACGTGCAAAAATAAAACCCTTCCTCGATATAGAGGGCACCTTTAACAATGTTAGGTCGGAAGCAGTTCAGGAAGGACTGTCTTTCTTAGATGTGGACTACCCTTTAAGGAGGTTGATAAATCAGATGCTAGAATGCAGGATTAAGAACGTGGAGATAGGGGAATCCATCATTTGGAGGCGAGTAGTTAGAGGAACTCCGCAAGGTGGTGTCCTATCACCTCTTCTAGAGAAAGAGGGAATACGGATGATACCGAATGCAGATGACGTAGCGAATGTGATCTCGGGGAGATACCTAAGCACGAAACACGCGCTCTTAATCATTACAAAGTGGGCTAGCAAATATAGGCTGGGTATAAATCCATCCAAAACAGAGCTTGTACTCTTCACCAAGAAATATAAAATTCCGGTAGTCACCCCTCCTACCTTAAAAGGCACGGCACTGGCCTTTACTGATAAGGCAAGATTTCTGGGCATAATTTTGGACAGTAGGCTAAATTGGAAGCTCAATATTTTAGAGAGAGTAAAGAAGTCTATCATGGCTCTGTACTCGTATAGGAACGCCGGTGGGAGATGGGGTCTAAAACCAGAGCTGGTACACTGGCTTTTCACCACTGTAGTCAGACCAATTCTGATGTATGAGGTAAGTGCGTGGTGGCCAGCACTAGACAAGAAAACTTAAAAAAATATGATAGAGAAGGTACAAAGAACGGCCTGCTTGCTTATAAGCGGGGCACTGAGGACAACCCCAACACATTATCTGGAAGCTTTGCTTTACCTTGTTCCTGACGACGTCTTTGGTAAGCAGAGAGCGGCAACTACGGCTACACGACTCTGCCGTGTTTGAGTGGGAATGTCTACAGACGGGCCACACGACGATTGGTAGTTCGCTTAAGGAAGACTTGGCGAATAGTGATTACACACTACCGATTGTATGCTTTGAAAAAGGCTTCCAGACGCTTATCTGCTCAAAGGAATCCTGGGGAATAGGTCAACAACAGAAACTGGAAGTATACAATTATACACTGACGGCTCCAAGCTAGACGGCAAAGTCGGAGATGGAGTCTATTGTGACAAATTAAATGTGAATGTATCCGTTCATCTTCCTGATCACTGCAGTGTGTACCAGGCAGAGGTGATAGCGATTGAGGAAGCGCTGACTTGGTTGATGCATAATGTTATATCCACAAGGGATATAACAATATATGTGAACAATCAGGTGGCAATCAAGTCGCTGGAATCAGTTTCTCTGACGTCCATGGTGGCATTTAAATGTCGCTCATCTCTTAACAAGATGAGTGAGCATCTCAACATCCAGATAGTCTAGGTCCCCGGTCATTCGGACGTTCTGGGGAACTGCAGGGCTGACGAACTGGCAAGGAAAGGTACAACTCTCCAATTGAAACCGGAAAGGGCAAATCTGGGGAGGCCTATAGCAGCGCTTTTTATGGCGCTTAAAAATGAGGCGATAGTCTCGGCACAGAAGAAGTGGAATGACAGCATAATGCAACGTAGCATGGCAAGTCTGGCCGAAACTGGACTTGAAGCACTCCAAAACACTTCTATCCCTACGTAGACCTGACTTAAGTATAGTCGTGGGGGTGCTCATAGGACACTGCCTCATTGGGGAACATGCAAGGTGGTTTGTGTCAATGGTAAATGACTTCTGTAGAAGCTGTATGAGCACATTAGTAGCTCTGAATGGGTCCAATGAACGTGAAAGGGGAGTATGATCCTTTGGTATCACAATGGACCATCATTGGTCTAAGTGTGCGTTAGCAGCCACTCTAACCTAACCTAACCTAACCTATGATCGCGGCGAATTGTATATTTCAAACTAATATTCAATATTAAGGGCAATTATGCAGATGGTGAAGTTGTGCGCCATACAAGGCGAGTTTAATAGCGGATAGTTTTTCGCAAAAACATGGCGTCACTACCATAAAACGTTTTCTCCCGTTGTAAAGTATACATCGAATCTGTTTTTTTACGATTGCAGCGAAATTCGACTTAAATGTTCGTCAAATAGATGCAGTTGCTGTTTTGCTCAACGACGAACTGAAGGAAGACATATTATATATGTGTCAACCCGAAGGATTTAACAATAATTCGAAGAAAGTATGCAAGCTGCATGATGGTACTAACCCTTGCTCCTCGTCAATGTAGCTGCACTTCGATGTCCGGCGAGAGACTTACAATTTTCTTTTTTCTTTTTTTTTTATTTGGGGTTAGGTTACCACATGTAGTTGTTCTCACAAGAAAGTATGCAAGCTGCATGATGAATGATGGTACTAACCCTTGCTCCTCGTCAATGTAACCGCTGCACTTCGATGTCTGGCGAGAGACTTACAATTTTCTTTTTTCTTTTTTTTTTATTTGGGGTTAGGTTACCACATGTAATTGTGTTCTCACTAAAGAATCTTACTTGCCTTATTAGGCGGGTATTTCGTTCTTTTATTTTCTTTATTACTTCATTACAATTACCTTGTTTTAAAATTTTTGTTTTATTTTTTTTTTCCTCTGGACGATGAACACGCGTTTTATATCACGTTTTTTTTGCTCTACTACTTTTTTTTGTTACAAAATAATAATACAAGGTGCGTTCATAACACAAAGAAAGGGTGCGTTCCTGAACTGAACGGACTTTTTTTTTACATTAAGGGCGTTACAGTACTTATAAAATTTGGTCTGAAGCGTTCGAATGCCGACCATATATCTACTATATATGGTGAATTGTAACAGAATGTTATTTCTCACTATTTACGTGTATCACATATTGATTTTCTCTGACGATGGAACAGAAACGATTGCTAAAGATAAGAATTGTGCAAACACTTTGAGATGAAAGATTTAGGTAACACCTATTGTGGCTGGCATAAGTTCATTCAACCAATTGCAGTACATATCCGAGATTCTAAATCGTTTCGGTATGAGTGATTGCAATCCGATCTCTCCGCCGTTAAATCGAGTGATGAACAACAAGAGATGTTAACGTGCCGCATCTGCAAGCAATTGGTATAGTTTGTTGTTCGCAGCACAGATAACTCGATCAAATATTTGTTAGCAGTAAATTTGTTATTCGGTGACAACAAAAGTTAATCAACTGACAGACAATATGTATTCAGGAAATGTATTAGTGTGACTAGACCTTTACATGTCACTTTAAGTCCAGTGTGATACTGTAGTCAAGCATGTAAAATGTCAATGTAATATAACAAAAAAAAAGGTTCTCTTCCGGTCTCGTTTATTATACGAAACAGACGTGTTCTTGTTGACCTCTTATTATCTAATATAATCAACTATCTATTTGATTCAGATTTAGAAAAATTGTTGCTATGGTGTTCAAATATCTTATGTTAAAATAGCCCATAAATACTATTTAATGGGAATAAAAAATGACATTATCAAACACATCAGGGATTGCATCCAACGTCAAAAGTATAAAATACTATTATTTAAAAACGACTTTTCAATGATTTAGTTGGACCTAAATTATTTGCAATACATTAGGAGTTGGACCTAGGAGTTGGACCTTGCAATACATTAGGAGTTGGTAGAAACGTTGGACCTAATTTAGTTGGACCTAAATTATTTCACGGTAGAAACGTGTGAAAAGAAACTCATAAAAGAGTTTTTCCCGAGATACGGAAATCCATGACACATAAACACAACTATCTCATTTATTTAAAACCCAATTATCCATACTCGTTGAAAATCATAATACCTGGAATAGCATTTGAGCTTCATTCGGTACGGTATGAACAAGACGAAGTGCTCGTAAGCAAATTACACACGCGTATTTTTTGAACAATTGGACTTGAGCTGCGAAACTTTACTAATGTATCTCATTATTTTCATACCACATGCCAAAGATCAGAAAGACAAAACCACTGGTTTAATGCACTGGCGACTAGAATTCGCCAGTGCATTAAATATAATCATGAAAAAGCATAAGACCAGGTCTACGCCACTTATTGACTGTATATATCTGGTATCTAGTACATCTGAATGTTTATTTCAAGGGGATTATTGTAATGCCCTCATAGTAATAAGATAGGATAATAACCAAACGCATCCGTTCGTTGTGCTATGAACGTACCTTTTTTGTATAATTTCTCAGGTCAAACTATTAACATTATACTAAAACCAAAAATGCTGCCATCTGATGCAAAGAGGTATGTTTTACACGTGGCCATTAGCTAGCCAAATTTAAAAAAAGTTTAAAAATGAAAATTTTGATAGCTAAAATTAAATATTTTTTTATTCACCACAAACAATAAATATAAAATCTAACGATGTATAGTGACCGTCTATAAGTTTTGACAAGTAATGTTAAATAAACATAACCTGGTTTTTGACAAAATTACTGTGGTTAGTAATAAAATAAAAAAATTAAAATCATAGTTGGCGTGTTTGTCTATAGTGTGTACCGGTGCGATTCATTTTGTATTTATTTGCACGATTTACAGCTATCAAAATTTAAACTATTTCACAAAGCAAATTTAAATGTTATTATTTTTTTAACACATTTTTTAAACAATTTTACAAAGACGCTTAAGATCCCGTTCGATTTTTTCCTGTTAATATTTTTTTCGAACAATTTGTTTTTGTAATATTTTGACAGTGTTCTACATGCAACCAAATTATCACAGCAGCTAGTTATAATAATTTTGACATTTATAGTAAATAGTACTCTTTGTCAATTTATTTATGATACTTTTATTCTAATTATTAGAGAATAATTATTTATCCTGCGATAAGTGCTATGATAATTATAAAAATATAAGAACCAACTAATGTTTGGCCATGTTATCACTTTGACTTTAAGGTATAGAGAAGATAATGACCATCTCTATACCTTAAAGTCAAATAATTTGTGAACGATGTCACATATAGTGGATCTGAAAATGTTTGTTGATACCCCTACTAAATCCTGTTATGTCACTTGCCAACCACAATAAAACTATTAATAGTTCCATCTTGGATAAGGAACAATATTATTAATAAAAAGGTTATTTGGCCAGAACTACTAATTTCATGAATTAATTGAAATTCCTAGATGTATCTTGATCATTGCATCGACAAAATAGAATTAATGATGTTGTTGGTGGAGGAAGGCTTGGTAAACATTGTTGGTCATTGTTATAGTGTAAAACACAATACATCTTAGAGTATACGAGGTGACAACCTGTGTTGTCACCAGATGAACGTTGGTACAATTCGCGCCTGGCCCAGACTTGCGCGTTATTCATATTGAATTCATATATCTAGACGTGATCATAAATAAAGCAATATTTGAATTAAATCATAGTTTAAATTAATTTAAAATTGTTAGCATTTTATGAAACGTCACAAATACTACAGTCAAAATTATTACAGAAAACGGACAACAAATGAGCTCATTACAAAATATGGAAGAGAAATTTATTTCACTTACATCAAAATTATGACAAAGATTATAATTATAATGGAAATCGGATAGCATATTAAATTCATGCTCTCGGCCAATCACATCAACTAAATTTAAAAAAACCCGCGCCTACAAGTTAACATATTTATAACTTTATGCAAAATATTCGCAGACGACCAACAAAAACTCCGTATTTTGTATGATTTTCATACAAATGACAACTATGACGTCACCATATGAATTTAAAATGCTAGCATAATATTCGAAGTCATAAAGTCGCTTTAAAAGAAATGTAAATAAACTAAATAACAGCGACATCATTCTTATAAGTAATTAACTTGAACTACAACAAATTAAAAACAAGACCAAAAAAAATCATGGCCGACTATCATTTTTATTTAAATCATCTTGTGACAATGATTGGTACTACATATTTTGATCTAGGTAAATGTTTCAATTTGATTATTTGTGAATGATTCTGACGATGAGTTATCGGATAATTTTAAATCATATTCAGAGGTAGACAGTAATTCGAAGAATGAAACAGTGGGCTATATTTATCTAATTCGAAAATATACCGACACAATTCAAAAAGTTATAACAAATTATAAAAGTGTTTAGAAGATCGCAATTTTAGAAGTTTTGTCTGTGTGTCGATCTAAACCGCAAACGGCTGATTGATTCAGTGACTCAGCTATCAATTAATTCTACAACGGTGTGAGTCGATATACATCCACATTCATTTCACAATCGACACCGGTTATAGGGCGCTATCCTTTCCTAACCCAGGAGCTAAACTTTCATTGGCGTCAACATCAAGAAAACGAAATGCATTTTTAGTTCGAATTCACTCGATTTCCTGAGCCATACAATCACAGCTAATGGTATTCTTCCAAGCTAAAGAACGAGTTAATGCCATTACGAAACTCCGAAACCCAACTTACTAAGTTACTATCATCGGTTAATACCAAAATTGGCAGAGATTCTTGCTCCAAATCACGCACACTTGGCTGCTCTGCTAAAGAAGCCAAAAACAGCCAAAACATTTTTTTTGACTTGAAGAATGCCAAAAAGCATTTACAAATCGCAAAAGTAAATTGAAAAACATAACGATATTAGTACACTCGTTTAACAACGCTATGTTATGTATTCCAACTGATGCATCAAACACTGCTTTGGGATCAGTACAACAACAGTATAAAACACTACATACTTTTTCACATCTTGGTATCCGTGCAACTTTTTGATTACAGCTCAATATTTCTGGCCTATATATAAAAAAGATATACACATATTCACACAGACTTAGTGGGACCTCTCTCAATGGATATACATATCTTTTAACTGGTGACTAACTCGATGGCCTTAATTTGCTGTTAAATTTGGTGACTGCGAAAACAAATGAACATCACCGTTTGATATCACCATCAAGACATGATTATCTAGTAACGCAGTTACGCTTTTTTCCTTGAATAATAAATGAAATTAAAACAACCCGCTGTCCTTTCGAAGTGATTATAACCGATTTATGCCCAGCGGCTTGTGCACATATCTGCCAGCATCTCGTTGGTAGGACAATACTCACATCGAATCGTTTGCTTTTCGATGTGATCCTTAATAAAATGTTGCCTAGTGTCGATGTGCTTAGATCAGCTAGAGAAACCTTCTTGGTTGATCAGTGCTAAGCAGTTTTGAATGTCTTCGTATATTAAAGTCGAGTTGTTTATATCGACATTAAAATTGTTCAACAGCATTCGCAGCCAAATGGCCTCCTTACAAGTTTCGGACAATGCAACAAATTCGGCCTCTGTTGATGATTGCTTCTTGCAACTCCAACTTATCGTTGCTCCGATTAACTTTAATAAATAACCGCTGTTTGATTTTCGATCACATCGATCTTTGGCCCAGCTGGCATCTGCATACCCAAAAAATATGTTCTCGCATTTAACATCTCCCATGCGTAATTTTAGATCGTTTGTACCCTTTAGATAATGTACAACTTTCTTCAGCACTGTCGAATCTTCTTCATTCGGACAATTTGTCTTTTGTGCTAGTATCGCCATACTTGTTGCAATATCTGGCTTAGTGCTTCTTGACACATACCGCAAGCTGCCAATCAGTTGTTGACATTTCGCGTTATTTAGCAGCAGATCAGGCAATGAATCCTTCTGATATTTTGGCTTCAACGGGTATTTAGATATTTTTGCACATTCTAAATTGATTCACCACGTGATTGATGTTTGATTTCTGACTTATGTTAAATATTTCATTAATGTCCCTGTCGACCTCTATTCCAATGTACGCCTTTATTTGGCCCAAACTATCAACTTTGAATTTGACGTTCTGAATTTCCTCAACCCGCTCGATCGCTTTGATGTCACTACAAGCCGCCACGATGTCATCGACGTAAATTAATATATAACACCACCCATTGCCGATTTGCTGATAGTATAAGCATGGGTCTGCTTCACTGCGATGAAATCCTGCGTCAACGACTACCTTGTTTAATGACATGTCCCAGGTGCGTGCCGACTGCTTCAGTCCATACAAGCTCCTTTTTAATCGACAAACCATGCTTTTATCATCCGTTTCGAAACATGGCGGCTGCTTCATGTAGATTTCTTTCTCCAGTTTGCTGTTTAAGATAGCCGTTTTTGCATCCAAATAGATGACTTGCATTTGCTCCCTGCCTGCCACCGTCCACAACGTTCCAAAAGTTGTTTGCCTAGCAACTGGTGCAAATACCTCATCGTAATCCTGGCCAAACCGTTGGGTAACCAATCTAGCCTTAAACTGCTTTACAGTGCTGTCTGCGTTAGCTTTCAATTTAAACACTCATTTGCAACCCACTGCTTTTCGATTACTTGGTAATTCAATTATTTCCCAGGTGCCATTTTCTGCATGTGATTTCATTATTACGCTTGATATGTTCTTGGCTTGACACAGCGTCTGGTGCCTCCACTATTTGTTCACTTTCATTAGTGGTATTATTTCGACAGTTACGGTATTATCTTCCCCTTTCATGAAATGAACATTGCGGCTTATAATCAACTTGTTCGTCTTTACATCGAAACATCGATACGCCTTTGAGTTTTCGTCGTAGCCCAAAAATCGTGCCTCCACTGCTTTATGTCCAATTTTCTTCGTTTCTCTTTTCGAGATATGCACAAAACATTTTTACCCGAAGATTTTAAAATTTTTCAAAATTGGTAATGTACTCGACCAGATTTCTAGTGGTGTCTTCGAAGCTCCTTTTGTTGCCAAACGATTCTGCATAAAAATAGCCGTTGTAACTGCTTCCGCCCAGAACAAATGGTTCAATTTAGCCTCAATCATCATACATCGAGCCATCTCAATTGGCGTTCGGTTCTTGCGCTCTGCTACTCCATTTTGTGCTGGTGAATATGTGGCAGTGTATTCAATGACCTGTTTGTTTTTATATTCTGTTCCGCGGTTTGAGCGAATAACTATTATGGCCTTTGGAAACATAGTTCGCGCCATTTGACTTAATTCTTTAAGCTTCATGAAACATTGCGATTTTTCCATCAGCAAATAAATTACCGTGTATCGCGAAAAATCGTCTATGAACGTTAGAATGTAGCGCATTCCACCATGTGACTTAGTTCTTTTGCACTGAACACTTATGCGTGCCAAACGTGATCTCACATCCATGAGCCGCCATTAATTTTACCGATAAGATGTTTGATGAAATTTCTAGTATATATAATACATTCGTTAATATGGCCGATACCGAATTATCTTTATCATTAAAACACTGTAATCTGACGGATCCGGCACGACGTGACAAATATGTGCGTCCATCAGCCACTCTGACTATTTCTTGATTGTTGAAAATCAAATTCTCGAACTTAGATTTATTCACGCAAATCAATGATCCAATCGTCTGCACTTTGACTTTCAATGTGTTCGGTCATGAACAACATATCGTCATCTGATTTCTCTACAGCCGCCGCCTTTTCAAATTTTTCCAATGGTTGTTTGACCTTATCCTTTTGAAGCCATCTAGTATAATTATAGCATTCTGCTTTAAAATGTCCCGGTTTGTGCCAAACCCGACATTTTTCTTCTCGCTTGTCGATCTTTAGTATAGCGTCGCCTGCGCTATCACCATTTTCGTTAGACTTGCGTATAATTAAACGTTTATACTCGTTAATCAGTTTTGTCTGAACCATTTTCATGCTCAGCTCTTCCGTCTTCTGAGTTTGAAGTGCCTTCACGATTGTGTCATAGCTTCGCGGTAGTTACCCAAACAGCAACTTAAATCTGCCATTTTTCCGATAACTTTTCCTCTCCGAGATCGTCAATCCGTTAAAACATGTCCAACAACCAATGAATATGTTCTTCGAGGTTTTCGCTCTCCGTAAGCTTTTTTGTGCAAATTTCCTTTATTAGTTGCACACTATACTATTGCTGCACCCTTTTCGTGATATTGCTGCAACACATTCCACATCTCCTTTGCAGATTTAGCTTTTCCAATGTGAACGAATTGACTATTTTGCACACTTAAAATGA
Organism: Tipula confusa; assembly: GCA_963556175.1. Classification (NCBI taxonomy): domain Eukaryota; kingdom Metazoa; phylum Arthropoda; class Insecta; order Diptera; family Tipulidae; genus Tipula; species Tipula confusa. The sequence continues at coordinate 118,658,807 of OY744477.1, forward strand.
TTATAGATAGCGCGCTGTCGTTTTCCACACTGTCAATTGTGCTGCTTCGGCTAGCTTTTCATCAATTATTGCATCCCAACTATGCTCATTCTTCAACAGCATTTCCATCACAAACTGCCAATTAAAGTAACTATCATTGTCCAACTTTTCGATGAATGAAACAAATAATTGATGTCATGCTAATATCCGAAACGCATAACACCAGCAGAACTCGTCTCAAAATACACCATTTATATCACAAACCATCCTGATGGAACAGCACATGGTGGCACTGCAGTTATAATCAAAAACATAATTAAACACCATGAAATAAAAAAGTATAAGAAGGAGCATCGACAAGCAACTACTGTGGTAATAGAAGATTGGCTAGGTCCTATAACAATTTCGGCCATCTATTGCCCACCAAAACATGCAATAAAAATGGAAAAATTTGATCATTTTTATACATCTTTGGGTCATTGCTTTATGGCAGACGGTGATTATAACGATCAACGAGAGGCCGAGCGTTATTTAATTCAATTCAAAAAAATAAGCTTAATCACGTGTCAACCTGTGAACCTACCTACTGGCCTAGTGATAGAAGAAAGATTCCAGAAGTCATAGATTTCTACGTCACCAAAGGAATCGCAAGTAATTACATTAAAGCGATGCCATGTTTAGACTTATCATCGGACCACTCCCCTATTTTAATCACTCTGGCTACAAAGATAAGGAATATGCAACAACAACCGATGTTAAGCAACAAAATAACAGACTGGAACCAATTCAGATGTAAGGTAACCGAGAATCTAAACACAAAAATCAAATTAAAGACGGAGTGTGATATAGATCAAGCAGTGGAACATTTTAATGAATGCATTCAGTTGGCAGCTTGGAAGTTTATACCAGTAAAAAATGAGAAAGAAAAGAATGGAGAATGTTCAAATCTTGTCAAGAAAATGATTAAGGACAAAAGAAAATTAAGGCAGCAATGGCAACGATATAGACTAACAGAAGATAAACGCAAGTTAAACAAGGCGGTCAAACAGTTAAAGAAACTGCTGCTCAATGGAAAAAATCAGTCAATTCAAGAATATTTGTCGCGACTCTCACCAACAGAAAACACGGATTATTCACTGTGGAAAGCGACTAAGAAGCTGAAACAAACACAACATTATATTCCGCCAATACGTAAAAGTAACGGTCAGTGGGCGACAAAGAATGAAGAAAAGGCTGATGTATTTTCAGACCATTTCGAAAGAGTATTTCAACCATACCCATGAGAAACTACGGACGAAGAACAACAACATTCAAATGCATTTAGAATTGCCATTGCAAATGAATCTTACAATCACAAAGTTTTCTATCTTTGAAGTAAAAACTGCAATACAGAGAGAGTTAAATCCTAAGAAGGCGCCAGGATACGATCTTATCACAGGAAAGGTTTTGCAAGAGCTACCAGATAAGGGTATTCGATTTCTTACTTATTTATTCAACGCAATACTTAGAACTGGATACTTCCCAATACAATGGAAGGTTTCACAAATAATACTTATACCAAAACCAGGCAAGCCTCCAGAAGAAGTAACGTCGTACAGACCTATAAGCTTGCTACCAATAATATCTAAGCTTTTTGGAAAACTACTACTTAAGCGCCTAAAGCCTATATTGATGGAAAAGAAGCTGATTCCGGACCATTAGTTTGGATTTAGGCCAGAGCACTCAACAATTGAACAAGTACATAGAATAGTTCCAGTAATTCAAGAAACTTTGAAAGAAAAAAGATATTGTTCTTCTGTATTCATGAACATAGCGCAAGCTTTTGATAAGGTGTGGCATGTGGGATTACAATACAAAATAAAGCAATGCTTACCTCTTGACTTCTATAGAATATTAACATCGTATTTAAATGACAGATATTTTATTATAAAAACATCAGGATGTTTATACAAATGTCCGTGCAATTAAATCTGGTATACCACAGAGTAGCGTGCTTGGCCCGATATTATATCTGCTATATACTGCAGACTTACCTACAAGTAAACAAGTAACTGTCGCAACATTTGCAGGCGACACAGCATTGCTCTCATCACACGAAGGAGAATATTTTCGACGCGATACTTTCCATCGATTACGTTCGCCATCATGTGTCTCAAAATAAAAACATACAGTGATGTATAGCTTTTGTAATTAATAAAATTTATTTTATCCACTTGTTTTTTAACAAACTTAGCCTATATAATGATCACTGGGCCCATAACCTGTTAGAGTGTAATCAATCTAACTCTTTTAACTAATTGAAACACTTGATGATTTTAGAATACTTATTTTTAGTAACAAAATTATGCAAAATTATCATATTTACATATGACGGAACGGAAGTTAGTAAGAAATTGACAAAACAAGATAGCCACGAAAAGCCAAAAAACCATGATGATTGCGTTTACACCAAGAGTTGACTTTTAGTTGCATCCAACATTTGTATCCGCTGATCATTTCGGAATTACATATAGATTGGTTTCCCTTAAAATATTGTAAACCTTGATAAATTATTTCTATTTATGAACTGTCAAAATTCATTTTTTCCCAAAATGGTGACAACAAATCAAGATTTTCGAGACTCTGAACCTTCAAAATTTACGTACGGCCAAACAGTTTATCATTGTTAAAATCCTCATCGATCTTTATGTACCAACCTGTAGATGACACCCTATGATTTTTGAAAATCGCATATTCAATATTACATAAAATTTTTTTTACTGAAAAACTTGAACCTGAAAATGGTATAATTTTCGAGTTTATTCATCAACCAAAATAAAATCGGAAAAAACGTGCACAAGACGATGAAGGCAAAAAAATAAAAAAAAACGAAAGTGTATTGGCATTTGCATAACATAAAGTTAAATAATTAAAACTGCGGTCATCGCTAAGACCTTGCTTGAAATAAATTAAAATAAGAGTAAAGTTGATATCGTTATATAAGTTGATCTGAATGAAATACGAGTAAGTAGTCCGCAGACTTTCTATAAAAGCCGGTTAAATACGATTTTGAAATAGAATTTATATTTCTTAAATGAAAGTACCACCGTAATATTCTTCGGACGGGTTTTAGTCAAGTTCATTTAAAAAAAAGTAAAGCAGAGCTTACACAGAAATAAAGTTAATGTCTTAAATTGCAATATACATATAGTAATTTTTAACACAACAAACGACAAGTGTCGTAAAAAGTTCAAGCTCAAGCGACTGCTATATAAACAAAATGATTAATTTGATAGGTCACGGGAACAATTATATTGTTTACTTGTTAATTGGTGCTAATTTAAAATATTTTAAAATTTTGGTGGATAGATTTTTAATGTGGATTTATAGCACTATAATTAGAAAAAGCAATTAATTAAATTTTATATAATTCAGTTATGTATCATATAATTTTGAGACAAATTAAAATCGAACATGACAACAGGTTTGTGTTACAAATCGAGTCCGACATACCAAAGTTTGAACCGAATTGAATACAAAAACAGCAGTTGTTAACAATTAATTCAACCTATAATAATGTTGCACATTATATTATAAAAATGTGTCAATATTTAATAACAAACAATGGCCTAAATACGGCGGAAGAGCATACTTAGGTGCGTTTACCTCTCGTGGAAGGCGTTGTGTAATAATAATAAATAAATATTTAAATAAATAAATATTACCGATTCTATTCAGCGTTCAAGTCGCAAAGTGTGCCTTTAACCACAAAGTTATGACCATTGATTCATTTTTTAAACAAGAAAGCCATGAGTTTGTCCCCAAACTTTTGTTTTTCAATTTACAATGTTTTTTGTTTAAGTTCATTCTTTTGTCCGTCTTTCACTTATTTTAGATGAGTAAATACTAAATTAATAATGAAATAATGCATTAATAATGCTTGTTATATAAAAAAAAAAAGTTAAATAAAATTATTAGTTTTTCGCAAATCCATTTTAAGCATAAAAGTTCGGAAAGGGATAAACCTGCACAGATTTTCGACTAAGAATGAATATTCAATAACACACGTAATAGTGGTCCGATTTTGATGACTGATACCTTAATCGAAAGCTCTTGACATTAGTATTATTTTAATCTATTTAAACTAATTATAGCTTCAAGCTCGATACCTTGACTTTATTTATTTAATTGGCAGATCCGTGTTTATTCTATTACGACAAAATTGATCTGCTACTTGATGCAAAATATACCATAATTAGGATAAAATTATCGAAAGAGTGGTCCATTTTTTATACCCACAATTTTTGGATATATTGCATCTGGGAGAACAAGAAATGTCAACTCACGTTCAAATAACATGTTTCAGCCTTTCATAGTTTGGACAAATCAAAAAGTTTTGGTTAGTTGAAGAATTTGCTTCTAAAAATCTTTTTTTAATGGAAAAGAAATGAAATTTTAATGTAATCGTTCTAAACTTTGAGTATGTGGCACGTAATGTTGAGTTCTTAATTAATTTTAGTTCTAAAACCTTGAATTACTCCATTAAATCCTTAGAACCTCGCTTTGCGCAGCATTGTAGCTTTCGAGTATAACATAATGTAAAGATGCAATCAATGTATCATTTAACTCAATTTATTTGTGTTATGAGTCAGAAATCTCACTTTTTAGTCTACAATCACTTCAATTTCGGTTTTTAACGTTTGTGGCAAACCGGGTCTCACAATTTCAAATGTTAACGCCAAATTATACGTGGCGCAATAAATATATCAGATATTTACTTTATTTGTAAATATAACTATAGTAACTATGTAGGAGCATAAGGGCTATGGCAAAATTCATCTTTTTTAAAAAAATTCTGGCTCTTTTTCCAGAGGAGTAAAGTAAATATTTTGAATAAAAATGCATTATTGCAAGAAGTTTGAAATTTGCTTAGCTTATATAATTCGCTAAAACAATGTATCCTTACGAAGTATAATATTTCGTTTAGACTAAGACAATTTTGTAGCTTGTTCGCCGTAACCTGATGAAACGGCAGAATTTTTTTAATTTGGAATCCAAATTTAAATTCTTGGTTTCTCAATTAGGTCGAAACCAAACTACTAAGGGCTATGGTAAAATTTATCGTTTTCCATCAGATATGAATCCAGCTGATATTGTTTCGTGTAGTCTTTGGGTAACAGAAATAAAAGTTACATCAATCTGATAGAAATTGGAATATAAATTCTGTCTTGATGAAATTTAGGAAGTCTGAAACTACATAATTAGGTGCAAATATTGATAATCGGTGATGGCGATGAACACAACTATGATCCTTAGTTGGAGTTCAGCATTCATGGACTGAACCATCGTCCATGCCAATAAAGGCTGGCTGGAGCAATGCAATGTATGTGCAGATGGATATTTAAAAAGCAAACCTGTATGCGTGCATCCTCGATTTGGCTGGCGACGGTGTGAAATATCACGTTAAATTATAACCGCAAAAGAATTAGGAGGGCTTCGGTCCCAAAAAAAGAGAGCATGGATTAAAATATATAAAAAAAAATTTAAAAGATCAAAAAATTGGACCGTTACAAGGCTTCGAAAGGGAAAAATTATTTTAAAAAAATTAAGTCGCTAAGTTCATTCGTGGATGTCTAGGAATTTCTTCGTGTTGGTGGACTGGAATAATGCAAATATTGCTTTTGATGACCAACATCATACTATTAATACCTGCCTCTCACTTCAAGGACATATTTTTTATTTCAAGGCCACTTTATAGTACTGGGATCAATTTTTGTGGACCTTTTAATGTGTTTCATAAAGTGTCCTCTAATGCTAAAGTCAAAAAATTCCTATCCGTTCTCTGTCCAATATTGAATATTGACTTAACGAAACTAAGCTCCAAAATTGAAGGAATTACTCCACTCCCCAAACCCAAATTAAACAGGTATGCCAGCGATTGACCAAAACACAAGCATACTCTTTTAACATGAGAGGATGAATTCTGTCCTGGCCATAACTCATATTTACATTTACCTTGAGTCAAAAGGAATAATAGTCCAGAGAAAAATTCTTTGCAGAATTGTGCGAGCTTGCCAGTTTATGTTTCCGTGATATAAATCACATGATTTGTATGATCATTTGTGTCAGTTTTGTGATAAATTTGCAGAGCCAGTTAAGTGATATATATAGGTAAAGGCAAAGCTAGTCGAAAGGGTTCGAATATTTTCAGAACGCTGAACAAACTCACGGACTAGATCCATATCCGGTCAAATTAATCGATCTGATACGTTAGATAAGGTTTATCTAGTATACTGATTTATAAAAGATGCATCAGAAGCGATTGCAATCAAAAAACGAAATGAGTGAAACGAATAGGGCATAAATTACACCAAGTCTTATACTCACGAAAACCTGATGGGTTCTGAGAAAGGTCAATTATTAATTACTATAACCGCTCCATATTGTGATAATCCAATTTGACAGAATCTCGCATGAAATTGTTTTGTATAAATTGCTGAAAGATCACTTAAACTTGTTTCTGTGGATGAAATCTTATCTTTGCAACCGTAAGCAAGTAGTTAAATTCCACGAAGGTCTTTCGAGTCATTTAGGTTCATTATTATTCTAAATACTAATTCATAAAATAATTCATATTGTATGCCGAGCCCGGCATACAATACCCAATAAATGAAAGACAATTATTTTGTGTGCATTAAGACTGTGTCTGAAATCCATGAAATATTTGTGAATAAAATTTTTGACATTTATTTGAAAAATATTCCCGTACATTCCCAATTTTTTATTACGCTATCCGAAAGTATAATAATTGATTGATATTGCCCCGCCTTTTATGTTTTTAAATTCCTTATTGCGAGGTGAAAAAACTATAAAGAAAAATTACAAACCCCTTCCGCGGAGACGTCGGCATATGCCGTCATTTTGAATGCTTTACGGTGAGACATGTCTGCCGACTTAGATAAAAGGTACTATAAAACACGTCGAATATAGCCGTCGGTACACTGTGTAATTACCGTTATCAGGTGTACATGATTATTGAATTTTATTTTAATTTTATTAAATTTTTTAAGGTATTTTTTCTGGTGTCATCTGAAGTCGACGTGTCTTATCAATGAAATAAAAGTTGTACATAGGACACGTTGGCATTTGCTTAAAGACTCTCCTAATTGTGTTTTAACTGTCAAATATGTATTCATCCAGTTTCGATCCCAAAACATTAATCAGACTTCGTGTAACTCGTCTTGAACCGAAATTATAGCATGTGTCATTGTACGAGCATTTTCTAAAAATTTTGTGTTCGCGAAAGGGTTAATTATTTATTGAAATTGTCATAGCAACGAAAAAGTTCAAATTTTTCTTAAATGGTTTTTGAATGGTACTATTGATACTATTACAAAACCAAGTAGTGAATTTCCTATGTTTTATTGTATATATCAAAGTGTGCTACGCGATGAGTTTGGCTTTTATTATAGAAAGTTTTAGTATTTGTCAAACACTATTATAGCAACTGGTCATGATAACTTGGGTGTCTTCGATTTTTTCAAGTAAATGTCAAAAATTTGGTCACATGTGTCATGGGTTTCGGACACAGTCTTAATTAAATTTGAAAAAGTTTATTCAATATTTGATATTTGTGGTCTTTCGGTCTTTTGCAAAAAAAACGAATAATTTTTCGGTTGATCAACTCGTAAGCATGCAACATATAATTAACCTGTGAAAAGTATGGATTTTTCAGGTTTAATCCAAATAGTGGCAGTGATTTCACACATTTTAAGCCACACATCATTTTAAGCTACACAGCGTTTTGTTTTAAAATGCAGATTTAAGTTTAGTCAATTTAATGATAAAATATAAGCAATTAGGCAAAAAATTGCCATATTTGTGCGTCACCCAGTAATAATATTATTTTCTTCAAAATTTGCGCAGACATTAAATTACCCTTGGACGTATGCACTTATATAGAGTTAAAAGGATGCTTGCGAATGAGTAATTTTTTTTTATTTCTTAATTTGGTTGTGCACAATGTTTTTATATATGGGTAAAGAATCAATGTGCTGGAAGGTTAAGTTTAATATTCAGTATTTATAAGAAAATATTAAATAATAATAATTTGTGTGAAAAGAGTTGAAGGTTCTTAAAAAAGTATGGTAATACTTTTATTCGAACGATAGCTGTCGGCGCAAAATTTTATTTTTTTTATTTTTAGTTTACCTTGTAAATATTTTAATTAGATAATATTTACGTACACATAATATTATGTGATATTACAGAACCGCATATGTAATACTTTGTAATTTCTTCAATGTGATCATATCAGTGACATTGAATAAGTGTATAAAAAGGAGCAGACAAAAGAAAAGTACGAGTGTCTCCCAATGTTTTTATATTTAATGAACAAGGTGAGTAATTTTATAGTTACATTAAGTAAATAAATGTGTAAATTATCTACATCATATGCATAATATACTCATGTGAATAATTTTCCGGACAATCTTGCTTCAGGAAACCACCCGTCAGTTGGACATGCTGTTTGCTCTGCATCGGTAATTCCAAAAGTTTAACCACGGAGTGGACAGAGTAAGTGAATTAGCTATGTCGTCACAGAATAAAGGAAAACATTAAATAGTGATGAATGTTACCTTTTTCAAAAACTCTCGGTATCACCATATCATAATACTGCTATCATATATTCATACATTTATATTTATACTCACAGAGAACATGGCCCGACAAATAACTGTATCTAACTGTTTTAATCGTAATGCGATACAAATCAACAAAAGATCGCAAGTACATTTGTAAACTACACACAAAAAAAAAATCAGCAACAAAAATAATTTGAACTTGACCTATTTTAATGTATATGCGAGATATAATTAATACAAAAACAAAAAAAAAGAGATCAGACAAGATTTTGTTTTATTTCAAATATCATCTAGTGTGCGCACAGGGTATGAATAAAGTGCAAAGTAAATCACGTGGGAGGTTAAATCGACCCTATACACCGTAAATATTTAAAATCGTGATTTTCATTATTTTTTTACGCACATTTATATTAATTTTAATGAACGTAATAAAACTACATATAGGTAGAATGTTAGTATATACGAGTTTACTAATTTATATATTTATAAATAGCCTACACCCTTCATAATTAATAAAATAAAACTATTTTTTGTGTTCTTGAAAAATTACAAATGAATGCTAAAATATATTATAAAAAAATAATAGTAATAGTAATCAATGTTATTTAATTGACATGAATTTTTTTTTAACTCATTTATAAATAAATTTATAATAATATTATTTTAAAATTGGCTAAATTACAAAAACAAAATAGAATTAGTATTACGCATACCAATGTGTGTATAATACATACTATAAAGACGTTTAGCGTCTTAGTAGACTGTGCTGACTCAAAAAAACAACTTAATTTCGTTAAGCAAAACAATTGAAAAATAATTTGTTGTTGGTTTTTGCTGAACAAATTTTGATTGATTGAAGTATGAATATATGAGCGAGACAGAACATACATTTATAAATAAAATGTGAAAGTGAAAATTAAATCGGATGTTTACCTTGATTAGTTCCGAATTTTTAGTATTTTTGGAATTTTGGCATGCGGTGTTCAGATGATGTACCGAGTGACAATAAAATATGCAGACTTTTTTAAGGTTAACTTTGTTTTTTCCTCTGTTATTTTCCTTGCTACGTGAAGAGGCATATTTTTATGTACTATCTAGCTCATTCGCCGGTCAATAATGTCAGTGTTTTGTAGGAACTTGCACTATCTACTGCTTATAACAGTGTCACAGAACCTCTTAAATATTTCTTGGAATCATTAAAATTACTTTGCTGATTGGCTACTCTGCACTCAACTCGATCATTTATTATTGGTTTCCTCTTCGTCAAGATTGCAGCTATAAAGGAAATGGTTTATGGTTCCATTTTCATAGTCATACTCAAAGCTGCCTTCCTTCCATAGAAAGCATATAATATTTTGTATCGTCAACATTTGAGTAAACGGTGCACTAAGCGCAGTTATTTTTTCATCTTTTCATCGATGTGACAGGTTATAAGTGCTCTAGTGTTTATATCTAGGACCAATGTCTTCTATATGTTTTGCTTCATAGCTTGAAACACTGGTGATATTTTCTCAGTGCTGGATTCTTTTTATAAATCGAAGGACCAATGAAGAGCGCTACAAATATCAAGCAGCAGAACATACCTAGCAGTACGAACGTTACAGCAATTCGCAGGGAATTAAGCACTGACACATCTCATCGCGTCCAAAATTGCAATACGCAATTTTTTGACGAGGCCTTATTTACTTTACATTACACAATTGTCGGTGAATGCTACATCTTGGACATGCTACATCTATGCTACTATGGAAGACGATGTGTCATAGGTGCAGTCCTAAAATGTGCACATGTAGGGACGCTGTGTTAACAATTTTTTGAAAGTGATTACAGTTGTAAATCTTTCAGAGAAATAGTTGTTATGATTGGATAAAAGTGTGCTGCACAGCTTATCTTCTTTAACGCATTTATAATAATAGACCACCACAGATTATCGAAAGTTGCAGACACGTCAAAAAATACATCAAGAACGTATTTTTGCTCCGATTCTTTGGCTAAAATGTTGATCATTTTCACCATAGCATCCTTTGTAGAGCTTTATCTCTAAGTTCAAACTGCCTGTCACTATATAGTTCCTAATACTCTAGAGCATATGCATCAATCTATCAGTTATTAGTTTCTCGAGTAACTTACCCAAGGCTACTAGTAGCATGATCAACCGATAGGATTTTGGGGCAGTGGGTCTTGTTTCCCTCTTTTACTAATGATAATAACTTTGTTTTTGAAAACTTTCGGAAAAACTCCTAGATTTAGACAATAGTTCCAGAACAGTGTTACTGGTCCTATAACCAGGTCCTATAATAGGCGATGCTCTTTGTATCACATCGTCTTCAATATTATTAAGACCGGGTGCTTTTCCATATTTCATTGAAATTATTGCGTTTGTGGTTTCATCCAAGGTCCTTCGTATGCTCCGTTTGTCTAATGTACTTTGCGCACCATTGTAACTTTTGCTCTTTTTGTGATTAATTCGTTTGCCCACAATGTTAGTTTTCCTTTATGTTAGCAAGTTTTGGTGGTAGGCTTTTGTCACAGACACTGATGAGCGAGCTTGTTATTTTATGTTCTCTATGTCCACATCGTCTTTGGATGTCAGCTCAACAAGTTTTCTAATATTTCCCAATTTGCACGTGAAAGTTCATTATTATTACATGCTCTTTCAGATTTTAAAGTTATGACTGTCTTCTGGGGAAATCCAAGCTACTATCAAACTACGATTGACCTATTGATTGGTGTCTTTTCAATTACCAACAGTATAAATTGGACTCTTAATTACACTCAAGTTTCAATCCAATATACTCATGTGGTGATGATAGCTCACTTTCCGCCTCTTACTATTTCCCTTTTTCTTTATCGAGAAACTACTTTCTCGCAGGAAGAATGGCTATGGGGGAAGGCTCGCTTTACACGATATCTCAATACTACTCTTGAATGGAGTGAAGCCAACAGGGTTGAATTCAATCCCTCAAATTTCAATCCTGTGTTTTTTCTGATGGAAATGATGGCTATTTACAGTCTTTTCTACCTGGTGAATCCAGTTTGGTTCACTCTGACAGATTTGAGATTATCGGCTGGACTATATCAAAGAGAATATGGCTGAACAAATAAACAAAGCAGTAATTGGTACAGCCAGATGTCTACGATATAAGTTTTAATTTACTCCCTCTAATATTTTCAATATACAAGACCTAAAGTTCTCATATTTGGAGTATAATTCTCATATTTAGAGCCTAGTGCACCAAAAACTCAATTGACCGCACTCGATCGAGTCCAAAACGAGCATTTCGAATGATTAGGGACGTAAAATTATTACCTAATCTAGATTCCCTTTCTTATAGGCGTAATTAAAATCGGACATATGCGGAAAATAATTTAAACTTCTAACTTTCTATGCTATATTGTAACAATATAGCATAGAACGGTAGAAGTTTGCAACAAGCGGAAACATTTTCTAATAAACGGAAAAATTTTTAATAGTGCGAATTTTTCAGTTTTGTAATACTTGGGAAGTACTAATTTATGTACTAAAATTGTACATCGGGCAATTCTTTTTATTTGTTTGATGCGTCCATCCTTTTCTTATTTATCATTCTCCCATGCTGCTGTGCATGTGAGTAAGTGACATTTTGTTTGTTTAAAACAAAATATTTTTTTATATGTTGGCATTATTTTTGTGTTGTGATTATAGCGCCTAGTATTAAAATAATAAGATATCTCCATTCATTTTATAGTTGAAAAATTTAATATGCATTATATGTATTTAATTTAATGATTGATTGAACACAATTATTTTATAATACATATAATTAATTCGATGACAGAAAAAAAGTTTCGCTTGATCACAATTCACAGCACAAATGATTTTTAATGTCAGAATAAAAAACGGAGTGGATGTCGTGGAGTAAGTTTTATGTTTGAATTTAACCAACATTTTTTTTAGCTTATGGATATATTTTATAATTATAATTTTTTTTTATACAAATTTTCATGTGGTAATTTTATTTTTGTTGTGTGTTTGTGTTGAGTTTTGCTTTTCATTTAAAGAATTTAAATCTACATTTACCACAAAAAACGTTTCCATCCTTAAATTTTAAAGGATAATCCACTTCGACTTCATGTGAAATTTTGCATACACATTTTCGGTCCTCCATCATATCCTCCCAAAAAATTTAAACAAATGTATTATTTACATAATAATATTTTGCTTTACTTACTACTTTTGTGCTATGTAATTTAGTTAGAAGATAGATACATAAAATAATTTATAGAAAACAACAATGCCGACAGCTTTTAATTTTTCGAAATACTAATTACTAATCAAGCGAATCATTATTTTAGCTGACATTATTTTATGCCCTATGGACGAGATATCTAAATAAAAAAATTCCTAAATTGGTATAATTTTAACCCAACAGATGTTTAAATAAGGCGCTTTTACGGTTGTGTTCGCTCGTTCGTTCATTCAATTGTTCGCGTTCGGTAAAATTATTTTGATGTTTTATAGTTGATGAAAAAATCGCGGTACGATTTTGTCACTACCTATTGAATAAAAATCTAAGCATTTAACTTTTTGTTAATACATATATAAAACTTATTTTAGTGTGTAAAAAAAAATTATTCTCGACTATAAAATAAATTATGTGCCTGGTTTATTACATAAATTAAATTTATGTTTTTAATTTAATTTGTTTGTATGGAGTATTGCTATCCTTTTTACTCTGTATAGTTTTTCTCCATGTTGGTACCGTAAAAAAGTTAAAAGTTGGTCATCTTGATGAAACAAATAGAATGAAAATAACGGCATTTTAAATGAATCCCAGCAAACGTAGAACTACTTCCAGATGAGATGCAAAAGTGAAAACAGTATTTTTTTTCTACTGGAAAAGATAGGATAGTGGGAAAAAATTCACCAGTTTTGTTTTTTTTTTGGATATAATGCAAATTGAAAATCATCTTGATGATTTTCAATTTCCGAAAATCATGAAATGATTTGCTGTCTCTTTTACACCGACGAGTCAACAAAAAACTCCAGTATTTTTTCATATGGATGTATAAAAATTATTTTAAAATTAAAACTGACAAGAAAAACAAAATATGAAAAAATGTGTCCTTGATATTTTTTTGGGAAAAATCCCAGGAAACCAACAATAATTTGGTAAAATTCCAAAATTATTATTGGAAATAAGCATTGAACGCATTCGAATCATTGCATATGTTCCACTGTATTAAACTTTTGTAGCTAACTTCACTTCTGATTAAACCATCAATCAAGTTAACGTATAAAGTCATAAAAATAAATAAAAGATTTTTCATAGTTAAAATTTAATCGAGAAACATCCGTATTTCTTTTTTAAGTTTCCAGCTTTGCTTAGCATTAATTCCATTAGGTTATGGGCCCAGTTAATAACTTTTGATTTGGGATTTCACAAGATATAATGAATATATATTCTCCCAAATAATAACACGTCCAACTTGATTGAAGAACAAAACGGAAGTCAATTTTTTTTATTATCACAGTATTATAGTACAGTATTATAGTACAGTGTTCAAGCATAACAGAAATCACATGATACATTTACAAAAAACGAATGCACTCTAAATATGTTTTGACATTTTGACATTTTTAATAAATCAAAACCAGTGAATGAAGAATACGAATATTTCGAAAATAATTAATACAAATTAATTGAATAAAGTGAAATTGCTTTTCGGTGTTGTGAAATTCACAAATGGAAAAAGATGGCGTCAGCTGAGTCAAGATACAGCATTTCAAAGCTAAACGGAACAAATTATTTTGTATAAAAATACAAAAAGAAAATGCTTCTTAAGGGAAAAGGTTAATGGGCAGTCATCAATGAGGTACTACCATCACCAGTTCCAGCAGCGTGCACAGCAAATGATGAAAAGGCACATTCAACAATTGCATTGAATGTAGAAGACGATCAAATTCATCACATCATTGGAGCAGATTCAGCAAGAAATGCATGGAGAAATTCTTAAGGAAATATATGAATCAAACACACCAAGAAATCGTGAGCACATTGTTTGTTTGTTTGTTTGTTTCTGAACCCTGAAATCTTTTCTAGGGCAGAAGCTCTCCCAACTCTTTCGCGGTTAGTTTTTTTTAACATCCTGCCTTACGCCGTCACCAGCCAAATCGAGGACGCACGAATACAGGTTCGATTTAAATCCATCTGCACATTGCATTGCTCCAGCCAGCCTCTACTGACATTGACTATGGTTCGGCCCATGGATTCTGTACTCCAACAGGAGGTCATAGTTGTGTTCATGGTCATCACCGATCGTAATCAGGTGATGAAAAATCCCTTTTGCAACACTCCCTCGTTGGGGTACCCGGTACCTCCCGTCCCAAACACCGCAGCTTTAACCACTGCGCCACTTGCTCTGTCGTGTGCACATTTTGATGTTAATCATGCAACAGCGGCCTGATGAAAGCGGAGATGCGGAAAACACGTGAATTCCATGAACGAGCTGTTTCGAAAGTTATTGGCGCTTGGTGCAGATTTTGGTCCGGAATTTTTTATGAGTGCTACGTTGTTGGTTTCTTTGCCACCAAGCTACGACGGTTAGGTAACGGCGCTCGAGGGTAAAGAAGAGAGTGGATTGACACTCATGTTGCTTAAATTAAAGGTTCTCGCATAATTCAAAAGAAGAATGTATCGAGGCGGAACAATAGATGACACTGAATTAAAGGTTGACACATCAAGAGCAACGAAAGGTCAAAAAGGTGAAAATAAAAATTCTGAGTGCTGGTTTTGCAAAAGAAGCGGTCACATCAAAAAGAATTGTCGAAGATACAAAGCGTGGCTCAACAAAAAGGAAGGAAGTAGTCAGAAAGCGAATCTAGCGAAAAATGAAACAGAAAACCTGTTTGTGACACATCAAGTAGGTGATGGCTGGATTCTCGATTTAGGTGCCACGTGTCACATTGCCAGTTTTAAGGATATTTGCGTCAATATAGTCATGAGTTGTAGAGATAAAATAAGCGTTACGGTAAAGGCACAATTAAGGTCGATTTTCTGAATGAGGAATGCCAGATATTAAGGGAAATTTTCTTTCAGTCAAAAAACTAACAGAAAAAGGAATCCAATGGCTGCATACATTATTGGCCATAGAAATAAGGTTCTAGGCCATAGAAACATCAAAGTAGTGAAATCATTGGCGAAACAAAATTTGGTTAAAGGCATCAACTTCAGCGAGTGTACAGTGAATTGCGAAATCAACTCCAAGTGCGGAGTGTGCCTCGAACGAAAAATTACTCGAATCAAGTTTCCGGTCGAGTAATAAAGCAGCTGCAGTTATGGATCTGATTCATTCGGATGTTTGTGGTCCGATGCAAACGACCACACCATCAGGTAATCGTAACATTGTGACATTCACAGCAAATTCAAGGAATATATTGCGATGGTAAAGGTTCAATTCGGAAAGAAACCTAAGTGCATCCGTACAGGTCGAAGAGGAGAGTACCTCAGTAATGAATTCGTGAATTATTTAAAGCCAAGTGGAATTCAAATCCATAGAGCTACTGCGAACATTCCTCAACAAAATGGAATAGCGGAACGCAAAAACAGAACGTTGGTAGAAATGGCTTATTGTATGCTAATTGATGCAGGTCTAAAGAAAAAGTTTTGGAGCGAAGCTGTAATGATGGGTAACTCTGTCCAGAATCGTTTGCCAACAAAGAATACAGACACAACGCCATATGAAGACTGGTTTCAGAAAAGTCCGAATGTGCAATCTGCAGAAAACAAATGACCGAAATATCTAACTGTCTTTAGTTTGTATTGGAATTTATTTACATTAAATTTTATGTTTAGTTTTCTTGCTCTATTCGCAATTGGGTTCAAAATATGATCACGTTCTTCATGAGAATTAGCCAATATGAGTAGGTCGTCTATATAAATATATACTCCTACTATGTCACCGAAACTTTTAACGTTAAATTTTTGGAATACTTCTGATGATTTATTTCAAACGAAAGTCTATTGAACTAAAAGCCATATGGTGTACTGAATGTACAAATCTTTGATGATTTATTATCTAATTGTATCTGCCAAAATTTGTCTTTTAAGTCTAAGACACTGAACACTTTTTTGCCATTTAATTGTGTACATAAGTCTGCTAAACTAGGAATTACACAATGGTCCTTGACAATGTTCGCATTTAAATGTTTGGGATCGAGGTACAATCTCAAGGATTTGTCTGGTTTTTCTAATTTTAGCGGGATTCTATAAGGCGGATTGGAAATTGGTACCGAATTATCTCTTAATTTTATGTTTTAAAATCCCGGAAAGCCTCCTAAATTACTGAAAACATATTAGTTTGAATAAAATTTTCCTTTTCCGACCCTATTTCGTTGACATCTCTAATTATTCCCAAAGCGCGCGAAGACCATCCCATTATCGGTGTCGAATCGTTGCTTACTAGGATAAATCGCTCTTTAAACTCTTTTTCATTAAATTTTATTGATAAAATAACTGACCCGATTTTCTCAATTACGAAACCACCATATGATTTTAGAATTGCTTTACTATTTTCTAATTCAAAATTCTCACCAATCTTCCGAAATATTGACAATGGTATTGTGATGATGAGACAGACTCTATTTTAAAGACAGTAGGTATTGTGTGTTACAAGCTTTATTTCAGAATCAGAATGACGTGATGTGTCATTTGGCGATATCACATGATACAACGTTAGTACAAAAACCTTCCACCACCATTCAATGTGCATGTGAATTACATTGATAATCACATGTCATTGTTACATCTTTCATTTTTATTTTTTTTATTTCAATATATCTCTTTATTTTATTTATTTATAAAATGTAATATTTTAAACTTAAATTTATTTCATTAGATTTTAATATTTAATTTTATAAATCAAGGCGAACTGGTGGTTTTACTGTACGGCCCAATCGCGTTCTATTTACTATTATTCTGTGCTGATTAGACCCAGTCACTTGATTAGTTGAACTGACTGTGCCTCTACCTAGGTTTTATTTGAATTTTAATTTTGTCATTAACTTCAATGGGTTTTGATTCGTTACTACCTCTGTCAGCGAAGCTATTTTGTATTGATCTGCTGTTTTGTAGTTTCATTGGTTTCTACCTTTGGGATCAGTAATTGTATTGATATTGGTAGTGTTGATCTTACTATTCTGCTCATTAGTCGTTGGTTCGGTGACCCTATGTTTTCTGGCTTGGCGAATTTCGTAGATATATGTGATTGATTTGTCCTTTCAGCATTTTGTGAGTAATAATTTAACTGTTTGTACTGCTCTTTCGGCTAAGCCATTGGCTCGTGGAAAATATGGGCTGGAGGTTCTGTGCTCAAAATTCCATTCTTTGGCAAAATGTTTAAATTCTCTTGCTGAGGATTGCGGTCCATTATCTGAATGGAGTATTTCTGGGCAACCGTGAACTGACAACCATTTCTGAAGTTTTGAAATAATTTCTGATGAGTATTGTGATTTCACTTGACTAAATTCTATGAATCCTGAATTTAAATAAGTCTGTTCCCACTATTTGATATGGTATTTCTGGGATTTCCTTTGTAGTTAATGGTTCTTTGGTTTTGTTTCGTTGAGTTTGTTCGCAAACTGCGCATCTTTCTGTGAAATCTATCACGTCTTTATCTATACCTCTCCAATAAAAATTTTGTCTTATCAACCTAATCGTTGATTGTTGTCCTAAATGGCCAGCATGAGCTTGTGTTATTATTTTATTAAACTGATTTTTAGGGACTATTATTTTTTGTCCTTTATTATACCATCATATCCATCATAGCTCCTCCTTGAAATTTGCATAGTGGTTTATTTCTTTTGGTATGATTCGTTCATCTCTTGGCCATCCGTTCATTATATATGTAATTAATGTTTTGTAATACGTTTCTTTATCGTAATCTTCTATTAATATTTTGGTTGCATTGGGTGTCATTAGAATACACAAATGTATTTCTATTTGATCTTCTTCGTTTTCGTAAGGCGGATTCTCTATGTCGCGACTTGACAAGTCGGGTATTGGTATATCTTTGCCTTTTTTGTATAATATTTTTGGATTATACTGACTGATTTGGAACATGATTCGTTGTAGTCTAGAAGGAGCGGATGCTAACGGTTTTTTAAAAATTGTTTCAAGTGGTTTGTGGTCAGTTTCGATCTCTAACTCTTTCCTATATATATAAGTGTGGAATTTTTTGCAGCCGAATAGTATTGCTGTTGCCTCCTTTTCTATTTTTTTTTCTATTAATTCCAATGAAACTCTATATCTTTTTTAAGTAGTTCTCTTATTAGAGCTGTAATTTCTGAGCATTTAGGAATAAATTTAGCTACGTAATTTATCATACTCATTATTCTTTGTATTTGTTTAACGGTTTTTGAAACTGTTATTTTGTTGATGATTGATGGTTTAAACTTTATCCTCATCTATTTCTAGTCCTTTTTCTGATAGTTTGTGTCCTAGAAATTTTACTGACCGGAATTCATTAATCTCTGTTTAGAGTTAACCCGGAATTCCTCATTTTTTCTATTACTTTGTTAGTTGTTTTAAAACTCCCTTTTAATGGTATCAATCGATTGATACTTCTACGTATCTAATTCCTTCCAATAGATTAGACACCAACTCCTGGAATACTTCCGGTGCCGATGCCAATCCAAAAGGCAATCTAAGGCATGTGTACCTTCCCCATGGTGTTGAGAACTCTAGGTATTTTTCTGAACTTTCTGTTACTGTTATCTGCCAAAATCCTTTTAGACAATCTAGCTATGTTAAGTATTTTGAACCCTTTACGTTAGTCGCTATTTCATCAATAGTCTTCAGTAGGTAGTGACGTCTTAGAATATTTTTGTTTAAATTTGACGGGTCAAGGCAAATTCTCAATTTTTCTTTTTGTTTAACCGCCACTAGTGGAAACACAACTGGTGTTCGTCCCTTTATTTTTTTATGATTCCCCATTTGACTATTTTTTCTATTTGTTCTTTTACTTCACTTCTGATTGAATATGCTATTCTTTGCGGTGGGTATTCTTTTTCACCTTTATTTATTTTTTGCTTTACGTCAGTATTTACTTTTTTGTTTCTACAAGCTATTTTAAAATGATTTTTTCTTTTGCATAAATCGCACACTTTTCCAAACGCTGGGCAGCTTTTGTGGCCATGTGTGGTTTTACATCATTTGCAAAGAAAATTTTTACATTCTATTTTAATATTTTTGACTGTATGAATAACATTGCTTTTAAATTATTGCACTTGTTGAAGTGTTACTTGATTTGTTTTGCAAATGCTGATCACTTCATCTAGGGTTGCTTTATCTTTGGCTAGTAATCTTTGACGTAAGTCATTTTTATCTATGACCATTATTATTTTGTCTTTTAATATGTCATTATGCATTATTTTTTTTTAATTACATTTGTTTATTTGTAACTTACATCTAGTTAAAAATTCGCCGAATCTTTCACCCGTCTCTTGTTTCAAATTATTAAACATGAATCATTCATATGAATAATTCACTTTAGGTGTGAAAGAATCGGTAAACTTTTTCGTTACCTCCTCTAACGTATCTTCTTCTTTTATGTTGAGTGTGTCCACCAATTTACTTGCTTCTGGACCGATGCAAGTCATCAATGTAGCTACTTTTATTTTTTCCGTTTTCGTATCTAGTCCTGGTGCTACCACATCATATTTAAATTGTTTCTCCCAAATCTTCCATTCGTTAGAGATATTGTCATTAATTATTAAATATTTTGGTGGTTTCAATCCTTCCATTATTATAATATTTATTCGACTTTGTTTTAATTGTCGATTTGATTAATAATGATCTTAATTATCAGTTATTAATATTATCGCTGTTTGTTTTTTTTTTCTCTCTGCCGTTTCCGATTGACTTGCGAGTTTACGTTTCCGATTGACTTTTTTATTATTTTAATCTTTGATTATCTATCATAATGTTTGCCAGCGGTGTCTTGTTTTTGTTTTATGTATTAACTTGAATTTTATCTTTTCGTAATTTTTATTGATTTAATTCCTTTTGATCACTTTTAATTACTTTTTTTTAATCACATCCTGACACCATGTGATGATAAGATTTATTCTATTTTAAAGACTGTAGGTGTGGTGTGTTACAATCTTTATTTCAGAATCAGAATGATGTGATGTGTCATTTGGCGATATCACATGATACAACGTTAGTACAAATACCTTCCACCACCATTCAATGAACATGTGAATCACATTGATAGCCACATGTCATAGTTGCAGTATAATATTAACATCACTTCCCGAATTTATTTTAAAATTAATTACATTATAGGCGCTTTTGAAAGACATGAATTAACGGAATTGAAATTGAGTTACTATTTAGATAATTCAGTTGCTGTTTTGATAATTGAGCAACTCAAGTGATTTGGGTGTTCGAATGGTATTTATCACTTTAGTTAAATGTCAAAAATAAATCATTTTAAATTTGGCTTTTGTTTACTACAGCGGGAATGAAAATAAAAAATAAATACATGCATATATTAAAATCATTAGAACTTGCTATAAAATACAAAAAATATACATTATGTATATATATATATATATATATATATATATATATATATATATATATATAAATATATATATATATATATATATATATATATATATATATATATAATTATATATATATATATATATATATATATATATATATATATAATATATATATATATATATATATATATATATATATATATATATATATATATATATATGTATATATTTATATATATATATATATATATATATATATATATATATATATATATATATATATATATATATATATATATATATAAATTTTCAAAAATTGAACGCGAAACAAAATAAATTCAAAAAAACAAAAACAACAACCTATGTGAATTAACTCCACGAGCAAAATACACAATCAGTTAATTCAGTTGCTCAATTTTTTTAACTGAATTGACAGGTCCGAATAGAAAAGTCAAATCATTTCAGTTGATTCAGTTAATTCAGTTAATTTTGTTTATTCATGTCAATCGAAAGCGCCTTATATTCTACTAAAATTTCTTTATACCATCTATTAATTATGTTTGACATTACAGATAGAACATATATTTATTTTTTTGTGCCAGCAAACATCAGCCGTATGATTCCATTTACCTCAATTTATGCATTTTTTATCCTTATTAAGACATTCATCTAATCTATGTTTTTTATTAAATTTTATACACAAATTTGTATATAATTTATTATTCCTACCACTCGGATTATTTTTAATGTGTGATATAATTTTATTATTATTAGGTTGTACACACCTGATTTGTTTACGTATTATTTCTGCGGCACGGCAACATTCGATAGCTTCCTTAAGATCCAACTCCTCCTTTTTGATTAAATTACCCTGAAGATCTCGGTCGGTTATACCTAAAACAAAGCGATCACTGAGTATTGAGTCGGTTTGGTTTCCAAATTAACAATCCTTCACAAGTTTTTGAATTTCTATCAAAAATTCATCGAATGGTTCTCCCTCCATCTGATTACGGGTATAAAATGTGAATCTCAAGAAAATAATTTGGATTACAGTATTCGTCAAATTTTTTAAAGTATCTGCATATGGCTCCTTTTTTTGCAGTAAAATTGAAATTATTGTATATTTCTATTGCTTGCGACCCCATTGTATTTAATAAAAGAGCACATTTTCTTTTATCTGTGCTTTTAGTGAGGTCTGCGGCTTCCAAATAGGTTTCAAAACAATGTCCCCTTAAATTTTATGGGTTGTGGCTTCATGAAGTCCATTTTGCAGGTTATTTTTCAGCACGTTTTTTTTTATATAATTTTAATTTTTAAAACTTATATATTTTTAATTAATTTCAATTTCTTGTATTCCTTTTATTTTAATAAAAGACTTTTACCTTTTTATTTGTTTATTCCAGTTTTTCATTTTACTATACATGTGTTGCTCGTTCGTAAGCATTACTCACTAGAATGTCTCTCATTTCTATCATTGGTGTTACCTCATGAATTATTCACTAGTTGTCAATAAAACCACCAGGTATCACATACATCAATGGCTCGATCAAATAATAATCAAAAACAACAATATAAAATAAACTAAAGTAGTGTCTCAACAATTAATGGATTTAATAATTGTTAAGTGTCATTGTAAACCATGCAGTATCTTTCAAATTAAAATTTTAGATTTTAATTTAAGATACTTTTCTCCTATAGCATATTTATAGTCAACAGGAGTCATTCCATATAAAACTATGATTCAAATAAAATAGTTTATATCTATAATTATAAGCCATTACTATGACGACAAAATGTCTCATTTCATCGATAGCAAATTTTATATAGTTGCATTTTAAAATAAAAATATATGTCAAAGTCAATTGTCCGATGTATCAGACTTACACGCATTCTCTCATACAGATACAAAGCAAAAAAAATAATGTAAAAATTAGTTATTACTTAAATTAAAATCTAATCTAAATTAGAAAAAATAGTTTAAGGTCGCTATAGAACAACAACGCAACTATTAAATTATATTAGCCCCGACTTGAGTTTCGCATTTTAAAATTGTTTTTGTTTACACATATGTGTCGACAAATAAATAATATAATTTACTTATATCATAACTATTTAACATATATTATGCGCAACATTATAGGGAACCTATATAAAGGGTGTCTAAATCTATTTATAAATAACATTGTTTATTGTTTATCATTATTTATCAAAATCACGTAAGCCATATTATGGTGTTTGATGAGTCTAGTCAAGGTTTAAACATAATCAATATTTATAAATAGCTAACGATCAGAATTTATTGTAGGTGTTCAAAATATAAAAATGTGACGATCGTCACTATAAGTTTTTAGATCAAATATGGATACCATAATATAACGAAACAGTGAAAGTGAACCTAAGCACATGATGACCTAGTTTGATTTGCAATGAATTGTATAAATATGTTGATCGAATTCCACCCTTACACATTTAAACAATTACTCTTTTTTTTATTTAAATATTAATCATCGTCTTAAGATAAAAACCAGACACACTTGACTTAAACGAAATACATATACACACAAAATCAATTTCAAGTAAAAAAAAAGCAACTTCATCACTTGTCTGGGCTTAACGTTTTATTTTTTATTTTTTTTTTTCAATTTTTTTTCCAATGTAAAAACTGGATAATATAAAATGTTATGATGGTATTTGTGTGTAATATATGTTGTATATGTAGTCATATTGCCCCTCAAACATATTAATTGTGACCTACTAATTTCTTGTAGTTTATCATCGAACGTTGAGTTATTTTTTGTTTATGGTGATATAAAAATAAAATAAAACTCAAAAAAAATATGGAAGAGTATACTCATAAGCATGATGTAATCATTTAGCTGAGATACAAACCGCGTGGTAATATTATTTGCAGTAATTGTCATATTTTAAAGAGTCAAGGATGACTGTTCACATTTGAATGATTGAACGGTATTAAAAAAAAATGTGAGATTGATCTATAAAATAGTAAAATTTCTCGAACACCAATTTAAACGTCATAATAAAATGAATGTTTTAATTTAAGATTTTGATTTCGATAGAATTGAAATTGCCATGAAATTTGTTAACCTCCAAATGTCGAACAGTTTTTTTTAGCATTATATTATATGTAATACATAGCTGTTAAATAAAACCTCATAGGTTGTTTACCGGTCAATTAATTGAAAGTTAAATTTGTATGCGCGTGTTAGCGCGTTTACGGTCGAACAATAATAATAGTGATTTAGTATTTTGTGCAAAAGGTAATTCCTGTCGCTAAGACTATATAGTGATTACAAACTAGGTAGTGAAATATAAGGTAAGAGTAGAAAGACCACTTTAACAAGCTCAAAGGAAATTGTCGTAAAAGAAAAGAGGTCGGTTTACAGTTCAAGACTATTTCTTAATTTCTTTTATCAAAATTGTTCAAAAGAGAAAATTCTGCATTTCCGTGTGTGACTTCCAAAAATTGCGTCAATACCTGATGAATTTCTGGGTGTAAAGAAGATTGGTCAATGTTTGATCGAGAAGCTAGCCACCGATCGATAATGTGCCTATTGGTTAACGAGTCAATGATCCTCTGTTTTTTATATCAACCAGCAAGCCATTGTTTAGAAAATCTACCCCAATAATAGGCATTGACTGCTACGATGAATTCCCAAAAGGATTCACGTCTCAAACCCAAATCTAGTTTTAGGGTTTGCGAACCTAAAAGTTTTAGCTGGGGTACCATTAGCCTCCAACGATTTGAAAGTCATAACATTAGTAGCCAATGTTGAAAAGTTTGGAGGAGTGACCGAGACATATACCCCTGAGTGTCAATTAAAAAAACTTGAAATTAAATTAAAGATTAGTAATCGACTTGATAAATAGCCATCAACCATTTGCGCACCTGTGTTGGTAACATTTGTTATATTTGAAGTGATCACGTGCATTCAACCTAAAAACTGCAAGCAATTGAGAAGGCTACCCAAGGACAGTGTTTTTGTCCTCCAATGCCAGACCATGCATCATATTGTGTAACTTAGCATTTCCTGACTCACCCAAAGTCTTAATGATCTTATTTGTAAAAATAGTATAAGGGTTTGCTCCCTTTTTTTGAATGTTTAGGTCAGTAAAACTGTTATGTAATCTTGTATCTAATGCGGCATGAGAATATTTGGTGTGTTCAGTCTTGATGTTCTTTGATTGCTGTTTAAATATATTGAACAATACAGACAGATTTTGACTAAATAAAAGTTGAAGAGGTTTAAATCCTACTGGTGCAATATTAGGTAAGTTTGGAATGTTAAAATTAGAATAGATCACAGAAGGATTTGAACCAGGAATGGAACCATCAACAGCCTTATGCCGTTAATATACTAGATACATTTGGAGTAAGTCAATTATTTTTGGATTGGACTAAATCGAATCTGCGTGATCGAAAGCAAGGAATTCAAATAAACAGGCTTACATCTAATATAATTGAAGCTCATTTTAGAATACATCAGGGCTTTCATCTAAGCCCTGTTTTATAACCCAAAAATGCACTGGATGTAATGAACTCGATTGTGCACGATGTGTTTGACAGAAATTGCATTTATCACCGTTACTTCGATTTCTTTGTCCATAGTGTTCCACCAGTAATGGCCTCGTGTCAATACCTAACATAAATTCAGTTGGATTGGTACCGCAACGATCAATTAAAAAAATACGTTCTTTTTCATACCGAATTGTAAAAATACGTTCATTTTCATACCGAAATTTTATCGAACACGAATTGATTCCGCAGGAAAAATATGTCAAAAATATACATTCGATTGACAACTGACGCAATATCACTACAAATTTATCGCAATTTTCATGGTCTTTTTACTTACGTAAATGAAATTGATAATTTTCCAGTATTTCATTCAGTGTAGGTTCGTAATAAACCTTCAACTTATCCACAATTTCCCTGTATTGTTGATCTTTCGGCTTTGCAGGAGCAATTTTATAACGCAAAACGTTGTATGCATCAGCGCCCATGTACATCAGAAGTTAACTAACCTTCTTTTCCTCGTCATTTGTCACCAATGCCACCATAATCCAAAACTCCAAAATAATTCTCTGTATTTTGTGCAATTATTTACAAATAAATGCATAAAACGTAATTGAAATGTAGAAATTTGCACGAATAATTCTATTATCGTATCCTCGTCGCCAAATTGGTGTGTATTTTTTAGGTAAATAAAACGCAGTAGGCTAATATACATTATTTAGTATTACTGAAATATTGATATTTTTTGTTTTAATTCTCATGACATACTGAATTTATGAATATAGTTCTGAGTGAATATAGCTGTCAATTGTCATGATCGGTTTACTATGATGGTTAATAGAAGTATTGAAACGTATGTTTCGTACGTACGTACACAGTAAAAAAAAATTACGAAAATACAATACTACTTCTATTGTATATAAGTCCAACGCAATTTTCTATTACATTTTAATAGAAGAAAATCATTACATTTTTTAATGCAAATTGTATTAAAAAATATCAATTTTGAATTATTAGATTTTAATACAGACACCATTAGTTTTTTTTAAAACAAGATCTATTAAAATGTGTGTTTTTGTTTCTATTAACATTCAATGGTGCCACCATTTAATTAGTATAATGGATGGAACCATTATATTCAAATGCAGCCTCTATTTAAAAGTAATAATGCAATATTGAATTGTATTTTTATAAAATTGGTTTTTATTTTTCAATAGATATCATTGTTTATAATATATTTTTATTGTTTTATTTGATTAAAAATTAAAATTAATCAAATTATTATTGAAATATATGAATTATTAGTACCACTCCTTTGTAAAGCTGATGTAGGTTCTATTTTAATACAATATTCAGGTGAAATTATGGATGAGTATAACATTGATTTATTATTCCTATAAACATATCGGCTGGAACAAGCGTTTCTTCGCAATCCACAAAATAAGATATGTCATCTAAAATATTTAAGTTTGCAAAAAAAAACTTAAGTTAGTATATTTAGTAAGAACTATAATATCAAATTTTTTTATAATTTTTATTTAATAAATTATTTTTTAATTAAATATTAAATGTAAAATTTTTAATAATAATTCTATTAAATAAATAAGCCAATAAAATCACTAGAAACTGTCATGTGACCTTAGTATAGTAAAAACTAATACTTCCAGTATTACATATTAAAAACTAATACTTCTAATATTACATATTAAAAACTATATAATCAACAAATTAAACGTGCGACTTACCTGAAATTACGAAATCTTTATATTTAAACTCGCTATCACTATGTTTAATAATGTTTATTAACCACATATTAACCACATGTTGACCACATATTATATTTTATTTTTTATCACAAACCTAAATATCTCTACTTTTCCCTTGATTAAAAAAAAAACAAAAACAAAAAATATCATTTTAAAATGGATTTGCACTAAACGCTACACAAATATAAATGAAATATTCAGGATAAGTCGAGAATATAAAAATTTACCGATCGAGAAACGAAACAAAAAATATATAGCTATTCTATACATATTTTATAAAAAGTACACATTTTATTTTTTTTGCTTATGATAACTGTCGATGAGAGTAAAATTGAGTAAAAATGAGTAAAAATAAGAGTAAAATAATGGATTTACCGCTGCACTCATTTTTAACAAAAATATTTAATGCAATATCATTATTTTTTAATAGTATTGTATTAAACAATTGTTTATCGGTGGTTTGCATTAAATTATAATAGAATATTGTATTGTATAAAATTTAATACAAGGCTTCTATTCCATTTAAATAGAAGATTTTTAACTGTGTATGGTAGCTATTTCAAAATAATTTGAAAGAGTATGGATGGCATTAATGGCAAGCCACTATAAGGTTCGGTCACTAATAATAATAAGATTTGTCTTCGTATTGTTCAAGACAGAGAACTTGTTTCTCAGAGATCGCTGCACTATCCATATAGGATCGCCTTGCAGAACTTGACCGTTTAGCAGTAGACGCGAGGCATACAAAGCACGGTTGCCGATGACAAGACGCACATTTATATCCCCTCCGACACAGTTATGATGAGTAACAAGAAAACCAAGAGATATCCGAACCTGGTTGGACTGTCGGTACAAGATGATGAGGTGTTACGATTTAAAGTAAATGAAATTCTAACATGAGCTTAAAGAGTATCAGGTCAAAGCATTTCTTTGCCGAATGGCAAAGCTAATTGCAAAAAATCCTGAAAGCTTGTTTTCAACGTTGATATAATATTGTGACTAACGTCCATACTTGTCAGACATCGTAAACCAAACCATAAACTATGCTGATGGACGGGACGGAGTAATAGGCTTGCTGAAATCCCAGAAAATTTGATGTACGTCACGGAATATTTCGTTTTATTTGGAAAGAATCATATGCTCAGAGAAAAAACGAGGTGTCTGTGTCGTCTGCACGGCCATAGTGATACGTGATAACGTAAATATGTAGTGTGAGAAATGATAGACTGTATAGATTCATTAAAATCGATTTATTTATTACTAGCAACCGCGCCATCGACGGTGTACAAACGATTAAGTATTGGTCGATGGTACGAGAAATACGATATGAAGGGCAAGGTCTCTGCGGTGATGTTCCTTTTTTGTTTTTGTTTTTAAATTGGCTACTGTTCTGTCATAGTTATAAAGAGCGGCATAGAGAACGATTCTTGTATTTCAGTGAAACTACACTGAAGACGCAAAGTGACATCTATTACTATTAATATGTACTACTTTATATTGTTTAATGTCACACATATTTTTATGTTATTCGCCTCAATGTATGCGTTATTGTAATACCAACTTTCATTTGAAAACGAATAATTGCAATAATTAGGCAATTATTTGCAATAACAATTGCAATAATATTATAATTTGAAATTGATGTTTTTTTTTCTTAATTATAATTAATGTGGATATTAATTGTTTTAATTTTAATTTAATTAAATCGCACTGTTCGTTACGCAAATTTTGACACCAAAATTGGGTCGATCAGTTAATGCATTCTCTCGCTTGCATGTTAAATCGCTCTATTAAGAGGTTCGCGGCGCGCCCTCCCCCGCCTCCTGTTGACCACAATGTGAAAATACAAAGAATGATGCATCGAGATTAAAAATGAACCTACGCAATGATGTATTTAGAACTTTATACTTAATGAGTAGTCTCCATGCAAATAAGGACAAATTTCATTCGATTTTATGAACATGCTAGCCTTTGTATAGTATAAATCCACTTTGTCGAGTATAAATCCGAAGTGATCGATCCAAGTATCGAGTAATGCATCAATGTTAACACGGAGGTGCTCATACAGGCCCCGAATGGCGATTGACCTTGTTCTGAAGGTATGGTATTATAGTTCGATATCTCCTTTAAAGAAATTACGTGAACTGTGATTATTGCTGAGTAATTGCACACTTAAAACTTTTACCTTCCAAATGTTGACGCCCGATTAGAGACTTTCAACTCCAAATGGGTATTTGTGTCTGTGTGTGTAACAATAGAACATTTACCCCAGATAAATTTCAACACTCAGCCGTATGGTTTATTACCGTTTTATGTTCAAGATAAAACATTACTTGTATCTATGCATATATCGATTAGATAATGTTAATAATTCTAATACGCATCGTATGACATTTTGGTTCGTTTTAATTTTTTTAAGCCGTATTTATTTATTTCTAAATAATAATTCAAAAACAAACGAGTACACATAAAGTAGCTCTATAATAATATAACAAGGTTTTAGTAGGGCTTCCATCTTATAGTTTCAAAAAATTATGTAAAGTATAAAGACAAAAATAGGGAAACAAATGACAAACACAAACCAATAATAAAATGGTGATTAATTTATTTGTTCGTTTTTTTTTTTTTTTTATTTTTCAGATTAAGTGGAAAGTGGAAAATTATTACCATAAATGGATATCGATACATAATGAGGTGAGTGAGTATAGGGTTTTCTGTTTATAATTTTTTTCAATTTATTTCCGATTGATTTATTCAAATTGGGTTATGTAAATTAGTCGGCGATATATTATGACAGTTCGTAAATTTATATTGTCGTAGTCAGCTCTTCGAAAGATCACTCCAATTTGATCGTACATTTGTATCAATCGCAATAATTATTATACATATAGTACGGAAGCCAATTTAATTTTTATATATGTATATTGTATTTTTATAATTAATAACCTTAAAACTGTTTACCTTGATAATGGCTATGATAAAATGTGATATTGATTTTATATATATATATATATATATATATATATATATATATATATATATATATATATATATATATATACATATATATATATATATATATATATATATATATATATATATATATATATATATATATAAATATATATATATATATATATATATATATATATATATATATATATATATATATATATATATATATATATATATATATATATAAATAAATACATAGACGTTCAATCTGCGATCTCTTTTATTTACATAATCCATATTATTATAACCAAGAAACCTTAGTAAAGAAATGTCATAAGTTTTTAAAATTTTTATTACGAGAAAGTCATGGCAAACTGAGTTTTATTCCGAAAGTTAGTTTACTTTAATTTATAATTTCATTTTAACGATCGTTTACCTAAATTACGTGGTTTGTCCTTTAGAATAAAATAATTATATATAATAGCCAGTATTAATACTGCCCTCACTTCATTGGAAATTTGGCGCCATCCATTCTTTTCATTTTATATTATCGATTTTTTTTATCATTTTATTTATATTAATTGCCAAATCTATTTAGTCTTCAATAATTTTTGATAAAGAGACCAATGATATAGAAACATTCATTAATAAAATAATGGCCCGATTTTTATAACTGACACATTAATCGAAAACTCTCGACATCAGTACAAATACTGCTATAAAATATTCATACATTTTCACAAATTATTTTGAAGCATAGCAGTTATGGAAGGGGTACGCCTTCGTAGATTTACGAGAATCAATGAATAGTCAATAGCATACGTAATAGTGGTTTGATTTGTTGTATTGTTTATTTATTTTACCAAAACAACAACAATGTACATATAAGCCGATTACCAAAACCTTCTATCATAAAAGTCAAACTGATCGCGTAGCACACGCGGCCATTTATAATTTCTTGTGTAATAGTACCATACAAAAACCATATAAACATTTTTTGAATTTTTTCGTTGCCATGACAATTTTATTAAATAACGCCACTACTAATATAGACGGTTTTGGTTTGATACCTCACAAATAATTAAAAAGTCTGTACAGCAAATGTAATAGATGAATTCAATTTTTTAATTATAGAAGGCTTTGCTAGCACACATCTAGAAATGTACATTTTGTTTTGGTGCATTTGACAATTAAACTTTCCGCGCGGCTTGTATAGACCAAAGCCATTGTTGTTGATTTTGTTTTGGTGCAAGTACAACTGTTACTTTTATAGTATTTTAGCCCTACATGAATATTGGGTTATACCCAATACGTTAAAGTGGTTCATATGGCAAAATATTGATGTTCGCAGGGAAAAACTAGAAGACTGTCTATACTAAGAGCTTAGCATTTGTGGTGAAAGGGAAATAATGGAACGTTTAAAATAAAATTGACAAAAATACGTGTTTCTTTGGGCCAGCCGTTATAAGACTTATAACGACGGCGAATGTTGTGTCATTGTTTTAATTATTCAGAATTATATGTGTGCGAAGCAAAGCTCAGTTTCGATCTGATGAGGAAGAGCTTTCAGCTTCACCATTCGAAGGGGCATATTGTGGACTTGACGTTTTTATTTCAAAATTCCAGCATCTACTAAAATCGTTCATTTCTTTAGATGCGAATGGCATATTATCCGATATGATAGTTTTGGGTATTCCGTGTGTCGAAAAGATTTGCTTGAGATGCTGTATTATTTCACAAGATTGTTTAGATCGTATTAAAATTATGTCAATCCACTTCGAGTAGTAGTCATCGTCATAATATCTAAGGCTATTTTTCGAAAAGGCAGGTCTGGCATCTCTTGTGGCATTAATGGTTCATTGCAATTTAACATTTGAAATTTCTGACAAGTTCGACATCGACTAATAAGTTTCTCGATGTCACTGTCAATACCTGGCCAGTATACAATTTTAAGGACCTGTGGTATCAAATCTCGAGCCGGTGAGATATCAATACATTATACGAGATTTTGACCGAGTCCTTGGGTGTACGCAAGATTACATATGGTCGTTCGAGCCGGATATAACAGTGCAAAGCCGCGTACAATTTTATATTAACGGTATCGGTAAAATCGGTGTGATTTGTGTAAATTAGTGATTTGTAAACCAAGATGGCGGAATCGAGATGCATAAAACGTATAACTAAAAGCTTGGAAATTATTAAAGCCCAGATAGATATATTCTCAAGTAACACGCCAATAAGTGAAATTAAAACAAACCTGGAGCTTCTAGCGGCTGAATGGAAAAAATTTCAAACAATGGGAAAATCGTTAAAGGGCAAATTCGATGAAGCTAATATACATGTGGTAGACAAAATTGAACAGTACCATTTTAATATAAAGCAAAATCTTATTCAATGGGAGAAAAAACACGAGGAAAACAACTCTCAAGAGAACGGTAAACATCATCAAGAGAACGGTAATATGCTGGAATTGTTGTTAAATCAATACAATTTCATTCAGGAAATATCTACGATGAATAAACGAGACGGAGAAGTACGATTACCTCGCATTAATATACCGCAATCTTCAGGGAGCTATGTAGAATTTTCATCCTTTAAGGACCTCTTTGAGGCGTCTATAGATAAGAACAAGAGTATGTCTAAGGTTCACAAATTGCAATATTTGATCAGCCATTTAAATGTAACCGACGCGAATTACATTCAAGCATAGGAAAAGATCAGAGAGAGATACGACAAGCCAAAGCATTTGGTTTATTCATTAGTCAAGCAGTTTATGGATCAACCGACCTTGCAGCAGGGATCAGCGAGAGGCCTTCGTCACTTAACAGATGTGTCAGACGAAGTTATTAGGGGTTTGCGGGTCCTGGTAGAGGAAGCAGATAAACGAAATATTTGGCTAATCTATATTTTGGTACATAAATTAGAAGTGGATTCAAGGGAAGCATGGGCGCACCATTCAGCTAACCAAAGGTTCCCCTCTCTCAAAACCTTTTTTTAATTTTTAACGGGAAAAAGCGACGCATTAGAATGCATTATTTCCACACAGAAGCTAAAGCTTCCATTGACCAAAAAGGTGGGAGCAATGACGTCACAGGTTACGGTTAGTGGGGTATGTCATATATGTACAGAGAATCATTATTTATCAAAATGTAATAAATACCTTGAGCTATCAATTAATGATCAAAAGCGGTTTGTGTCAAATGTACATGACACACCAATCCGTAGTTTGTCGTTCAAAATATGTGTGTCGAATTTGTAGACGAAAACATCATATCACATTGCACCTTGAGGCAAATACGAGCCCAAAGGGTAATGAGCAAGGTGAACAAGTGGCATCGGTTTCCACGGGAGCAGCAGAATTTAAGGTATATGTTTCGTACCAATCTATGGTATTACGATTAAATTAGCCTTGGTATGAAATTGAAGGTAATAGTTTGATTGATGGCTATAGGTATGCCAAAATTCACTAATAAAAATTCCTCGGGTTCGATTTGATTTAATTTTTATTAATTTTATTGTCGACTTCACGGTATGATGATTGAATTAAGAAGAAATATTATTTTTATTTTTACTACTTATGAAAATGTAAATTATAAAAGGTATAAATTACTTTGCGTAATATAGATAGATGGCTATTGAAATAGCCATCTATCAACAAATAGATTCGTACATAAATTTGACGATGGATGTCTACGTTGTTGCAATAGAGAATGAAATTTACATCTTATTAGTACATCGATGGTGTCTACAACATACCAGTCGCCTTGAATCGGCTGATTCAATTTATTGGAAGTAGACACAGCTTGTGAATAGGCCGATTAATTGTTCCATTTTTGTTTGTACGGAAACGACCCTGATGTTTCCATCTGTACCGGGATAAAGACACGATATTTTTCCCAATAACCATTTACAGGGAGGTAAGTTGTCATCTTTCACGAGTACTATGTTACCGATGCTTATGTTTTGCTGATTTTTGCGCCATTTTTTTGATTTTTGTAGGCTGGTTAAATATTTGAGGTGCCATTTGCGCCATATATGCCAATTCATTTGGTCTACTAATTGCCATCTGGATAATCTGGATAATTTTACGTCCGTTAAATCATGATCGGGAACTTGAGTTGATGATCAACCAATTAGAAAATGTGAGGGTGTTAGGTAATCGATATCATCATCCGAGAGAATGCAAAGTGGTCTCGAGTTAAGCATTGACTCGATTTGAACGATCAATGTTGTCATTTCCTCTATGGTGAGGATATGCCCATTTGTGACTCGCTGTAGGTGGTGTTTAATGCTTTTTACTGCGGCTTCCCAAAGCCCGCCGAAGTGGGGTGCGCTAGGTGGGATCACCTTAAATGTAATTTGATCTGCCAATAAAAATTTTGAAATTGGATTAATATTTTGTTTTAATAGTGTGAATAATTGGGATAGTTGATTGCGTGTCCCAATGAAATTCGTCCCGTTGTCGCTATGTATCTCCTTACAAATCCCTCTTCGAGAAATGAACCTTTTGAGTGCCGCTAGATACGCTTTTGTGGTCAGATCGGATACAAGCTCGATATGAACAGCCTTTGTAGCTAGGCAAACAAATATACAAATATAGCTTTTGCGGGGTTTTTGGCCTCTACCTCTGGTTATGTATGTTTGGAATGGTCCCGCGTTGTCGACACCGACATTGTGGAAAGGCCTTACTAACTTGACCCTTGGATTTGGTAACTGACCGATGATTTGTTCGAGAGTCTTTGCGCGATATTTGACACATTTGACGCAGTTATGTACCACCTTTCGAATCAGGTTTCTGCCTCCTATTATCCAATATTTGATTCGTAGTGTAGCCATCATTAGAGTTGGTCCAGCATGTAGATGCGTTATGTGATGTTCTCTTACGATCGTTTCTGCTAACTTGTCTTGTGCTGTGAGAATTATTGGGTGTTTTGTGTTGTATGGGATATCTGCATTTGTGATTCTTCCGCCCACACGTAGTAATCCGAATTCATCGATAAATGGTTTGAGGTGTCTGATTATGCTTGATATGGGAACTTCCTTCTTAGATTTGATCAGTTGTATCTCTATTGCGAAATACTTGACTTGAATGTGACGGAAAATGATTTGTTGAGATTTTAGTACTTCGTTCACTTCCAGATACGATGATATAGAGCTCTTTGAAATTCGTTTGAGTTTTCAATTAATGTACCGATAGGCAAGAATTCGTACTATGGAATTAAAACTGGATACATTAGCGAGCAGGTTGTCTACTATACTGGATTGGTAAATTTGAGCTTTCAACGACTGAATATTAAGTTCTTCTGTGGTATTTGAACGATTTGTTTTCTGTATTGGCCAATCATCTTCGTTTATGAGCCATTTTGGACCGTTCCACCATAACTTGAAATGCTGTAGTTTGTCTGGATCAAGCCCCCTAGAAGCACAGTTAGCTGGGTTATCCTGAGAATCTACATGTCTCCATTGAGACCTGCTGAAGTTGGTCAGAATATCGCCGGTTCTATTGCCAACAAAGGTATTCCACTTGCTCGGGTGAGTGTTTAACCAATCTAACACTATGGTGGAATCGGTCCATGCGACTATTTTGGCAATTTCGGCCTTCAACGCTTGTTTAACATTTAATAGTAGCTTGCTTTATAACAGTGCACCGGATAGTTCCAGTCGTGGAATTGATAGTTGCTTGACTGGTGCTACTTTGGTTTTGGCTGACAATAATTTGATAAAAGCATCTTCGTTTTGGTTCGTAATTTTGCCGTATACGACTGCTGAATAGGCTTGTTTGGAAGCGTCAGAAAATCCATGCAGCACAATTTTACTTTCTGTATTGGTGTGTAGATATCTTGGCACTTGGACTTTCTCTGTTCTATTAAGATTGCTTCTTAATTTTAGCCAATCGTTTAGCATGTTGGGAGGTAATTGATCGTCCTAGTTTAGATTTTCAACCCAGAGTGACTGAAAGAAAATTTTTATATTGATCGTGACGGGTGCCAACCATCCTAGGGGATCGAATATTCGACTGGCTTCGGGTAAAATGCCTCGTTTTGTAGTGCTGGGTACTTCATTCAAATGCACCTTGAATTTGAAACAGTCGCTTACAGGATCCCAATGTAGCCCTAATACTTTGGTGGTCTCATTTGAAGATTCCTCTGATTTAAATATTTTTGATTTGTCGCTGGGTTCAATACTATCATTCAATGCCCGTTCATTTGATAACCATTTTCGAAGTTGAAATACTGACTTGGATAGTATTGACTGTATTTGCTCTTTGAGATGAATGGCTTCATGCAAGGTATTTGCGCCGGTCATCAAATCGTCTACGTACATATTTGTTTTGATGCTATTGACTGCTTGGGGAAATGTTTTGGTAAATTTGTCTGCCGCTTCATTGATCGATCGGGTAGCTAAGTAGCTTGCACTAGCTGTGCCGTAGGTAACAGTTTGCAATGCGTATGTGGTAAATGATTTGCTTGGATCTTCTCGCCATATAATTTTTTGAAATTTGGTGTCACCATCTGCTATGAGCACCTGGCGATACATTTTCTCTATGTCAGCAGTGATTGCTACTTTGAATATCCTGAAACAAGAAAGAATGTCATAGAGACTTGATTGTACGGTTGGTCCGACCGCTAAACAATCATTCAGCGATTTTCCGGTAGTTGTCTTTGAAGAGTCATCAAAGACAACTCTCAATTTTGTTGTGCTGCTTGAGTTTTTGATGACACCATGATGTGGTAGGTAATATTGGTGTTCATCATTTCTTTCTCGATCATTGTCAATTTTCTTCATGTGGCCCAGTGCTAGATATTCCCGCATGAAGTCCTTGTACATTTTTGCGAACTCATGGTTTTTCAGAAATCTTCGTTCAATGGAATACATTCTCTGCAAAGCCTTTGGGTACGAATCGCCTAATACCGACGGTGATATTTTAAATGGTAATCCTACTTTGATTCGGCCATAGTTATCGACTGTTTTGGTTTCTGCAAAATGTTTTTCACATAACTTTTCCTCATCAGATAATTGTGTTTGGGTCATTGTTATATTTTCAATTTCCCAAAATCGACGCAATAAACTGTCCAGATTATCTTCGCTCTTATTAACGGAAATAGTAAAGGATTGTTTGGGGAATATTTCAGTTGCTTTGCCAGCGATTATCCACCCGAGCTTAGTATTTTGTATAATTAGCTTGTTTTCGGTGATGATATCTTTCCATCAGACAAAATTTCAAAGAAGCTGTCTGCTCCCATTATTATATCGATTTCGTAGCCTTTGTAAAAGTATGGATCAGCCAGTTCGTAATGCTTGTAATCTTCCTTTTTGATATACTCATTGTATGATGGTGGTTTGGCGGTTAGTTTATGCAATACTAGTGCTTCTATCTGAAACTCTGGTTTAGGTTTGTTCCACGGTGTGATTATCAACGATACTGCGCTCCTCGTGTATCCGTTCATGATTCCGCATATGCCTGATATGGACAGCTTAACGTTTCTTCTCTTTAGTTGTAATTTTTGTGCACATCTCTCGGTAATAAACGAGCTCTGTGATCCTGAATCCAGGAGTACTCGACATAATTGGAACTGGTTGTTTTTATCTGCCACCTTAACTAGTGCTGTTGGTAGTAATGCACTCGCGATTTGATTAGTTGTTGTGGTGTAAGTTTGGCTGTCAGCATTGGATGGGTTGTCTTCCTTCGTTGAAATACTAGACACAGCGCAATTGGTTGATGTATTCTTTTCTAGTATATCGTCATGCACTAGGGTGTGGTGTCTTCGGTTACATTGCCTACATCGAAATTTAGATTTACAAATCGAAACATGGTGATTATCATTCAGGCAGTTAAAACATCGATTTTGTGTTTTCAGGAGATTTTTTCTTTGATCGATTATCATGTCTTTAAATTTGTTGCATGCAAACAACCTATGGAACTCTTTGGGACATAAAGAGCATTCTGGTAATTCTGGATAGTTAGAGGTTAGATGTTTAGAAGAGACGACGTGGCTTCTAACACTTGGTTTTTGCTGATTATATTGTGGATGAATTCGCTTACCTGCACTTTTTATGGAATTAAGCGCATCTATTCTTTGTGTAAGGAAATCAAAAAATTGTTTCATAGTAGGCATCGTGTATTTAGCCGAAATTTGAGCCCATTGATTCGTGGTTTCGCTGTCTAGTTTACTGATTAGGATATGGATCAACCAGTGGTCTCTAGTTTCTGCTTCGAATTCTTAAAAAGTTTACAATTGGTTTCAATTGCCATGGCTAAAGTGTATTAAAAAATCTATAGTCTTTATAGCCAGTCGGCAGACTAATATGCCAATATTTCGTATGTACTTCATATATTTAACGAATAGAATTAAATCCAAGAACATGGCGTATGAACCTTCAACAATTTCCTAGTATTAAACGTGGTGCTAATTAATTTTTGTTTTCGAGTTTAACTTTGCTAATTAGGTTTCTTTTAACTTTAATTGTTTAGGTTTCAGTTGTTTTATCTCAGAAATTGTGAAATCTAGAGCTTCATGTGTAAAATATTAACCTCGAAGAGTTTTCCCATTATATCATCAATAACAACAGTTCAATCCACTATTATGTCTATCATTTCATCATAGCTTTTAGTCCACGTAGAAGTTCATCAGATGTGTCCAAGAGTTGCCTCACATTCGTACTATTTGCAGTCGTCACGAATTGTTGAAACATAAAATTTTTGATGAATGTGTAAATGATATGTTTCTTCCTATCATAGCGATCTCGCAGTTTTTGCAATGCCTCGATATAATTCGCATCAGTGGTACTAAAATGTTTTAGTAAGCTTGCGGCTTCTCCCCTCAATGATCTCTTGAGATACTGCAGTTTTTGTGATGGAGTAATTCTTGGGTTGTCGTTAATGGTTGCACAAAATAAGTCATAAAACGACTGCCAATCGGTGTAGTCGCCTGTAAATATCGGGGTAGACAATTTAGGGAGTTTCACATCCATATGCATTGCTCCTGCTGACGCATCAAGTAGGGTATCGTTGAGAGATATAGTTGGTTCATCCTTTTTTCTGATTGCTAAATTTAACCCAGCTACTACGTTGTAGTAATTGTCTTCAAACTCTGGATCGAATTCTTCGTCGTTGTTTAAGGAAACTATTTTGTCTTCCGTTTCGTTAAATTCCAGTCGGTATCTTTCAACGTTAACTAATCTCGCCCTTATATCTTCTATACTTGTGGTTTTGGTTATGGCGTTAATGAAGTTGATTTATTTGGTCATATTACCTTTTATGTACGCACGCCTTTTCTTCAAGGTAATGAGTTCAGTCATTTTATTTTATTTTTTTTTTGTTTACGCACTATTAATTTCACTTCACAAATTATGTTCTTTGATTATAACACTTTCGTTGCCCGATAATATTAAATGGTTGGTAACGTGTTCGAAACAATACGTAAAATGACACAGTGGATATTTATTGAATAACAGATTTATAGATTGAAACACAATTATAGTTTTATCACGTTTATTTAGTCTTTAGACAGTGAAATGCGATACTTGCGG